>OY856415.1:285748186-286948186 GCA_963693085.1 Alisma plantago-aquatica | reverse complement strand
TATGACATAACTAGAAGATAATGAATTTTATAGAAATACAGGATATGTTTTTAGAACTTACATTAGTATCCTCGCCATGCTCGTCATGGACAGCATGCTCATCATGGACTTCATGCTCATCATGGACATCATGCTCATCATGGTCAGCCATCTGAAAATGTCATTTAAAAGGCAAACATTTAGCATTTGTATTAACTGGAAAAAGGCAAACATTTAGCATTTGTATTAACTAGAAAAAGGCAAACATTTAGCATTTGTATAAACATACATGTCTCTAAAATTGTGATCTTTTATCAATTAACAATCCTTCATTGTGATCTCCGCGCACATATAAGTCATCATTAGCTTCAATATTTTGTGGAGTGGGCAACCCAACTGAGAATGGACTGGAGTCATCATACTTATCATAGTACTCTTCTTCATCTATAGGATCTTCAATGAACTGTCTTTTACCATGAAGAACAACCGACCATTTATCATTCGCAGGATCATCGATATAGAATATTTGTTTCGCCTGTGATGCCAATATGAATGGTTCACCCTTCTCGCCAATCTTTTCAAAGTTCACCAAAGTGAAACCCAATTCATCCACTATAACTCCTTTGGTGTTATCAACCCAATTACATTTAAAGAGCGGAATTTTAAAATCTATGTAGTCAAACTCCCAAATGTCCTCAATGACACCGTAATATGACATTTTAGCTTCACATGGACTCTTATCCTTTGCACTTGCAAAGTACATAGTCGACGCTTGAAGAGTGACCCCACTATTTTGGACGACACTCTTATCATCTTGGCGCTTTGTGTAATATGTGAATCCATTAATGTCAAACCCTTCATAAGACATAACATTCGGTTTTGGTTTAAAGGCGAGGCATTTGATAGTTTCTGTAATATCATTTGGTGTTTGAGATAGTTGATGTAAGACTTTATCTTCAAACCACATTGAACTTGCTCGAGGATGTTGTCTCTTTATGAAATTGGTATGTTCCTCGATATAAACACTCACTTCGTCCATATTGTGTAAAATATACAAGTGAGCTTGTTCCAACTGCTCACGACTTATTACTTTCACCCGTGATCCCAAAATTCCTTTGCCCTCCTCAATATTCTTGTCATTATCAGGAGTGTCATTACCACTGAGAAAGTCATTGCAAAAATCCATAACCTCTCTCGCCACATAACCTTCAATAATACTCCCTTCAGGCCGATAACGGTTTCGAACATCACCTTTAAAAACGCTCATGTATCGTTCAAAGGGATACATCCAATGCAAGAAAACTGGTCCCAACATTTTCACTTCCCTAGTCAAGTGGACAACAAGATGTACCATGATATCAAAGAACGAAGGAGGGAAATACATCTCAAGCTGACATAGGGTAACAACCACTTCTCTTTGCAAATTATTGAGAGTATCAGGGTCAATAACTTTGCTGCATAGACTGTTGAAAAAGAAACAAAGTCTGGTAATTGCAAACCTTACATGCTTCGGCAATATAGATTGAATTGCCATGGGCAATATTTGTTGCATTAGACTGTGACAATCATGAGATTTAAGACCTATCAACTTCAGATCTTTCATTGATACCAATCTACGGATGTTGGATGAGTAACCATGTGGCACCTTAACATTTACCAAGCATTCACAAAAAGTTTTCTTCTCCTTTCTAGACAACGTGTAACAAGCGGGAGGTAAGTATATTCTTTTATTACCCATTTCACATAATTCTGTTAATTCTGACCTTATTCCCATTTCACATAGGTCCAGTCTGGATTTTATCCCATCTTTAGTCTTACGTGGTATATTTAATAGAGTACCAATGATGCTATCACAGACATTTTTCTCAACGTGCATTACATCGATACAATGCCTGACTGTCAAAGAACTCCAATAAGGAAGATCCCAAAATATTGACTTCTTCTTGAATGAAGAATTGTCACTCCGTGTGGCCATACTACATTGTGATTTCTTACCAAATTCATTGACAATGTCTTTTACTCTTTCATAAACAACATCCCCTGGTATAGGTTTAGGTGCACTCCGTTCATCATTCCATCCATTGAATGCTTTGCGCTTCCTACGATACGGATGGAATTTTGAAAGAAACCTTCGATGACCAAGATATACAGTCTTGCCGCCATGTTTTAGTCTTATTGAATCAGTGTTTTCTTCACATATAGGACACGCTTTAGCTCCTTTGACACTATATCCAGACAAATTCCCATATGCTGGAAAGTCATTAATAGTGCAAAACAACATAGCGTGCAAACGAAATGTCTCTCTTGCTGAAGCATCATAGGTCATCACACCTTCAGCCCAAAGTTTCTTTAAGTCATCAATCAAAGGTTCAAGATAAACATAGATATCATTTCCGGGTTGTTTAGGGCCCGATATCAACAATGACAACATAACGTACTTATTTTTCATACACATCCAGGGAGGAAGATTGTATATAATAAGCATGACTGGCCAAGTGCTATGCTGGCTGCTCAATGTCCCGTACGGATTCATCCCATCTGTACAAAGCCCAAGTCTTAGATTCCTATCTTCTTCACCAAATTTAGGGTACAATAGATCAATCTTCTTCCACTGTGGGGAATCGGACGCATGTCGTAGGATCCCATCATTATTTTTCTTAACATCTGCATGCCACCTCAAATTCTTCGCATCTTTCGGATTTGCAAACAAGCGTTGAAACCGTGATATTATAGGTAGATACCACAACACCTTGGCAGGAGAACCAGTTTTGGACTCCCCCGAAGTCGTCAATTTATACCGTGACGCACCACATTTTGGACAATCTTTCAAATCTACATAGTCCTTTTGAAATAATACACAATCATTCGGGCATGCGTGTATCTTCTTGGCCTCCATTCCCATTGGGCACAACATTTTCTTTACCTGGTATGTTGAGATTGGAAGCTCGTTTCCTTCAGGAAGCATTTCTTTCAACAAAGTCAACAATGAAGTGAAGCTTTTGTCGCTCCATCTATTGTTAGCTTTCAACTTATACAATCTCAACACAGCGCTAAGCTTCGTAAACTTAGCACAGCCTGTGTATAATGGTATCTCAGCATCATGCACAATGTTTCTAAAGATAGGAGGTTGATCGGTGTGCTCTACCCTACAACTATCCAGCATCGCATCAACGATGTCTGCTGGAACTAGTTCGTTCACATTTACGTCATTGGAGGCAATTTCTTCTTCCACCCAAGCACTGCTATCGACATCTACTGGTTTCGATTTTGAAATCTCTCCATGCCAGTGCCATTCTGTATAGCCTTGTACAATCCCGTTGCACATGACATGACTTTTGATTTCCTCACCAGTGTTGACTTTCAAGTTGTTACCGCAATGCCTACATGGACAGTAGAACCTATCTGTAGGTTTTTTCCTATGTTACTCGGCAAATCTAATAAACTGATCAAGACCAGATATAAACTCTGGGGTGCAACGATTACGAATGGACATCCATGATCTATCCATTCTATGATCAGAGAAAACAAGTATATATTAGGAAACAAGTATATATTAGGAAAAGATTAGGCAGCATTTCCCCGCTGTTATCTAAGTACATATGTACTTAGAGAACAAATGGGGAAATGCCAACAAACACATTTGATGTCATTCTTATATATAATAAATGTGTACCACCTATCCCATCCTTGAACACCTAATCTCACTAGTAAGTGTATAATGTGTATTTGGTTTTCAAGAAAATTTCGGCAGCATTTCCCTGCTGTTCTCTAAGTACATATGTACTTAGAGAACAAACGGGGAAATGCTACCGAAACTTTCTCGAAAACCCAATACACATTATACACTTACATCCTAAGTGAGATTAGGTGTTCAAGAACAGTCCCAAACCGGGGACTATCCAAGATTTACTCCTAATGAGTAAATCTTGGATGGGTTTCTAGGCCAACAAACACAATAATAGATATCTACAATAAAGCTAGACTCCATACAAACAGTATATAATTTAGTGATTGTTCATTCTAATTTATACCAATGTACAAGTAATATAAAGAACAATGATTGTTCACATTCTAGGCCAACAAACACATGTGATGTCATTCTTATATATAATAAATGTGTACCACCTATCCCATCCTTGAACACCTAATCTCACTAGTAAGTGTATAATGTGTATTGGGTTTTCAAGAAAATTTCGGCAGCATTTCCCCGCTGTTCTCTAAGTACATATGTACTTAGAGAACAAACGGGGAAATGCTACCAAAATTTTCTCGAAAACCCAATACACATTATACACTTACATCCTAAGTGAGATTAGGTGTTCAAGAACAGTCCCAAACCGGGGACTATCCAAGATTTACTCCTAATGAGTAAATCTTGGATGAGTTTCTAGGTCAACAAACACAATAATAGATATCTACAATGAAGCCGGACTCCATACAAACAGTATATAATTTAGTGATTGTTCATTCTAATTTATACCAATGTACAAGTAATATAAAGAATAATGATTGTTCACATTCTAGGCCAACAAACACATGTGATGTCATTCGTATATATAATAAATGTGTACCACCTATCCCATCCTTGAACACCTAATCTCACTAGTAAGTGTATAATGTGTATTGGGTTTTCAAGAAAATTTCGGCAGCATTTCCCCGCTGTTCTCTAAGTACATATGTACTTAGAGAACAAACGGGGAAATGCTACCAAAATTTTCTCGAAAACCCAATACACATTATACACTTACATACTAAGTGAGATTAGGTGTTCAAGAACAGTCCCAAACCGGGGACTATCCAAGATTTACTCCTAATGAGTCAATCTTGTACGGGTTTCTAGGCCAACAACATGGTTAATCCTAATATGTTGGGATCACATAATTATACTGGTAGGATTTTAATAGACATGATACGTACCTAATCTATAGAGCATTATTAAATAATAAATCAAGAATTTAATAGTTTCAAACATGCAATAATTCACAATGCAGTGTTATAAACTATAGGCAACATGGATAGATGAGACTAGAGTTCATATTAGAATAAAAATTAGCAACTTAGGACAAAGTGTGTTACCTTTCAATCTGTGTAACCTAGGGTTCATAATATCATGATTTACTTAATGTGATAATCATAAGGACTTTATAATTTGCATGAAATAAATAAACATCCAGCATCTATCACTTATTCAATCTTCAAGAAACCTTGACAAACATAGGAAGTAAATACATGTAATCATAAGTACAACCACGTACCTTGATGGTGATCCATGCAAATCATACATTAATTCACTGAGTATATTATCCAAGAAAATAAGAAAACCAAGCAATTAACTTTTGTTGCATGTATATACATCCTAAAGTGCCACAAATCATATAATAACATTAAACGCTACTCAAGTCCTAATCTAGAGTTTAGGTTTCTTTATTATCCTGTTATCATTAGGGTTATTCTTGAACCCCCAATTCCTATGTTCATTGATTTAATGACATAAAAATATCTAGTTCATATTATGTTTAGCCATGATTATAAAACTATCACGTTATGATATTAGGACCACTTAAAGCAGATTAGGCACATTAAGCAAGCAGAGTAGGGAGCCAATTTCGCGCAAGCAGATTAGGTCGGCACATAAAGAGCCAATTTCGCGCCTGGGTAGGTCGGTAGGTACCTGGGCAAGCAGAGTAGGGCGAGGTCGAGCTGGTTGAGTACATGGGCGGCGGCCGGCGAGCTCCAGAACCAGCGGCAGTGACTCCGACGAGCAGGGAGCGTCAGGCGGCGGCAGGCAGGCAGGCGGCGGTGGAAGGCGGCGGTGGGCAGGCAGGCGGAGGAGAAGGAGCAGCAGCACAGGAGAAGGGGGTGCGGCGGAGAAGGGGGCGCCGGAGTAGAAGTGGCGGCACGGCGGCGCTGTCGTGGAGAGGAAGGAGCAGAGAAACAGGGAAATCGACGGTGACAGAAGAAAAAAGGGCTCGCAATGAAACAGAAGAAAGGGGAAGAGTCGGGCATCGCGGGTTATAAAGTTCCAAAATAGCGTCGGTTGTTTTACAAAACCGACGCCTAAACATCTTTAGCGTCGGTTGTTTGCAACAACCGACGTCCAATTGGATGATATTTTCATGAAAATGTTTGGCGGGAACCACCTTCAGCGTCAGTTATCCTTGTATAACCGACGCTGAAAGTGACACTTTCCGCGCAAATTTTCATCACACATAGGCGTCGGTTTTCTACGTATATAACCGACGCTGACAATGACACTATTTTTTTGATCAAAATATGGATTTCGCAGGCGACTTTAAGCGTCAGTTTTTTATAAACAACCGATGCTTAATACAAAGCGGTACCCGTGTCTGGCTGGTCTTCGAATATAGACGTCGGTTTGCTTAAACAACCGACGCCTTATATGTTAGGCGTCGGTTTTCCTTAATAACTGACGCCCAGAAAAGTGACACTGAATGCTATTTCTGTAGTAGTGTCCACATAGTCCTTTTGAAATAATACACAATCATTCGGGCATGCGTGTATCTTCTTGGCCTCCATTCCCATTGGGCACAACAATTTCTTTACCCAATATGTTGAGATTGGTAGCTCGTTTCCTTCAGGAAGCATTTCTTTCAACAAAGTCAACAATGAAGTGAAGCTTTTATCGCTCCATCTATTGTTAGCTTTCAACTTATACAATCTCAACACAATGCTAAGCTTCGTAAACTTAGCACATTCTATGTATAACGGTATCTCAGCATCATGCACAATGTTTGTAAAGATAGGAGGTGGATCGGTGTGCTCTACCCTACAACTATCCAGCATCGCATCAACGATGTCTACTGGAACTGGTTCATTCACATCTACGTCATCGGAGGCAATTTCTTCTTCCACCCAAGCACTGCTATCGACATCCACTGATTTTGAGTTTGAAATCTCTCCATGCCAGTGCCATTCTGTATAGCCTTGTACAATCCCGTTGCACATGACATGACTTTTGATTTCGTCACCAGTGTTGACTTTCAAGTTGTTACCGCAATGCCTACATGGACAGCGCAACCTATCTCCAGGTTCTTTCCAATGTTCCTCGGCAAATCTAATAAACTGATCAAGACCATATATAAACTCTGGGGTGCAGCAATTGTGAATGGACATCCATGATCTATCCATTCTATGATCAAAGAGAAAATAAGTATATATTAGGACAAGATTAGGGTCTACGGTTAACAAATACATGTGATGTCATTCTTATATATAATAAATGTGTACCACCTATCCCATCCTTGAATACCTAATCTAACTAGTAAGTGTATAATGTGTATTGGGTTTTCAAGAAAATTTCGGCAGCATTTCCCCACTGTTCTCTAAGTACATATGTACTTAGAGAACAAATGGGGAAATGTTGCCGAAATTTTCTCAAAAACCCAATACACATTATACAGTTACATCCTAAGTGAGATTAGGTGTTCAAAAATAGTCCCAAACCGGGGACTATCCAAGATTTACTCCTAATGAGTAAATCTTGGACGGGTTTCTAGGCCAACAAAATCATATCATTAAGAGCATGGTTTCATGTTAGGTCATCATAGGTCATAATAATCCACTAGAATGGGCATAAGAGTATTAGATCTTTATTCTAGAGTGTATAAGACATAATAGTGACTACTGATTTTGTGGGGTGATATCATTTCATAGGATTTATAAATTCAAATTTAACAAGTGTACAAGTTGCATCATTTTAATACTCTAAAGGTGACTAGTGGGTCATAGCACATAAAAGATGGCATTACAAGGAATGTAAGCAAGCTAGATCAATTAACACTCATCTCAAGGAAACATTAGTTACTGACGGGACCAGGAAAGATTGCTTTTAATCAAGGTTTTGGGGGACCTTTACCTCTGTTTGAGCCCAGTCGGGCGTTAGCAGGGAGAGAGGGTGAGACGGAGGGTAGGCGAGTAGGCAGGCAAGCAGGTGAGTAGACGATGGGCAAGGAGACGGAAGGCAGTAGTAGATGATCAATTAATTCCTGAAACATAGTATAGAATATGCATTATACATTAGTAGGCAGTACATGATATGTACATTATACCGTTATATGTATTGCAAACTACAAAGTACATCTACATAGATAATACATTAGTTGAACGCATAACAATACAAGAAAAACTAAGGTATGAATGTATGTATAGGTACAAGTATAATGTATCAGTAAATATTAGTGGTTGAGTTCATAGTAGAGCATCAATGTATGTGCAAATGATAAATATGTAATGTAGGTGCAGGAGTTCATACATAAAGTAGTTCATACATAAAGATGTAAATGGGTGCAGCAGTACATACATACAGAGATTATATGAAGTAGGAACGATTTTGATGCATGTACAACTCAATTAAAAATGAGAAGAGCAAGAAAAAGTACGAAGAGGGGTAGGGGGCCAGGAGCAGGAGCAAGGAGAAAGCCGGAGAAACCCTATTGTCTAAGCAGGAAGAGGAAGAAGAAGGGTACCAGGTGAGCGGGCGACCAGGAGTAGAGTGTCGGTGAGGAGAGAGCAGCGACGGTGAGGAGAGTAGCGTCGGCGGTGAGCGGTCGGGCGACCAGGAGGCAGTGTCGGCGGCAACCAGGAGACAATGTCGGCACTGGAATCGCTAAAGCAAATAGAGGGAAGGAGCAGCGGCGGCGGTGGGTGCTTGCTCATCGGAATCGGTCATTGCAATAGGAGTGCCAGGTGGTGGTGCACAAGCAGGGGGAAGGAGCGGCGGCGGGTGCTTGCTCACCGAAATCGCCAGACCTAAAATCGACGCTCAATTGCAGTGAAACGGAGAAAGGTGAAGAGTCTGCTTCGCGCGGGTGCTAATTAGTAACCAATCAACGTCGGTCATTACACAAAACCGATGCCATAGCAAACAGTGTCTGTTGTTCTTTAGCTAACCTACGCTGATTCCTCTTAAGCGTCAGTTGATAGGAAAAAACTGACGTCCAAATTAGACAATCTTATTTGGCGAGAACTATTATCAGCGTCGGTTATCGAGGGATTGACCGACACCTAAAGCAGAACTTTTCACGGAAATATCCTTCTTGCATAGGCGTCAGTTATTATTGAAAACACCGACGCTGTATGTGACACACATTTTTTTTCGGTCGAAATTTGGATTTTGCGGGCGATTTTAGGCGTCAGTTTGTTATATCTAGCCGACGTTGAATACAAAGTGGTACCCGTGTCTGGATGGTCTTCGATGATAGACGTTGGTTTCCCTAAATATCTGACGTTGACTAATATAGGCGTCAGATTATCTTAATAACCGACGCCTAGAAAAGCGGCACTAAATGTTGTTTATGTAGTAGTGACTCAACATATTATCTAGTCTACTTTATCATTTCATGCTTTAGATTTAATTAGCCTACAAGTGTTAGGTTTGAGATTGATATGAGACACATTATGGCTTCCCTTTCAACACCCATGTATGAATCTATATTTTGAGTTAATGCATGGTGTTTCATTTATCTTGTTTCTATGTATATCATGTTTTGTAATTTCCTCCAACCCAAGTGACCCATGTTATGGACAACATAGGGTTTTCTTCCACTGACATATATGTACTTGGAGGAGTGTTACAAAGTGGATCTTGTTGACCTAGAGGTTATGCATTGTCCATATTTTGATAATGACTTAACCATTCCATTCATATGTGTCTCATACGTGTATTCAAGATTGATCCCAAGCTTTAGGTACATGAAAAGGACCAATTTATACAAGCCCTAGCTTGTCAAAGTTCAAGTCATATTTGCAATGTAAGTGTTCTAATAAGGAAATCACTTCAAACGACCTTAGAATATTTTTGTAATCACTTGTATTGATGATATGACTTGTAACTAAGATGAGAAAAATATGTGGGACACTTAATACCAAGTTTTAATCACTTATTTTTCAAATTAGAAAATCAATCACAGGCTGTTGATCGGTCGAGTTACAATCTTGACCGATGCCATGGATTGATTTTCTTATAGTAGCAATCGGTCAAGTTGTGCATTCACGGAACTCGACCGAACGACCTTATGACCAAATGCAATTTTGGATGATCCGTCGAGTTCCCCAAAACAAACTCGAGTGATAGTTTGAAAATTGGGTTTGTCTCTTAGTCGATCGGTCGAGTTACCTTCATTTAAACTTGACTAAATGCACTTTACGGAAAATGCAAAAAAGTGATTATAACCGTTGGTGACTTGTTTTGTCAAAAATAGATATGTTTCTTTGTGCAATAATGGCTATATTTCGACCCTAAGTGTTCCCCAACTCATGGGAGCACCCCCAGCTATAAATAGGACCCCTTGGAGTTCATTCCAAGTTTTCTCATTCACTACATTCACAGTTCTTTCTATAGTTGAGTGTGCAACTACTACTTGAGACCCTTTCTCTCTCTAGTTTAACCTTCATTTTTTGATTTGTGAGTGAGTTAGGATTATTGTAAGAGTGATCCACTTTTGTACATGTAAAGCTCTCAAATCTTCCACTACTTCCCTATCCCCTTCTCTCATAAAGAAAAGATGAAGCAAGCTCCATCGAGTGAAGAAGGAGTTGTAGCTAATCCTCTTCAAGGTTGTTGAAGAGGTGGTGTTCTTCTCCAAGTGAAGGAGAAGGCAAAGGCTGAAGATCTAAGAGGAGAAGCAAAGTCCTTCAAGGAGGAAGACTTGAGCTTGAGTGGGTAAGACCTAGGTGAAGTCTGAAGACTCAAGCTAAGTGGGTAAGTTTCTTGGTAAGGTGGAGACCTCCTTGTGATTGGATGGGTAAGTCCTTTGGTGGTCTTTTTCTATAAATCTCTTTAGTAATATAATAGAGAAAAGCACTAGCAAAGTCCTAGAGGCTGACCTCTCTAGGTAGTAGAGAGACTCACTTCTAGTTTGATGTGTGGAACCACTCTATATCCCTTTGTCAAGTGCTTTCTATCAATCACTCTCATCCTTGCTATGCTTGTTTGGATAGGACTTCAAATTTCCATTTATCTATTGCTCCAAATTAATATAATTTGAAGGGCTAATATATTTTGTGAGAATTTGTGTAGCTCTATTTACTCCTCCTGTAGAGCCCTTAGATCCAACAAGTGGTATCAGAGACAAGGATCTTCTCCAACAATATCCCACGAGATGAGAAGATGGGAAACAACCTACTTGGTTCACTCAATTCAGAGGGAGGCTTCTCCATGCATCCTCTGGTCTTTGACAGCACCAACTTCTTCTATTGGAAGAGACGGATGTGGTTCTACATTCAAGGGATGAACTTTGATATGTGGAAGGTGATGGTCACACCTTACAAGGAGCCAACTGGAGTCGTTGCAACATGGAGTGAAGCTTCTCTCAAGGAGGCTCAACTCAATGCAAAGGCCATTAGCATCCTCTACGCAGCCCTCACTCCCATGGAGCACAACCGGATCTCATCATGGGACACCACCTATGAGACTTGGGACAAGCTGTGCATCACATATGAAGGCACAAAGCAAGTAAAGGAGGCAAAGAACTACGTGTTGAACAACCTCTGAGAAAACTTCAAGATGGAAAATAAAGAAGGCATTGCGGAGATGTAGTCAAGGCTAAATGTCATCATCAATAGGATGGCTGCATTGGGCAACACTTTGGATAGAGGTGTCATCAACTCAAAGATCTTGAGAACTTTTCCAAAGAGATGAGAGTCTAAGGTCACCTCCTTTGAAGAAGTGAGGAGCCATGGTGACATCCCAATTGAAGAAATCATTGGCAATCTTCAAGCCCATGATCCTAGACTTGATAAGCAAGAAGAAGAAGCTAAGCAAGAAGAGAAGAAGGCCAAGAAGATCAAAGATAGTGCTTTCAAAGCACAAGTGGAGGCTATCATCCTTCAACAACAACTTGTTTTCCGAACTTATCCCTCCTCCTCTAGTAAAGATGAAGGCCCTAGTGAGCATGAAGTCAACTACATCAAGGGCAAGCACTTCAAGAGAAAGAAAGCATCCTCTTCCTCTACTCTGAGATGCTACAAATGTGGTTAAAAGGGCACTACAAGAGTGAATTCCCAAAGTCAAGAAAGTCTCACCACAAGAGTAGATCAAGGAAAGAGGATGATTACAAGAAGGATAGCAAGCACAATAGGAAGGACAAGAAGGAGAAAAGACACAAGAATGTTGCTCATGCAGCTTGGGAAGCTTCATCATTAAGCAACTCTAGCTCCGAAGAAGATGGAAGAAGAAGATGGAGAGTGCCACCTTGCTCTCATGGCCTCTACAAGTGAATACATTGGTGAGGTAAGTGACGTAAGTGAGGTAAGTTTGCATAAATTGCCTAAAGAATCTATTATTGACATGCTTATTACTACCCATTCTTCTTTTGCTAAATGTAAATCTAAGTGAAAACAGTTAGGAAAAATTATTGATGATCAGTACGCTAAGCTTGAGATTTTGGAATTGAATGAGAAAACCAACCTTGAGAGAATTGATAATTTGCAAGGGAAATACCTTGATCTTTAACTCCACTATAATGGGGTTGAATTTGAGAATGGTATCTACCTTAAGAACATTGGGAATCTTAAAGAAGAGAACCAAAATTGCCTAAAAGAACTTGAATTGCTTAAAACTGAAAATGTTGAATTTAAGTTTCTTATTGATGCTTTTAGAGAAGAGAGAGATGTCTATCTCAAAGATATTCAAATTCTAAAATCTTAAAATGCTAGGTTGCTTAGTCAAGTAAATGATCTACCCTCTAAACCCTTATTGCCTAGTGTTAATGTTGCTTCTATATCTCTAGAAAAGGATTCATATCTTACTAAAGGTTTATGTCTTGAGGATGATCTTGTGCATGCTAGGGATGACATATCTAGTTTGTATTCTACTATTGTTTCTTTGAATGATGATAACCATAGATTGAGAGCATCCCTACAGAAATTCCTCAAAGGGAAGAACTCTCTAAATGAAATCCTTGACCATTCTACTAAATAAAGTAGTACAAATGGTTTGGGATTTGTAGGGGGATCCTCAAATGGCAAGAGTAAGGCTAAAGGTAAGAAAAAGAGCAAGGAGATCGCTTTCTATGTAGGAGAATTTTCGGGCACTAAGAATCTGATGGTTTGTTCTCATTACAAATGCGATGATCATTATTCCACTTATTGTCCTTACAAGCCTAAGGGGACCAACCTAAAGATGAAATGGGTCACCAAGCTAACTCTGGATCCCAAAGTTTGATTTGGAAACTGACATTTTCCTTTCTTGTAGGGAAAAGATAGATGGATTGTTGATAGTGGCTGCACAAAGCACATGACCGTTGACATATGCCATTTCAACAATTTCACAAAGAAGAAAGGAGGATCTGTCACCTTTGGGGACAACAAGAAAGGTAAAGTCAAAGGTCAGGGTGATGTAGGTGAATCCTTATGCATCAAGAATGTTCTTTTTGTGGATGGCCTACATCACAATTTAATAAGTGTTAGTCAACTTTGTTATAATGGTTACCTTGTATTATTTACTTCTTTTGAATGCTTGATTCTAGATTCCCTCACCTACCAAGTTATATATAAGGGAACTAGAAGTGGTAATCTTTATGTTATTGTTCTTAATTCTATTAAGCCTATGGTTTTTAGATGCCTTGTAGCCAACTCGAATGATATCTCTCTTTGGCACTTCCGACTTGGTCATGTAAATATGCATCAATTAAAGAAGTTGAGCAAAAAGGACTTACTCAAGGGACTTCCAAAATTGGATTTTGAAAAGGATGAAGAATGTCAACCTTGAACATAAAGAAAGAAAACCAAGTCCTCCTTCAAATCCAAAGGAGTCCTTAGCACTAAGAGAGCTCTTGAGCTTCTTTATATTGATCTTTTTTGACAAATGAGAATGCAATCGCCTCGTGGTTCCAAGTATTTTCTTGTTATTGTCAATGATTTCTCTATATATACTCTATATGCCTTGCTAGTAGTGATATAGATTCTTCTATACCAAGGAAAAGAGGTGGCTGCTCAAGAAGAAGACAAAGATGATGAAAAGAAGGATCCAACTCCCAGATTGCTAAAGAATCATCCTAAGGAGTTGATTTTAGGTGATCCATTTAAGAGAGTAAAGGCGCGGGTCGCATTCAACAAAGAACAAGCCAATAGATCCTTCATCTCACAACTAGATCCTAAAGGTGTCAAGGAAGCTCTTGGGGATGAAGAATGGATCCTAGCTATGCATGATGAACTAGAACAATTCGAGAAGAACAAAGTTTGGACCCTTGTGCCAAAACCAAGTGATAGAAAGATCATCGACGCCAAATGGGTCTACTGCAACAAGCTAGATGAAAGTGGCAAAGTGGTAAGAAACAAAGAAAGGTTAGTGGCTCAAGGCTACAATCAATAGGAAGGTATTGACTTTGATGAAACATATGCACCTGTAGCTAGACTTGAGTCCATTCGTATGTTGCTTGATTTTTCTAGTCATAAAAACTTTCGTTTGTATCAAGTGGATGTTAAAAGTGCATTTTTAATGGTAAAATTGAGGAGGAAGTGTATGTTGCACAACCTCTAGGCTTTGAACATGATAGTCTACCTAACCATGTTTATTTGTTGCAAAAAGCTCTCTATTGACTCAAACAAGCACCAAGGGTTTAGTATGAGAAATTAAAGAACTTTCTGTTAGATCATGGTTATATTATGAGCAAAGTGGTTTCTACATTGTTTCTAAAGCACACTTCTAACAATTTTCTTATCATTCAAATATATGTTGATGATATCATTTTTGGCGGAACTAACCTACTAACCTTGATTTTTGCAAATAATCTAGTGATCTTATGAAAAGTTAATTTGAGATGAGTATGATGGGTGAAATCAAATTATTGCTCAGCTTTCAATTCAAGCAAACAAAGAATGTGAACTTCATCAACCAAGGCAAGTACACAAGTGAACTACTTAAGCACTTTTAGATGGAGAACACCAAGCCGATGGACACACCCATGTCAAACACTGCCAAACTTGATAAAGATGAATAAGGTGAGAAGGTGGATGAGATGCTCTATAGAGGTATGATTGGAAGTTTACTTTACTTAACTACCTCTATACCTGACATAATGTTTAGCGTTGGCTTGTGTGCTAGATTTCAATGAAATCCTAAGAAATCTCATCTTATTTGTTAAGAGGATTTTAAGGTACTTGGCCAAAACTCAAAATTTTAGACTATGGTATCCAAAGTCAAGGGACTTTACTCTTACTACATATAGTGATGCCGATTATGTAGGCTTCTAGATTGATAGAAAGTGCACAAGTGGCACTTGTTTCCTCCTAGGACCATGCTTCGTGTCTTGGTTCTGTAAGAAATAGAACATCGTGGCATTATCAACCACCGAGGCTGAGTACATTGCAACCGGGACTTGTTGTGCCCAGGTCCTATGGATGAAGCAAATGCTCCAAGACTTTAACATTCATTTTGATGCTTCTCCTATCTATTGTGATAATACTAATGCAATTAACTTGTCTTACAATCCTATATTGCATAGTAGAGGTAAACACATAGAGCTTCTCCATCACTTTCTTCATGATCACATTGCCAAGAAGAAGGATATTTATATCACATGTGGACTCAGAAAACTAGTTGGTGAACATTTTCACTAAACCTGTAGCTAGAGAGAAATTTAACTTTATTAGATCAAATTTTTTTTATAACTGCTTTGAATGAATTATGATATGCCTTATATCTAGTAGTCATCTATCTTATATGTTTTGCATCTATCTTGATCATATTACATGCTAATATGCTTAAAATTAGATTTTCATGTTCATTTTCCTTGTTTCTCTCTTATTTTTGGGTATATTTCGCAAACACTTGTTTTATCACAAAATAATACCCAATGATGAGTGATATGTGCCTAAGTATGTTCAATATACATAATGGAATTGAAAATTAAATTTTATTAGATTTCATATGGCTAGAAATTAAGTTTGATGGTTTTAGGTCAGGTTGACCATCGATCGAGTTTCCCCAGGATAAACTCGATAGATCCATGGCCGAGAGCTCTTTTAAAAAAGGCCAATCGGTCAAGTTTCCACTTCACAGAACTCAACTGATCGCTGGGCTGAAGCTAACTTTAGTTGGGTTCGACTAACTATTCTCCCTCTCAACTATAGAAAAGTCGACTGATTCCACTCCCTCTAGCCCTAAGCACTCCACCCTCGACCTTCCCTTCCCTCACCTAGCCCTAATCCAACCTAGGAAGACATTCCTAGACCTTCCCCCTAGCTTAACCTAGGTGTGTGAATGTTGTTGGTGGTTTGTTTGGTGTTTTTGATATCTTCTTTTTCATTTTTCCTCCATGGCTTCAAATAGAAGAGGGAGAGCCAACCCTAGCAATGCACCATCCTCCTGCTCATCTTCCTGCTTGATTCCTTTCGATGAGACCCTCTTTGTCTCAAATGAGGTTGTAAATCAGTATAAGGATCTTCTTCCTCAGAGTCCCTTTCCTTTTAGAGCCCTTTTTGAGCCTAGCCCTAGGCGTCAAGCTATCATCGATCAAGTGGCTAAGTTTCTTTCTGTTCATCACCTATCTACCTTGGGTTTCGAGCGTGAGTGCTTTCACAATTTCATGTCTAGAACAAAAGTTGTTCATGAATTCTATGCAAATTTGTGTTGGAATTATGACACTCTTGTACCTCCTTCCAATACTCAAGTTATCCTTAATTCTATGATAGCTGGGAAGAAATTCCAAATCTCAGAGGATATCTTGAATATCTTCTTTTCAGGAGCGGATGAGAATGTTACCTGGCATAAGGATTATGGTGAGTACTTTGAGCTACTTGACCCCGAAGGTTTCTATAAGAAATACGATATCACACTTCCTGATATCCATCGTTACTTGAAGAAACCATAGGTTTCCTATAAGAAGAAGATCACCCTACCCTCCTCCTCCTTAGATCTCAAGAAGCTTATATTATCCCCAGTGGTCAATTGCAACATCCACCCAAAGAAAAACCAAACGGATATTGCAGAGAACACTGCGGTGATAATGTACTGCATCTTAGAAAATGTCGGAGTCAAGAGGTCTAGATACATCCTCTACCACATGACTTGCTTTGACTCTGGCAAGAACACCCATGGCACCCATCCTCCATATCCTGCTCTGATATGTGGTCTTTTCCAGTTCACCACTGAGAAATCACTCTTCTCTAACTTCCACTACAGACCTTCCAGGAAGGGAGTGTGTATCAGTGAGACCACTATTCAGAAATCCATGCCTATCCTTTCCTCCACCACACCTGGTGCTTCGTCCTCTACACCTGCCTCTACCTCAACTCGAGCTCCTCCACCTCCTCAGCCTACCCAACCTAGTCGTGCCTCATTCCGCGTGTCCAATAAATCCCTCATGGGTTATATGATACATGAACATGCATACAAGCTCCAGGTCCAGGAGCATCTACACCAAGATTTATGTTCAATCATGTCTAACATGAACTTATCATGTACACACCTATACCTCACCTACCAGCCATACCCCAATAGTTATTATGCATCCTATGCATACAATCACTTCTACCCTGCCCCTCCACCTACATGTGAGCCTTCCGCTATTACTCCCACACCCTCTACTACTGGTGGATCTACTCCAATCATCTTACCTTTACCAACTGGCCCCTTGTGTACTCTGCTTGCCAGTCTTGGCAATTCTTCTCTTTCCTTCCCTCGGGCCAATGAGCTCTATGCTCTTAGTATGACTTGGGATGAGCATAATGCTCATTGTCCTGATCGTCACTTCAGACCTTTTGTGGATGAAGAGATGTTGTACCAAGTTGATAACGAGACTGCTAATGTTGATGAGGATGTTGTTGGTGCAGCTGATGATGGTGATGGTTTTGGTGGTGACTCTGGTGATGAAGGCGATGTTGTTGCACCTTTAGACGGAGACGATGACTATGAGCCTGATGCCGAGGATTATGATGTTGTGGATGATGTAGATGTAGATGACCTAGATATCTAGATGTTCTTAGTTTTTAGTCTAGTTTGCTGATAATATATATCTTTCTAGGCTATTTTGTATTAGAAACATTTAGGCACATGATTTGAGTTGTACTATATTATCCTTAGCTTTCATCGCTTTTGACTTGTAGTTGTTTTTATGAGAACTTGCATTCTAGGTTGTAATCCATATTTTGTGCACTCATACTCTTTGATCTGTTATATCTTATGAGTTGGTGCCATATTTCACAATATTTTGATTATGACTTAGCATGTTTGGTTCTCTCATCTCTGCTTGATGTATGTTTTTGAGATTACATGTTTGGATATCTGCTTGGTTGTGTTTGGAGAAGACCTACTTATATGATTTTCTAACCCCCCTTCCTTTTTGATAATGTCAAAAGGGGGAGAGAAATTCAATGTCTTGAAACTCAATCATATTGCTTTTGATTGTCATATTGCTATTTATTGCTTATGTGATCCTTTTCTTGTTCAATATATGCTTTATAATGTGACTTGCTAAAGGACCGTATAGTAAATGCATGTTATATTGATTTGTGTAGATAGACTAAATATGTAGGTTAAAGTAAGCATAGATTGAGGGGGAGCAATTTCACATTGTTTAAATCTTGAATCCTTCTAATTCACAAGGCAAAGGTATAATTTCAATATCCTTTTCAATATGTTTGAGGAATGGTTATTCATTGTCAAAAAGGGGGAGAATGTTGACCTAGAGGTTATACATTGTCCATTACTTGATAATGACTTAACCATTCCATTCATATGTATCTAATATGTGTATTCAAGATTGATACCAGACTTTAGGTACATGAAAAGGACCAGTTTACAGAAGCCCTAGATTATCAAAGTTCAAGTCAAATGCAATGCAAGTGTGCTAATAAGGAAATCACTTCAAATGACCTTGGAAGCTTTTTGTAATCACTTGTATTGATGATACGACTTGTAACTAAGATGACAAAAACATGTGGGACACTTAATACCAAGTTTTAATCACTTATTTTCCAAATTAGAAAATCGATCACAGGTTGTTGATCGGTCGAGTTACAATCTCAACCGATCCCATGGATTGATTTTCTGATAGTAGAAATCGATCGAGTTGTGCATTCATAGAACTCGACAAAGTGACCTTCTGACCAAATGCAATTTTGGCTGATCGGTCGAGTTCCCCAGAACAAACTCGATCGATAGTTTGAAAATTGGGTTTGTCTTTTAGTCTATTGGTCGAGTTACCTTTATTGAAACTTGACCGAATACACTATACAAAATACACAAAAAAAGAGATTATAACCATTGGTGTCTTGTTTGGACAAAAATAGATCTGTTGCCTTGTGTAAAAATGGTTATATTTCGACCCTATATGTTCCCCAACTCATGGGAGCACCCCCATCTATAAATAGGACCTCTTGGAGTTCATTCCAAGTTTGGTCATTCACTACATTCTAGGTCCTTGCTATAGTTGAATGTGCTACTATTCCTTGAGCTCCTTTCACTCTCTAGTTTACACTTCATTTTGTGATTTGTGAGTGAGTTAGGTTTATTGTAAGAGAGCTCCACTTTTGTACATGTAAAGCTCTCAAATCTTCCACTACTTCCCTATCCCCTTCTCTCATGAAGAAAAGTTGAAGCAAGCTTCATCGAGTGAAGAAGGAGTTATAATAGCTGGTCCTCTTTAAGGTTGTTGAAGAGGTGGTGATCTTCTCCAAGTGAAGGGGAAGGCAATGGTTGGAGATCCAAGAGGAGAAGCAAAGTCCTTCAAGGCGGAAGACTTGAGCTTGAGTGGGTAAGACCTAGGTGAAGGCTGAAGACTCAAGCTAAGTGGGTAAGTTTCTTGGTAAGGTGGAGATCTCCTTGTGATTGGCTGGGTAAGTCCTTTGGCGGACTTTTATTGTAAATCACTTTGGTGATATAATAGAGAAAAGCACTTACAAAGTCCTAGAGGCTAACCTCTTTAGGTAGGGGACTGACTCATTTCTAATTTGAAGTGTGGAACCACTCTATATCCCTTTGTCAAGTGCTTTCTATCAATCTCTCTCATCCTTGCTATGCTTGTTTGGATAGGACTTCAAATTGTGATTTAGATATTGCTCCAAATTAATATAATTTGAAGGTATAATTTGTTTTGTGAGAATTTTTGTAGCTTTATTTACCTCCCCCCCTCTAGAGCCCTTAGATCCAACATATCCCCTCTGAGGTCCCCTCTTATAGTGGGTATGACATTAAGTGATGTAATAGTTTCCTAGTGGTATGTATAGGAGTAAGGCAATACTTTTTGACCATGTTGCGTCTTGACTCAATTTTGGTGAACTTCTTATATATAATAGATGGTGTGTTCTTCATTGTTTGCTTGTTGGGTAAGACTTTGTTATGAAATACAAGAAGAGAGTGTAGCAGCAGAAACAAAATTTTTATCTATCTGTATTCCCATAACAGCAAGATTGTGTCAACTACTATGAAATAGGAAGGATGGTTTAGCAAGTTATACCTATTCCTGGAGCAAGACTGTAGATAAAACTTGCTTCAATGCAATTGTAAACAAGTTTTCCTTGGACGGTGCTTGTGCAACTCCTAGTTTTCACCATGAACAATGAACATGACAGCTTTTGCAACACTCCTATGGTCTCACCACAGACTGCATACTGCACTTGTCCTTCTAGAAGCTGCCAAAGGACTCTTGCAATTAGAGTAGTACACACAGACCAATTAGAACTCCTATCATTTAGTAAGAACAAATAGGAAGGAGTTGTCCCCCGCGTTAGTATACTAGTCACCAACTTGCTCTCCCACAACAATGATCCTCAGTTGTTCGCTCCCGTAGCTATCCCTCCCTTGTCAGGTAGGACTTTCTTGGGCTCTCTCAGTTACCAAAACTAGAGAGGACAATAGTTTTCATAGGAATGGATTCTCAGTTATATGTGCTGTGACTTGGGAATCCCCCATTACCCCTCCTTTTATAGGTGGGATTTGGGCTAGGGTTCCCAATCTGTATGGGATTGTGCATGAGTGGAAGGGAATAGAATATATTAAATTTTCACAACCTGCAAACCACAAGACAGTCGTCTAATGACCCATACAGTCATCTGATCACATGAGATGATTGTCTCTAACAACCAAACAAATGTTTAAAAGTTTCCCAATCGCACACAAATTTGGCAACTTTTATTCCAATTAATATCACATATTAATTCCTTGCACCACAAGTAATGTGCATTCAAAACTATGCGGGAAACATCCATAATATTCATTTAGCCCCATCCAGGATGTCTCACCCAGGCGAGACACCCATCTCACTCACCCAGACAGTCTTATAGTGAGTTTCAGATGAGCTTGTCAATTCAATCATATTGAACTGTTCAGTTTAAGAGCAGAACTTAACCAATTCGAACTCTGATCAGCCTGACAACCCAAACAGACGTCTCAACACTTGAGATGCTTATTTGGCTGCCCAAATAGCCATCTCGCTCAGTGAAATGGTCATTTGATAGTCCAGTCAGCCAATCAGTTGATCTGTTATGTGAATTGAATACTTAAACACTTTAGTAATCAGTGCAATCATCATTCAAGATAAGCTCATATGCTATATGAGTTCCTATGTGTGTGGCCCTATAGGTCTCAATCACATTGGCAGTGAATGTACATAACTAGCTTATGACATCACAAGCAAGGAGAGGTGCCTAGTCACACATCAATGCTACCCAAGTGAATGGAAAGTTGGAGAACAACTTCAACTTACAATATGTGTAAGGTGTTATAGTGATTATATAATTCCTTTGTCTCTAATATCTAAGATGAACTCAAGGTAGGGAATCATCATCATCTCAATGTTCAATCCATGTTTCTTGAACCAGGATCAGACTGTCTAAGACAATGTGACCTCAATATCATATATTGATTCACATGAGCATGAGCATGTGTTTCTCAGTCTCGCTTATCAAGTGGTCAGGATATCATACTCTAGTTGGAGGGACAAATCCCATATCTATCACTCACAGTCTAACCCTATGTGTCACAGTCACCCAATCATCACCTTTATAACAATCCATGTTTTAGGATTTTGTTTGATGATGTCAAAGAAGACCCAACGACATGTGATGAGTGTAGCGATTTCATGTTTAAGAATCACAATCACCACCTTCACTATGAGAAAAGACTATGACCACCAATTATGGTTTCCATTTATCACTCTCAAGGTGGGTCAGTCCAATACACTATTCTCTAACATGTATCTGTGTGCCTGGTTTGATATTTCCATATCATGACTAATGAGATTCTGTCATCAACCAACCCACACTCTAGTCTTATGTGTTATGGGTGTATATCTATGTTCCACAATAACAACTAACTAGGGACATAATAAGAATGTACATACTCTTAACATTGATATGATCTCACTCTCCAAGTCATCTACTTGAATACATATGTCATTGAGTATTGTCATTCTATAGACATGCACTCTATCTCCTCATTATCTCATAATTGAGTGAAATAGAATGAATTAGAATCTTTCCTTTATTAGTATTAATCAAATCCTTTATGGTATATGCCATGTCAATCATAATATGATTTTCTCTATGGGCATACCTTACCAACATACTTCACCCATGGATACTTCAGTGACTGATGGACATAAGATCAAGGATGATCTTGTACTAGTATCTAAGAACTAAAGGACTAGATTTACCTTTTAGCTGTCAATGCAATTTTAAACAATTATCTTCAGAACTCTAGCATAGCAATTTGAAGATCAACTCAGAAATGGTGTTAGATTAGAAATGATTAAATTGATGTATCAGAGTGTACTGCAAAAGATTTGAATCCCTTTATAGGGAACAATTATATGGATGATTCCTTGATCTTCCTTTATACCTTGTTGGCTAGTAACGTAAACTAATCAGTTTCTAGATCTAATGTTGAAAGTGCATTTTGTCAAATTTAATTAGGGGAGGAAACAATATAGTTTTTAGAATAGATTTTCCAAACACGCCCCATCATTTGATGCATGCTTTGACTTTATGATCATGATATATAGAGGTGTAAACTGTGTGTGTATGGTGTGGGTCTGGTGTTAGAAGTTCCCTTATCCATTTAATATAGTGGGTGCAGGTGCGAGTCTAGATATGCATAATTAAAACTTGGACCTGCAACGTACCCATACCCACAGTACATGTGTAACATACTAAATTTTGGTGCAAAATTTAAATACTGAGCTATGATATCTTATTCTTCAAAAATTGAAGTTATTTTTCTAAATTTCACCCACTATGCACCCCATTCGAAATACCTTGAAATTTGATCGTCAAAATGCTAATTTCCCTCATTTGGTGTAGTCATCCCACTAGACCCCACTCAATTAAATAATCGAACTCTATTAGAATCCTTGGCCTTGAAATTGTACAAATTAATATTATTATGCTTAAAATAGCAATGCTTGAATTAATAACGAGATTAACCTATTGGACCACCCTAGAGTCACGTTGTTATGGGGAGAGGACTGACCATTGAAGTCAAATGGAAAATTTCAAGAGAAACGGACCTTAGAATAGAGGAATATAGAATTTCAAAATTTGCTAGGAAAATAAATACAAGAAGAGAGTCTAGTTTCCTTTGGAGTTATGGACTACTAGTTAGCCCCTCGCGTTATTGCTGTTTCCCCTCCCCACAGATTTTGGTTGCCTCCTCCCTTGCGTCTAGGGTGCCTTCACAACGACAAAACTGCCGCACCCTCGGCGCTCTTTACTCCTCAGCCCCATTTTGACTCCTCGGGTCCTCCCGCTACACTGATCTATCCATTAAGGGCAACTGAAGGAAGAAACGGCCGACACGCCAGGAACCGCAGATGTAACGGCCGACGCACCGTCCTCCTGACGCCGCTCTACCTGACCTGAGCCCCCCTCTATGAGTGCAAACCCTAGTGGTCGCACTCCTACATATACCCGGCTAGCCTACCTGCTGAGGCATAGCGCCTCCTGTTCCCATCGTCTCCTCCTTGTCAACAGATCCCAGCCGCAACGGCGCCCTACAGAGCGTCGGCGTTTCCCGACGACCGAACTTCCCTGATCCCCCTTCCTCTACACGACGGGTTGTAGAACACCACCTCACGCGTGCCAACAAATCCCAACCGTTTCGCATCCTCCAGTGTCTCCCCCTCCAAGCTGCTGTACCTTGGTTACAATGACAAGCGCCGACACCACCGGCAGATACGGCTGTAGTAAACCCCACTGCCTTGCCGTCTTCAGAGGAGAGTTGGTAGCCGAAAACACAAGTCACCTCCTCGACCACCCAAGTGCCACCATACGTACCTGTAACCTCCGTCTCAAACCGCAACTCTGGCAGCTGCGACCTGCTGCTCAGCAGCCACGAAGCCAGTAGGGCTCAGCCCCAAATCTGGCCATCGTCGGGAAGTCGGGCCGACCACAACCACCACTCGGTGGCTAGGGAAGAGGAGCGACTAGTAGGCTGGAGTGACGATCTTCAGAATAGGAGCAGCAAACGAGTTCCTTCCTGTTCCCTGAGTAAGACATCGGCATATCACAACCATCGACGAGAGGTACTGGACCTCCCCCTCTTCTCTGTTTAATTCAATGAATATGGGTAATGAGGCCAGTACGGAACCTATACATTAATCGGAAACTATAAACTATACTCCCTAATCGCTGGAGCTGCTAACAAATTTAACTAAGATATAAATACGTATATGCATGATCCTATAATTGGTATAGACAAGCCGCAGCTATGTATGCATATCATGATCCCTATATACTTTAGTCTTACCAAGTAAATATGAGTACATATACAACGTAGTTAATGCAAGGGAGAAAATGATCAACTACGTAGAAGGATAGAAGATCAATTAATTCCCATGGGTTAGGATCATTTACCTTATGTTTTGTACTAAGCATATAAAATTATTTGCTCTTAAACTATACGTAAGAATGTGGACATAAGTAGTATTACGTAATATGAAAATCTGATCTACTATGAACAATGAGTAATGAATCATATAACACTTGTGCACAAAGGGATAACTTCAACGATAGGATGCTGCCCAATGACATCATGATAATACAATATAACCATAAGGGATAACTACGGGTAAAATGGTAATTTCACCTAATGAGAAGTTAGGAGATAATTTCAAAGCCAAGGATTGCACAATGACCTGGGTTATTTCCCCTTTTTCTAGGAATTGAAACTTCCGCACCTGTTGAACTCTAATTGTGGAAATTGTTGGATTTTTCTTAGATTTGAAGGTACTAGATTCTCGATTTCCATATTGAGTTAATTATTTTCCCTCTTGAATTCTATATCGATTGCTTGGTGGTGAATTACATACTTTGTATAAGCCATTCCCATATGTTGAAAGTTCACCACACCAAATTTATTATTGTCATTGATAAATATTATGATAGTACTGAAATTGATCTTAGAGTTTTGACTTCCTGGACTTTGGTCCTTTTTGGGTTTTGGCCCCTTTAGAGCTTTGGCTCCTAGAGGTTGGGTACGTCCCGCCGCCCTGTGCACATGTTGTAATGGATTAGTGGTCCCCCAGTATACTGGTTAAAATATCAGACTACCGTGTCATTCTTTCATAGATGATTGAACATATGGCATTGTAGTCACAATAAAGAGATGATATGACAGTGCTCAATCTAATACTGAAATCAACCTTTGCAAGTATTATTATAATTTGACATCTTGGATCATTTTGCATAGCCTTGTGAATTCCATTTTGAAAGACAAAATTTGATAAACTTAGTCTATTGAAATATTGCAATCCTAATTTTGATAAACTTAGTCTATTGAAATATTGCAATCCTAATTTTGATAAACTTAGTCTATTGAAATATTGCAATCCTCATTTTGATAAACTTAGTCCACTAAATAGTTCTTACCGAGTATTGATACTACCTTGAATCATAGTTAGCACATATATGTAGCAAATGACTCAATGTAAGAATGTAGTACCAGCAATTGCTGACCCAATATTTTTTTCTCTTGGTCCACGTCGTGGATTATTATCCCTTTTGGGATATTGCATGGACAGAAACCTGCTCACCTGGAGTCTTCTTCTGCGGAGTACTGAGAACAAGCAAGGAGCATGGCAAGGTACCCTTTGTGTGGCATTGTGCATCTATCTTTCTTAAGCATTTTTTATGTAGTCCCTCATGTGGACAATTTTGTTCTTTTCTATTATCTTATGTATGCCGAGGAAACAGACACTATGTTCCTTATTGTTGATGTTATTGAGAACTTTGATTATCATATTATGTTACACATGGTTTGGAAACTATGTCGTCACATGAAATGTTATTAGAGCCATCAACAATCGGCATCTTCCTTGCTCCACTCTAGGAATTCTTATAGAACCCCATATTGACATCACTCTCTCTTTACTACCCTATACAAAACAAAGATTGTTTGATTCTAAGGATGAATATCAGAGCTCGAAGCGGAAGAAGGGATCCTCATCCCACAAGAAGAAGTATAGGACCCCCTCCTCTGAACGTTCTGAAGGGTCTCCTACTCCCAAGAGTGATCCTGCCACCCAACTAGCCCAACTTCAAACCATTTTAGGGACATCTATGAAGGGCCTTATTGACAAAAGCATTGGCCCAAGGGAACCCACCATTGCTGATTTCATCAAGCTAAAACCCTCATAATTTCTAGGGGAAAGTGAAAAGAATGTCATAGAGAAGGATGAGGATTGGATCTTGTCCACCCAAGACATCCTAGAGGGCATGAGCTGCCCTGAACACCTATGGGTGAAGTTTGCAACCTTTGTCCTGAAGGGTTCGGAAAAAGTGTGGTGGCAAAGCCTAACTCACACTCAACATGGGGAGACTACTACAATGCCTTGGGAGGAGTTTCTGAAGCTGTTCCGCCAACAATATATTCCCCAGTCCGCCCTAATCAAGAAGGAAATAGAGTTCAACTAAATACGCCAAGGCAGTGACACGGTGGCCGAGTACCTACGTCGCTTCACCCTATTGGAGAGATATGCGACCGGCGTCACTGAACAAAGAAAGGTACAAGTGTTCATGAATGGGCTCAATGCACACCTTAGCGACAGACTGGCTCCACAATTCCCACTCACCTTTGAACAGTTGGTGTCTAAGGCGCAGTTCACTGAGATGCACCGTCAGGAGGTGGGATATTCTGCACCTACAAGGAACATCAACAATCAGAATTAGGGGGGACATCAACACCACTCCAACAACAATGGTCAACATCGTCACAACAATAACCATCATCGTGGCAACAACAATAGCAATGGCAACTGATATAAGCCTCCTAATATTATGGCACGTCCCACTCAAGGGACCCACCCCTTTTGTTGCAACTGTGCCAAGAAACACTCTGGGGAATGCTATCATCCTACTGTTCTTTGTTACAATTGTTTCAAACCCGGCCATCGGCAGATGGACTGCACCGAACCTCGAAGGTCAAACAATGCTCAACCTCGTCAAGGTAAACCCCCCAACAACTTGGCTACGAGAAACAACTACCAGAACAACAAGCCAAAGCCAACCGAACAACGTAATGGGAGATTATTTGCTATTACTACTGAAGAAGCCGCAAACAACAATGAGGTCATCGAAGGTATGGTTTCTATTATGGGCCAACCTGTGAAGGCACTTTTTGATTATGGATCCAATGATTCCTTCATCTCTATATCATTAGTGAAAGTTTTGAGATTAGAGACAATTTATATGGACTATATTCTGAATATCAATACCCCTAGTGGATGTGTAAAAACCATGTGTTGTAAAATCCTCCCAATAGACATCTCTATTGTTGGGAAAAATTTCTTGTTAACCTTCTCTTACTCGACATGGTCGATTTTGACATCATTCTGGGAATGGAGTGGTTGTCCATTCATCAAGCTCAACTTTTATGTGGGAAGAAGCAAGTTGTTCTTGTCCACCCTGACGGAGAACAATTAGTAGTCACAGGATGTCAAAAATACAATAATATCCTTATCTCGGCAATGAAGGCCCATAAACTAATGGACTCTGGATGTAGGGCATTCCTCGCGGAGGTAGTAACTGAGAAGGAACCCTTACGCATTGAAGACATAGATATCGTAAGAGAATACCCTGATGTGTTCCCCGATGCACTTCCTGGGATTCCTCTTGAAATAGAAATGGAGTTTTACATTGAACTTTTGCCTGGAACGTCCCCCATCTCAAAGGCCCCATATCGCGTGGCACCGGCAGAACTAGAAGAACTAAAGAAACAACTACAAGAACTCTTGGACTTGGGTTTTATTAGACCTAGTGTGTAACCTTGGGGTGCACATGTCCTCTTTGTTAAGAAAAAGGATGGATCCATGCGAATGTGCATCGACTATCGCATGCTAAACCAATTCACCGTCAAGAATCAGTACCCTCTCCCGAGGATTAGCGATCTCTTTGATCAGTTGAAGTCGGCTACGATATTCTCCAAAATTGACCTCCAAAGTGGCTATCACCAAATGACGATCAAAGCAGTTGACATTCCAAAAACTGCCTTCCGAACTCGATATGGGTACTATGAATATCTTATTATGCCCTTCGGGTTGACGAATGCCCCTACTGCGTTCATGGACCTCATGAATAGGGTCTTCAAGCCTTACTTAGATTCGTTCGTTGTGGTCTTTATTGATGATGTACTCATATATTCTGAGACACTTGAGCAACATCGAGAACATCTGAAGATTGTGCTGAATACACACATGGAACATCAATTATATGCAAAATTCTCTAAGTGTGAGTTTTAGCTCTCTGAAGTAATGTTTTTGGGGCACGTCATCTCGGTTGGTCATATAGTTGTCGATCCTGCAAAAGTTGAAGCAGTTCAAAAGTGGCAGGCACCTCGAAACCCTTCTGAAATTCGTAATTTTCTCGGCCTAGAAGGCTACTATCGCCGCTTCATTCTAAACTTCTCCACGATCTCTCTCCCTATGACCAAGCTGACCAGAAAATACACAAAATTTGTATGGAAACCAGAATGTGAAGCAAGCTTCCAACAACTAAAGCGGTGCCTCACCTCAGCTCCAGTCTTAACACTACCCACAGAAGGCAAGAATTATGAAGTCTTCACCGACGCCTCCCGACATGGTCTGGGTTGTGTCCTTATGCAAGATAAACATGTGATAGCATATGGTTCGCGTCAGCTAAAGCCAAATGAGGCGAACTAACCCACCCATGACCTCAAACTTGCAGCTATTGTGTATGCTTTAAAAATTTGGAGACACTATCTCTGTGGAGAACAATTCATAATTTTCTTTGACCACAAGAGCCTCAAGTACCTACTCACACAGAAAGATTTAAACCTTCGACAACGACGATGGGTAGAGTACCTGAATGAATATGATTTCACAATCTCTTATCATCCTGGAAAGGCCAACGTAGTCGCAGATGCCTTAAGCAGGAAGAAAGTTGCAACATGTGTAGCCATGAGATTGACTGAGTGGAGAAATCTGAATACCCTTGTAGAATGGCAACCTGAAAGGATGTTTGAACTAGAAGTCAAAATGGCTAGCCTCTCAGTTACTCCTAGTTGGATTTCTGAAATCATAAAAGCCCAAAAGAGTAGTCCTGAATTAGAAGAGGTCATGAAACTAGTAGAGAAGCCCCAGACAGAAATGCAGATTGGCTTGGATGGAGCTATTCATTTTCATCAACGACTTTGGGTTCCCAACATTGCTGATTTAAGAGAGAGGGTTTTGAAAGAAGCCCACTGTTCCAAATATACCATTTGTTGGCTAAATGGACATCTATAAATCCCTTTGTTTTGATTATGACAAACATTTCATTCTTATTGATCTAACGAGCTACTTGAGTGTGCAGGATTAAGGTGGATGACAAAGCAACTAGGGAAATCCATATGCTTACATGTTTATGTTTTCATGCAATGTAATCACTTTGTAAAAAAACTTGTACAAATATATAATGTACAAGTACTTAGATTGCATGTAAATCAAGCGTTAGATCTTTCCTAGCTAAACACCACATTTAGATAAGTCATCCCCTTCAAATAGGATCACATATGCACACTCATACATATAGTTAGTGCCTAAATTGAAACATTGAAACAGGATCAATCTCGGTCGACAAACTCCTCGACCGAGACACTCTCGGTCGACAATCTTCTCGACCGAGAAAGATCCAAAGTAGCCGTTAGACACAACAGACAAGTTAGTTGGCAGTTGGAGAAAGACGTTGCAAATCACTTGTTCCAGAGTGCCTGTCGGTCGACAAAAGTTTGACCGAGTAGGTGTCTCGGTCGACCATTCCTCGACCGAGATTGTCTCTGACAGCAACTGCAGAATTAATTAATTAGCCGTTGTTAAAGCAACAACTTTGTACCTAACGGCTAGTTAAGCACTTCAAAACCCCTAGAAGTTGTCTAGAACATCCTTAAGCATCCTTAGGCCATTCCTATAAATAGGACAAGCCATAGGACACTCAAAGACACTTGCTACACTTGAGAAATCCTTGAGCATACTTTGAGCAATCTATTTGTAAGCAATTTGAGCATTGTGACAATTGGCCATTTCATTCCTTAGCTCATAATTCGTGTCCTATAGGCTAGTATCTCCTACCCACTGCAATCACAAGTCCACACACTTGGTTAGGAGATCTATACGCTTGATCTAGGCAAATCAAGCCTTGGGCTACAAAGGATAAGTTGTAATTTCCTTTTTCTTTCTTGTTCTCTATTACCGTTTGTACTCTCCTTGCTACTCCTAGGTTGGAGGCTGCTGATTGGAGAGGGTGGAGTTCTTCTTGGTGAAGAAGGTGACTTTGAGCTACTTCAGAAGGCTGGTGCAACGGGAGGTTACTTCTAGAGAGGAAGGCTACTTCAAGGGGGAGTTTGGAGTTACTTCAAGAAGGCTACCTCAAAGTTGGTGCACCTACATCAAGTGAAGGCTGTTCAAAGGGTGTAAAGGAAAGTATTGTATTTTGTATAAATCCTTGGGAAGGTAATAAAATAAATACTTTCAAAATATCGATTGGGTAAGCAACCGGGTAGTGGACTGACAACTTTAGTAGTTGCTAAAGTTGGAACCACTCTAAACATCTGTCTCCTTCTTCTAATTTCAATTGTGGTTGTTTGAGTTCAATAAATTGTTAAAATTATTTAAAAACTCTATTCACCCCCCCTCTAGTGTTTTTCAATTGGTATCAGAGCAGACTTCAAGGAACCCTAACCAGGTCTTGAAGAATGGAGGGTAATGGTGATTACAATCACAATAAAAGGTGATGCTTGGACAAAACTACAACATGTTGCAATTGGTGCTTAGGAACAAGCCACACAACAACTAGATGCCCATGGAGATCAAAGAAAGAAGATGAGAACAAAGACTGTCTCATTGCTACAACTAACGAGGAAGAAGAAGAAGAGGTAAGTCTTTTTGATTTATCAAAAGAAGAACTAGTTGCTAGCCTTGAAGAAACACATATTAAATATGTTGAATGCAAGAAGAAATTAAAGAAATCTAATAAAGCAAATGATGAATTACATGCTAAGCTTCTTGCTATTACATCCGAAAATGAAGATCTTAAAAAGATCATTGAAGATCATGATATTGAGATAAAATCTATAGCGGCAAATTGTAATCTACTTTCTTTAGAGAAGAATAATTTGCAAAGTCAAGTAAATGATCTTCAAAAACAACCCATTTTATGCAACCATCTAGATTATGATTCTATTGTCAAAGAAAAAAAAATCATTGTCATCTAATCTAGATCAAGCAAAACTAGATATCAAGAAGAGAATGGAAGAGATTGCCAAGTTACAACAAAAAGTTAGTAATTTGAATAATAATGGCATTCTTGATCAAATCTTAGATAATTCCTATCATCCAATTGGAAGAAGAGGACTAGGTTACAAGCCTAAAGGGAAATCCTATCAACAACCTAGTTGGAGAAAGTCACAAAGCTCAAAGAGTTCTATATATGTACCTAAAGGAACATCTTCACCCAAGGACAACACAGAACACAACCATAGAAACAGATATGAGGTTGACTCGATATGCTGTCATTATTGTTTGCGCCTTGGTCACTATTCTTTTTCATGCCCTTACAAGAGAAAAGATGTCGAGTTAGTTTGGGTTCCAAAACCTCCAAACTAAATGAACAGAATCAAGTTGAGATATGACCAAGAACCTTAGTTGCATATTTCTACGTCTATCTCAACTCAACATAATGGGATAACAAATAAATTTAAGTATCTAATTATTTAACTTGCATAGTTATGTTTTATTTGGAAGCAATTAACAGTTCCAGAAATATTGTCGGTCGAGAGACTGTCGACCGAGACACTATCGGTCGAAAAATTGTCGACCGAGCATGACACTGATTTCTAGTCTGTTGCAAAATTGCTGAATTTCTTTTGTGATTGATGAATGGAAAATCATCCCTACAAATGAGACTAATATTAGTTTATTTCATAAATGATTTAACTGAAATTATGCTTAGCTAAAATAAAAAGAAAATTTCTATTTTCACATGATCATGTGATGGAATTATATGCTGTTATCATTACATCATGGATATATTTTCAATATTTTGTATGCATGGATCCATGATAATATTCGGCAAGCAAAATGATTTATTGGTTATATACTATTGCTTGCAACACATAAGACAAAATCTCAAAATTAGTATCTTTGAAGAATTGAGATATTAATTGAGCCTTCATTTAAGACTTATATCAAGTAGTATGCCTCAACTTGATACTCAATCAAATTTTATGTAGATATTATACTCGATATGTTCAAGTTGAAAATCTGCAAACTTGCCTCTTGGTTAAAATGAAATTTGACCAAGGGGCGCTGTGGTCATTGTCAAAATCGACCTAAAATAAGTTTTGACACAATAATTATTTGAATATCATTTTATTGTGATTAAAAGCAAAATCAATTTATGATCACCAAATTGTTTCAATATTACTCCCTTAGAAAATATATATGCTCTACAAATTCAGTCTATCATTAGCATTAAAAATAAGCTTAAAAATTCGTACCCAGTAAGTCTGTCGGTCGACAAATCTTCGACCGAAAACCTCTCGGTCTTCCCACCTCTCTCGACCGACAGAATCTAGACAGACCTAGCATCGGACACACTTCCGGTCGACAATTGTTCGACCGAGACAGTGTCGATCGACGATTGCTCGACCGAGAAAGAGCCGTTGGAAAATGACCGTTGCAATCTGACCGTTACCGTTAACGGCCGACCGTTGCAAGTCGACCGTTGGACGGCCGAAGTGGCGCGTCTGGAATATGACCGTTGTGGACGCTCGGTCGACAAATTGTCGACCGACCCGGTCACTGGATTGCTATAAAAGGAGCAAAAATGGGTCATTTCTTCACACCTTCTTATTCTTGTTTCCATAGGCTCTTCCTAGAGAATTCTTGTGCAAATCTTTAGCATCCTCATCCCCAAAGACTTCCTTGCTTCTTCTCCACCTTCAAGCAATACAATGGCATCATCCTCTGCTCGTGGAAAGAAGAAGGTCGCTGGTAGGAAACAAAGGGAGGCTACTCCACCATTGACGATCATCAACGACATTGCCTTTGTCGACGGCGATGCTGGTGATCGGTACCTACGGCTCTCCTCCAAAGCTCCTCTCCCACGACGACCAGTTGAAGTTATGGACTTCCTCAACATCGTCGACTTGGAGGACCTCTTCGAGGTGCAAAAGTTAAAAGAATTCATCAACCCTTCTTTCCCTTCCTATTCCATCAAGGTAGTGAATGAATTCTATGATAACCTCATCTCCCACTCTGAAAATGAAACCATCTTCTTCTATACTATGGTCAATGGGCATAGCTTCCGATTTACTGAAGGGGATATTCTTGACATGCTAGATATTGACATAGATGAATATCAAGATACCCTTGACCATACCTCTGGAAACCCACTTAATCAATTTACCCAAGATGACCATACCATTAGTCTTAGTGACATCAAAAGGACCATTTTTCAATCCAATACAACCTGTCACGAAGATAGAGGCACATACTATGCTATAAATCTCAAACCAGCTGCTAGGATTGTAAACCTTATTGTTTCAACAAACATACATCCTAGAGCCAATAAGTCTGAAGTTCCTATTTTTCGTATGTGTCTAATATATGCCATTATCCAACGTATTCCCACAAATTTTATCCGCATCATTCTTAAAAACATGCTTGAGTTTTCTGGCAATCCTCCATATGCTGATTTTGTATGCCAAATTACTCAACATTTCCTTAAGACCCAACTTGAGGATATGGGATATACATGGGAGTGTAGACCACAAAAAATAAGTTAGAATATTGTAGAAAAAATGGGGATTGATTTCGGTCATAAGAGGGCTAGGATAGAAGGAGAAACATCTACACAAGATATACCACCTCCACCTCCTCCTACCAGCCTACCCTATGACCCCATCCAAAACACTCTAACCTATGTTGCTGGGTCACAATATCATCTTAGTAAAAAATTAGATTATAACCATCATGCCATGACTTATCTAAACCAAAGAATGCAAACTCTTTCTCCAAACCAACCAGATGAATATCCCTACTCTTTAAATCCTGGCATGCTCAATCCATATAACCTATCTTACAACTACTATCAACCTCCACCTCCACCTTCTATAGATCTCACGCATACTCAGTTTTCATCAATGCAACTACAAGATATTGCTGCTCATTTCCGATTTGATCATGTTCCAACCTTCTTGGAGGCATATGCCTTAACCAAGACAGGTGCTCTGGAGTGGCAAACATTGGTCCAGTATTATGGAGCTGAGCCTTTTCTTGGGAAAGACCCTGATGTTGATGAAATTCTTAAGTCTTTCCAGTGAGATGTGGAGTTGTATTAGTTGTAATGGAATCTTTGCAAAATTGTAATAAATGGGTTATCTTTACATAATTTGGCTATCTTTTCATGCTTGTAATGAAATTAGTTATTCTTTATAATGGATTTTTTTTCATCATTTGAATTTGGTTTATGAGACTATTCTAGAGCATACAAAATAAGGGGAGTAATAAATACAAATAAATCAAAAAGGATGAAAATCTTTGTAAATATCTAAAACTTAAAGTTATGGCTAAATTGACATCTATTACAAAGCACTTATACCTTGGGATATCTATCTAAAGGGGAGCATATTATAAAATTAAGGGGGAGAAGTAATATCAAATATTCAACATGGATATCTTTTTGAAATGACAAAGGGGGAGAAAAGAATATCAAAATAAAATAAAGATCAAAACTATAATGAAAAAGGCCAAGCACTTACTTGCAAAAGAAGAAAAGCTACAAAAGGTAATCTAAAGGTATGAAACTCATATGGTTCATATTTCCTTTATTTATATTTTTGGAAATGTTTGTCATCTTCAAAAAGGGGGAGATTGTTGGCTAAATGGACATCTATAAATCCCTTTGTTTTGATTATGACAAACATTTCATTCTTATTGATCTAACGAGCTACTTGAGTGTGCAGGATTAAGGTGGATGACAAAGCAACTAGGGAAATCCATATGCTTACATGTTTATGTTTTCATGCAATGTAATCGCTTTGTAAAAAAATTTGTACAAATATATAATGTACAAGTACTTAGATTGCATGTAAATCAAGCGTTAGATCTTTCCTAGCTAAACACCACATTTAGATAAGTCATCCCCTTCAAATAGGATCACATATGCACACTCATACATATAGTTAGTGCCTAAATTGAAACATTGAAACAGGATCAATCTCGGTCGACAAACTCCTCGACCGAGACACTCTCGGTCGACAATATTCTCGACCGAGAAAGATCCAAAGTAGCCGTTAGACACAACAGACAAGTTAGTTGGCAGTTGGAGAAAGACGTTGCAAATCACTTGTTCCAGAGTGCCTGTCGGTCGACAAAAGTTCGACCGAGTAGGTGTCTCGGTCGACCATTCCTCGACCGAGATTGTCTCTGACAAGAACTGCATAATTAATTAATTAGCTGTTGTTAAAGCAACAACTTTGTACCTAACGGCTAGTTAAGCACTTCGAAACCCCTAGAAGTTGTCTAGAACGTCCTTAAGCATCCTTAGGCCATTCCTATAAATAGGACAAGCCATAGGACACTCAAAGACACTTGCTACACTTGAGAAATCCTTGAGCATACTTTGAGCAATCTGTTTGTAAGCAAGTTGAGCATTGTGACAATTGGCCATTTTATTCCTTAGCTCATAATTCGTGTCCTATAGGCTAGTATCTCCTACCCATTGCAATCACAAGTCCACACACTTGGTTAGGAGATCTATACGCTTGATCTAGGCAAATCAAGCCTTGGGCTACAAAGGATAAGTTGTAATTTCCTTTTTCTTTCTTGTTCTCTATTACTGTTTGTACTCTCCTTGCTACTCCTAGGTTGGAGGCTGCTGATTGGAGAGGGTGGAGTTCTTCTTGGTGAAGAAGGTGACTTTGAGCTACTTCAGAAGGCTGGTGCAACGGGAGGTTACTTCTAGAGAGGAAGGCTACTTCAAGGGGGAGCTTGGAGTTACTTCAAGAAGGCTACCTCAAAGTTGGTGCACCTACTTCAAGTGAAGGATGTTCAAAGGGTGTAAAGGAAAGTATTGTATTTTGTATAAATCCTTGGGAAGGTAATAAAATAAATACTTTCAAAATCCCGGTTGGGTAAGCAACCGGGTAGTGGACTGACAACTTTAGTAGTTGCTAAAGTTGGAACCACTCTAAACACCTGTCTCCTTCTTCTAATTTCAATTGTGGTTGTTTGAGTTCAATAAATTGTTAAAATTATTTAAAAACTCTATTCACCCCCCCTCTAGTGTTTTTCACCATTCATCCTAGAACGACAAAGATGTATAAGAACCTCCAATGTTCATTCTGGTGGAAGAACATGAAAAATGACAGAGCTGAATTTGTGTCTAGATGTCTGACGTGCCAACAAGTGAAAATAGAACATCAAAGACTCGGTGGCCTCCTACAACACCTTGAAATTCCTGAATGGAAGTGGGATAAGGTCATGATGGACTTCGTCACTAGATTTCCTAAGACCAAACAAGACTATGATGCAGTATGGGTCATCATTGACTGACTCACAAAGTCAGCTCATTTCTTACCCTTCAAGACTACAACGAATGTATCTTCCATGGCTGAGTTATATATTCGAGAGATAGTTCGCTTGCATGGGATTCCAATGATGATTGTTTCTGATCGGGATCCAAAATTCACTTCTAGACTCTGGAAGCAGATGCATGATGAATTGGGTATTCGATTGACCTTTAGTACCTCCTATCATCCTCATACGGATGGACAATCTGAGCGTACTATCCAAATCCTAGAGGACTTACTCTATTCTTGCGCCATGGATTGGAGTGGATCTTGGGATAAGTACCTCCCCTTGGCTGAATTTGCATATAATAATAGTTATCAGGCCATCATTGGGATGCCTCCATATGAAGCCTTGTATGGTAGACCATGTAGATCATCCTTACATTGGGATGATGTGGGTGAAAGGTCTTTGTTGAAATTTGAAGAACTACAGTTCTATGTTGAGAAAGTTGACCTGATTAAGAAAAGAATGAAGGCAGCTCAAGATAGACAGAAAATGTATGCTGACCAACATAGAATGGATAAAAGCTTTCTTGTGGGAGAATCAGTATTCCTGAAAGTAAAACCCTTGAAGTCTATTTCCAGATCAAAGATCAAGGGCAAGTTGAGCCCTAGATATGTAGGACCTTTTGAGATCTTTCAACGAGTTGGAGAATGTGCATACATGCTAGATTTACCTCCATCTTATGATAAAATGCATGATATGTTTCATGTCTCCGTTCTAAAGAAATATGTCAAGGACCCATCTCATGTCTTGACCATTGAAGCTCTAGAAATTTGTAAAGATCTAGCCTACGAAGAATACCCGATAAAGATCCTTGACATGAGAGCTAAGCAATTGAAGAATAAAGATATCCAATTAGTGAAGGTGCTTTGGAAGCACCATGGTCTTGAAGAGACAACCTGGGAACTACAATCTGAGATGATGAAGAAGTACCCCCAACTTTTCACTTAGTCTTGGATTTCGAGACGAAATCCCCTTTTAGAGGAGGTGAGTTGTAACATCCTAAATTTTGGTGCAAAATTTAAATATTGGGCTATGATATATTATTCTTCAAAATTTGAAGTTTTTTTTCTAAATTTCACCCATTATGCACCCCATTCGAAATACCTTCAAATTTGATCGTCAAAATGCTAATTTCCCTCATTTGGTGTAGTCATCCCACTAGACCCCACTTAATTAAATAATCGAACTCTATTAGAATCCTTGGCCTTGAAATTGTACAAAGTAATTTTATTATGCTTAAAATAGCAATGCTTGAATTAATAACGAGACTAACCTATTGGACCACCCTAGAGTCATGTTGTTATGGGGAGAGGACTGACCATTGAAGTCAAATGGAAAATTTCAAGAGAAACGGACCTTAGAATAGAGGAATATAGAATTTCAAAATTTGCTAGGAAAATAAATACAAGAAGAGAGTCTAGTTTCCTTTGGACTTATGGACTACTAGCTAAAACGAGCCCCTCGCGTTATTGCTGTTTCCCCTCCCTGCAGATTTCGGTTGCCTCCTCCCTTAGCGTCTAGGGTGCCCCAGGCACCGGGTTTCTTCACAACGGCAAAACTGCCGCACCCTCGGCGCTCTTTACTCCTCAGCCTCATTTTGACTCCTCGGGTCCTCCCGCTACACTGATCTCTCCATTAAGGACAACCGAAGGAAGAAACGGCCGACGCACCAGGAACCGTAGATGTAACGGCCGACGTGCCGTCCTCCCAACGCCGCTCTACCTGACCTGAGCCCCCCTCTATGACTGCAAACCCTAGTGGTCGCACTCCTACATATACCCGGCTAGCCTACCTGCTGAGGCATAGCGCCTCCTGTCCCCATCGTCTCCTCCTTGTCAACAGATCCCAGCCGCGACGGCGCCATACAGAGCGTCGGCATTTCCCGACGTCCGAACTTCCTCGATCCCCCTTCCTCTACATGACGGGCTATAGAACACCACCTCACGCGTGCCAACAAATTCCAACCGTTTCGCATCCTCCAGCGTCTCCCCCTCCGAGCTGTTGTACCTTGGTTATAGCGACAAGCGCCGACACCACCAGCAGGCACGGCTGCCGTAAACCGCACTGCCTTGCCGTCTTCAGAGGAGAGTTGGTAGCCGAAAACACAAGTCAACTCCTCGACCACCCAAGTGCCACCATACGTACCTGTAACCTCCGTCTCAAACCGCATTTCCGGCAACTGCAACCTGTGGCTCAGCAGCCACGACGCCAGTAGGGCTCAGCCCCAAATCTGACGACCGTCGGGAAGTCACCACCACCACTCGGTGGCTAGGGAAGAGGAGCGACTAGTAGGCTGGAGTGACGATCTTCAGAATAGGAGCAGCAAATGAGTTCCTCCCTGTTCCCTGAGTAAGACATCAGCATATCACAACCATCGACGAGAGGTACCGGACCTCCCCCTCTTCTCTGTTCAATTCAATGAATATGGGTAATGAGGCCAGTACAGAACCTATACATTAATCGGAAACTATAAACTATACTCCCTAATCGCTGGAGCTGCTAACAAATTTAACCAAGATATAAATACGTATATGCATGATCCTATAATTGGTATAGTCAAACCGCAGCTATGTATGCATATCATGATCCCTATATACTTTAAGTCTTACCAAGTAAATATGAGTACATAAACAACGTAGTTAATGCAAGGGAGAAAATGATCAACTACATAGAAGGATAGAAGATCAATTAATTCCCATGGGTTAGGATCATTTACCTTATGCTTTGTACTAAGCATATAAAATTATTTGCTCTTAAACTATACGTAAGAATGTGGACATAAGTAGTATTACGTAATATGAAAATCTGATCTACTATGAACAATGAGTAATGAATCATATAACACTTGTGCACAAAGGGATAACTTCAACGATAGGATGATGCCCAATGACATCATGATAATACAATATAACCATAAGGGATAACTAAGGGTAAAATGGTAATTTCACCTAATGAGAAGTTAGGAGATAATTTCAAAGCCAAGGATTGCACAATGACCTGGGTTATTTCCCCTTTTTCTAGGACTTGAAACTTCCGCACCTGTTGAACTCTAATCGTGGAAATTGTTGGATTTTTTTTGGATTTGAAGGTACTAGATTCTTAATTTCCATATTGAGTTAATTATTTTCCCTCTTGAATTCTATATCAATTGCTTGGTGGTGAATTACATACTTTTTATAAGCCATTCCCATATGTTGAAAGTTCACCACACCAAATTTATTATTGTCATTGATAAATATTATGATAGCACTGAAATTGATCTTAGAATTTTGACTCCCTGGACTTTGGTCCTTTTTGGGCTTTGGCCCCTTTAGAGCTTTGGCTCCTAGAGGTTGGGTACGTCCCGCCGCCCTGTGAATAGGTTGTAATGGATTAGTTGTCCCCCAGTATACTGGTTAAAATAGCAGGCTACCGTGTCGTTCTTTCATAGATGATTGAACATATGGCATTGGAGTCACAATAAAGAGATGATATGACAGTGCTCAATCTAATACTAAAATCAACCTTTGCAAGTATTATTATAATTTGACATCTTGGATCATTTTGCATAGCCTTGTGAATTCCATTTTGAAAGATAAAATTTGATAAACTTAGTCTATTGAAATATTGCAATCCTAATTTTGATAAACTTAGTCTATTGAAATATTGCAATCCTCATTTTGATAAATGTAGTCCACTAAATAGTTCTTACCGAGTATTGATACTACCTTGAATCATAGTTAGCACCTATATGTAGCAAATGACTCAATGTAAGAATGTAGTACCAGCAATTGCTGACCCAATTTTTTTTCTCTTGGTCCATGTCGTGGATTATTATCCCTTTTGGGATATTGCATGGACAGAAGGACCTACTCACCTGGAGTCTTCTTCTGCGGAGTACTAAGAACAAGCAAGGAGCATGGCAAGGTGCCCTTTGTGTGGCATTGTGCATCTATCTTTCTTAAGCATTTTGATGTAGTCCCTCGTGTGGACAATTTTGTTCTTTTCTATTATCTTATGTATGCCGAGGAAAAAAAAACTATGTTCCTTATTGGTGATGTTATTGAGAACTTTGATTATCATATTATGTTACACATGGTTTGGTAACTATGTCGTCACAACATGTGGGCATTCTATGTAGTTCTTTGGTTAAGTGATTCTATATGAAATTTAATACTATTATTCTAAGAAAAGTCACTATATGTTGTACTTATTTTGTACAACTAGGTATTGCTATGTATAAGATATAAACATCACATTATTATAGTACTTAATAATGCACTTAATATGTTGAAGATGATTTGTGTTCATTTTAGTAAAACATTATAGTGTTTGACCTATTTATTCATTTTAAGTTTCACATACCTAATGTCATTTAAATATACTTTGATCTTGTTTCACATAAAGTTGTGGAGTAGGCTATAATGGCATGTTGATGGGTTGCACCTATATTTTTGAATCTGGAAAGTATGAATTGATATTAGAAAAGGCACCATTCAATATTGAAAGCTATTTTCTCCATGCATGATGGTGTGATCTTGATATGGTTTTATCTTCTCCATGAATCTAAGTAGTTCATGCCATGTCATGTTTTCTACCAAGATGTCAATATGTGGAAGTGGAAAGTTGTACATTGGGAGGACCTTTTGTGATACCTATAATCAATGTGCATGTTGATGTTTGCTAAATCTATGGTTTTTAGTGCTTGAAATCCAAATTATTGATGTCATATTATGCTCAATCTATCTCATTTTTAGTCTATGTTTCATTTTTTACATTTAGGACTTACCAAACTCTAATTTTATAAATCTAGCTCAAGGACAATACTAATGTGAAGCAATTAACTTGGTCTAGAAATTGTACAATTGACATCCTTCTTTGCTTCTTGGACACTGTGTAATGATGGTTTTAGGAGTGAAATTTGATTTCACCGGTACTTCTTCAAGATCCAAAAAAGAACAAGGTAGGAAGAAAATTTCTTAGTCATTCGACCAATTTTCCATCTAATCATTATCTGATGTGTCATTATACTACACTAGAAATTATCCCAAGGCAAATAACCTTGAATTATGTTATTTCCATGTGAAATACTACTCACCCACAAGCATGCAAATTTTATTATAGAATAGCTACACAGTCAAACCCAAGAGAAGACTTTATTAATAAGTCATTATCAAATCCAAGAGGTCAAGATTAATGTTTATGAAATTGTTGGTTGGTTGATGATTAAACTAATTGCAAGTGTATAGGAAAGGAATAGTGAAAAGATAAATGAATCAAGAAATAAAAACACCAGGGCATATGAATTTTAACGTCGCTGCCTACGTAATCGTCTAATCCTTACAGTATGTTTAATTAAACCTAGATCATGAAAGAAAATAACTAATTCTCAACAGATGTAAACCTAGATCATGAAATAAAATAACTAATTATCAATAAGCAAGATTAACATAGTATATGAGAAAGAAAGTTAATGATTTCCTTTTCCCTTCTCATGAAACCTCATAAATCATTGTCACATTATCCAAAATCTTATTCAACTCCATTAAAACAAGAATCAAATAATATTGCTCATATGTAGTTTATTTTATATCAATTCCATGTATATGAAATAATCAACTCGGTAGACTACTCATCTCATGAATGAGTGAGTACAAGGACATTCAAATCTAGATTGATGGATTTACATTTTCTTTATTATGACCTCACCGTTGGAAGACCGAAATACCAAAAAAACATTTGAGACAACCCCATGAGACTCATATAGAGCCCTAATGAGTAGATACCCCCACTCATGTGAAGTACAAGCATCAACATCATATTAAGTATACTCAACTTACAAGAAACCTACATATATTACTAGGTCTAACAAATAACTATAGCATATAGGAATTCTGGTTTCAATAAATAATATCATCAATCAAAAGACATTCATTTTGTAAAGTCCTAACATTTTGTAGAGGTAACAAGTCAAGATATAAACATTTTGAATTAATACAAAACAATAACATCATCTTAGTGACTGATGAATGCATATTCATCTTAGTTCCAGTCGCCACTTTTGGCTGAGTTTTGCACTTAAATCTATCATATGCCCCATGAATATGCTCTTATATAATTTTCCTCAATTTCATACGATTATTTAGGGTTTTGATCAAATCCACTGGTTTCCATGGTAGGATAAAGCATTGCACTAAGTGTGCCAGTTTTGGAGACAGTGGTCCCTCTAACTGACTAGCAGGCCCAAGAAACTTTCAATAATCTAGACCCTATTTTCGATGGACAGTCCCTTCATTAGAGAGCATCCTCACTGGTTAGAAGATTCATTGATGCATACCCTTTGACTCATAGTAATAGCACCCCCTTGGGGTGTGTTTGTTCCTGAGCTTAATGCCCACGACAATCGTAATTACCGAGATGACATTGTCGACCACAACAACTATCATGATTGAGACAATAGTCTCAACTGCAACAACGGTTATGATTGAGACAATAGTCTCGACCGCAACAGCTGTTACGACTGAGTTGGTAGTCTCGACCGCAACAACGGTCACATCTGAGATAGAAGTCTCGACCGTTACAATTATGTTGGTTCTCTCTATATCTGAGCCAATAAATATATGAACCCCTCCTTCATTTGATGGATCTCTTCCACTCCAAGACGCTAACAAGCTTCCGCTCTATGCCCAACTTAGGAATACGATCTCCATAAACTACGAATGCTTCCATGGTGTCATGTATGCATCGCCAAATCCACTCCATCCAGATCTATCTTCTATCTACAAAAGTGGTGGGAGTTCATATCTGTAGTGACTGCCTCCCATCCATTTACCGCTCTATCTCATCAGGCTAGAGAATGAGAAGAGAAGGAAGAAGGAAAGAGTAGGTCATCCTCACATGCTATTGTTGTCTTCCACTACTCATTCAGATCTACCCCTTCATTAAGTAAAAAACCATTGCTCCACTGAATCGTGACAATCTTCTTCACAATGACCATGGTAGAATCTTCCCTCTCTCTTATTTTTTCTACTTCTATCATGAGGAGTGAGTAGTCCACGTCATTGGGGTGTGGGGACTAGCCTCACTTCCCATGCTTACATATTCATTTTATAATATTCCATGGCTTGTATATAACTTTCCATCTCATTGCTAATCATTTAATGCATTCTTTGTGGATTGACCACTTACCTTGCAAGATCAATTATATTTCTTCATTACGAGAACTTCAATACTTAGGATTTTAGTATCGATTAACATGGTTGATGCCCATAGGAGAGCTTCTGAAAGGATATCCTCATAGTAGTAAGTGTGTGATCTGCAAGTCGCGAGGCATAGAGCTCAAGAAGATGCTTACATAATCTCTATTTCGCAATAGATGATTTTTTTCTTACTCCATTTGGATAGTTGTATCTTTCTTAAATGTGTTTGTGTGTGTAGCGGTGGTGAAACCTGATTCCACCCCAGTGATTCCCATCATTAATCTAAATGCAATTTTATTCCTTCTCTTTTACTTTACTTGTAATTAGTTTAACTAAAACCAAATCAACTCTTTGTTCTAAATATTAGTCTTAGTTGATCTGGATTCAACTAGCAAGATTCATAAAAATGTTTTCCCTTGGGATTCAATCCTTAACTATATTGTGATAAGACCCATCCGTTTGTGGGTGGTACTATTAAACAAGTTTTTGGTAAAAATCTAGGGATTTCATCCATTGGTGAATTTGTAAGTGTAGTAAGAACCACGTTAGTGACACCCCACCAGCCGGACCAAGAACATATCCAGCAATCATGAAGTTGAAGTCCACATAAGACTTATCTACCAAACAAGCCTATTCAAATGAAAAGTAAATCCAAATTATAATTACAATGGATATTGAATTAAAGAAAAAACTAGTTGTCAACATTTAAGATCTGATTCCATACTAAATAGATAAGAATAAGGCAATATATTATATTTCAAAATGAATGAATAATTTTCTACAATAAGAAACATATTCCACAATAGTAGATTTATTAGGTAGCAGTAAAAGAATGTATCAAACATTACTCATGCTTTATAGAACTTTTCATCTTTTGTTCATTTTCCTAAAACTACTTGGATCACACCTTCATCAAGTAGAAGTCACCATGCCTGATTCTCACATCAAGGACTAATAATCATTATCTTAGGGTTTATCTTATGTCCCTAAATTATAAACAACTATACCATGGTCCACTATATGATTTCTTAAATAGGTTCACATCCTCATCTTGTGTACAAAGATAGGAACAAAGATAATAGAATAACAAAATATAACATATCATCACATTTCTCATGTTTAACAATTTTCATCATCAGAGTCTATTCCTCATACACATAGACTTTCAAAAGAGAAAATTTAGGGCCATAATCACAGTAGATGACTCACTCCTAAATCATGGTATTCTAACCTTTAAGGTATCAATCCACACTCTGGAAATCCTTCTCATTATTCTCTAATTACTACAAGGAGAACCATTTCATTTCCCCAATATGGACCTTGGTGGAAACTCATAGTATCCATGCCACACAACTAGTTGTGTCATCATCTCACCTTTTGTTTTTTTTCCATCTACTCATCTTAAAAATAATTCAAATCGTTGTTTTAGTCAAGTGTGGATATTATCACACAACTACAATGACACAAAGCAGATTAGGGTTAATAAGAAGGCAAATATTGAAACAAGAATTACAAAAAATCTATAATTTGTGACATGTATGTTTCTTTCCACTTCACATCATCTCATATCAATTGTCATCAATTGGCTATCGGGCTGAGACATATTATCATTATTCACATTTACCCTAACATGGTTTCACAAATGTAATCAATGCATGTTATTCAATCTCAACATATTTCTTATCAGTTCACTCCATATCAAAGTTCTCATCAAATATTCATAGATACATTAGAGATAGAAACAATATAAACATATACACATCTTGTTTTAGTCATAATGATCAAAATATGTTTATCTTAAAAAATATACTTATCCAACTAATTTATATATATATATATATGTGTGTGTTTGTGTGTGTGTGTGAATATATCCAAAAGCATAAACTTGCATAACTTAATATCCTATTTTATTATTTACCATTTTTCAGTTAGGGTTATTATCCAGTGCATATGTAATCTCATTTGAAATCCCTTACATTAGCCCGTTCTTAGAATATAAGTGTTTAATATAATATTCCAATACAAACATGTATTCTTATGAATCTTATTACATCCTTGAATTTCTTTTTGCAATGAATTAGACTACACTTATGCACATTCCTTAATTCCTCATTTTAGTATGTTATTCATTGTAATCAAATAGTTCATCACATTAGGGTTACAATTAGGTTCTCATATCCAACTATAAACTTTCTTCATTTTTTTATTTCATATTAATTGGTCTTAACTTCTCTATATCATGTTCACTACTATTCTTGGAATCAGTCATTCTAAATTTACTTAATGCATAAATATTCTCTATCATTGAAATTTTTTATAGTCTAATTTTAGTGTATCATTCAATTTAGGTTAACCCACATAAAATTTTAAAGTAATTATATGAAAGACTTCATCATAATCATTTCATCAATATTTCAATTATTACCTACCAACACAATTCAATCCACTGGTATCCATTTCTTTTCTTGCATTTAGATACATGTACCACGTCCTCTGACTTGTAATGGCATTTTGGTAAATAAAAAAAGTCCTTCTATTCCTTATAGAACTTCTCAGTTTAGGTATGACCAAGGATTAGGGTTGCTTCTTCTTACTCCTAAATATTTAGTTATCTTCCCAATTCATTATTATATAACTTGTATAAAAGTCTTGTATTCATGTAAGGTTTACTCATGGCTCCATAAATTATAATATAATACATGCATTAGGATTAGATATTCTTAGTCATACTTATCACTTTTAATTAAAGTCACAATACCTACAGTTGATCATTTATACTCATTACAAGATTATATAAGTTTAGACTATGTGTCCCATTCAATTTTAATACTTGATCTCTAGGGTTTCAATGAAGTCGGTTTAGTTCAATACATCACAAGAACCTAATTACTCACCAATTGCATTAGTGTTTGTCGGCTTTCATTAAGGCAATTCAAACACATGGAAATCCTATTCTCCATGCAACACAACTAATTCATCAATTATAAGTATGCATCTTTCTCATGTGTATCAATTCATAAAAACAATCCCTAGACATGAAATACCTCCATTTAAAACTCACATGTAGATCCATATGTTCATGTCATATGTAAGTCTAACATTTGAAAGCACAAATGGGAACTCATTCATAGTAAGTTCATACATGATTCTAGGTATAACATTCATTAGTCCAATTTTCTGCGATATATGTGTAAGCCTACATGGTTGTCTATTCATAATACTTTTCACATATATTGAATCAATATATCAAGAAATAGGCATTTACAAATCAATGAGAAAGAATCAAAATCAATAAAAATTATTTCCCAACAATATTCTGAATTGATCACCCAGTCACATTTAAATCCAGGAGAGGATGTTAATTATTTTAACAAAGCTTTCAACATCATTACAGAGCTTATTACAGATATAAACACTCACATCAAGTTCCAAGTACCTTAAAAACAATGCACATACTCTGAATTACTAGAAATCCAACCAGCACGCAAGGATAGAATCATTTCTTGATCTTTTCAACTTAGGAACCCTAGAAAAGGGGAATTGGAGAAAAAGAAAGAGAGAATAGGTTGATTGGATATCCTTTTGATCCAAATCAGAGGATGGAAAAATTTTAGACATAGGATAAAATATTCACCATGAAAAAACTATCTAAAGAATCTAAACATACTTACTTTCATCACTTCACAGAAGATAAAACCCTTGATAAACATCTTCACCTCTTTCCTTACTTAAACCATAATTCTCCATCTCTCTCAAAGATTTCATATTTGTGGAATGAATAAAAAATATGGGATATAATAGGGTGTTAAGTTACTCTTATATAGAAATTAAGGTGCCTTGTAGAGTTGCAAATTAGTCCTGTATTACATTTTATTTTATTTTAGCAAAATTTTCTATCATAAAACAATACTATTAAAGTTATTTATCGTCAATGAAATGTCCTCCAAAATTTTTGAAAAATTAGTTTGTTGTCTAAACTTAAGTTTTATAGCCAAAGTTTAAATTTTGGATCATTTTGAGTTACCAATAAATAAATAAATAATCAAACACTACATTGCTAAATTGCAGCCTGCAATGTGGTCTTTTGAATTGGAATTTGACTAACAAATAGATTCAAGGAACATCCAAATATTTTAAAATTTTAACTAACACATAAATTTAAGTTATCCAAATCATATACAAATTTTAAAGAAATCAAAGTACATATAAAATACTGGAAATAATTTACTAAACCATTGTATTGATTTAATTATGTATTTATGTACTTTCAAAATCCTAAATTTTAACTAATTATGGTTTTCACTTGCACGAACTAATTATTCAAATTAAATCTTGTTCCAAAGTGTATAATGAAGTTAAAAACATCATACCAATCATCATTAATTAAAATAAAGCTAAGATCAAGAATGTAAAGCATGTAACCTCCAAGTAAACCTTAATTAGATGGCTAAATTGGAACTCTGTCGTTACAATTATGGATATTTGTATTAGGACCATGTGAATCTATAACCTCTCAGGAAGCATATTGTACAAGCATCATCTTCCCCATGGGTGGTCTCGTTAACCATGGATCATGAAATGATCATCCTAGAGAACATGTTGTGTGATCTCATCTAGGGTTCAACACATCAAATCAATGATTTAAAGCAAGATTTTGTGATCTCTACATTTAGGATTGTATCAAAACATGTATATTGAGTGATCAAGTTAAATAATAGGAAATAAACATTGAATAGAAAGCTAAATATGTATAAAGATATAATATTGATAACAAGCAGAATGAATAATAGGTGACGAGACTACTTCATGTGCATCGGTCAGGAAAATACCCAATCACGTACATGGGAGAGACACATATACAAGGAGAAGTAAAACAATTCATGTCACAAAATATAGAGATAAATAAGGTCAGTGATATTCAACAATCGATCTTTGCTTATACAGCAACACGACTGGTAATCTCTAGGAGGAAGACAATGTTCCTCTATCCCTTTGATCCTTTCCCCAAAATATGGATTAGAACATAATGCAATCGGCCCATTTTATCACTAGGGTACAATTCTCTTATATAAGTGCTCCTTTGGTCCATCAATTCTGACTTTGGGTGGGCCACTAGAGCCTTTCAAAACACACTATGTACACTGGTTGATTGATTGATGATACTAGGTTGATCGACTTATTCTTGAGTCGCTATAATATTGTATTCCCAATGGACTAACTTGTCACATGAGTCGATCAATTAGTGTCTTGATGCTTTCTTCTATTTGAATTGGTAGTCAACTATATAGTATTAGTAATTGATCAATTAGATGCTAATGAGTCTACTTGGATATTTCTCAGTTGGTCGACCCACTGGGCCAGTCAGTCGATTGCCCTTGGCTTTGGTGGGGATGTACTAAAGTTGGGGATAGAGACCATGGTATCCAGTCAATTGACATGTAGGTCAATAGGAGATTTGTAAAATATGTGACAATTTTTCCTAATCCAGTGAATTGCTCCACTAGGTGAGTCGATCAACCCATTTGCTGCTTAGAGGACTCCTTCTGTGGCATGGACAATCGATGGGATGGTGAAACTAGTTAATTGAATGACCTTATAGAACAAGTATGAATGTGTCTTTGAGCATTTAATCTCTTTCAATATTTGTAGTTGAGACATGGATGGATCATGATATCTCCCTTTGTAGGAATGAGTTTATTTCCCTACAAAAGATTGATAATTTGCATTAAAATTCTATATTTGAAAATTAAAGTAATATATATTAATTAAAGCTCAAAAAGGAAAATAATGAAGGAATTTTTTCATAAATCAAAACTAAAACATGACATAAATATCAGATGAATAAGTATTCTTTAAATAAACCCTAACTTTAATGTTTATCATCCTTGAATAACACATATTCAAAAAGTGTTTCCAAATATTAATACTAGCACATTATCCTCTCTCTCACACAATATCAATTTGATCCCTACCCCCCAACATAGCTAAGCAACCTTGACTTCCTGAAACCATATAATGCAACTTTCCTAATTCCTTTCCTAATTTTTCTTTCACAATAATGTTTGTATGTCAAATCTTACACTACAATAGATTCAATATTATTGATGCTTCATATCATTGCACATATACCAATGAGATTTACACAAGAACAATGTTAGATACGAAAGGAAGTATATGGGTTGTTGTTTCTACCCCTAGATGGAAAAAGGAGTGATTGTAGGTACAGAAGGACGAATTTGTGAATCTCTTTTATAGTCGACTTGATGTTTATTTTCATTGTTGCAAATACATTTATTGCATTATTGTTTCTATTGTTTGTGCACATTGGCATCTTTTCATTGTTGATTGTAAGCCCCTATTTTATAGGAGGGGTATGGAAGAAGTGGAGAAACTAAGAGAGAGGGTTCCACCTAGAACATATGGTCTGGGCCAATTTTTGTTTTGTGATTTTTATAGAGGATGGAGGGGTAATATGGGGATGAAAGAAAAGTAGAAAAAAGGCTAATGTGTGTTGGTATGTGTGCCCAGAGGGCCAATCATATGATGATTGTAATGTGGCATAATGTAGTTGATTTCATAACAATAAAAGACAGTTTCTTCTATTTTGCTTTGTTTAGTTATGAGATAATGATATAACATGATAGAAGTCTAAAGAATTATTTACTCGATGACATATGTTTTTAGGTTAAGGACCTGAAGAATGAGATCATGCGTATGATAAGAGTACATACATTATTGTTATGTCCCTAGTCAGATATTATTGTGGAAGAAAAATAGTTGACAATAATACATAAGATGAGATTGTATGTTGATTATTGGAAGAGTTTAATTAGCCATGATATTGGATATCAAGTCAAACACATAGGTACTTGTTAGAGAATAGTTTACCAAACTAACCCACCTTAAGAGTGATACATGTAACCATTAAATGGTAGTCAAAATAAGCTCTTGAAGTGATAGTGGTGATTGTGGTTCTTAGACCAAAGTCACTACATGCATCACATGTTGTTTGACAAACTTTGATACCATCCAATGTGACCTTGAAGTTGTGGTCGGGAATGTTGTAATGCATGGGGATTGACTGTGAGTGATGTAGATGAGATTTGTCCCTCCTACCAGAGTTGATATCTTGGATGAAATTGAGAAATGTACAACCACACTAATGTGAGTCAATATGTGATATGTGATCTCACATGTATCTCAACAGTCTCTAGTTCAAGGAACATAGATTCAGTATTAGGATGACAATTCCATGCCTCACATTCAATCAAGATATTTGTGACAAAGGAACTATACAATGACCATAACACAAAAACAAATGTAGGTTGAAGTTGTTCTTTGACTTTCAAATTACTTGGATAACAATGATGTGTTTCTAGACGTTGCTCATTGCTTATGTAGTAATAATAGTTATGGACTTTACTACCAATGTAGTTTGGGGCCTATAGAGTCACACGCATAAGATGCAGTCGGAATAGGATTTTACTCATCGATAAGATTTAACTAGGTTACTAAAAGAGTTTAGGTAATCAAATTAAATAACTCTAGTTATCAATCGAATGAATGGAGTGTCAATCCACCGAGTGGAGTTCCTTTTGAAACAGACCAGTTGGATTGGGTCAAACAAAGATGTAAAATTACTAGTTTGTTTGGGTCAAACGACTAATGGTATGTGTATTAATCATTGCATTAAAAGTCAATATCATTGTGTCAATGACCACAAGCAAATTGAATGACTAGATAGTCCCGTCAACCAACTGGTGGTGCACAACTATTGTCAAACCATGATATTAGCCATTTCACATCTTGTAGATTATCAAAACCATACCCATCCACTCCTATATAAGGAGGGGTGGCCAAGGTTCTCTTAATGGAGACTTCTCTTCTTAAAGTTGTGGTAACATGTTAGAGAGATTAAGCAGTCTTCCCAAGAAAGGGAGAGACATCAAGGGGAAAGGAAGTTGATGATGGCATGTTGATGAACAAAAGGACAACTCTATCCCATCATCTCTAGAAGTGTGATGTGAAGTTCCCGATGGTCAGATTGAACTACATAGATGCATGTAAGTCATTATTGACATGCTAGGAGGACATTGTTAACCTCTATCAGTGTGCTACATGTGAAGGGAGCACATCAGTGTCCAAGGAAAGTCATTGAACTTGATCCAAGACAAGGTACACCTTGCACCCTCTTTCCTAATACATTGTCTTTGATGCAATCTGGTGGTTAGGAAATATGGATAGAATTTTTTATTTCCACTACCTACTATGTCTTCATATTTTCCTACAACTTGTGCATATCATATTTTAGGATTTAGTGCATAATAAAAATCATAGTAATAAAATCAGTCATATCATGTAGCCAACAAAATAATGACATTTCCACACAATTCTAGACTAATCATGAAGGGACATATTGCATTTGATCTCAATCAATCACATAGGATTTCTCATCATTTCATGAGACTAATATTAATTAAGGTCCTTGGCGACATGATAGGTTCTAGCTTGATACTTGTTTGAAATCATGTCACTCAAGGATTTGCTTCATTATAGGGGGTAACGATGAAACGATGCTAATGAATACACTGGAAATATGTAAATGTCTCTAAGACAACTATATGTTGGCCAATTAATATGCAATTCTAACATAAAAAGTTCCAAAAAATGAAAGATACATGAAATGAAGGATGTATGATATACAAGATCAAAATGAAAAACAACCAAAAGCAATGATAATGAGTGGAATAGAACCCCCAACTTGTAAATTTGCTTGTGCTCGAGCAAACTCTAAATCTAGAATGGAGAGAAGAAAATATACTAGAATGACCACCAACTATCGTGTTGTTCCAACAGAGGCGTACCCTATGGATCCTACTACTTCCACTAAAATATCTTGCAAGATGGATGATAGGACCAATTTTGGTCCCTAAATGTCATGGGAGGTTCATCGTATCTAGAAACCTATGTGTAATTCTACTCCCATAGTGAGAATTGTGAAGTAGGTGTGTCTAATCAACACCATAATCTTGGTAGTGAGTCTTTGTGTAGTCATAGTTGTCTCAGTGAACATGCCACTATTCATGTGTCAGTTGCATCAAATACATATAGTTGATATGATGGCCATGAATCTGCTACTCCCCAACCATGTAGGTCTATATATCCTCTATATGATCTAGTTGTTGTTGTAGCTCAAGGAAGACAAAGGAACCAGAAGAGTTGGCCATCTGGAACACATTGCTTGGTGTGATATTCTACTAGGTGGAGGAGGCCTGATATCATCATTGGCCTCCTAGGAGTGATTCATTATGATTAGGTTGGATCTAGAATTTTTCCCTCAACTGTAAAGATCAATGAAGTCATAGAAAAAGTTCTCCACTGCAATGTATGCATGAGTGTGCAATGTGAATTGGGAAAAGTTGTCTCTAAAAGTCATGAAATAGATTATCGTCTCTTATGATTGGTGTTGTACCAAAGAAGCCTGAAGGTACTCCAAGTCAATCATGTATGAAGTCTTCTGGGTCACCACCTAGAAAGGGTTGTGTATGTAACCCATATATCCAGTAATCAAAGTGAGAAGCCCACCTTGGTTGAATTAGGAGCCATTGTTACACGTAACAACAATATGAAAATGCCCAATCATGGCACCCCCCCCAATTGAAGGGCTCATCATTCAACATACAACATATGTAGTACAAGTTGGTTTATGCCATGACAACATGTGTACCTCCCAATATAATATGGTCCAAGATAGAATTTAGTGGATTATCAGTGCATCATGTTATATGGATGAATGTTGCATCTTCTCCATGGGGAATTTGGTGGTTGTCTTGTGATCTCTTCTTAAATTTCTCTCCAATTAACTTGTCATCATAGTAATTGGGATTTTATTTATTTCACACGTTTATCCAATTTTGTCTACCTATAAAAGGATCATACTAAGATTAGCATCATTCAAAGTATTCTCCTCTCCAAACATGCAAAAGGTGAAATTGTACTCATTCTTGTTGGAGGATTGGTTCTTTAAGATGTCTTGGAGCTCTAGAGTGAGATCCTTGTAGACCGGGCACACTCTAAACAATATGAAGGATATGTGGGCCCATTGAATTACATTGTCCACAACCTCATAAATGCCTAAAGCCTAGATCATGGCACTCTAGCCCCAATGGGGAAGTAGTGTACCCAACACCTTCATCTCATGCTATCTTTTCTTCAAGTCGGTAGTGGAGGTCTAATTGTACTTTGTAGTTTGGATGAGGAAAGTAGGAGGGATAGAAAGGAGGGAACTCTTGTGGAATTCTATGTCAAGGTGAAGCTAGTGTGGGTTGTGTAGGTGGATCTAAAGGATCACCAATATGTAAAGCAATACTTGTCCATTGAGCCCTAGTTTTATATTATCTACTCACATTTGTGGACATCAACATCAACAATGTTGTTAAAGTGCATGTATATCCCTTAATGATGTGGAGATGGATGAGTCATCCTCGAGCCTTCTCTTGGGGATGTGGACTCCCCCCATGTAGTAGGATAGAGTGATCAAGATCTAGATAAGTATGGGCTGGTTTTCTTCTCCATGGCATGCTCCTTGTGTTTGTGTTGAGGGTTCATCTTAGAGAGGAAACTACATTTGAAGCCAAATAAACTACTAGTGGAGCTTCCATCCATTGTGTATGCAATATTAGTGTCTATTGGTTATGGTTTGATTGACTGAGAGAGTTGGTTGATCAGCTAGAAATTGGAGGGGGTTCAAGATGTGGATGATTCAATTGAATAAGTTGACAGTTTACTCAAGTGGTGGAATGACATAAAGAGTTTTGGTTGGTGGGTTGATCGAGTAAGAAATAGGTTTGATCGATTGGTATGGTCACAAGGGTTGTTGGTGAATGATGGATCAATTGATCAAGCAAATGGCTAGATTGACACGTGTTAGATATGGTGAGGTGAGGAAGAAGGTTGATTAGAAGACTGGAGGAGGTCAGTCTGTAAATGATGGTTGCATAAGGACACTCTCGGTTGGGCAATGCATCGAACAAATGTTGGGTGTTGGAAGCATGATATAATGGCACTTGCATGAGCGTGCGTGACTGGTCAATCAACTGGTCGAATGGCACGTGGTGCAATGTTGGCGAGCGGTGAGTAGAGGTGTCATTGAAGTTTTGTCTATTGGTGATGAGTCGATCACCATTGTAGGTCATTCATCGAGGAAGGGGGTGTGTTTCGGCATTCCGCTCGGTGGACAAGAAAATCTAAGGAAACACATGGGATAATTAATGATGTTGATCACCACCTATCTCAATCATATAAATAAAATCGAACAGCTTGATTGACTAACTCACTAGGGTGTGTCGACCAATTGAACAACAATTGGTGCAAATTTGAATTGGGCCCCAATCACCCAACTCAGAAAGTGAGTTGATCGACCAATGAGGGTCGGTATAATCAATAACTCGATGCCCCAACGGTTCCTCCTTAGTCGAATGATAGGTTTTGGGTCAAGTGAGTGGATTTTGGCAACCTATACGATAGGTATGTTGGTTGACTGATGAAGTTAATTGGTTGATTGTCTTGTGTGTACTGTCATAGCATTCAATCGGTTGACTCAATAGATGGTTTGGTCGACTGGTGAGGGTGCAAATATAATTGAAACCCATGAATCTTCAACCTCTTACGGGTCATCCTACCAGAAAGTTGGGTCAACAAAGTGGTGATGATGTTGGGGAGCATTATATATGTGGGTCGACTGGATGGAAAATCTAGTCAAAAGGCTCACCTACCTTTTCTTTGAGCAAAGGGGTCTTTTTCGGTTGATCAACTGGAGGTACTAGTCAACCAAATAGCAAATTGATAGTGACCTAGTAGTTGGAATGATCATCTATAAGTAAAACATGAGTAACCTAAGTGCAATTCTGATCAACTTGAATTAATAAAATGAATTGCAACTACATAATGGAAATTCTAGTGATTAAAATGTAAAATTAAACTATTATAAATGAAAAAGAAAATCTATCTAGATAACAGTCAGGTTGACTCCCCACAATATCCTTGTTTAACTTTGCTAGCTTTGTGCCTATTCATCAAATTGTCTCTGAAACTAAGAGAGGAAGTGGTCTACCTCTCACACTACATCATCCTTGGGTGTATACTAGCACTTTAGACTTTGTTTGTTTGCCACAAAATATACTTTGAATATGTCTCAAGGTAGAAATACTCAGTGCGGATAGATATACTTTACCCTGCATGGGTCCTGCCACCTACATTTTAGCTTCCTTGGGAACACTCTTAATTTGCACTTATAGATCAACACTTGGTTGCCTACATGTATGTCCTTTCTATTTAAGTGGCCATAATGCCACATCTTTGTTCACTTCTTATAAATATGAACACCCTTGTAGGCACTCATGTAGAGCACCTATAATTATTGTAATTAGATAAATATCTTGTATCTTACTAAATATAGATCAATGTTTAATACCCTGATTGCTCAACCTACTGTGCATTCCATCTACACTTAAAGATGACATGAGTTACTATCGATTAGGCAGTACGGTGTGGTACCCAATGGGGTCTTGTATGTGGGCCATAGTGCACCATTCAACTCCAAAACCCAATCCTTTCTTGTGTGTTCCACACTTGTTTCTAGAATCACCTCTTTTCCTATTTGAAACTTCAACTTGACCGTTAATCTATGGGTAGTAAGGGGATGCGACAAAGTGGTAGACCCAAACATTTTCAATAGCACTTCAAATTTCTTCTACAAGAAGTGTATGCCACCATTAGAAATCATTGTATGGAAAACTCTAAACCTAGGAATTTAGTATCTTTGAAAAGCTTCATCACATTCTTGGAGTAACATGAAGTGGTGGGGATTGCCTCAACTTGCTTGGAGACATAATATACTTACATAATAATGTACGAGTAGCCACAAGAAGGGGGAATGGACCCATATAGTCCATCCCCAAACATGAAAGATTTTTATATCCTTCCATGAGGTCAATGGCTTCTCATATCTCTTTCCAATATTCTCTATTCTCTAGCACTGATCATAAGATGAAATAAAATTATAAAAACCTTAAAAAATGAGGGCCAGTAAACCCTACATTGAAGGACCTTCTTGGTTGTATTTGTTTCACCCATGTTCCCACCTATTGGGCCTAAGTAGCACTACTCAAGGAAGAAGTTTTCTTCTTCTTATGTCATACATTTGCAATAAAGTTCACATGCACAAAACTAGAAGAGGTAAGGTTTGTCCCAATAATAATTGCTTACATCATGCATGCAATTTTTTTGGAATGCCTCCCATATTCAAGGTGTAGAACTTCTGTAGCCATAATTCACATAATTTGTAAACCATCAAATATGTAAACAAATCTTCATCACTTGATCATTGTCTAAGGAGCCATTGATCAGAATAGCATCATTGTTCGCATGCAAAATTCAACTTAAGTGGTTGGCAATGCCATTCTCACTTCCCTTCTTGTACCAGATCTCCAGATTAAACCCTTATAGGAGCATAATCCACCTACGCAGTCCTGGCTTGGTATCCTTTTTCATTATCAGGTGATAGATGTTTATCGTTTGTGTAGACACTAACCTATGACTCACCAAGTAAGATATGAATTTATTAAAAGCATAGGTGTGGTAAGCAATTCTTTCTCTGTAGTGGCATAGTTGTGTTGTGCTTCATCCAACATCTTAGAGGCATAACATATCAAACTATGCCTCTTATAAATCAATTGGCCTAAGACTAGATCCACAAAATAGTCACTTGCATCGTACATAATCTCAAACGTTTGAGACCAATATGGTATCCAAATGATGGAGTAAAAATAAGAGCATCCTTAAGGTTCTAGAAGTTGTCCATGCATGTCGAATCAAAAGTGAAGGTGGCAACCATTAAAAGAAAAAATTTTAAAGGTTTGGACATTTATGAAACTCCTATAGAATATGGAACGACCTAAGAAAGCTCAACATTTCTTCAAAGAATATGGTGGTTCCAATTTTTCAATAACTTGAATATTGGTTTTATCCAACTCCATCCCTCTACAACTCACATTATGACCCATGACTATGCCTTCTTTAACCATATAGTGGCACTTCCACCAATATAAAATGAGATTTTATTCTTCGTATCTGGCCAATATGAGTGAGATATGGGATAAAAAAGAATTAAATGAATCTTCATAAATAGAGAAGTTGTCCATAAACACTTCCTACCAACCATGCAAAGATGGTTGTCATACATCACTGGAAAGTGTAGGGTACTTGCACAGCCTGGATGGCATCCTCTTGAAAGATTAGGTGCTAAAAGGGCACATGAAGATAGACTTCTCTTAATCATCCATGTGAATAGAAACTTGGTAGAACCTGAAATAACCATCAAAGTAGTAGGAAAATTGTTGATGTACCAACTGCTCTAAAACTTGATCAATGAAGGGAAGAGTAAAATGGCCCTTCCTTGTGTCTTTGTTCAATTTGTGGTAATCAATGCACATTCTCCACCCTATGATAGTGTGAGGGATAATGAGATCATATTTATCATTCCACACTATTGTGGTACCACTCTTCTTAGTAACTAACTGCACATGACTCACCCAAGGAGATTTTAAGATAGGATAGATGATATGTAAAACAAGTAGCTTAATCACCTCTAACCATGCGACCTCTTTCATGTTAAGATTCAAACTACACTAAGTGTCTATAGACAGCGTGTTATCTTCAACCATGTGAATCGTATGCATGCATGTGGCCTAAGTGACATATGTTGTTATAGCCCCAACTTTTGGGTTCATTTGGTGAGAAATGTAATTTCTCTTATTAAAGATATCGGAAAAGGTAATGATATAATTTGTTTTGAATAAATGAGTTTCATTTACAATAGCCTTGTTGGTTGTTTTGTGGGCTTTATTGGCTATTGGGCCCAATAACAAGGAAAAGACAAAAGGAACACCATTATTAATAAGAAATGGAGAAAAGAAAAATGTAGAAACCTCTACAAGGAAAAAGAATTTAATCCAAAGGTGGATTTTGTGCCTCTTGGGTTCCTTGGGTACTAAGGAGTCCAAAGTTGCAAAGATAATGCAACAAGAAAAGAAAAGATCAATTAAGTATTTCTTTATTAAGAAAGAAATTGAAAACAATGATAAAATGTGGAAAATAAGTGGAAAAAGGTATGATTGAGTTATGTTTGATGCATTTTCATATCCATGAGGTTTCTTATGTTAACAGGAATTCCAATAAGTAAAATAAAAAGAGAGATAAAGAGAAATCCTTAAAAAGAGATATTTTAATAAATAAATAAACAAGATAATGAGAAATAATGGACATAGATGCATCTATAAGGATAATGAGTATCCACTAAAAGTGATTTCGAAATCTTAGAGTTTCTTGGGGTCTAAGGAGCCCTAATGGAGAAGAAAGAAAGAGAAAACACCAATAATGCAAAATAAGAGGATAAGGTGATACTTTATTAATGAATTTTTTGGTATTGATAAAAAGGAAGTATTTTTATTAAAAGAAAATATAATTTCATGACCAATGATTTAAAAGGGAAGTACAAAGGGAATGAAAGAGATAATTTTTGTATTTCAAATTATCCATGAAATAAAGAATAATAAAGAGATAATTAGGAGAGAGAAGCTTGCTTCCCAATGAAGGAACTTGGGTTCCTATTTGGAAAATAACTATTTAACTCTTAGATGGTCATCTTAGGGCGAGGATATCCACCCCTATATAAAGGGTAGAACCCTGGTTCGAGTTCAAGAGATATCCCACGTCTTCCTCTCTCTTCCTCGTCTCCTTCTTGCTACTTTTCTATCAAAACCCTAGAAGAGGGTAGTTCATATCCTGGAGCAACAAAGGGTCGTGGAGAAGGTGAGATGAAGGTGTGCTACTCCCACGACCTCAAGGGAAACACTCGGTGGCCATCCCTTCTCCCTAGCCATGTGCAGTAGTAGCAGCACGGCTGTAAGAATAGCTGCACTTTGCTGCCTTTGTGCACGGGTAACCGTCCAGCTTGGCCATGGCTTTGAGGTGCCTCGTGTGCGCCAGAGTACGACGGAGGCAACGACACCCTCCCTGGTGGTCATCGAGGTCAGGAAGGAAGGAGGAGCCGCACCCAACCGCTGCTGGGGCAACAATAACCCGTCGGCGCAAGGTTGAAGAAGGGGGGAGGCACATTGGATGTTTCTGCCCCTCTGCGTGCTAAAAAGTGGATCTTTAAGTCAAGGGAAAAATAGATATTTTGTTATGTTTTTCCAAACCAGCTGGCCGCGTTGCATGGCAAGGGTGACGTGGGAGCCTATCATTGTCTCAAGTAAGTAAGTTCTTACAAAATTCATAACTAATTAACGGTAGCTCGGATGGATGTGCATTATATATGAATTTTGATCAGGAGAACTCAAGGAATGCAATAAAAATATATTTGAAGGCTAATTCCTCTTTTAATTTGAAAAGTAGTGTAATTTATCAAATTTAATGAATTAAAGATTAAGAAACCCTATTTGGAGATGATTAATGTATTTAGTAGGGTTTAATGGATGATTAAAGTTGATATTAACCTGTTAATTGTAAAAATATATATTTAGAACAAAAAGGATGAACTTTGCATGTAATTGGTTTAATTTAGAAGTTCATGTGCATAAATACACTTTAATGGGCCTTGAAACCCTAATATTAGTAATTGTGACTCTTAATAGCTGTAATTGTTAAAAATCATGATTAAAGTTGAGATATGGTAATTCTAAGCTCTTTCAAGTATAAAAATTCCTAATTGTGAATAAATACCCTTAATATAGTAACTAGGGTTTTCTAATAGATAAAGGTGGAATTAATAAGTTCATATGTGAATTAGATTATAATGAACTATGAGTTGTTAATCTGGAAGGAACCGGAGATTATAAATGGGCATAATGATCTTATCATGGATTAAAAGGATAAAAATGGTATCTTTAATGTAAAAGAGGCTTAATGGACTTAATTGTGCCTGTAGTCTGAGATTAAGGTAAAATGTTGTTAATGGATAACTGTAATATCTTTTGTGAAGAATAGATGAGATAATTAGGGTTTGAGAATAATTGTATAAAATTAGGGTTTAAAATAGTAAAAATGAAGTGAAACCCTAATTGCAATGGAAACCCTAAAAGTGGATTAGAAACCCTAGGAAGCGAGCTAAGTTTAATAGATCTTGATGGTATGATTAATAATAGGAAACTATATGCATATTTTAGGTTCTCATTATGTTCTTTCTTGTTTGGATTTCTTGATTGGATTATTCTATCTGAAATAATCCTAACAGGTATGTGGTTACGCTTATGGTTAATCACTTTAGTTTCACGGTGATTCCCAGTTGTTTTATCGGTTGCCTAAAAATAACTGCTTGGATGACTTTTATTTCATGGAACTATAAAGTGACTATGATTATCACCATAAGTATGTATACATGACTGGCTCAGATCATGGTCCTCCTCTATGGCTTTTCTAATGATGAAAAGGGTAACCTGGTAAAGGGTCCTGGTTAAGTGGGACCATCAGGTTATTAAGAGTTAGGGATTGGGCTACCTATGGGTAGTGCCATGCGACTCTTTAGCACACCATGAGTTAGGTATTGGGCTACCTATGGGTAGTGCCATGCGAATCAACCCTAGATATTGATCTACCTATTAGGTAGGATCATGCGGGGTTTAATAGGGATCTACCATGAGGAAGGTAGCATCCAGGTCCATTGTAGGGACAACACAGAGGCTAGGGTATGTATGGATTGAGCAGTTATGCTTAAAACATAAAGTTGTTTGTTAAATCATAATTGATTGCAATATGTTGTTACAATTAATTACATGATTATTGTTTCCCCCACATACCAGCTTTATGCTGACCGATGTTTTGTTTGTCAGCGCTTTAGGTACCAGTGAAAAGAACAAATAGTAAAGTGGCATATGTGGATTTAAATGAGGATTAAAGTAAAAAGGACAATTAGTTTGAATAAACTCCAGTTATGGATAGAAGTAGTTACCATCGGTTTGAAAAAAAGAGGTATGCAAAGTTTTATTTTATTACAGCCTTTCAGCTTAGTTAGTGGAATTTGATAATTGTTATTGATTATTTGTCGAACCTTTGATCCTGTTATTTGGGATAACAGCTCTGACCTCTTGGTCTCCCTTAATTGGGGGTTACTGGGAGGCGGTGTCATTACATATGTCTAGTATGCCATCTTATATTACAAGGATGATTTCTGCTTCCTGAGATCTACTGTCAACTTGTCTTCCTTTTCTTAACTTAATTCAGAATTTATGATAACTAGAAAAGATTGCAAATCATCAAGGAAAACATATTTGAGTCCTTCAGGAAATGGCTTCCTCTATGTGGCCTCTGTGACTATTGTTTCTTCCTTAACAATAGAAATGGCTTTCAAATTTTCAAACTCATAATCAGGTTCCTTTTCATAAGTGGCCATATGTACTCGAGATTATTCAATTTATGGGTCTTCAAAATCTAAAATTATTTAGCAAGTCAAGGACACCCATAATGAATCTTCATATACCTCACTATCAATGCCACATGTTAATCTTAATGAAATTTAGCAACAAACTTTATACAAATGCGATCAACTTGTTTTGTTAAATTTGACATGATATCATCCCCAATTCAAGCCTTAACTAGGTATAAAAATCTAGCCTTACTATTGTAATGATCCAGGCCTAGATTATCTCTTAACCATAGATTAGTCACCATGTCTAGTATAATATCTTCTCATCTGAGTTAATCTAAAATTATGATTTGATAACTAAATCATGTGATAGTAATTAACCCATATTTCTATAATATCAATGATGATGATGCACTAAGTAATTGGAAAATCCTTAGTTGATTGATTAATGAATGGAAGCATGTGATGTGAGTAGTAAACTGTATATTTTCCATGTTAATTAAATGGTCAAATAGTACTTTCTTGAACGTATATGTTTTGCATTTACGTTGAAGTGATACCTTAATGTAGGTAAAAAGAATATGCATGAATATTGCAAAGGCTTTCCCTACTTCAAGTAATTAATGATTTAATTAATAGAAAACCTTTGTGATGTTTTTATAAAACTTTTAGTGGATAGGTGGATAAAATAGGATTACAAGTCAACAAAAAAATGTGTCGTATGGAGTTCAAATGAGAAAGCTTCCATATCTTTTTAAAACATGTGTGTGCATTCTTATGTGATAGATGACCAATGTGAGAAGTGTCAATGCACCAGCACAAAGTGTGCATGCAACACACCTAACACATGTGCACACTTGATGTTCCTGCACACTCATTATGAGAAGATGCCTGACATGTATGTAGCTTAATGTCAGAAGCCCAATGCAACTTCTCAATGCAACCTTTCCACCCAACATAGAAAACACTAAAACTTTATAACTTTGAAGATACAATACGACATTGATCAAAACAATAATTACAAGAATATATTCTTAATTTACCAAAGGTTGCATTGAATTTTGTGAAATCACAAAGAAATCATATAGTCTAAGAGATACATCCTAATGGATGTTAGTATGTGAAAATATATTTCTATGCAATACTCAATTAATCTAATAGACCACAAAAATTTCAATAGAACATAATATTGTACCCCTTAAATTATTCTAAGTCAAAACAAGTGAATGTCAACTCATGAGTTATTTGTTGTTCTAATAGTTACACATTGTCCATATTTTGAGGATGACTTATAACGATTCCATTCATATGTATCTACTATGTCTATTTGAGATTGATTTAAGGTATTAGGTACATGAAAAGGATTAATTCCATCAAGCCATAGATTCATCAAGTACAAACTAAAGTCAATGCAAATGCACTTATGTGTAATATTCTCTAAAACCCTTAGGAAAATTTTTGTAATCATTTGTATTGATACTATGGTTTTTAGTTTGATGAGAAAAAATCAGGAGCATTTGAAATGAATATTTGAGCTCTCAAATGACAATTTCCAAAATTCATTATAGGGAGTTTGGTTGGCTGAGATTCATCCTTGATAAACTCGACCGACACCCTTGATGGATTTTGGGAACTTTCAGCGTCAGTCGAGATTCCTCAGGATAAACTTGACAAACACCTAGAAGTGAGAAAATCAAATTTAATCTGTCGGCTGAGTTTCATCAAGGATAAACTTGACTGACACTTTAAATTTGCGTTGTCACATAGTGCTATTATCTGAGTTTGCTTTATTGAAACTCGACCCACTGCACTTTATGGAGTGTGAAAAAAAAGTGTTTATAGCTAATGGAGTTTTGCAAACATCCAAAATAGATCTGTTGTAACACCCCAAATGACTAGAATTCATTCATGAGTGCTTGTAGTGTCTATTGGACATCCCCAACTATAAATTGGGACCCTTGGGTTTCATCCCAAGTTTGCCTACCTCACTCCCAGGTATTGTTGATTGACTTTGTCCACATAGAGCCTCCTTCTCTCTCTTTCTTACTAATCAAAATGTCTCTATGAGTGAGATAGGGTATATGTAAGAGAGATACTCCATTGTAATCTTGTGAATATCTCAACGTTTTATTTCCTCAATCCCTTTCTTCAAGAAAAGTTGATGAAATCTTCTCCAAGGTGAAGGAGAAGGTGAAGGCTAAAGATCCTTGAGAAGGGTGCGTAATTCCTTCAAGGCAGAAGACTTTTTTCAAGAAGGGGTGCGCCTTGGTGAAGGCTTCCATCTCCTTGTAGAAGTGGGTAAGCCCTTATAGAGTTTGAAGACTCTTTATTGAAGGATAGGTAAGACCTTGTATGGTTTATTGGCTCCTTTTGGTCCTTAAAAAGGAAGGCTATGTATCCTTGCCCTGTAGAAGGAAGGTCTTATTATATATCTTATAATGAAATATAAGTATGCAATGGTTGCAAAGTCCTAGGACTTGACCTCTCTTGGTAGTGGATTGCTCTCTCCTAGTTTGGAGTTTGGAACCACTCTACATAGCTTGTTCTTTATCTCATTCAATCTCTATCTTCCTTTCTATGTTTGTTTATATTACACATCATTCCATATGTGCAATAGTATCACTTGAAGTAAATTGAAGGTCAAATGAATCTTGTTTAAGTTCTTTTATCTCTATTAACCCCCCTCTAGAGCCCTTTGATTCTACAAGTGGTATCAGAGCCTCAGTCTTCTCCAACAAGATCCCCCATGAGATGAGAAGATGGGTGATATACATCTAGGTTCTCTCAACTTGGAGTTGGATTCTCCATGAGGCATCCAATATCTTATGGTAAAACTTCCTCTATTGGAAAAAGGATGTAGTTCTAAATGCAAGGGATGAGCTATGACATGTAGAAAGTAGTCATCCTTCCCTATAAGGAGATAATTGAATATGTAACCACTTGGGATGAAGCTAATTTGAAGAAGGAATAGATGAATCCAAAGGCCATAAGCATCATTTATGTAGCCCTCACTCCTTTTGAGTTCAACTAGATCTCTTCATGGGATATAGCCCATCATATATGGAACAAATGTTGCATCACCTATGAAGGGACCAAGAAATTCAAGGATTCTAAGATCTAAATGCTCAAAGGTCTCATTGAGAAGTTCATTATGGAAAATAAGGATATGGTGGCCAAGATGTACTCAAGACTCAACACCATCATCAATGGACTTGCTTCTTTGGACCATCCTATGGATCAAGGCACCATCAACTCAAAGATCCTTAGGTCTCTTCCCAAAATGTGGGAATCTAAGGTGACTTCTATGAAGAAATAAGAATCCTTGGTGACATCTCCACTGAATAACTCATTGGAAATCTTCAATCTTATAAGCCTAGACTTGATAAGAAAGAGGAAGATCAGAAACAAGAAGAGAAGGAATCAAATAAGATGAAGGAAATTGTCTTAAAAGCTCAAGTGGAGGCAATTGTACTTCAACAACAAGTTGTTTTCCGAGTTACTCCCTCCTCAAGTGAAGATGAAGCCCCTAGTGATCTTGAAGCCAATTAGTGAAGACATTGGTGAGGTAAAAGGAAAATGGATTGTTGAGAGTGGTTCCTCAAAACATATGATCGGTGAGATAAACCACTTCAATGATTTCACAAAGAAGATAGGAGGATCGGTAACCTTGGTGATAACAACAAAGGTAAAGTTATAAGAGAGAATGATATTGGTGATTCACTATGCATTAAGAATGTACTTGTGGATGGCCTACATTACTATTTAAGTAGTGTTAGAAAATTAAGTGATAATGGTTATCTTGTTTTATTTACCTCACTTGAATGCTTGCTTCTAGATTCCCTCTCCTACAATGTTATATATAAGGGAACTTGAAATGGAAACCTTTATGATATTGTTCTTTATTTTTTAAGCTTATTTTTGTTAAATGCCTTGTTGTTGATAAAAGTGATATATCTTTATGGCATCATAGGCTTGGTTATGTAAATATGCATAATTGAATATGTTGAGCAAAAAGGAATTGGTCAAAGGACTTCCTAAATTGGACTTTGAGAAGGATGAGGAATGACAACCTTGTACACAAGGAAAGCAAACCAAATCCTCCTTTAAATACAAAGGAGTCCTTAGTACCAAGAGGGCTCTTCAACTTCTTTATATTGATCCATTGATCTATTTGGACCAATGAAAACTCAATTGCTTCATGGTAGCAAGTATTTCCTCGTGATTGTTGATGACTTTTCTCGATTTACTTGGACTTTCTTCTTAGTTTCAAAAAGTGATACTTTTGATGTTTCTCTACTTTTTGCAAACAATTTGAAAATGAAGCTTCTTGTTGGATCATCTCTGTCTGTAGTGATCATGGGGGAGAATTTTAAAATGATATGTTTGAAAGGTTTTGTGTGGGATCCGGTAACATGCACAACTTTTCTTCCCCTCATATACCTCAAAAAAATGGTGTTATAGAGAGAAAGTACATGTCTTTACACGAAATTGCTAGGACCATGCTTCTAGAGTATGATACTCCAAAGAAGTTATAGATTGAAACTGTTAGTGTAAATAAGTGAAACCACTTCTCTACTAAAAATTTGAACAATAAAACCTCCAATCCAAACACACTCAAAAGGTGTGATGGAGTGGGTGTAAAATTTTCAAATCTTTATATAATGGTAATCAAAAGACCAAAGTATAGCAGTGGAAGAAAAACATGACTATATTCAATTATAAAACAAAAGAGTTACAAACTTTAACTTACATCATAAGGATCCATGTAGAGGAAATCTAAACCACCTCAAGATTGTCTCCAAGCTTTATCAACTCAAGCTAAGTTTAGGTCAACACGTCTTGCCATCCATGTCCTCCACCTAGGGTTGGAAGCATACCCCAGCAAAAGAGAAACAAAAGGAGACATCATCAAAGGCTGGTATGTGCATACTAAAAAGCAAATTGAGCATAATAAGGATACAAAGGACATCAAGTGTAAAGGCTTCCCATGCAAGAGATAAGTATCACCCAAACGGGTATCAAGAGAAAAGGTCATAACAAAAGAGATACTTGCCATAACCAACAAATAATAAGAATGTGCTATTAATATAAACATCTACTACCATGGTGGGAAATAAAGCACATACCATCATCAACCTGCATGCATGTGAGATAAGCATAACACTAGAACAATATAAACACAATTGGCGGCCAAGCACACACTTGAACCTGATAGAGAAAGGAATACTGCCAATCTCCCAATATATATAATTTTGAGCATGGATTACTGCCACACTCGATTTACAGAGGAATGGTATACTGCCACCCTCCAAATAAGCAATAGGGGAATACTGCCCCAAAACCAATGTAATTACACTACTCTAGTGCTATTGAATCACATTGCATGTATAATGTAGAGGCAAGTAGAAAAGTATAGTCAGAATAAACAAGGTTGCCATCACACAATGGACAACTCAAACATATGAACAAATCCACTTCAAAGTGGGCATATATCAACAAGTAAAATCCATATAATATCAAAGGTCCCACATGCACCAAGGCATAGGAAAATAGATTCCAAAAGATTATCCATGATCATAAGATCTATAACAAAGAAAAGTAGTTCACATGAACCATGATATCAAAAGAAAAGATCAATGTGTATAGGCTATTGTCCATAGCACCAAGAGAAAGATTAAAATAGGATAATTTCTCAAGAAGAATAATTGGGGATGTAAACATACCTCAACTTCAGAGTCAAACGATCCAGGGTCACATCTAGGTCCAAGCCTAGGCTTCCAAAACACCTATTTAGCATATATGTGAAATTAGGGTTAGGTTTCCATTAATATATAAAACCCTAAAAACACCTTTTTATTATTATATGAATTAGGTTTTCAAAATGATTCCATATTTTAGATTATATTTTCTTGAATTCAAAACATATTTTATTATATTTTTCTGACTTATAAATTATTAGTTATGAATTATACAAGTTTTTATCTTATTTAATTAGATCCATAAAATCACCCTTTTAAATCATCAGATTCGGGAATCAAAACCAACACCATAAGAAAGCCCTTATTTTTCTGAATCCAATGACTATTTATTTATATTTTTCTGATCAGTAAATTATTAGTTATGGATTTTATATAATCAACCAATCGGAGAGCAGAGAAATTCCACGTCAGCGTTTATCAAACAAGAGACTGAGAGAGAGGATGGGAGTGCTGAGTTGGCCCAATCAGGGCTGGACAGGTCACCGCGTCAACCCTCAGCCTTGACTCGCCCAAGCAGAGAAGAAGGAGGCGAAAAGACAGTTTTGCCCTCCGTGGAAAAACAAAACAAAAGACCAACAGAGGGGCAAACGAGTACATGACCTACAAGCCGTCTTCTACCCAAGTCGTGCCATGGCTGCGGCTGGGTAGAGAGCTGCGCAAAACCCAGATTTGGGGAAAGTTGGTATACCTCCAATTGTAAGTCGCGGAGGAGCATAGAGCTCCGCATCTCCATGGCGAAATTGCACAGACGATCTCCAAGACTTGCCCAGGCCTGCCGATGGCCGAGGTGCCAACCTCCGACCGGAGCGCCTGCGGTAAGAAGACCAGAGCGGGGATGACGGCCTAAAGCCTGACAAGGCCAGAATTGAGGTGAGAAACATGCATCCAAGACCACACCGGATATCAGGGGCCAATCCCTCTTGGTCCGAGATCCTAGATGGGCGAGAAGAGGGGAAAGCAGAGGAAAATGAGTGAAAACAGGGGAAGAAGAAGATAGCTTTGCAAAGAGGTGAAAAAGATGGAAACCCATATATATATAGGATGCTTGATTGCGGGAAGAGAAGAGGAAGGTGAGGGAGAAGGATTCCGGGGTAAAGAAAGAAGGTAGGTGGAGGGAAAAGAGAAGGATCGGAGAAGGAAAGGGAACCTGTGCGCCAGGAAGCCAGAAGAAAGCGGAAGGTAGGGGATAAAACAGAAACCGATAGATCAAAATCCAATGGCCCAAGATGGGCCCGTGATAAGGCAAGCAGAAAAAGAATCGCATGACAAATTAAATCAAAAATCAAGTCCGATTAAACCAAAGTGTGAACACATTATTTCCTATTTTCTCTCTCTTCGTTTAAGGGTGCAAACAAAACCCAAATTAGATGAGATTTTGCACAGAGGTGAAATAAGGCATTTAGATTCCGATTATGCCATAATATTTTCCTTTTGTGAACTTTTAATTTGTTAAATAAATCAAATCATATATTCTCTTTCCTCCTTTATTAATGGCTTTAGGATTATCCAAATTTTATGAAACTTGGCACACAAGTCATAATTAATGTGTTGGATACGAATTTGCCATAAATTTTACATATTGGAGTTGTTTGAGTATTTAATTAATATTTTGAAGGTTCTACATACTTTCTCTCTCGTGATTTCACCTTTTAAGCAAACTTTCTCCAAATTGGATGAAAATTCACCCAAAGGCTATATTTATTATGTAGATTAATAATATAAGAATATTTTACTCTTTTGAAGTCAATTATTATATTTATTTATTATTTACACCTTTTAGGCAATTTCTCTCTCTTGATATTACCATATTATTTCAAGGTTGTCCAAATTAAATGAAAATTGACATGTAAGCTTATTTTGATGTGTAGATTACGAATTTGAAGTCTATTCTTTATTTTGAGGCTTTCTTACTTGAGTTATGTCACATGGCCCACTAATGGCCCATTAACTATATTACTCTTTCAATTAAGTTATTTATCATCTTATTATCACCCAATGAATTATGTGACATATTATTTTACATTTTTCATGCATTAGATTATTAGGATCACTCTAACCTCAAACTTGTTTGGCTAAGTCCAAAAGGTTAAACTTCTAGGGTAGGGTTCTAGATCTGGTATGTTACAGTTAGCAATTCACGCTTTCTGCAAAATTGGGCTTTCACTCATCCTTATTCAAAGAAACACTCATGTGAGTTATGGAATGGTAGAAACCACTCTATTTATTTTCTTTCATGATTTTGATTATCCTTGTTTTGTTTTAAAAAACAAGGTTTCACTCGACAAGTTTGATGTGAAATCTTACAAGTATTTCATTCTTGGCTATAGAACTACTAATAAAGCTTATAGAGTAAATAAAATTTAACTATCTAAAGTAGAAGAATACATCAATGTTAATTTTGTTGAAACTGACTCATCTCTTTTTAAGAATATTGTACATGATGATGTTGAAGATGAGGTGATCCCTAGATTAAAAGATCTCAACATCAGTGACAAAGGAAAAGAGGTGGTAGATGAAGAAGAAAAGAAGGATCCAATTCCCTATTTTCTAAAGATCATCCTAAAGAGCTCATAATTGGCAATCCTTTTGAAAGGGTGCATATGTGGGTTGCTTTCAACAAAGAACAAGTTGATATCATCTGCATCTCAAAACTTGAGCCCAAGAATGTGAAAGAAGCTCTCAAGGATGATGAATGGAGCCTAGCTATGCAAGAGGAGCTAGAGCAGTTTGAAAATAACAATGTGTGGGCCTTAGTGCCAAGACTAGATGATAGAAACATCATTAGTGTCAAATGGATCTACCACAGCAAGCTAGATGAAAGTGGAAAAGTGGTAAGAAACAAAGCAAGGTTAGTTTCTCAAGGTTACAATCAATAGGAATGTATTTATTTTGATGAAACTTATGCACCTGTTGCTACACTTGAATCTATTAGAATGTTACCTGCCTTTGCAAGCTATAAGAATTTCTTATTATACCAAATAGATGTTAGAAGTGTGTTTCTAAATTTTATAATAGAGGAGAAGTCTATGTGGCTCAACTTCCCTACTTTGAACATGACAAGTTTCCTAACCATGTTTATTTTTTGCAAAAAGCTCTATATGGACTCAAACAAGCCCCTAGAGCTTGGTAAGAGAAATTAAAGAACTTTTTATAGACAATGATTATGACATGGGTAAAGTTGATTCTACCCTCTTTCTTAAACACACTTCTTGCAACCTTTAAACATTCAGATATATATTGTTGATATTATTTTTTGCGAAACTGAACTTCATCTTTGCTAGGAGTTTAGTTCTCTTATGTTGAGTGAGTTCAAGATGAGTATAATGAGGGAGCTTACTTTCTTCTTTGGATTCCAAACCAAGAAAACAAAGCAAGGAAACTTCATGAACCAAGGCAAGTATACAAGTGAACTCACGAAGCACTTTGGTATGAATAACACCAAGCCTATGGATACCCACATGTCAAACACTGTCAAACTTGATAGAGATGAGGAAGGTGTGAAGGTAGATGAGAAACTCTCTAGAGGTATGATTGGTAGATTGTTATATATTAAATTGTCTCTAGACCTGGTATCATGCTTAATGTTGGCTTGTGTTCTAGACTTCAATCAATCCCTAGAAATCACATCTTATAATGGTTAAGAGGATTCTAAGATGCCTAGACAAAACACAAAATTTTCGAATTTGGTATCCCGAGTCAAGGGACTTTACTCTTACTACTTATAGTGATGCAAATTATGTAGGGTTCTTAATTGATAGAAAGTTCACAAGTGACACTTTCTCCCTCCAAGAACCATGCTTGGTTTCTTGGTTCTCTAAGAAACAAAGTATAGTGGCACTTTCAACTATGAAGGTTTAGTACATTGCAGTTGGGGTTGTTGTGTCCAAGTACTATGGATGAAGCGAATGCTCCAAGACTTTAACATTCATTTTGGTGCTTCTCGTATCTTTTGTGATAAAACTAGTGCGATTAATATTTCTTACAATCCTATATAGCATAGTAGATCCAAACATATAGAGGTCTAGCATCACTTCATTTGTGACCACATTGCCAAAAAGGATATCTATATCACTCAAGTGGATCCGAAAAATCAAATTGCAGACATTTTTAGAAAACCTCTAGCTAGAGAACAATTTACTTCTATTAGATCAAAATTGGTTATTAATGCTCTTGATGGTAATGATATGTCTTCCAGCTAGATGTTCACATACCTATATGTGACGAACATCGCCATAATAATTGACATTACACAAAACAATCACATAGTTACCACTAACCACAAGCTTACCACAAATCAAGGTAGCCAATTGCAATTTAATATTTCAAGTGGAAGTATTTTGTAAATAATCCTTCAACATAGAACATATGCATTTCACATATACTAGAAGATGTTACATATTAAATTTATAGGCTATCAAGCCATATCTGTTACATATTGCAACATGTTCATATGTATATTCCACTTATATACAAACATGGCACATGCCAAAATGTACATGTCGGTATACAAAATGCAAAATCTCCCCAAAGACTTGTGAGTTTAAGGACAACACATATGACTTCTACTATAAAACTCTAACTAGTAGAATGTACAACCTTCGACAACCACTATTCACACTGCTACTTTGCACCTGCACCATGACTTCAACCTCCTCATCTACGACCACCTAAAAAGTTTTGGAACCCATGGAATGAGGCCAAATGTCCCAGCAAGAGTTATAATCTTCAACGTCTATTATAAGCATTATAATATAAAGGAACAATAATTAGAGCAAGTATACTATTTGTGCATCTAAAGCAAATACAAATGAATGGTAGAATATTTTATAATTTTAAAAGGAATATGAAGAACATGTGTAACAGTTGATTTCTCTTATCACATTATAATTCAAGAGATCACTATAAATCTAAGGCATTGGACCATACAATGTGATACATATTTTTCCCTAAGAAATATATACTACACGGATGTTTAACCAATTTTATGCCCTGAGGATTTGAGGCGTACCACTCAAATCCAACCGACCACTACTAAGTCAAAATCAGTACCATACAAGATCAATGGAAGAGTCGGACTCCATGATCATCACCAGCACTACTTGTTTAGTTCAAGTCTACAATATAGTGACATATAGTCATACTGCCAAAAGATAACAACTTGTAGTCATAGCTACAATCATGTAGAGATAGCAACCTGTAGTTAAGCTATGGTCCTGTGAACAACTAGTCTGCCATGGTACATGGAACAATACTAGAGAACTGGCTTATACTTGGTCGTTCAATAATAAACAATATATTACTATTCCACAATTTAAGGAAACAAGGAAATATATCACTTGCACCCTGCATATTGAACAATATGCGCTCTGAGATTTCCCGTAGGAGTTACTCATTTCACCATCCATCTAAATACTAATGTTGTAGATGTATCTATGGTACATGGCAACTACATTATTAGGGTTTTACTTGTTCAGACATGCCAATTGAGTATCTTTTAATGCATCAATCAAGTTACAACGTATTAACCCTAAACAAAATCTACAAAAATAGAGAGAGAATGTAACTTCAGAAGATATCAAAGGTATTAAGTGAAAACTTGTCTCATCCTCACATGGCAATTGTCATACTTCCATTTTTAATATTATCATTAACAACACAACAATATGAGATATCAATCTCTCATTTTTACACAAAGCACTTGCTGGATCATTATACAAATTCATATGATCTTGTATATTCAATATCAGAAAAGAGCCTCAACATTACTCATAATCACTGCTTTGTATTGTATATGGCTTACCATAGCATTCACTTAGCTATGCCATTCATATCGCCTGCAAGTTATTGTTGTGCAAGTAGGATAGAGAAAATACTATCCATGAATAACAAATTTTCAAATATAGTGAAGACACTTGTCTTAATATCATCATATTAGGGTTAGGGTTTATATGTACTCAATTAGGGTTTAGTAGCATCATACCACTTCTCAACCCTAATTCCACTACTTCCCTTTTTGTTCGAGAATCATGTATCATTGTTAATGGATATCCATTTATACTTTCATCCCTTATTAAATAAACCTTTACTCTAAGTATTGATCATGTTGATACTTACTTGTGTGTACCTTAACCACCTTTAACACATGAGTGTTGATCATCCTTGACACATAAGTGACAACATGTTTAGCAAAAGAGTGTCACGACCTGACCATATATGGGGCGTGCTGCAACCGAAACACAACCCATGTGTTACGACCGTAACACATTCCAAGGTCTGGACCTATCATTAAACATAGTTACATCTGGAACACCATCAAAATCACAACTTCATGATCGCAACACAAGAAGATACCATCATATTGCTGTGACCGCAACATTATGGCTATGCAACGCTACATCACGACCGCAACAAAGTGCATCGTGACTATTTCTTTCCAAGTGTGTCACAACCATCAAGCATGGAGGCAAGATCAAGTCATACGTATGGTCATTTTCTTATTTACAAAGTATGTGTTATGACTCAATCTAAACATGTCTCACTCGCAACTAATATAACCTCAAGCTGATACAACCTGCACACCAACTAACAAGTGTAACCACCATCAATACTTAGTCATCTTGTCTACGACATCAGCCAACAACCAAATCTGATGTTGCGTCGTGACCCAACCAGTAGGTAATGACTAGTCTAAGTTTAAGGGGTGTGATGCACTAAAACCACCCTATCTAGGGGTGTCAACCACAACAGAAGTCTAGGAGTTGGTCTTGTGCACCTGCAACATCCATAGCAGATCTAAACTAGGATCAAAATAAGTGATCAACTGAGAACACCAAGTGTCATAGGGTGAGCATCACCATATTCTTGAGTTTTCAAGGAACCCTAACCATGATGATGAAATTCATCAAAGAGAGATGTTTTAATGGGGGAAACCAAGATCCTTATAGAGGTATAATCATATCAAAACTTTCTATTTATTCAATCATGACGAATTCATAAACACAAGTAGTAAGACCGAATTTAAAGATGCATTTAATTTGGATTTGGATAAAAAATAAATCAAATTTTTTGCAAGTACCTGATTAAAAAACTTCTCTTTTTTTATCAGATATTGGAAAAGCTATAAAACTCGCTTGATTTTGGTTAGGAACAACCTACTAAGACTCAAGCTTTCAATACCTTCAACCGAACTCCAACACTTCTTTGAAAAAAACACCTCCAAGAAGAAGAAAAATCCATGATCATAAGGAGGTTTAGAGAAAGGAAAATAGATGTTGGTCGAACCAAAAAGAAAAGATCATCCTTCACTTGCGTTCACCATGATAACCCTAGCATATGATCTTTGTAAGAAAGAGATCTTCAAGAAGAACTACCATGGATGATCCACAACCAAAAATAAAGAACAAGATGAAGAGTCTCAAAAGAAAATGTGAACTAGAAGGAAAGATCACTTACCAAGAGACGATTCTCCAAGATTCACCACCAAAAGCTAACCCTAGCACAAGATCTTCAATCATGCACCAAAGATCGACAACCCAAAGATTAAGTTTTTCTTCTTCTTATTCCTGAAGCTCCAAAGGCAATCTCAAGGAAGAAGATGAAGCTGTAGGCCAAAAAAATTTCTTGGTTGTGAAGAGGATGGTTTATATACCCAAAAGGAGGTGAGAAGTGAAGATCTTTGAGGTGTCAACACCATAACTCACCAAAGGACACATGCTCTCCAATGATATAACTTTTCCTCCACTCACATGCAAATATTCATGGTCATGTTTATCCAACAACTATGTCATGACCGACTAGGTTGATTGCCCTCTTGTTGTGGTCGCAACACTATCTTCATCAACTTGTCTCAGGTCGAGACACTTTTAAGGTGAAAATCCTAGATCATATGTGCATGGTCGAGTTCCTAAGAGATAAGGTGTTTTGACCTTCCCCTCATAAGATTGTTGCGGTCGCGACCATGCATCCAAGCATGTGTCTTGGTTGCAACCCTCACCATAGGTGGTGTAGAGATCATGACATCAAACCCTAGGACAAACGCCAAGTCAACCGTGCAAACCTTAAAAACCCTAAAAAACCTAATGTCACATTATGATGTCACACCATCATCCAAGATTCAAACAAAAACATCCCACGCCATACTCTTCACTCTCATGATATCAAAATATAAGATGATCTCTCTTCATGTGACATTTTGCAAATTAACCCTCACTTATGGGTAAATTGCAAACTAGTCCAAAACATACACATATATTTTTAGAATAACTCAAACAAAAATTAAATTGGACCCATAATGAAAATACAAGTATGTCACATGATGTTAAAAATATCTCAAGAGCTTCGATTAAGGTTTAAGCATCTCATTATACAAGGTAAACATAATTAAGCATTAAGCTTGCTTAGGAGTCTTACAACTATAAACGCCTAATAGGTATTTCACCCCCAAAATCCTATAAACAAAAAGACATATACTTATTTTGCATCTCATCTTCAAGTTCCCATGTAGCTTCTTCAATGCAATGATGATGCCACAAAACCTTAACTAACACAATGTCCTTCTTCTTCAACTTCTTATTTATTTTATCTAGGATTAACACATGTCCTTCCACATAAGACATATCATTATCTAACTCCAACTCCAAAGGCTGAAGAGTCAACTCCGTATTAGGGTGACACTTCCTCAATATTAATAAATGAAACACATGATGTAACTTTTGTAACTCAGATGGCATCTTAAACTATAAGCCACCTTCCAAACACATGCAATTAAAGGATATGGTACCATATATCTAGGTGCTAACTTACCCATCTTTCCAAACCTTAGAACACCCTTCTAAGGATATACCTTAAGCTACACCATGTCTCCCACTTGGAACTCTAAAGGTCCATGACGGTTATCAACATAAGATTTATTTCTATCCTGAGCTGCCTTTAACTATTGTTGAATGACTTTGATCTTTTATGTCGTATGTTGGTCTAGCTTGGGACCTAAGAGCTGATATTATCCTATCTCATACCAACACAAAGGAGATCTACAATGTCTCCTATAAAAGGATTCATAAGGTGCCATATCAATACTCCTTTGATAACTATTATTGTAGATGAACTCTATCAAACTAAGATGAATATGTTAAATACCGAAAAATTATAATACACAGGCCCTCAGCAGATCCTCTAAGGTCTAAATTGTCCTTTCAGATAGTCCATTTATTTATGGATGGAAAGTAGTATTGAACCTTAACTGTGTACTCATAGTTGTATGCAAATATTCCAAAAGTGAGTAGAGAACTGAGGACCTCTGTCTAATACTATAGTAGTTGGGATACCATGTAGACGTACTATTTCAATGACATACACCTATACAATACTCTCAGTTGTATATGTTGTCTTTACTGGTAGAAAGTTTGTTGACTTAGTCAAACTATCAACTATTACCCAAATGCAATCACAACCTTTAGATGTCCTTGGAAGTCCTACCACAATTCATTGTAATATGACCCCACTTCCTATGAGGTATAGGAAATGATTACAAAGTCCCTACGGGGTTCTGATGTTCTACTTTAACCTACTGACACACTGCACATTTAGCTATAAACTCAACTACATCACGTTTCAATCCTGGCCACCAATATAGATCTTTCAGATTTTGATACATCTTGGTTCTTCCTGGATGCATAGCATACATAGAGGAGTGAGATTCTTCTTGAACTAAAGTCCTCAAATTATCTTTATATGCCATGATTGATCTAACATGATAATAGACTATCCCATCATTGGATTCATGGAAGCTATCCCACTTCTCACTGCCCAACTCTACCCGCATCTATCGTATCACAATATCATTCTATTATGCATCTTTAATATATTGATTCAACGTCATCTTTACTTGTAACTGTGCCAACAAACCTACTAACACGAACACTTCCAACTGTACATTCATTCATTGTAAGGAGACCAACATGTCTCTCTTATGGAACACCAAAGCACTCAACTATGCTTTATTAAAGGATGATGATGTAGAATATTTTCTACTTACGACATCTTCCACTACATTTGCTTTTCTTTGATGGTAATCTATTGCACAATCATAGTATTTAATCAACTCCATCCAACATCATTGTCACATGTTCAATTCCTTCTTGGAAAAGATATATTCCATGTTCTTATGGTCGGTGAAAATCTGACACTTCTTGTTGTAAAAGTAATATCTCCATATCTTCAAAGCATGGACCACGGATGCTAACTCTAGATCATGTGTCAGATAATTCTCCTTGTGTTTCTTAAGTTGGCATAAAGCAAAAGAAATCACATTCTTATCATGCATAAGCACACAACCAAGACCATTTTTAGATGCATCACAAAAGACAATGTAACCTTCCATGTTCTGGTAGCACTAACACTGGTGCACTGGTCACTCTCTCCTTCTGAATCATAAAAGAACATTGACATCTATTATCCCAAACAAATGGATACATCTTTCTGGGTAATATTTGTTAGGGGTAAAGATATTGCACTGAAGTTCTTTATGAACCTTCTGTAATATCCTGCCAATTGTAGAAAACTACGAACCACTGTAGGTGTCTTTGGCTGATCCCATTCCAACACTAATTGTACTTTCTTTGGGTATATGCAAACTCCTTTTGTAGATATTACATGTCCAAGGAAAGCTACTTCCTTTAAATAGAACTCACACTTACTGAACTTTGCATATAATTGGCGTTGCCTTACCAAAGTCAAAGCCTGATGTAAGTGTTTCTCATGTTGCTGACCATCATTAGAGTAGATCAAGATATTGTCTATAAACAAAACTACAAATTGATCTAGATGGGGTCTTAACACTCTATTCATCGAATCCACAAGGTCTACTGGTGCATTGGTTAGCCCAAATGGTATAACCACAAACTCATAATGACCATATCTTGTCCTAAAGCATGATATAGGTATGTCATCTACCTTAATCCTCAATTGATGATTATCGGGCCTCAGATCTACCTCGTATCTGGTCAAACATATCATCTATACATGGCAATGGATGCTTATTCTTAATCATCATCTTGTTCAACTGTCGGTAGTCAATACACAATCTCATTGATCCATCCTTTTTCCTTACAAATAGAATGGGAGCACCCCAAGGAGATGTGCTCGACCTAATGAAACCATTCTCAAGAAGTTTTTCCAATTGTTTCTTAAGATCCTTCATTTCTGTTGGTTCCATCATATATGGTGTCTCTACTATGGGTTGGGTTCCTGAAGCTAGATTGATTTCAAAATCAATCTCTCTAGGAGGAGGTACACCTGGAAACTCATCAGAAAACACATCTTCAAATTCTTTTACAACTAACACTTCCTGAATACTAGGACCCTTTGCCTTGGTATCCACCATGTGTGCCAAAACTACATCACATCCTTATCTCATCCATTTCTATGTTCTCATTGCTGAAACTAGACATGCCAGAAGAATTTTCCTATCACCCTGTAAAACCCATGAAACATCAACATATACAAAGGTTTCTATCTTGGCACTATAGTATAGGATCACTTGATACTTTTCTAAAGTATCCATCCCAAGGATTACATCAAACCCATGTGTATCAAGTGGTAAGAGATCCACTTGAATGCTATGTCCTGAAAAAGATAAAACATAAGATAGACATAGTTCCCACGACTTAGCGGAACCAATTAGAGAAGTTTCTAGATAAAGAATATCTTGTATACAACTAAAAGGTAAGAAACAACTAGAAATTACTTCTCTAGTGATAAAGGAATATGTTCCACTCGGGTCAATGAAAATAGATAGAAAACATGAAGAAGACAAATCAGAATGAAATACTTCCATCTGATCTGTCACAACCCTGGGGTTGATGACTCCCTCTTGCTAATTCATCGCAAAGAATCGATTCATTGCCTATTGTCACCCTCTACCTCTACTAGCATGTCATGTTGAACTAGCTTGTAACACATGTCTGCATCCTTGGCCACTTTGTTGTTTTCACTATTGTGAACTTTGTTGACCCTGCCTAGGCTGTTGAGTTACTTCTTCATCCTTTACAGGGCAATACCACTTAGTATGCCTCACTTGTTCACACTTGAATTGGATTTTTCCCCTCATACCATGGCCTAGACATACCTATCATAGATACAGATACTGACATTGCACTTTGAGCTCATGTAGGTGGCAAACTAAGGCTTTTGCTTCTACTCTTTGTCCACTGCGACTGAGTTACTGACCTTTGTTGAGACTGTGGTGCTAAGTACCTGGACTTCTTGAAGCCTCCAGAAGATTGTCATTGGCACTGCGTAGGCCTCTTCTTGGCCTTTGATTCACATTAATCTATTATGGATCTCTCCACTCTCCTAACTGACTCCACAAGTATTGAAAACCTTTATCTGTTCTCTAAAGATGACATTGGGGTTGATAGATCAGTACTCAATCCTTTTTCAAAGTGCATGATCCTTTCCTTGTCTGTTGTTTCCATATGTGAACAAAGCCTGAGAAGCTCCATAAATTTAGCATGATAAGAACTGATTGACATGGTCCCTTGGCTAATGTTCTCAAACTATACAATCCTTTTATCTAGGTAAGTCTCTAGAAAGTACTAACTTACAAACTCCCATCAGAATTCTTCCCAAGTAATCATGACACCCAACGTTTTCTCTTCTTCAATGGTCCACCAATGACCAACACTTCCCTTTAACAGGTATACAACATGTTTTACCTTATCTTCCTCAGAGATGTCAATGATCCTAAAGACCTTTTCTAGCTCGGTCATCCACATTTCTACATTAGCTGGATCAGATGTACCTACATATTCCAATGCTCCCACACGTCAAAGTCTCTCAAAAGTCTTTCCAGAACTTTGGGTTTCAGCACCTGGGACAGTTTCCCTAGGTTGGTTTATAGGAATCCTATCCACCATGTGTGTCAAAGTGGCCATAAACAGACCAAACTTATCCCTAAAGTAGGATTAGCTACATCAGTAGGGTTGCGTTGAGGCATCTCAGGTACAACTTCAGCCCTTTCTTGCCTCCTTTCACCACCTCTTGGTGTAGCAACACTGGTTTCCGCAACATGATCTTCATGTTCTCCAGACTTCTTTTCTTCTCTTCGTCTTCTTCTTCATAAGTAGAAGTGACTATAAGACATACTGGAGGACACTAGAACAGACTCGAACCCTAGTCCTATGTCCCTTTAGACTCAATGAACCTATAGCTTTGATACCACTAAATTGTGATGACAATCGCCACAATAATCGAGATTACTCAAAACAATCACGGAGCTATCACTAACCATAAAGTTTCCACAAATCATGTTAAATTAAAACAAATTGCAATTTAATATTTCAAGCAGAAGTATTTTGTAAACAAGCCTTCAGCATAGACCATCTATATTTCACATATACCAAAAGATGTTACATATTAAGTTTATAGGCTATCAAGAGATATCTATAACATATTGCAACTTGTTCATATGTATATGCCATTTATATACAAACATGGCACTTGCCAAAATCTACACGACGGTATACAAAACACAAAATATCCACCCAAACACCTGAGAGTATAGGGATGACACATAATACTTCTACTACAAAACTCTAACTAGTAGCATGTCCAATCTTCAACAGCTATTGTTCATTCTACTACTTTGCACCTACACTACAAGCTCAACCTCCTCGTCCACGACCACCTAAAAAGTTATGGAACCCACAGAGTGAGACCAAACATCCCACTGAGAGTTATAACTCTTCATCAACATCTATTACAAGCATTGTAATATAAAGGACCAGTAATTAGAGCATGTATACTTTTTGAGCATCTTAAGAAAATATAATTGAATAGTAGAATAGTTTATACTTCCAAAAGGAATATGAAGAACATGTATAACAGTTGATTTCTCTTATCACATTATAATTTCAAAAGATTGGTATAAAGCTAAGGCATGGGGTCACCCACTGTGATAAGTATTTGACCCTAAGAAATATATAATACATAGTTGTTTAACCAATTTTATGCCCTAAGGATTTTAGGTGTACCACTCAAATCCAACTGACCACTACTAAGCCAAAATTAGTACCATACAAGATCCGTGGAAGAGTCGGACTCCATGTTCATCACCAACACTACTTGGTCATGTCAAGTTTGCAACACAATGACATATAGTCATACTACTAAAAGATAGCAACTTGTAGTCATAGATATACTCTTGTATAGACAACAACTCATAGTTAAGTAATGGCCCTATAAACAACTAGTCTGTCGTGGTACATGGCACAACAGTAGAGAACTTGCTCATACTTGGTTGTTCAATAGTAAAAAAAATATATTACTATTCCACAATTTAAGGACACAGGGAAATATGTCACTTGTACCCCGCATATTGAACAATATACGCTCTAAGTTTTCCCATAGGAGTAACTTGTTTCACTATTCATCTAGATACTGACGTTGTAGATGGATCTATGATACAAGGAAACTACATGATTACGGTTTTACTTGTTTGGACATGTCAATTGAGTATATTTTAATGCATCAATCAAGTTACAACATATTAACCCTAAACAAAATCTACAAAAAATAGAGAGAATGCAACTTCATAAGATAACAAATGTATTAAGTGAAAACATGTCTCATACTCACATGGCACTTGTAATACTGTCATTTTCAATATTAAAATTAATAACACAACACTATGAGATATCAATCTCTCATTTTTACATAAATCACTTACTGGATCAGTAGACCAATTCATATGATCATGTATATTCAATATCGTAAAAGAGCCTTAACATTACTCATAATCATTGCTTTGTATTATATATGGCTTACCATAGCATTCACTTAGCTATGCCATTCATATCACCTGCAAGTTAATGTTACACAAGTAGGAGAAAGAAAATACTATCGATGAATAACAATTCTTCAAATATAGTGAACACACTTATCATAATATCATCATATTCAAGTTGGGGTTTATATGTACTCAATTAGGGCTTAGTTGCATCATACCACTTCTCAACCCTAATTCCATTACTTCCCTTTTTGTTGGAAAATCAAGTACCATTGTTAATGGTTAGCCATTTATACTCTCATCCTTTATTAAAGAAACCTTTACTCTAGGTTTTGATCATGTTCATACTTACAAGTGTGTACCATAACCACCTTTAGCACATGAGTGTTGATCATCCTTGACACATTAGTAACAACATGTTTAGAAATGGAGTGTCATGATTTGACCATATATGGGGTGTTTTGCAACTGAAACACAACCCATTTGTTATGTTCGTAACACATTCCAAGGTCTGCTCCTATAATTACACCTAGTTACAACTGGAACACCAATAAAATTACAATTTCACGATCGTGACACAAGATGATACCAGCATGGCGTTGCAACCGTGACACCATGGCTATTCAATGCTATGTTGCGGCCACAACAAAGTGTGTCATGACTGTTACTTTCTAGGTGCATCGTGACCATCAAGCATATTGTCAAGATCAAGTCATACGGTAGGTCATTTTCTTCTTTACAAACTATCTATTATGACCCAAGATAAACATGTCACGACTACAACTAATCTAACCTCAAGATGATACAACATGCACACCAACTAACAAGCATAACCACCAGCAATACTTAGTCATCTTGGACGGAACGTCAGTCAACAACCAATTCTAATGAGGAAGGGGGTTATGACTACTCTAAGGTTAAGGGTTGTGATGCACTGAAACCACCCTATCAAGGGGTGTTGACCGCAACAGAAGTCTAGGGGTTGGTCTCGACCACCTGCAACACCCAGAGCAGATCTAAACTAGGATCAAAATAGGTGATCAACCTTGAATACCAAGCATTAGAGGGTGAGCATCACCATATATTTGAGTATTTAAGAAACCCTAACCGTGACAATGAAGTTCATCAAAGAGAGATGTTAGAAGGGGAAATAACCAAGACCCTTACACACCAAAGGAAACATGCCCTCCAAGGAGATAAATTTTCCTACACTCACATGCAAATATCCATGGTCATGTTTATCGAGCAACTATGTCATGACCTACTAGGTCAATTTTCCTCTTGTTGTGGTTGCAACACTATCTTCATCAACTTGTCTCGAGTCGAGACACTTTTAAAGTGAAAACCCTAGATCATATGTGCATGATCGAGTTACTTGGAGACAAGATATTTCAACCTACCCCTCACAAGATTTTTGTGGTCATGACCATGCTTCTAAGCATGTGTCTTAGTTGCGACCCTCACCATAGGTGGTGTAGAAATCATATCGAACCCTAGGTCAAATACCAAGTCAACCATGTAAACCCTAGAAACCCTGAAAACCCTAATGTCACATGATGATGTCACTCCATCATATAAGATTCAAAAAAAAATGTTTCACATTTATTTTAAGCATTAAGATAGTTCAGGAGTCTTACATTGCATTTTCTTTCTCATATATTTCTCATATCTTACTTGTTAGTGTTACATATGCCTTGTTTTAATGCCTTCTTTTGCTTATTTTCAGCTATTTTTTGCAAATGCCTGTTTGACCACAAAATAGAAGTCAATGATGACTCAAATATGCCTTAATATTTTCTCAATACATGATATACTATAAAAATAAATTTATACAACACCCTATTGGTTTAGAAATAAATTTCTTATCTTTTGGACAGACTTTCTTGTCAGTTGAGTTTGCTCTGGGGAAACTCGACCAACAATAGAAATAAGGTTTGAACGCACGGTAGTGTGGGTCGAGTTTCCCATATCTAAAACTCGATCGACAACATTACTGTGCAGCAATATATATAGAGTATCGACCAATTTTCTCCCTCTCAACTAGAGAAAACTTGACGGATTCCTCTCCCTTTTGGTTCATCCTTGAACCCTAGGTCTCCAAATACCCTTTCCTAGCTTGCTCCTGCCGCCTTTTGACCTTCCCGTACCTCTATCCTAGCTTGGGCAGCCTCCTACTTGTGTTCTCTTCCTTGATTGGTGCCATCTTTAGTAAGTATTGTCTCCATAGCATCCAATAGGTTAAAGAGGATAGGTCCTCAAGGTTTACCTTCATCTTCCACTGCCATTAGGCATCTCTCTTACGATGGTACATCCTTTTCATCCAATCAAGTAGTAAATAGGTATGAGGAGATGTTTCCTAGGAACCCTTACCCCTTTCGACCTCTCTTGATTCCTAGCAATTAGCTTCTCAAAGAGGTTGAGAAACACTTCTCTAACCAAAATCCTGATGCTCTTTACTATGTAAGTTGGACCTATAACAATTCCCTTTCGAGCAAGAAAGATGTGCATGAGTTCTACACAAATATAACCTATAATTAAACCACCTTAGTTCCTACTCCAAACACCAAAGTAGTTTTGACATCCATGATTGGTGGGATACAATTTCAAATCTCTAAGCAATCTTTGAATAATTTTCTATCTTTCTATTCACCTAGTTGGATAACTCCCTTTCCTACCTATAGACACCTCCTTGACCTTGGAGCCTTCCATAAGAGCTTTGACCCTGAGTTATCTCTTTTTGATATCCACAAAATCCTTAATACGCCTGAGGTTCCATATAGGAAGAAATTCATTGTTCCATCTTCTTCTTTGGATATCAAGACATGTTTGGTTGCTCTCCTTGTTAACCACGACATCCATCTGAAAAATAATCAAATGAATATTGTAGAAAAATTGGTTGTGATCATGTATTATCTTGTAAAGAATATATGTGTCAAATGGTCAAGATACATTCTTCAACACATGGCTTGCTTTGACACAGAGAAGAACACTAGAGACTAACACCCACCCTACCCCAACCTAATATGTGGTGTGTCTTAAGATCACTCTGGTCAATCCCTTTTCAAAGATGTTGGTTACAAATTCATTTAAAAAGTATTTTATATCAGTGACACCACCATGAAGAAATACCTTCACACCTCCACCTCTATCCCTGTGCTTTGACCTCCACTCAGGCTACTCCACCTCCTTCCAGACATGATTGTACCTCTTTCTCGGTGTCTAATGAAACTCTCATGGGCTAGATGATGCACCAATAGGCATACAACCTACAGGTCTAGGAGCACATCCATTATGATCTACTTTAGATAATGTCAAAAATGAACTTATCCTGCACCCATCCTTACCCCACCTACCAGCCCTACCCAACACCTAACTATGCTTCCTATACATACAATTAGTTCTACCCAGACCACCACCCTACTGCTTCTGTTGTACCCCCTACCATTAATGGTGGACCTGGACATGCTGCCTCCTCCCAGCTACTTGTTCTTCCTCTTGGACCTTCTTACACCTTGCTTGCTGGATTTGATGGGGTCTCTACACCCAGTTTTAAGCAAGCAAATGCATTGTTTGCATGGGGTATGTCTTGAGCAGAGCAACATGCCAAGTGGCCTACTACTCAATCTTTTTGACCTCCAAAGGATGAGGAGATGGCAGATGAGGATGATGAGGCTGATGATGATGAGGATGAAGGTGATGATGATGATGGCTCTGATGCTGATGGAGATGGTGATAATGATACCCAAACTGACCCTAATGCACTATCTGATGGAGATGAAGACTACCAACCTGATGATAATGAGGCCATTGACATAGATGTCATAGATGTTTAGTTCTTAGTCTATAGGTTGCTCATATTTATATATTTTTGTTGACTATCATTTACTGAACATTTGGGCACTGTATATGAGGCATACTATTTTCATATCTTATTGTTTTTCATGTTTTGTAGTTTTCATCTAGAGACGACATATTGTTTTGTTGTAATCTAATATTATGTACTCTAACTCCATGCTTGGTTGCATCTTATAAGTTCTGGGTATGTGCTTCCATATTTTGATTATGACTCTAGTATGTGTTGTTCTCTCATGTTTTTGGTCGGTTCTTGCTTTTAATGGTTGCTTGTATCTTTTTTGCCTATGGACAAGACTTCTATTTTTTAGCTCATCTACCCCCTGCCTTTTTGAAATGAGAAAGGGGGAGAAACGAACTAAGTATTAAATGGGAGATATGAGCTCAATACATATTGAATTGTGATCCTTTTCTAGTAAATTCTCTAAAATATCATGTTACTATGTAAGAGGAATCAATAGTATATGTGTGATACGATTATGCTTTTTGAGAAACCAACTACATGAAAAGGTAAGCATGAATTGAGGGGGAGCAATTGTTATTGTTCATTCATGTATCCCTCTACAATTCACAAGGTGAAAGTTTAAATTCTAAGTCTTTTTAATATGTTGACGAATGGTTTCTCATCTTCAAAAAGGGGGAGAATGTAGACCTAATAGTTATACATTGTCCATATTTTGATGATGACTTAACCATTCCATTCATATTGTATCTAATATATCTATTTGAGATTGATTTCAGGTATTAGATACATGAAATGGATCGATTCCATCAAGCCCTAGCTTGATCAAGTACAAGCCAAAGTCAATGCAAATGCACTTTTGTGGAATATACCCTAAAACCCTTAAGACAATTTTTTTAATCATTTGTATTGATGTTATGTCTTTAAATTAAGATGAGAAAAATAGGTGCACTTAAAACAAATATTTAAGAACTCAAATGTAAATTTCCAAAATTCATTGCATGGAGTTTTATCTATCGAGTTTCATCCTTGATAAACTCGACTGGCACCCTTGGTAGATTTTAGGAACTATCGACATTAGCTGAATTTCCTCAGGACAAACTCGACCAACACCTGGCACTAAGCAAATTAAATTTAAGCCTTCGGCCGAGTTTCATCCAGGATAAACTTGACCAACACTTCAAATTTACTTTTTTGCATAGTGTTGCCATCCGAGTTGGCTTTATTGAAACTCGATCGAATGCACTATAGGGGTGTGTAGAAAAAATGTTTCTAGCTGTTGGAGTGTTGCAAACATCGAAAATAAATCGGTCACAACACCCCAAACGACTAGAATTCATTCCCAAGTGCTTCTAGTGGCTAGTGGACATCCCCAACTATAACAGTGACCCTTGGGCTTCATCCCAAGTTTTCCTACTTTTCTCCTAGCTATAGTTAAGTGATTCTATCCACATAGAGCCTCCTTGTCTCTCTTCCTTACTAATTAAAATGACTTTATGAGTGAGATAGGCTATATGTGAGAGAGATACTCCATTGCAATCTTTTGAAGCTCTCAATCTTATCTTTCCCCGATCCTTTCTTCAAGCAAAGTTGGTGAAAGTTTTTCTAATGTGAAGGAGAAGGTGAATGTTGAAGATCCTTGAGAAGAGTGGGTAATTCCTTCAAGGTGGAAGACTTGTTGCGAGAAGGGGATCTCCTTGGTGAAGGTGTCTAACTACTTGTAAAAGTGGATAAGCCCTTGTAGAGGTTGATTTCTCTTACTCAAAGGATAGTTAAGACCTTGTAAGATTTATTGGATCCTTTTGGTCCTTAAAAAGGAAGGTTAGGTATTTTTTCCCTGCATATGGAAGGTCTTATTACATGTCTTATAATTGAATATAAGTATGCAATGATTGCAAAATCCTATGGCTTCACATCTCTAGGTAGTGGATTGACTCACTCCTAGTTTGGAGTTTGGAACCACTCCACATAGCTTCTTCTTGATCTCATTCAATCTCTCTCATACTTGCTATATTTGCTTAGATTCCACATCAAATTCCATATTTGCAATAGTATCTCTTGAAGTAACTTGAAGGTCTAATGAATCTTGTTTAAGTGCTTTTATCTCTATTCACCCCCCTAGAGCCCTTTGATCCAAAATTGTTACTAGCCTAGTCCCCAGTGTGATTGTGATCACATTGATGAACAAAAATAGAGATTCCTATGATGTCAAATCAATGATGCAAATTGGATGTTTCTGTAATACACACTCCATTGTAAAATGTCTTGCCTATATAGAACCTTAAAACAACATGGAGGATCCTAACCTCCATCCCATAAATGCAACTACATCAACTAAACTAAAAGAACTCCAATAATCACAATAGACCACTGGATAATATCTATATGCAATATGAAATTTCACCTTGCATGACCCATGATATCTCCAACCACCTATTTCTATAGAAATATCCCAAAATTGTGAGGCAACATCCAATATAGGCCCCTAACAGAGGTACACCACCATTGCATTTGTAAAATTATGTTATGAAACCTAATCAGTATCATGTTGTTATTGTATGATTATTCATATTAAGAAATGAGGGTATGCCTCAAAGACACACTCTAATGCCAAGGTTGTTAGGGTTATTCTCATGGTAAATATCTTGATTGAGTCGTACAACTAATCTACAAAATAACCCAATATATAAAATGTTACAACTAATCAACATTCATTTAATAACTTCTAGATTAATTTTGATAATCATAAATGAGATGAGATCCAATTCTCTCATAACTCTATCAAATGCCTCCCATTTCTACAAAAAAAGAACCTCATCCTCCCTTTTTAGGGACTAAAACTCCAAACCCCATAGAATCCAAAACCACTTCCCTTCACCTACCCCTAGCCAAGAAAACTTAGTTAAACCTTTTAAGGACATGTGGTAACCAATGAAGGTAAGTGATGATGATTGTGATACCCCTTCCATTTCACTGGTGGAAACCATAGGAGAAAATCATTCCTTTGTTTCTGTAACATCCTTGTGAAATAAAGAAATTTCATCAATTGCAACCTCAATATTCCCCTCCCTCTCAATTATATCCCAAGTGGGGTGATGATGCCAACACCAAGGATTGATGATTCACCATGATACCTATATTCTAAACCCCTTATAATGGTATCATGTCAATGCATGTATACCATCTTTATTTTTTTATTTTTATTTGTGTTTCCTAAAGTCAATTGTTGGATTTCTTGTAGTTTAGGGAATACCATGTTTTCAAGTATGTGGGGTTCCTCACACTTTATTACATATAAACAAATACATGACTCAGGTATCAGACCACATATCATTCTTATTACCTTGGTTTGTGAAATTTCTTTAAATTGTTTTTGATGTTTTTCCACAAAAACGCAACGAGTATACAATTTTTGGATCACATTTTGCTTGAATATTCACGAGCAGACGCCTTACATGTCAATGCATGCAAAAATAATAACAAACTAAAATGTTGGATTCAATTGAGTTATTTAAGATACATCTAAAAATTATAAGAAAATAATTTGAAAAATCTAATGATTGAGTCATAGGCCAAAAATTGAAGAAGTTGTAGAATTACTATGACTCTTTGTTTCCTTTTTACTACATTTTTAATCATGTGTGCTTTGACCATTAATCCAATAATCATACAAAACAATAAAGTATTTGTATTTATTGAGAAACTTTTGTTTAATTTTGAACCAAGAATATATATTGAAAGTTGTGTTTGCAACTTGTGTTCCTTGAGAGCAATGTTTGAATCCCATAATATGTTCAATGTTAAAAATGTCAGTTGTATACGTCAAAACCTCATATTCTAATACTAAATGAGTTTATATATTAAGATGACTATCCAGGATATTTATTACACACAAATACATAATTTTTGGCTATGATAATATAATGTAACTTTTGATCATCGATATTGAAACCTTGAAGAAAAAAAGAAAGTACAATCTAAGGAATTTCATTTCAGACCTTATATTATAGGGTTAATTTCACAAAAATACTTAATGTTTGCACGCCTTCACAAATTTATCACCATGTTTCAAAATTTCATACATATCATCTAAAATTTTTATGTTTTTCATTTTTATCAAATTCTTACATTGTTACCCAAATAAGTCAGCCGGCCGTCAGTCCCAAGGTTTCTGACCAATGCGTTGCGCCCTTCTGAAATTCTGATCACCATGACGCTTATATACCCCCATGCACTAGTCAACTATTTGGTTTCTATATACTTGCCACTGTGCCCCGCCTAACGCAGCATACCTGTCCGGTATTCTCACCTGCCAGCTACCGCAACACCGCTGCCCCTAGTTCCCGTTGTTGATTCACGAAGTTGTTAATAAAGTTAGTATTTTGGCCATTTTATGTCCCAAGAAACTGATCCAACTTGGATACATTATTTCTGTCCTAGTCCAACGTTACAAATCCCTACTATGGAAGAGTAAGACATATCCAAACTGTACGCGCTTCAAATAATCGGTCGGTATCAATGATTTGGTTGGAGGCTCGGATTGTTAAGACACCCACTCACTCTGCATTGACGGATAAAACGTCACCACCATGTTCAACAATCCGAGCATACGAGAAATAGAGCAGACCCAAAAGCAAGGGCAAAGGAATTCACAGCAGAAAGAACCAAGATAAAAGATGTCAGCTTCTTAGAAACTGGTGCTATGGTCAAAGGTAGAAACCTGAGGAATCCACAATCAACCGTTGTAGCAGTGCAAACTCAACCCGCTGTAGTTGCAACAGATGCATATATAAAGCCGTGAAGGTCGGCATTGGTATTAAGGCCCAGTTTGGCCGCTTACTTGTTAAATCCCGACAGTCTGCTAGAAGTCGTTCGTATTTTCCGGTGGCCGCAGGAGGTGAGCTGCATAGACTTGTCAATTTTCTTGTTAATTTGTAGGGGGAGGAAGCATGCAATAGGACAGCAAATCAACAAATTGCAGACATTTCCAGTACCATCTCTTTTAGCGGGATTGGGGAAGTCCTTCATCCCTCTTACAGCAATTGCGGGACGGTTGTTACGAGTGCCACGTATAACGTGATCACCTACCAATTATTACGCTAATCACCGGCATTCTTGAAGTCTGCGGCCAAACTAGTATTGGCTGGTGAACGAGGTTAAACCTGATCATCAAATCCTTACCTTCTCGTGACGTCGACGCAACCATCTGTGGACAGACATGCAACCAATGGACCTTGTGCGGACTGGTTGGATTGGCTTTTACTTCTTTCTGCATACAAGACGGAGATGCAACCGTCGTTGGCGTGCTTCACTTCATCAGTAATCTCTTATAAGATTCATACCACCTTGAGCCTTGAGGGTAGGGAAACCAAGGAGAGCCCGTTGTGGCTGCCAACAGTACTGCCATCGCCTTAGATGATTTGGGGATCGACAATTGTGCGATTTGACTATGTGAAACAGGGGCCAATGCGGTGGGTTGGGAAATAGGTAGGGTGGCAGTTGATTTGGAAATCAACCAGTAATTGTTGGGTCTAACGGAGTCCCTGATGGATACTTCATGGTTTTGGAAACAATTTTGATAGAAATGAAAAATAAATAGTTTTGCGGTGAGATGTCATTCTTGAAACATGGTGATATATTTGTTAAGATCTATTAATATTTATATTTTTATGAAATTAATCTTATATTATAATCTCTCTCTCAGCCTTAGAGAGAAAGAGATATTCAGCCTAGAATCTAGTGGAGTGTACTGATTACAAGCTAAACTCAAGTGGTGACTACATATGCATATTTTTTTTGACTAATCCAAACTATTGATATTCATTGTTATTGCAAAATACGTGCTATATGCAAATTTTGAGCTCATTTAGATTCTTTTAAGTCACCATTTTATGGTCAACAAAATTGATGCGCAAAATTAATTCGAATTATGCCATTTTTGTCGCCTTTAGATGCACAATTTATAAGTATCCAAATGAGCACAAACTTTATTTGTAGTATGTTCATAAGGTACTTAAGAATATCAATGGTTCAGATTTTCAAAATAAATGTTGTTGAGTGTATTCTGCTCCGAATACACTCGAGTGTATTCTAGTCTGACTCTCTCTCTCTCTCTCTCTCTCTCTCTCTCTATATATATATATATATATATATATATATATATATATATAGACAGAGAGAGAGAGAGAGAAAGTCAGGCTAGAATACACTCGAGTGTAATCGGAGCGGAATACATTGAAGTACTTTTTAATGATGCAATGTTTTTTTTTAAATCAAATCCATCGATCTTCTTAAACATCTCGTGAACATCTCATATATAAAATTTGAGCCCACTTGGATATGTATAGCTCATGTTAAGAAGACCACAAAAATTATACATTTCAAATTAGTTTTGTGTGTCGATTTTGGTGCCCTTGGATGAGTGACTTACACTCATCCAAATGAACTCAAAATGTGTATGTTGTCTAATTATAATATGACAATGAAGATCAACGGTGTACATTTTGCAAAAAAATAGTCTTGATATACAAACACCACTTGAGTGTAGTGTGTGATCCGTACACTCGAGTGTATTCTAGCCTGATTACATATATATATATATAATGTGTGTGTATTTATATATATATATATGTAGATATATAAATATATATAAATGTATATATAAATATAAATATATATATATATATATCAGTGTGTGTATGTGTGTGCATGTGTGTGTACATGTGTGTGTGTGCGTACACACAATTAAAAAGAAGATATAGTCATGTAGTGTAATGAAATGATAAAAATTTGATAGTAACAAAAGTAGATTGAATCCTGGAATGCTAGTAAACAATGTGAGTTTAGAAATTCTTTTACATTAATTGTTGAAACTTTGCATTGTATTTCAAGTCTAGAACCTAGCTTCCTACACCCAACTTCAATTTATATTCTTAACTAAGACTTATTACTGGGTCGAATTTCCATAGCATGGGCCTCATTATATGTCAAACACAAATTTTGTACTTTATAAACTGTTGCTCCAAGTAGAGCTTGACTTGTGTTATTAGTTGTTGCTCTTAGATAATTTTAGTCACATCATCATTAAGGCCGTACAAGATGTGTCAATGGGATCACTCATGATCTTGATTCCATTGCACTCTAATGTACCTTATGAGTTCCAGTCCTAGGCATGACCATCATACTATAAACCCCAATAAATATTGATCCAAATGAGTTGCAATTTTAGCATACCACATTGTCTGTTCCCAAAATTCCTAGAGAACTTTTGTATAGAAAAGGCTTGTGATATATATTCTTTCTTGAACAAAGAAAATCCATTGATATTTTGTAATTTGTAGACCAAATAATAATATGGATCCTTTATTAGGGAATAGCTGGAGAGTTTTATTCATCCCAACTCCCAGTAGGAAAACAAATCATGAGTATTACAATGTTGCACTGGCCATATACTAAAAAATTATTTCATCTATCAACAGGAGACTACACTCTACTATAATTCAAAGAAGATCCCAAAACTCTCCAAAATTCCATTGATCTCCACTAACACATCAAGATCTTAGAGGATAACTAGTGTATCTCTATATGTAAGGTCATGAACTCTAACAACTGAGTCATGGTGTCTCCTAATGTGGGATATGCTTAGACTCTTCATTGTATAGAGTCCTTTAATAGGAGGAGGCATCTTTAAAAGACTAGAGAGCCTATTAACTAAGTAAATGCATTCACTATATTTGGCAAGCCTCTATGCCTCCTGGTTGGCTTCTCTGCATATATCAATATATGACCAATTTTGGTCTACACAAAAAGAATGAAATATGCAAAAAACTTATTTTATCTCCAGGGGGTGGTCCAAACCATTTAGAATCCTAAGTAGGTGTATTCTCTTTATATCTATCTGAATACCTCACAATGGTGATTATGTACATAACTCAAGACCCAACTCTCAGACTCTAATGCAACAAAAAGTCTAGCCCCAATACCGGCCTTGAGAAGCCAGTTGATGCATGTCCTCTATGATATTTGATGATGTTGCCCACATGCCTCCCTCCAGTCCTATCCCAAACATGTCTCCAAGACACCACCACAAATTTAAATTTATAGATCAAGATCGTAGGGTAGACCCATCTCATTTTGCTATAACAAAGGGCTCCCTAGTCTTGATTCTTCCTATGAAACATTTCTCTCTTCAAACCTCTAAGGTGTCTCTTGTACCACCAAACTTTGACATCTCTAGGTCCTTGTGTATCACCTCAAAAATGCATTTGAAAATGCTAGGTCCTTGTGTATCACCTAAAAAATGCATTTGACATTGCATCATATGGTGATGTGGCTCATCTTCCTGTTGTCATATTAAATTGCACATCTACCCACTCAAAGGCACCAAAGTGTAATTAGGGGAGAAACCACCATACTAGGCCTACTTAGTTTTTATGTCTAGTAGCATCCCAACAAGAAGTAAGGGCAAGCTACAAGCTTATGGCCCTAGAGAAGGAATAGATATCCAAGACTACTTATCCCCTTGATCGGGTCATGTAAGCAATCTCTCTCTCAAGAAATGATGTTATGCAGTTCCCATCGATGTCAAAACACAATATTAGTTGCATTTTGGACACAACATCCTCTAATTTGATTGTCAATAGCAGTGCCTTGTTCCTAAATCTCCACATAAAGGTGATGATCTTCAATGGCAACCTATTGTTCCAAATCCATTGTGACCCTGTGTTGGTTCGCCTATCTTCGGTCACACCCTCCCTCCTAACCATCTCTGAGGTTTTTTTAGGGAGAGGTCTCCAAGCTCATTGCGAGTCAAAATATAATGATGCATGGAGTCAAGGTAGAGCACCCTACCCAACTCAAAAACATCTAATACTCCTTAAGCGATTAGGCACCCATTATCCCTTTGATCCCAAGACTCTTCCCTATCAAATAGTTCTTTGATTCTCATCCAAGGGTCAACATCTCCCCCATCATTGTTACATGTTAGAAGATCCCTCATACTTCATGCTTCAACCATAAAGGGTAGATCCTCTCACTACAGCAAAACTGCCCATTAGTGGCATTTATTTAAGTGGCATTTATAAAAAAAATGACTATCTTTCTAATATACAAGCATTTTTAATTAAAATGCCGTTGAAACACCTATTATAGAATTTTTTAAAAGGACATAACATTAAAGGCATTTTTATTTCTAATTAGTGGCAATCTTAAATTGCCATACCAAATTAGGAAATATTTTTCTAAACTACATTGACTTCCCGCTCCAAATTAAATTTTCCCTTCGCGCTGCACTCTCTGCTCATTCAGCCTGATGTTTCCGATCTCCCCCTCTCTCCCTACGTGACTTCCTCGCTCCCTGGCCCATCGTGCCCTAGGTCCATTGGTGGCTTGCAATTGTCTACATACTGGGAGAGACTGGTGGCACCTGCTATTCGCCAGTTGTCGTCCGTGGTGCTAATAGTTGCTGGCTATGGAATGCCAAGTTGTCGGTGCTGTAGTGACACCTTGCCTGTGATCGCGAGCATTAGTTCTTCCTCCTCCGCCTATTTGAACTGAGCCCAAACGAAGCATACTCAGGCACCGTTCATTCTTCCTCATCCGCCTTCTAGACTGAGCCCAGCCAAAGCACCACCGCAGACACAATCTGCCCCTCCGGTGTCGGCGAGCTTGAGTGAGGGACTCCAATCAATCCACTTCAGGTAACCATCACCGCACCCTATTCTGTTAACTAAGATGTAGCTTACATACCTCCTTCAAGGTATCTTTCGTGACTGGTGGCTAATAGGCATGTAAAGTGTCAACAATTCTCATGCTTGGATGAAAAATTTGTAGGTATTGAATGTCATGCCACTTGGAATTTGATGTTCATCTGTAGGTTATCCTAAATCATCAATAACAATTAATGGGAAACCTTGCAGTAGAATAAAAAAATATATTCTGAATAATAACTTGTTTACCAATAGTAGTCCACTCTTGTTTCCAGCCATTTCAATTGACAATACTTAAAAGGTATTTGCCTTGGATCCGACTTCTGTTCTACATACATTATTAGTACTTTTTATCTGTAGTGTTATAATTTTGAAGAAAGACAAGAATGAAGAAATTATAGCACTTCAAATATGTTAATAGAATATGACTTATAGAGTTCATGTAAACATCACATGTAATTAACCAGTTCTCTATTAAGATGGTGGATTGGTATTTTCTATTCGATGTTTACATGGTCTTCCCACCAAATCGTTTAAGAAACCAGGTGATGTGAAATGCAGTGATCAGTATAATTGAAAAGCATAATGTAGACATAATAATTCATAAGTGATCTCCTTAAAACAGACATAATAATTCATAATGTAGACTACGATAATTGTTGTTATAATGACATACTCATCTTACTTTCCATCTAAGTCTGATTTGTATTTCTCAAGTTGTCTCTGAAAATATGTAACATCATTATATATACTTATTGAAAATATATAACATTGTTATATATACTTACAATTGTTAGTACTAATATTTTGCAGTCTCTTTCCACCCACAACAATCATTATGGCATGGGCCTCGACCCCCCCCCCCCACATCTTTTTCCCTGAAACAGAATAGTTGGGCATCACCCTAGACCATCGTACACTAGCACAACTCACCATTACTAGACAGTGGCATTATTTGAACGGAAGACGCTACACGGTTGGTCAAGTGACTTTAATGTATGGAACCTCGACAACTATAATCGACGTTCAGTATGATGGTGAATGAACTTTAAGGTATCCACAACTAGTTGGCTTGCGTGGATTCAGAACATGCTAATTGGCCGAGAGGACCAGGTCTGGCTTCCGAACGTGCTAATTGGATTCGTCTACGAGGGACTCCCTCCGCGACACAGCGTCATCAACAAAATGACCAAGTCACCAGTCAAACGGGTGTCTCAATTCTTGATGAAATTTTGTTACTTTTAAATAAGGAAATCACCAATAAATGTATTTTTTACTATTTTTGCAGAATGAAATTTTGTTACTTTTAAATAAGAAAATCACCAATAAATGTATTTTTTACAGTATTTGTCACAATTCACTAATCAAACAGGTGTCACAATTTTTGATGTTATATTTTTTTACTATTTTTGTAGAATGGATAAGTCTTGGATAGAAGAGGATGACCGAACGAGTAAGAAATATCTATGTGGAGTATCCAACTTTTTGGATTTCACTTTTCAACATTCAGCGATTAGAGACAAGATTGTATGCCCTTGTAGAAAGTGCACTAATATATACTAGGTCACCAGATAGACTGCATTGAGTCATCTATTGTGGAATGGCTTCTTACAAAGATATATTTCTTGGGCTTTTCATGGAGAAGATGCTGATATTGAAATGGATGCTCCAACTGATCAGGGTGATTGTCCAGATGATGAAAATTTACAAGACATGTTGCATGATGTTTTTTCGAATTTTAGTGAAGATGAAAATATGGAAGGAGTACAGTCGGCTACTGGTCAACATTTAAATGATGACAAATTTTATATCTTATTAAAGGATTCTGAGATAGAATTATATCCAGGGTGTAAGAAACTTACCAAACTTGCTTGCATCCTAGAATTCTATCACCTGGTTTGTCTTAATGCCTTGAGTAAGATAGCATTATCTATGTTTCTTAAGTTCTTTAAAAAAATGATACCAGAAGGAGAACAATTACCTAATTCCTTTTATGAGCTGAAGAAGACAATAAAGGAGTTGGGATTACATTATGTGAAGATAATGTTTGTCGAAATGGTTGCATGCTATTTTGGAAGGAGTCTGCTAATAAAGACGTCTGTGATACATGTGGAGGATCAAGATGGCTAACGACTTCAACACCAGATGATGATGATAAGGAGCTAGTAAACAAACCCAGAAGAACACCTGCCAAAGTGCTCAGACACTTTCCACTTATACCACGGCTGAGGAGGTTGTTCATGTCATCAAAAACCGCTTCCTTAATGAAGTGGCATGCAGAAGAATATGAAAAAGATGACAAGTTAAGACACCCGATCGATTCACCTGCATGGAAAACATTTGATGTTATGCATTTAGAATTTACGACAGACGCTAGAAATATTCGATTGAGATTTGTCACCGATGGATTTAATCCTTTTGGGACAATGAGTAATTCTCATAGTACTGGGTATGTTGTAATTATTCCATATAATTTACCTCCTTGGTTTTGCATGAAGCAACAATATTTTATGTTGTCCCTACTAATTTCTAGACCATCTTCACCACAGAATATAGATGTTTACTTGTGTCCATTGATTGATGAGCTAAAAGAACTATGGAGTATTGGTGTACAAACATATGACGCTGGAGCCAAGGAATTCTTTCAGATGTGTGCTTCTTTATTATGGACTATTAGTGATTTTCTAGGATATGAACATCTATCTGGTTGGAGTACTAAAGGCTACAAAGTATGTCCTTATTGTAATAAAGATACTATCTCACATTGGTTGCCACATAGTCGTAAAGTTTGTTATAGAGGACACCGTAGGTTTTTGCCAGCTGGCCATAGATTCTGAAAAGAAGCTAGGGCATTTGACGGTGAGCAAGAATTCAGGAGTCCACCTAAACCTCCTTCTGGAGCTGAAATCTTATCACAATTGAATGGCGGAAGCATTGTAATTAGTAAGTAAAGGCCGAGAGGTAAAGATTCGAAACATATTCTTCGAGCTACCATATTGGAAATCTAACATTTTAAGGCACAATATGGATGTCATGCACATTGAGAAGAATATATGTGAGAGTATTGTTGGAACATTGCTAGGTCTGAAGGATAAAAGTAAGGACAACTTGAATGAAAGGAATGATTTGGAGGATATGGGAATTAGATTTTTGCTTCATCCACAAACTGTTGGCACACATTCCATACTACCTCCATCTTGCTATACGATGAGAAAAGAAGAAAAAATATCATTTTGCAACCTCCTAAAATCTATCAAAGTTCCCGACGGGTATGCATCTAATATATCTAGATGTGCACGACCGACGGATCAGAAGATGCTACCAATGAAAAGTCATGATTATCACGTGTTGATGCAACAACTTCTGCCATTAGTTGTCACTGTGTCTTTTCCCTGTAAAAAGTCTAAGTCGTGTATTATTAATCTTTGTCGCTATTTTTAGAGGTTGTGCACTAAAGTCATATATCCAAATGATTTTGTTGCATTGGAAAATTCAATAGTTGTGACACTTTGTGAGATGGAGAAGATTTTCCCTCCATGTTTTTTTGACATAATGGTGCATCTGTCAATCCATCTCATTTTTGAAGCTAAGATAGCCGGCCTTATTCAGTATCATTGGATGTATCCAATTGAAAGTTAACTCTTCATACGTCATGATGACTTCACCTATTGGAATTTAATTTGTCATAATATTTTCACCAACTTTGTTATCAGGTATCTGCAGACCCTAAAAGGATATGTTCATAATAAAAGATATCTAGAAGGTTCAATAGCAGAAGGATATATAGCTGAAGAGTGTCTTACTTTTTGTTCAAGATACTTTGATGGAGTTGAAACAAAATTAAATTGACCAAATAGAAACGATACTGACGAAATAAATTTGGAAAATGAGCCAACACATGATAATGATGATTGGTCGATTTTCTTGACAGTAGGTCGTGGTGTTGGTAAAATGATACCATGTGTCTTGGACGAACATACATTGCAACAAGCCCATAAGCATGTACTATTCAATTGTGACGCTGTTGAACCCTACATTAAGTAAATTAGTGACAATTGCCTTCTATTATTAAAATAGTATTACATATTCCAATTACATATTCACATATTTTGTTTTCAGGAAGCACTATGATATCATTAGGCTAAAACATCCTCATAAGTCATTCAAAGGATAATGACAACCTTTACAGGATGCCCCCGCGTCCTTTATCCATCCATAGCCCGGATAGCTGGCGGGTGGTAAATACAGCGCTTAGCATGGGGCTCGAACCCGGGTTCCCCCCGGAGGGGGACACCGTGCCTACCACAGGAGCTACGCAGGCCAAGTTCATAAGTCCTTAAAGGAGGTACAGAGAATACATAGTAACTCATTTGATGGATGGTTTAAGGAACATGTAAGTTAATTTGTCATAATTAAATTTGTTATGCTTCATGATTACATACTAACAAACTTTTCTTGTGTTATATTGAGACACTCCTAAGAACAGAGATGGCAGATGATAAAATCAAGTTTCTTTCTCAATGTCCACATCAATTGGCCATTAAGTACAAGGGCTACATTGTCAATGGTCACATATTCCATACCAAAGAAAAAGATCGACATCTAACAACACAAAATAGTGGAATCTTTCTGGTAGGTAAGACTGATTGTTATGCTAAAACCACTGACCGCAATCTAATTACTAGAAATGTTACCTACTATGGTGTTTTGAAGGATGTTATTGTGCTCAATTATTATGAACACTTTAAGGTGACATTATTTAAGTGTGATTGGGCGGACATCTACTCCAAGAGGACAATCAAGCATGATGAACATGGGTTGACTCTTGTTAATTTGAGATGACTTCAATCAACTGGAGAACCGTATGTAGTGGCATCTAAAGTTGGACAATTATTTTATGTAGAACATGTCACTGCAAAAGGGTGGCATTTTGCTGTAAAGATTCCCCCACGAGATACATTCAACATGGAAGATCCATCTTGTAGTGAGACTGTCGAAGTTTATGTGTACGGTGAACCTAGAGATGGGCCATCAATGATAGTAGAGGATGAAAATACAGACTGTGACATAGTTAGATTGGATATGGAAGGAATTACTGTTGATAGTTCAACAATTGAGAAAGACCAATCCCAAATTCAGCAGGATGACAAAAGTGTATATCAAAGTGATGAGGATGACCGTTTTGAATGAGAATATTACAAAGTAGCAACCAATGTTTATTTTAATTTGTCATTATTATTTGACTTATATATTCCTATTTTGTTGGCATGAAGTTTCCACTGTCTGAAATGTATCTGACATATTTTAGTCGCATGTTTCAATGTGTGTTGGATTATCTCTCATATTCTTGAGAGAGAAGGTTGTTTGATCATCTCCTTCGATGTATTGCAGCCTAGCCAAATTGGTATATAAAAGTAGTATCTAAAGTAGTATGTTCTACTTCAATTCCGATGTCCAACTTACTAACAATGATGATCACCTTTTGCCTTACCTTAATGTAGGTGTATGCAATCAGAGTTTCATTTTTATGCAATTCTCTTCACTAACACTGTTGCTAGCTCTGCTGTTACTGATATGTTGACAATGACTTCGTGTACCTCTGCAGTTTTGTGTCCTAATTTCTCTGCAGAGGTACATTAAGTCTTTATCAACATGTCAGAACTATGCTCTGGTGGAGAAGTCTACGAAGAAGCCTCAAGAAAGAATGGTTTCTCTAAGAGATTAAAGGCCATTCTCGAGAGATAAGGTTGTCTGATCATATATGTTGATGTATTACAGCCTAGCCAAAGTAGTATGTAAAAGTAGTATCTAAAGTAGTAAGTTCTGCTTAAATTCTGATGTTATACTTACTAACAATGATAATCACCTTTTGCCTTGCCTTAATGTAGGTGTATGCAATCAGACTTCATTTTTATGCAATCCTCTTCACTAACACTGCTGCTAGCTCTACTGTTACTGATATGTTGACAGTGATTTTGTGTACCTCTATAGTTTTGCGTCTGAATTTCTCTGCAGAGGTACATGAAGTCATTGTCAACATGTCAAAACTATGCTCTGGTAGAGAAGTCTACGAATAAGCCTCGAGGAAGAATGGTTTCTCTAAGAGATTAAAGGCCATTCTCGAGAGATAAGGTTGTAAATGTCTTTTTTCTTCCTACTCTGGAAAGTCTTCTTGCATGTTTTGCAGTTACTAGTTTTTTTCATGTGGTGGTTGCCATGATTGGTGATGGTATCAATGATGCACCTACTCTGAAAATGGCAGACATTGGTATTGCCATGGGAATTTCTAGAACTGAGGTGATTATATTCGCTATGGGAATTTGTATATCTATCTTCTTAACTTTTAGTAATTATTATCGATAATGATGTTTCTTCTCTTTTTATGTGTCAGTCCAGATTGCCAAGGAGGCTTCAGACATGGTTCTTGCTGATGATAACTTCAGTACAATATTTATTGCAGTTGAGGAAGGGAGATCTATCTATAACAACATGAAGGCCTTCACCAGTTTCTGCTCTTATTATTCATGTTATGCTTTCTTACCTTACTAAAATTATCAACTTATTATATATAGACTATAGTTTTATAAGAACACTGGATGAGATTGAGTTTGATTATAATCTTTTGCTTTTACATAATTGTCAAGATTGTCAGCTTTGCCCCCTTTCTATAATATGCTTAGTTGTGTGCTTAGCTAAATGTCTAAAGCTTTGTTGCATGGAAAACTCTATTCAGCTAGCATATTGTGAATGGTACATTTGAAATTATCACCCCTGTCGAACTTATTAGGAATGGTGAGAAGGTGGGTTCTTGTGAGGCTACCCTTCTTGCAAAGCTCGACATTAGGCCCTTCTCATATGGACTGGTTGTGATGTCAGATTATGACAGTGGATTTGTATTCAGCCCTGAGGTCCTTGACCTTACTGAAGATGACCTTATTTATAAATTTGGTATTGGTGCTATCTTTCCTGATACTATCTTATTGCATGCTAGTGCTGTAAGTTTTTTTTATCTTACATTTGCATGCAAGTTCTCAACTTTTTGCTCACTTCATAGCAGGATTCTAGCAACTTTGCAGTTGTTGCTGCCCCTGCTGCTGCTTCAGGCTATACAGTTGCACCTGTAGCTTCTGCTGCCAAGGTGGAAGAGAAGAAGGAAGAACCTACTGAGGAATATGATGACTTTATGGCCGAATTATCATATGCTATCAGTGTAGCTGAGAAGAAGGATGAACCTTCATTGCAGTGTAGCTGGTCTAATCCTGTAGAAGCTCACAACTACTTGGAATGCTAGAATGGAGCTGTATATTTTTGTAAGAAAATGAGTTTGTATTCCTTTGGGGGGTCTCCAAGTGCAAATTTAGTTGATATCTAGTTAGTGATCATGTCTATAATATGTACCATATATAGTCATATGTGATGGTGTTGTATTGAATATAAGGGGCAAGGTAAAATGTCCTCCCCATGTAATTGTCATTTGATTATAAATAAAAAAGTTCAATACTTCTGGAACAATGTGTTCGGCTTCGATTGGCATTCAATTAGAAAACTTGATCATGAACTACAAATTGACTGACTAAAATCCATAAAAAATTAGTAATGCAGAACTAGTATGTCATTACTGGCTTTTTTCATAAGCCACTACATTCAATCAAAATCGTTTTATACAACAACATTATACAAAATAGTGGCATTTGTATAAAATCCAAATGATGGATAGTGGCTTTTCTATAAATGCCAAATGATGGTTTAGTGGCCTTTATGTGGCATTTATTCGAAGCCACTAAAGACAAATGTTTAGTGGATTTTACAACTTAAGCCGCTATCTTCCTAGTGGCATTGGTGCTAGAGGCATTTTTTTAAATGTCAACAAATGTCGTTAAACCTGTTTCCTAGCTTTTTTTTTCAGTGGCATTTTTGAAAGGTCGCTGATGTGAATGTTTGTTGTAGTGCCTTCTATCGAACTCACACCTATTGGGTCTCAAAACTAAAGGAAAACCATTGCCCACCTTTATCCAATAGCATGATGCCACTGTCCCTTATTGATAAACCAAGGATGTTTTTCTCAAGGTTTCATGATTGTCTCTCATTTCTTTCTTATAAACAATTGTGCCTAAAAAGATCCACCTTTCAGGACCCCCAAGCCACTTTCATAACAAGGTCCTTTTGCCTATCTATGTATGTAATAATCCTACCCCTCCTCTTCAATATAGATCCTTGTAACATAAAAAGTGTGATCCTGGTACAACAAGAAACTATATTGACATTTGTGAGTGTGGGGCTTAAAAGATGATTGTATTCACATCTATAGTGGTGGCGGCTCACAATAAGATTGTGTTGACTTGTATGCCAGTAGAAAATATTAGGGGAGTACCGATAATTAGGGAATAGGAGGATTTAGAGCATGTATTACAAAGTTTCACTCTCTTTTTTACTTGATATTAATTTATGGAGCAGACGTCTATAGTACTTATACACATGCATAGTAGGACATAGTTGTTTCATTCTTATAATTATTCCTAGTAACTGGGTAGGTTTTAAACCTACGACATACATTAAAATCAATGCATAATTACCGACTAAATTAGGTGTTAAATGCTCTAATTAACCAACCTTCACAGTGTCATAAGTGTGTTGGTCTAGAGAAGGCATGGACCAACAAGAGGAACTCAAGATAGAATGATGTATGTGGCCTCATATGGGCCTCTCATCTGGGATCTAGTGACTACTCCTAATGTATTGAAGGTATAAAATGCATTAATATTTTTGGATTGGCTAATAATCTTATCTAGTAAAAATGCAAATCAGGAACAACTTTTAATGGAATACATGTAGAGTCACATTCGAGCTTTATATTTGGGAGATGATGCTTTAAATCATCACAATTTCCCTTCTACATAGTGGATTCTTGTAATGATAAGATTATGGTAAAAAATAGCATATATTGTTTACTAATATTATGACAAGACAATATACTTATACTGATGTATATAATCCATATGTTGACTTTGTTGAGAGTATATATACATGGTTTCATGATATCTTGTTAGAAATGCAATTAGTGATAAAAAGAGAATCTAATTATAGAACTCCCAATAATGGCTTGTATATATCTAGAAAATTATGATAAGGTTATATGGTTGTAGTGAACTTGATTATAAACTATGATGGTCACTAGTATTTCATATGTTGATGGTTACTTGTGGATTACGTGATAAGGTATCTTCAACCTTAATTAAAGGATTAAGCCTAAATTTAATGTTTTATTGGTGTTCATATGGCACTAAATGCAAATTAGTGTATGTGGCACCTAATTAATAATATGTTCAAGATGTTAAAGTAGAATAATTAGGTTTAGGTTTATGAAGAAATTAATGATATATGAAACTTAACATCATCCAAATTTCCTTATATATTAGTCAATATATTCAATGTGGTTAATTGCCTTCAACTAGGTGTCGGCCATGTCAGAGTGAATTTTTGGATATGGAATAAGTACACTCTGAAGAAGGTATATGGTTTATCATTTGTATATGTAATTAGTCCCCTTGAACTAATTACATAATAACACCTCTTGATTTGTACAAATTATGTTTCCTTATACATAATAACTATTGGGCATTTGATATTGATGTGTCTTTGTTTTCATGTTTTTCATAGTTTGAAATTTGTATTTTGTTAACAAACATAACTTTCATGTAATTGTTTTTTCGTGATATTTTTGGACTAAGAACGTTATGATAGACTTGAACTATAGGTACAATGAATCCGCCTAGATGTAAAAACCCATAGTATCACCTATAAATCACATGGTGGTGAGGTTTCCCTAGTTTTAGTATAATATAATCAAATTATTATTAAATATATGGATTTCTAATTAAATATGTTAATGATCATTGTGTTCCTTTCTTGAAATATATTTTTACCTTTAGGGACTTTTTTATGATATATTTAATCTTATGAGTTTGTTCATATCTAGCCATAAGTTGCAATGAAGTGAAAATGAGTATCTGTGCAAATTTATTATGTTATCCTTTTGTCAGGTACATGTACTTAATATTCATATTCAAGTTGTAAATTAATCTGGTAGTAAATTACTTATTTGATATAAGGAGAATTGGGTGTAGGGCCTTGTTTACTTGGGTTTCCACTCTACAGTGGGGACTTGTGCCAGTCTAATTAATACACTAAGAAGCATTAATTATTTTGGTTTGTAGAATATAGAATTAATATTCCTTTATGTTTACACTTTCCAATATACTCTCTTTTCTATTTTTTGTGTATGTTTCTTGATATACTACAAATAAAATACAAAAATCTTACAAATTTAATTCCAATTTATGAAATTTTGAACTCCCCTTTATCTTTAACCTATTATTTATGAAGTCAACATCTACCTTCTATGAGAATAAATATTTTCAATATATTATACGAATATGTATTTTTATTAAGCTCTACTTTTAAGTAAATATAGTAGGTAAATGTACTTCTTGTATGAATTGGGTTATTTTTCTAGAAAAATGTAGATTTTACTTGAAATGACGTTCTTTTTCTAGAAATAAGGTACTTCCGCCCATCAAGTAAGGGAATGTTCTTTCTTAACTATAAAATAATTTGGTGTAGCACCAATAGGAGGCTATAATAGCTTAGTGATGTAGTTGACACAAATATAGTGTAAAAAGTGTTTGGACTCTCGCATGTTAGCTATTAGAAATTGATTTGATTCTTGCATGGTGGGAGACTATGACATGCAACAATGGAAGGAGGTGATATCTTAGTAGTGAAATAGTTTTGCATAATATTGGAGTACTTTTTGTCTATGATGATACATTTTATCAATATTTTTGTAATTCTTTTCAACTATACAAGGAGGGGGAAAATAAGAAAATTATACGATAGTGACTTATGCAATATGCATAATACCTCGTCTCATACCAAAAATTTCTGATATAAAGACAAAAGTACATCAAATCATATCACAATTTACCCTAGATGAAGACTGTTGTACCTTATATAGATGAGTTTTCATTGAATAATACAAATTATTTAATGATTTATTATTGATACCTTACTATATAAATATGTTGATAGAAAATATAAATGTTTCATAACATTTCACTATTCTTAAGATAATGTAACATATACTAGCCTTATACTTTAATAGTACTTATATAGTACCTCATTTATATTCTTGTAACTTGGAGTAATCTTTGTAGGATGTATGCATGGAAGATTTTGGATATGACCTTATGATATTTTATGGATGACATTGCTTGTTCTGAAAGGATCCTAAGAGCCTTAATGAAGGACAAACTAAGAAAAACCCTGGTAGAACCAATGTTGATAACCTAAAAATTGTTTTGTTTACCCAAGTTTAACTTGTCATATCAAGGATGGTATAAAATAAATCTCTTATATAAGTGGATCACATGAAAATACTAGCACAAATTCAACTCATAAGTTTGGGCTAACCCACCTTATTTGCCAATTTTACTTATCGTTAGATTTGCATGCATGAAAGTATGTAATATAAAAATTAGTGGTCATGCAAATACATATACATGTAAGTATGCAATGTATACGTCAGTGCTCATGAAATTACATAAGGTAGAAGTGAGTGCTCATCCAAGTATGTAAGGTACACATAAGTTGTTATGGAAGTATGAGAAACTCAAGTGATTAGTTGTTTTATAAGGAAATATGTTAGACTGAAACACTCTTTTATGAAGTGGTGTTCAAAAATGTTGTGGGTAATACCAAGTTAAGAAAAAGACCTTAGGAATGAAGAACAATTTGAATCATGGTGGTGCAAAGATATGTGTTAGAGAGTCTAATATTCTAACTTCTATGAGAAATAAGAGAACAACTAGGCTAAAATACTCCTATAAAGATGAGTTCAACATCCTAATTATTAGTTTTAAGTTTAGAGATAACTCTAAATGTCATAGGAGGACCTAAATGTAAAACTTTAGGTGTGTTATGATTTTTTTGGAATGGACGTATTATATGAGTCAAGAAATCCCATATATATCTATCTAGTCAAAATATGTGTGAAATTTTTTTTTGATATATTGAGAGGTGATATAAATGTATATTTGAGAATCTTTGATGGATGACCTTTTTGAATAAATCTATTATTTAGAATAAAAGGAGTTGTGAAATACTGCATTTTAGGTAAGGGGCTGCCTTATTCAAGATGTGCCATTGAAACCTAGAATCCTAACAATGTTAGAGACCCTTATTTTGAAATAAAGCATAAATAATGAAGTTTATGACTTCTCATTAAACCTTATGCATACTAGAGCCCTAATTCAACCCTAGGATCAAGTATAGAATCTATAGAGGTACACGAGACCCGGGGGGTTCAGGATAAAATCACTCCATAATTACCTACATCTCTAGAGAGGATAATGGAACTACACGAGGCCAATGATACATGAGAAATATATGAAGAATGGAAAGACTTACATAATAATGGTTTGTAAACAAAATATGTTGAATTTATATTGTTGATGTATTACTCTTGATCTAATTAAATGGATAGCCCTTGACTTGGTTATGACCAATTCAGAGTGACGAAAGCCTTAAAAGTAAACCCTAGATATAATTCATGAAAAAAACTAAGGGAGGTTTTTCACAAACTCAAGGCCCTAAAAATCATTTCTCTGTGATTAAAATGATCAAGAACTCATTAGAGTAAAAATAGTGCTTAGAGTCACTCATTGAACATTACTTAACCTAATTGTGGAATCATAAGATGATATGTGGATTAGCATCTCATCATGCAAAATAATGTGATCTTTGCATTTGGAGTGAAGACAAATATTTACTTCATCTTAGTTTAGGTATAGGAGATTAAGTAGCCACCTTCAATACATGAAAATACTATATGTCATGAATATCTTTAGTTTGATCTCATAATATGATTAGGATATATAGATGAACAACCTCAACACATTGTATGAATATAGATAAATGGTTGCTCATGTGCATGAATAGGATCTAGTTGAATATATAATTATAAAGTTGTGTAATAATGCAATAAATGAGGATGTGGGGCAATACCTAGTATATTATGAGTTTTAATCACATTTTATTATCACCTAATGAGGTTCATGATAGGACAAATAAATACTTTCTAAGTGGGGTGTTAGCCCCCAAAAGTACATGTGAAACCATTGCATCTTGGTAACATATTACAAACAAGAAACATGGGTGCCTTATCATGTTGAGGAAATAGCCTATGTAGTATGCTGGCCTCTTCTATTAGAAACATTAGTACTTAAACATATATGGATGCATATAATTTAAGTTATATATGTGATGTGATGTGAGGACCAACATAAACCTCATGCTCTCTAAGAAAAAATAAAATTGGGTTCGATATAGATATAATTTTATCTAGTTAATTAATATAGAAGGTGGCTTCAAAGTTGAAAAAGTTAATTTCTAGTCTTTTTGAAGTAAAGACCTAGATTTGACAACAAAAATTCCTCCAATATATAGTCCTAATATAGGCTACTTTCAATTAGATATGAGCCCTTTAATGGGGTAAGGTCCTCATGATGATATGAACTCTAGACTTCCTAAGAATGAATTCGTGGATGAATAGACGCTAGTATGACCATCCTATATGCATACATGATATGCCCAAGACCCTAAGAAGAATGAATGTAATCAGTCATTAGAAAAATGTCTTACGTAATCTGATGTGTTATTTGATATATATATATGTATATATATATATATATATATATATTCAATAGAATTGTAAGGTAACGTTAGTTTATTTTTAAAGTATGATGAGCTTGGGAAAGTCAAGTTCCATGATAAATGCACTCCCCTCATTATAAAGGAATATGTATTTTGAAGACCTCACTTGATCTAGCCTTTAGATGTATCTGTAGTATCGATTTGATCTATCCTTTAAGTCATGACGTGCTTTCAATCATTTAGGACCTAGAACTTTTGATCTAATAAAAATGAAATATATACCTTACAAATGTTTTGATTTAAATTGTGAGGGAAAGTCCTTATAAGGAGTGAGGGATGTGATACATAAAATTTCTCTCCTTTTATAGAAGTTCTAATTGTCGAATATTATATAGTATGTTGAAGTATGTTAAATAGTGTAGGTCATATTTTTCTATTAAGCTCCTTGGGACAAGAACTCAATGATTCATGTTCAATGGTGTAAGTGCCAAATAATGGTGTTCATATTGTTTATATTATTTCCTTGTGAATCCATAACCGAATTTTGAACATAATGGGAGGACACATGTTGGTTTGAGACATATTTTGAAATAATAAAAGGTACTATGAGATTGTATCGAAGCAAAGAAGATCTGGTATCTCTTACTCCCTGTTGAAGCTACCCAATTCTTCTTGAAATTATGCGTTGAAGACTGGATGGAATATAACATCAAGGAGCTTAAGAAAGTTGAAGGATGGACATGTCTATTCGCCATTGCTTGTTGGCGCATATGGAAGAACACGAATGCCTACATCTTCGAACGTCATTCAATCCCTCTTGGAATTCTAGCATACCAATGCAAAGCGGATGCAAGGTCAGTCTTCTATGCAATGACAAGCACGCCAGCAATCACTGTCGTCATGCCTCCCTATCAGCAACCTCTGCACTTACAGGAATCCTCTATCATTCTACATGTAGACATGGCTACTTCAACAACACTAAATATGTCATGCACCTGTATTGTAGCTTAAAATTGCTTATGAGAATGGGTCACTGGCTCATCCTCACTCATACCAGAGACGGACGCAATGGAAGGGGAGCTCAAAGCTCTTCTTCATGGGGTAGAATTAGTAATAAAGATCAATATGGCCACATTCATCATCTTCTTTGACTCACAGAACCCGGTCCATTGGGTGAAAGGTATCAGCGAGCCACCGGGCAAATTCATCACATTGATCTATGAGATCAGGGAAACTTTCCAGAAAGCCAACATAAAAGATGTGGTGCACATAAAGAGGGATCAAAACAAGTTGGTTGACTTGCTAGCCAAAACCTGTCTAAAACAGCCTAACATAGAGAACATCTAGAGTACTTGCCCTATGTTAGGGAGATATATCTACATTTTTTATCTTTCTACCTTTTGCACTATGTACCCTTCAATGTAGGAAAGTAATCGGATCACCGATATTTCTAAAAAAAAGGTTAAATGAAAGGCCAAGAAAAGGAGACTTGATGGTTTAATTTGTTTCCATATTGTTATTATATAAATATTAGAGTATAAGGATTATAATCCCAAAAATTCACTTAAAATGGACCTTATGCTTCATTATGATGTTCTACGTTTTCCTTGGAAATCCCCTTTTGATTCCCTTTTCTTCCTTGTTTATTATCTTTAAACCCCAACCATTGGGTCTGCTAGATTCGACCATCCTCACATGCCCTTGTCCTTTTCAGATGCAATCCATGGGCTTAGATTAGTCATGAACTCATAGTAATGATCAAAATCCAACAATGCCAGATAATCATCAAGATTGAGCAGTTAATGGAACATGGGACATGTTTTGTGAGATTTTTATCATAGTCAATGTGCTTGTGTGGTACCCTCTCTCCTCTTTCTTTCCTTTCCTTTCCCATTCTTTTCTATCCCTAATCCATGTCTCAAAAGTTTCTTCATAAATGATGCATTAGTAGCCAAGTTCAAGCCTCTACGACTTCTCCCCTCTCAACCCATGAAATCCTAACCTTCTAGAACCATATAGAATTGCTACGTGCCCTATAAAAATGCCCCACTTGACTTCATTTTTTAACTATCACCATGTCCACGTTTTAGCCCTTCTAGGATCTCCCTCTCTTCTTGACCATTTACCAGTGTGTTGGACAACTTTGGGCATGTCCTTTGTTTCAAGGATGAAACATAACAGTTCTCATATCCCCAATCAAGTTGACTAAGGATCGATCTGCCAACCATCAGTGTGTAACCCACCCCTTTCTCTCTTTCACAACTATAGCAGAGCCACCTTTGTTTGGCTCTATGAACCTTGTGATACCTTGAATAGGGATTGATTTGACAGTCAACTAGATACCAAAGATCTCACACTCTCTCTCCCTATCTCATGAGTGGAGCCAACGATCCTAGCCCTCTGTTCAACACTTTCAGAGTTGACCCACAATCAAGGCCACATTTTGGTCATGTTACTCTTCCATTCGTGGCTCATTTTAAGTGAAGAGCATCCTCAAGAGCTACTTGTGCATGCTCGGTCCATTGCATCAACCACTCTTTATCTATGTGAATGATATTTATTATCCTCTTTGTCAAATATTTGATAAAATAACTATATCATCTAAAATCATAGAATGTACTAGGATGATCCAACCTAGTGATTTTATTTATCAAATTTATGGATAAATTGAATGAGAGCAACACATTAAAAGTGTTTTATGTCCTAGACTCCATTCAATCTACATTGTAGATATAAACTATGCTATTTTTGTATATTAGAACATAGGAATGTACTTTTATTGCAAATCATGGCCACTCTGACCAAAACCCTAAGTAGGTCATAGCTTGGGAATATTTTGAAGAATTGTGTATCTCGGTCTTTACAATGATGATAGTATTAATGTTGGCAATAATAAAACTTGACTCTTATTCATGATGGAACTTAGAATTTTGATTGAATTTAGGGAATCTACCCAATGAAAGGGTTGAACATATTCAAACACTAGATTTCATCCAAGCATAGTTCAATTCTTGATATAAACCCTAGAACCATTTCGAAAACTTTTGCAAGGGATTTATGGAGAACTTAGTAACAGTATAAGTCTTAAATGCCTATTTTTCATATTAGGGCTTGGATATTTGGGTTAATTGAATTTGGACATCTTCTGCTCTTGAAAATAGGTGTGTGTGTTTTTATAATAAAGTGGCTTAACTATTTTATAAATCATAATGCATCTTGAACTTTGTTCATTTTGAAGATGGTTGTGTTTTTTGCTTTATTTCTTATACCAGACAAAAACCTATGTGTGTCATTAAGATCAAGAATAATCAATGAATTTGACATCAAGGTCTCATAAGCTTATGATCACTAAGAAGGTGAATAAAGGCCAATATGTCCCTAGGAAGTGACTAGGAACAAGAGTTCATATATAGAGTTCGAACATATTTAAAGTCCATTCTTGGAACATAATATAAAGTCCATTATTGGAAAATGAGATGGAAGATACTAGAAGAAACAATGGTGCAACATATAAGATCTTGGATTTATGCATTGAAATTACGAATGAAAATGAGTAGTTCATCACTTGTAAGAAAATATTCGATCATTTATAGCGATATACATTTATATTGTTAAATGCACTTTTGCGGTTGCACCCAAGTACATAGCATAGCAACATCTTGACCCATGTTTGTTGACCATTTGAATAAGAATATGGATCCAAATGTGAAGTTGTGACTGCACTCGACCAAAGGAAAAGAACAAAAATCTAAATAAACTTGTAGGATTTATAAAGTAGCATATGTTCCCAATTTTAGATTCACATTTATGTGCCTTCATTTAGAGGTCAACTTTATTAAATATCTTGTATCTTATCTTATCTTTTGAATTGAATTATCTATTATTATTGTTATTTCAACGAATATGGTCATGGAAATGTTGGTTAACTTCCCTTGTTTGTATTGTCTTCACTATTAGTGATAACAGAGGAGGAGATTATTACAATTGATATTAAACAGAATTTGCTTAAAAAAATTTCTAATAATTAATAATTCTAAAACTTATTAGACCCATTAGAGAATTATTAGTATATATTTGTAAGGTACTAGTATCTTGGATTGGGTCACAACCTAGGGACTGGAAAAACTTGCATCCACACCACGAGTTGGTTTACAAGGACTCCCAGGCCACTATTAACCCTACTTGTCCAAATCCTTAGAATTTTTAGATATAACATACCTTTTAGGTTTTTTCGGATAAAATTTGTCTCTTTATCATCTCTATTCTTTGTCAACCCTAAAAGGACCTCTTTCTAAAACCTAGAATTTGCTTTTCTCCCCATATAAGATGAGGTTCAAAGAAAGTCAGGTTTAAAGAATCATCCTCTAGATAAAGCATATGAAATGCCAATTTTAGATTTTAAATATGAAATATGTTATCTATAATGTATGTTTCTACTATAAGAAAAAACCCTAGAAAACTTTAAGCTAGGGAAACCTAGTCAGTCTATGAAGAACCTGAGTACAATAGAGGAAAGAGAAAATCTTATGAGAAGGAAGTTAGTACTTAAATCCTAACAAAAAAACCTTGATCTTGGGTATACAAGATTATTGAAGAAAAATAGTACCCATATATGCGTAAAATTGAAGTCTTAACAAAAATGGAAGAAATAGAAAAACCAATGAGAAGGAAGTTGACCCTTGAACCTAGATGATAAATCATGATTATGAGTTAATGGAAAGAATAGAGGAAGTTGGTATGAAGTATGTGCAAATCCATATGTCAATGAAGATATTCGTGATATTTATAGGTCTCATGTCTTGAGTCGCATGAAGGGACCTTGTAACCTTGAGTTTGTTAAACCCTACATTGATACCTCTTAAGGATTGGTTCCTATCCATTAAGATATCATTATGAGCCCAGACACACCTGAGTAGATGGAAGTGATTGGTTCCACCTACATAATATAAGGAATAGTTAGATTTAATGAGAAAATAATTATGTTAACAAGAACATCCTTCTCAACCCTACCCCATGTAGAGTTGAGGGTGTAACCATGTACATACATGACCTACCCACATGGGAAATAGGAGGTAATTTAATGGACCTATCCATGTGGATAAATACATAGCAGTCTAGGTATATGAGTGTTGAGTTTTAGAAAAATTTCTCATACCCAAGAGGAAGAAAGAAACTAGAATTTCTTTCACTACCTTTTGATATTTAATTCCCTAGTTCCAATTTTTAGTCCCGCTTTTGTGATGGGGCTAATGACTTGGCTATTCAATAGCAACTTACATTAGGGCTACAATGGAAAATAGTATGGGCGAATTAGGGTTAGTTTATGTCTATGTAAGGAATCAAAAGTTCAAGAAGTCCAACAATATCCATGGTCAAACCAAGGATAAGAGAACCCTCTCAAGGGAAGTAACAATGAAAGGAAAAATTAGAAATACTAAGTTATAGAACTATGGATGACACCCTAGTGAGGCATGCTAATTTTACAAACCGGTGGGCTTCATTTTAAAAGGGTAATACATCATTCTAACTGCCCTTACTTTTCAAGGGAAATTGAGTGAAGGTACCTACTCAAAAATAACATTCACATTTCTTCATTTAACTGGTTGTACTACATTGTAGGATGTATGCATGGAAGATTTTGAATACGAATTGTGATATTTTGTTTCCGAGATAAGTTGTTGATATATATGAATTCCTAGAGCCATACTGAAGGTCAAGCTAAGGAAAAGTTTGGCAGCAATGTCTTAATCTAAGCGTGCTTTTGTTTATCCATGTTTAACTAGTCAAATCCAGGATAGCATACGCGAAGATCTTGGATAAGTGGACAGTATGAAAATACTAGCATAATGTAAACCCACAAGTTTGTCCTAACCCAGCTTAGTCACAAATTTTACATACTGATAGATGTGCCTGGATGCAAGTATGTAAGGTACAAAAGAGGGCTCATGCAAATACGTAATAATGCAAGTACATGAGGTACATGTAAATGGTCATGCAAGTAATAAAGGTACAAGTAAGTGGTCATGCAAATGTGTATGGTACACAGAAGTTGTTACGCAAGTATGGGTAACTCAAGAGATCAATTGTTCTATAAGGAAATTTGTGAGACTCGGACTCTCTTTTAAGGAGTGGTGTTAAAAAATGTTTGGGGTCATCCTAAGTGAATGTAAGGACTTTAACGAGGAAGAATTATATGAAGTATGTGGTTCTAGGATATGTTTCTAGAGAGCTTAACCTCCTTTTTTAAGAAATAAGAGAACGCACTAAACCGTACTACTCCTATTAAGATGATTTGAACCATCTTGTTTTTTGTTTTACTTCTTCATTAACCCAGGATGCAATAGTATCTACGGTACATATTTTTTGAACATCGAGGGTCCCATAAAAGTACATATTCATCTATATCTCATTATACATAATAAGCTCTAAGTCGGAACTTAATATAATTCCCAATATTTATTTATTGTTTGTTTTCCTTTGACATATGAAATCATTTTTATTATCGCCGTTCAAAAAATAATAACAACCAGAATAATGATAGGGAAATTATTCGTAGCACATATGCTCCACCAACAATCACACCCCAACCACGGGAATGCGCTCCAACCATTTTTCGTACTGCGCGACACGGACCACGAGAATGAGAAGAGATAATGGGCTGGTTGTTCATGCATCATAATTGCATAGCTCTTTGACCAATTTCTTTTTATATTCTCTATAAAGTACTTTGCATGTACGCATGCGCTGTAATAAAGCAACACTCCAATAATAGTTTGCATGCATGCAGCCGCACTAATAAAGCAACCACACTCTAATTTCTTTCGATTATTACTCATCTTTCAAACAAAATAACAGATTTGAAATTCAAAAAAAATTCTTCTGAATTCTCACTTCTTAGCAGGTTGTAATGAGTGCTCCGACTAAGTATGTATTTATACATATTTTACGGCTAAGTGTAAAATTAGTACTGAAATATATTCAATGCAGTGTCAAAAGTCTTCAAAGAATATACCTAAATATAAAATAAATAGTGCGTACAATCAGATATCTACATTTTGCTACAAATCTAAATACAATACTGATCAAAAATCATTGCACTACCAAAATGTATCCTCAACAATACTAAATATTATTTGGCACAATACTTACAATCATGAGAATTTTGTGAAATATAATACAATACACAATTGTCACTTATTAATTTTTTTCAAAATTTACACATTGTCAAATGTCTTCAAAGCATATACTTAAATATAAAATAAACAGTGCGTACAATCAGACAATTACATTTTGCTGTAAATCTAAATATAATATTGGTCAACAATCATTGCACTACCAAAATGTATCCTCAACAATACTAAATATTATCCAGCACCGTACTTACAATCATGAGAATTTTGTGAAATATAATACAATACATAATAGTCACTTATTATTTTTTCAAAATACAATGTTAAATATACAAAGATAGTATACCAAAAGATGTATAGCACAGTACGACACGAACACCAAGGTGAGAAATCTGCTTTTGCATGCATGCCGTTGCTGCAATAAAGACAATAATGCCACTCAATCACCCACCACCCAACCATTTGCATTTATTACATTCTCACACATAAAACAACTATTTTTTTCAAAATTCTTTTAATTTTTCCTCCACTTCTAGGCGACATCATCATATTTTAACAAATATATATACATTACTAATTAATGTCCAGTGCGCAACCATAAAGAATCCTCAACCAGACTAAATATATTTTGTGACAATACTTACATTCAGGAAAATTTCTTGATCAAAAAAATATAATATAAGTCGCAATATCCATTTATTATTTTTTTTCAAAAAAAAAATATTATTGTGCATAACTCTAGGTTATTGCATATGACGTATAAATACTCATTTGGAATGAAATCAGAACTAATTTACAAATGACATAATACCATAATTCTTTCAACAAAAGTCTAATTTTATACAAGACCAAAACTCGAGTGGCTGACTAACAACTAAAAATAATTTAAAATATCGGTCTGGTCATGGCAGACGACTGGGTGGACCGTGGTTGGATGGTGACATAGAGATGTCGACCCAGTCATGACAGCTGGTTGGGCGGACGATGGTTGGACGGCGACATCGGCTTGGTCACGACGACATCGTCGCGGTGGATGTGATGCACACAGGCTGGAGGGGACGATGGCGATGTGACGACGATCGGCGGGACAGACGCACCAAAGCGAGGGAGAGAGTGGGTGCGCTGGATGGTGACCTACACTTGGTCATGACCGGGGGGCGCGACGACGACGGCGTCTTCAACATTAGCGCGATGGCGTGTCTGGGCGGGACGGCGGTGGGCTGGACGCGACGTGGAGGAGAGGAGGCAGCTAGCAGACAGTGTTTGGTCGGGTGGGAGCGAGAGAGAGCCTAGTTAAAAAGATGGAGAGAATGGGGGTAAGAGGGATTTTATAGCCTCAGTTTCATCATGTCTGTTCAACTTCTGGTACAGTTTAATTATGAAATTGGCACAGTACGGACAGAGCATTAGAAACACACAAAAACAAAAACTAGATACCTACAGGATGTCTTTTGTAGGTTCCTGAAGCCGGGGTGTAGATGTTGGTGGAACTAATGTGCTATATATTACTCTAATGATACAACGTTGGGTGCATACAACTATATACTTTATCATATCTACAATACGGAGGTTGGTAAGGATAATAGTTTTAAAGATTATGACAAGGAATTGGATGTTTATATCCTTTGAAACATTGGTTAGAACGCAACAATAGAATCTTCAACCCCATAGAATCAGCTAAATATTTGGTTATCACGCACATTTATTCCACTTATAGATTGTGGAGTCTTTTGCTCTTCCATAGGTGATGTCAGCTCAGCAAAAGAAGGAAGGGGCTCCCACTATGCCTTCGTTTTCATGCATGATGAAGAGTCTTCCACTCTACCGGCAGTCCTCAACTTTGAAGCTAATACCGACATAGTCATTGCGCCAAGGACTCGATCCTCCTTTGATCGTCCTCTGATGATTCCTCCGAATGTTGTTGATAATGACACAACCACCCCTTAATCCTTCTACCGTTGTTCTTAATCGATCTTTTGGCCGCCTTCTGAGGTGGGCTTGTTTAATCCCACCCCCACGCTTGACAAACTTTCTTCGGTCTATGTAACCTCATTTTATTTTGGTCCTTAATAGATTTGTAGGGGGATCCAACCACTATGTACTTATATTTCCCTCAATGCATGGACATGACATCTTTGGTGCTCCCAGTGGCGGAGCCACATTGGGGCATGGGTAGGCACGTGCCCACCCATTTCTGCAGTGATTAAGTAAGTCATTAACCAGTTCAACCATCCCAGCGTCAAAATAGCAAACGTGCCCCACTCTTTTTCATAGAGTTAGGCTACACACAGTCCCCCTTACACCCGGCCACCCACCCGTTTTTTGGGAAAATAGATCTGCAACATTTGCATTGTCTTTGTATTAATACTCATGCAAAGTTCATGCAACAGTATGTCTCTCAACTCTTCTCTCCAGAGTATTAATACTAATGCAAAGTCCATGCAAAGTCCATGCAAAGTGTATTAATTTGTTTTTTCTCTTGTAATTATTCTCTCACGTTCTAATCCACCCACATGTATTCCCGTATTAGTACAGTACCTACGGAATCCAATAACAACATTGATCTAGAAGCATAAGTACAGTACTTACGAAATGCAGTAGTAACATTTGTCATTTGGACATAAGTACAGTACCTACGGAATCCATGCAAAATAAGTACAGTACTCACTTGTTAATTCCAACTCAGTTTTTTCAAACGTAAGTACAGTACTTACCAAACTATAAAACCAAGCATAAGTACAATACTTAACAAATTACAAAATCAAGCACAATTGTATAACTGATCTGGAAGCATAAGTACAGTACATACGGAATCCATACAAAATAAGTACAGTACTCACTTGTTAATTCCAACGCAGTTTTTTCAAACATAAGTACAGTACTTACCAAATTATAAAACCAAGCATAAGTACAATACTTAACAAATTACAAAATCAAGCATAATTGTATAACTGATCTGGAAGCATAAGTACAGTACCTACGGAATCCAATAACAACATTTTTCGCCTGAACATAATTTTTTTACAAAAATGTAGTGCACATCTGGTCCATAATCAACTATAAAATGCATCTATAAGTATTGTACCCAATTATTAATTTTCAACCCAGTTTGTCAAATATAAGTACAGTACTTCTCAAATTCATTTGTGAATGTATATGTATTTATTGTAGGTACAGTACTTACGTAATCTGCAGTAGGGATAAATATGCAATAGAATTTTTTTGTAAGCTATAGTGGATTGATATCTGCCATTTGCATGACAGTTGCATGGAGTAAGTGACGAGATACTTATTTCATGCATCCTTTTTGCATGTAAAAGCATGCAAAATCGCTGCTGGAGATATCCACTTAAATGTGCATGCAGCAGCAGAAGTTAGTGGGCTGGCGCAGCAGCTGGGGGAAACAACAGTTGATGAGTCCCGATGACCGGGTATGTCGCCGGGTATATGGGGTACTATGCGTAGAATTTTTCTTTTCATACTCCAGTCTCCAGTGCCCTTCCGCTACCGTTAATTGGCAAAGTTGCAAGTCCAACTCCAGACTTTCTATAATATCTATTCCTCTCGCTAATCTCTGATCATGCTTTATTCCAGAAACTTTCACTAAATGGAAAATGGACGTCTGATTGGGATTCGTTTCATTCTTACTAATCCGATGGGGTAACTTGCATGGTGTTAAATTTTGTATTAAAGTATAGGACAGAGCAAGTTGGTTTTAATATCTGCATAATTGTGATTGGCTCTTCGTATTCATCCGTTACAAATATAGGAAGCAAAAGATTTCTTCAGATTATAATAACAGGATAACTTGTTACCTAACATAGAAATAAGTAAATTATTATTCCACAACTGCCTCACGAAGGAATATTTTCTGTAATGTCTATCCTTATTTGCTTTGACTTTTTTTGTTCATATGTGATAGGATGAACAGTTTTCTTAGTCTACCGCGAACTGCAATATCTAATGGCAAAAAGAGTGACCTGTAAATCATACATTTATACTGGGAATAGGCTAGGACATTAGTCTACATCTTCCTGTATTTTGAACAAAATCCAAGTCGTTCATGACATAATATCATTGCTGCAATAAAAAAAGAGATCTTGATACAATTAGATGCATTGAATTTTTCACATATACACAGAGAGACTGGGGACAATGTACATCTAGGGGCCGTTCGGCCCCCAACTTCACAACTACCGGTGTTTATGTATAATTGGGTTGTTAATTTGTATATAGTAACTTTTTTCCGGCATTTGGCTCAGTATTTGTCTATAGGAATCGTCGAGATTCCAAAGCCCGCCATGTTCGGTGGCAGTGAACAATCACGCGTCCAGTGCAGCACCATCTCCTTTAGCGTGTTGCTGCATGTACCGCTCCAATGCTCACACACAGCGATGCCTTTGAATAAAAAGCCGAGCATGTACGAAACTGCAGAACTTGTGAAGTCGGGGGCCAAACGGCCCCCTAATGTACAACCTGGGTTTGGTTTAAAAAAAAAGATTACCTTATTTAGTCTATCTAGTATTATGTATTATTTGCTTGCACTCTTGGCATCTAGTTGTGAATCTTGTGATTATATGTAATGTTAAGTTCATATTTCACATAAGAAGAATTTATCAATGTCGAGATATAATTATGTGGTGCCCTACCCAATGACAAATCCTGGCTTCGCCACTGGGTGCTCCTGCTTTGCGGATGACATATTCTGTATCCATCCTCCCCAGCCTAGTACTTGCTCCTTTTTCATTGGTGTATGTCTAGTTCATACATAGTTAGCTTTAATTCTGTCGAATGTATTTGCGAAGTCTATATAAAAATTATTGGTACCATGACAATACATTTTATACACCTGACTTTCCGTAAATGATTTTAACAAGGATCGCATGAACATTTCATGCCATGAGTATTCCCATCGCAGGTTGGGGGCGATATTAATTTCAGTGTCTTCCTCCAACAGCCAAGGTTATTTTGAATATTTTCCCTCTTGGAAGACATTTGTGATTGGCGACGTTACCATTTTGAGAAAAGAAAGTCACATCAGCACCGGCATCGGCATTGCCATCAGCGTTGCCGTTGGACAGAGAGAAAAAACCAGTCTCACACTCTCACCCGATGCTATAATAACATATTACAATTTCATCTATGATTTTAGTAGACACGATATTTATGGTTGGTATTGTTTTCGGTCAAAGCACGGAATGCAATTTGATAACGGAGAAGAGATATGTATACTTAATCTCATCAAACACATATACCATGACAACAACTTTCTGAATCTAAACTTCCATTAATGGTATACTTTTTTGGACCTAACCCTGAGCCAAACTAGTACTGCACAACGTGGGGACCGCTGATCTCACATCGTCACAGAGAATCAAGTCTTTCAGGCCTAGTTTGGCCGCTGATTTCTTAAATCCAGGTATTTAATATGTAACAGATAGCTGGATACCTTATTCGTGGTATTTATAATCGCTGCTCCGTAATTCTTGTAACAGCAGTCACGCAGATATCGGAGGTACTGAGAATACCAGCAACCTTTCCGGTTTCCGCCTCATTTTTCCCGCCTGATTTTGTTATTCTTCTTCATGGACAGATCAAAAAATGTGCAAGCCGTGTACTGCTCACCCCTTGCTCTGCCTTAATGATACTGACGTCATCTACCGGAATACCAATATTTGAGAAGTTGTCAGCCAAACTAGGCCTCACTCTCATTCACCAGTGCACACTTGTGCGTTAAAATTTGTCAGGAAAGGCGAGCTTTTACACGTGAGGAATGTCGTGATCTCTATTATCTGCCATTAAATCGCCCGCCCCGACTCCAATGGCTTCTTCTTTCTAATGGGGGCGCATACAGCAGTAACATAGCATAGATGCGAATTCACTACAAAGAGAAAGGGCATATGGATGCCTTGACGTTGAGTCCCACCAATCCATGATGGCGTTATTGGGCGTAGGGCCAGCGTTGGCCGGGAAGAAAGGAACCTGACATCTCCCACCAGATGGAACCGAATATTAAATATTCAGCTACCAGGCAGTCTCTAATAGGCCGATGTGCTGATTTCTTTTTATGGTGGTTATTCCTTGTCTCTATTCTCCATATTGTTTTCTTCATTCTCGACACGAGTGAACAACAGTTCAGTTGCGAGAGTGGGTTTAATTTAAAACCCCATGAAACAATCATTGAGAGAGTGTATTCGAGGAGTCAGCACCAACTCATTCGATAGTTTAATAGTGTTAAGAAGCGCATCTGGTGATGAAAGAACTGGTCTTAATATACTTAACACCTAATTTTGTTGTTGATTTTAGCATAAGTTGTTAGTTAAAATCCTCTGCTATCAAAAAAATGGGGTTTAAAGCAACAACTGAGGTATATGTGTTATGGCGTGCCTAGGGTTTGGTCGTGTTGGAGGCCATGGCGGCAGGGTCATTCCCACCAAAAACCGACCGCTGAAGACCCAGGTAGACTGTGCCAGTGATGACACACAAATAAGACCACATTGGATATCCTTTGGGGCATGGAGGGTACAGTGATGGGAGGAATTGAGGGGAAGGAGGACAACCCTCAACCTTCATACAAGGATGCAACCAAGGGCAAATTGTTGTACGTGTGTGTGTCGGGGGGGGGGGTGGGGGGGGCATGCTCGTGTATCTCAATCCTATCTTGTCGGGCCTTCTCAAGAAAATTGATATCATTGTAGATTTGGTCGAAGTTCTTCCATCAATCTATATCAAAAGTGATGTGATCCACCCCTTCTCGGGCCATGACAACATGCGATCTTTGTCAAATCGATTGGCATCAATCTCGACTTCCAAGCGCTAGTAAATAAGATCCAATCATTGTGGCCCCCCTCAGAGCAGTTTAGTGTGACTGACTTGGATCAAGGGTATTACATCATACAATACGCTAATCATGGGATTACATTACGGCGATGATGAGTGACCCAAGGACTGTCTTTGGCAACTATCTCTCTGTGCAATCATGGTCAACGTCTTTCAGACCCTCTAATCCAATTCAAAAGAAGCTAGTGGTCTGGGTCTGTGTTCCCAATTTACTATTGTTCTTGTATCAAAACCAACTTCTCAGTAGCATAGGCAATTAAGTTGAAAAAATGATCAAGATTGATTCCCACACTTTGTAAGGGCTTGGGGGGGGGGGTTCAACCACATTGTCGTAGAAATCAAGACTTCAGAACCTCTCCTTCATGTGGTTTTCCTCAACAGTGAATACTTTTGTGTGCATTATGAGAATCTAACAACTATGTGCATGAAATGCTCTCATTTAGGTCATGCAGATGTTGAATGCAAACTTGTCATTACCCCTCAACTGGATTCAGCAACACCTCTAATCCATTCTCTTGTGCCAAGCGTTACTTACACCATGACAATTCATTCTCAAATGACAGAGTGGCGTACACCTCAACCAAGAACCAATAACATGACTACAGGCAAGAGCAATGTAAAAGCAATTAACAAGAACCAATAACATGACTACAGGCAAGAGCAATGTAAAAGCAATTAACAAGAACCAAAACAAGGAGATGGTTGCTATTTTTAAAGATGAATCGTTTTCCAATGATGATGAAGGTGATTGGGAAAGAGCAATGAGCAAGAAGAAGAAAAGGTAGGCCAAGAAAGCAAGGGGAGAAACCGAAGACTGGGAAGGATAAGTCCAAGGAAGCTAAGCAAACCTCAACCACAAATGCACAGGTGAATACTACATTCTACTTGTGGGAAGAACAAACCTATATAGGTAGAACCCAATCAACAGAACTAGTGATTTGAACCAATGCTAAGCACAAAAATTGAGAGTTGACCACTCTTGTATTCCCCTACTCTGACAAGGGAAGGGGGAAATGAATGTGTGATTCTACAAAATCAGAAACTTTTTATCAAGATGTTCTCAGTCCTGACAATATTAGAAAAAAAAGGGCATACAGTTGATCCCCCGGGAGATCAGGAAAACCCAAAGTCAATACAAGAAGTTTCAAGGTCCTTCGAGTTCCCAGATTTGGAGCCTCTAGGCGGAGAAGATGAAGCTAAGAATGCTTAAGAATAAGGTTTTGAACAGTTGGTTGGGTTGCGTGTGGCCATCAACTAATCATGTCCAACCCTCAATTCAACTAGTTTTAATGAATATTTGATGTTGGAATGTTCAGGGTACCTTCTCAGGCAACAAAATCTACTTGATGAAAGAGCTAAAAGTTTCCCACAAATACAATTTGTCAATGGAGGTACCCCTTTTTTTCATATAGGTGCACAATGTTGAAGTCACCAATGATGGTCCAAGCAGAGGAAATATTGATAGAGAGCTCCTCTAATCTGTTCCAAAGAAAGTGCCTTTTGGTCAGATTGGGGCTTGCATAAACTATAGTAAGGAACCATGCATTTTCCACCTTATAATGGATGGATTGGTGATGGTTACATAACACTTCTATGTGACAATGTTACTCTCCCACATGAGTCATATTCCTCTAAAAATTCAATGGTCTCAACACTATGGGATGTAGAAAAACATACTTTGCCAGAAAATGTCTTCAACAACTTTACCAACACATAGAGAAACAATCCTTCTTGTAATGTATTTATAAACGTCTAGTATCCTCTCAATCCTCAACTGACACTACTATTGATAATGAATACATCATTCTACAGGAATGCCATAACCAACACCTCCTACATGAGGAGGTCGATTGGCAATAGAGAGCCAACATTGATTAGCTCAAGTTTGGTGATAAATGTGCACATTTTTATCAATATTATGTCAAGGCATGGAGACACTACAATGAAATTACTAAGCTTAAAGATCACACTAAATCTTGGGTTACCTATGGTCTGGGTATCAGATCCTTGGTACATGACTTCTTAGTTGACTTATTGACTATGAAGTTCTCTCCCAACCCACACAATATAAGGGAGTATTATGGCATGTTTCCAACCCTCTCAGGATATGACACGATAGCTTTTTTGAATCCCATTAGTAGAAGAGGTGAGGATGACGCTCTTCAAGATGGCCCCCCAAAGACCATTGGTTCAGATGGTGTATACAATGAATTTCTTGTAAAAAAAATTGGCACAAAGTTGGAAACTCCATCCTCAAAATGATAATAGAAATCTTCAAAAGTGAAAATTTTGGTTCAAAATTTGAAAATACTCATACGGTCCTTATACCTAAGATCAAGTCCCCATAGAGTTGTAGTTATGTCATGCCAATCTCACTCAACAATGGTTGTTTCAAATTAATATTGAAGATCTTGGTGGAGTGTATCAAGCCCTTCCTGGACTCTTAGATCTCCCTTACCTGATTTAGTTTCATCATTGCTCGACTTATCAACCATAACATCATGTTAGTCCAAGAAGTGATACACTTAATAAAGACCAAGCTTCCATATAGAAATGTATGTGCATCAAAATCGACCTTTCTAAAGATTTTGACAAAATGAATTGGGATTTTATTAGTGATACTCTTCATAAGAAGGGCCTTCCTTGGAAGCTCTTTAACCTTATGATGCAAATTTTAGCACAAGGTTCAACATCCATCCTTTGGGAAAGAGTAATCCTACAATCATTCAAAGCATCCTAGGTTGTGAGGCAAGGGGATCTGATAAGCCCCTATGTCTCTGTGATATGCATGGAGAGGTTAAGACAATAAATTACAAATGATGTGTCTCACCAAACCTGGAAGTCGATAATTCTATCTACGGGTGGTAGCAAAATGTCACAATTCTTGCAGATCATATCCTCTTAACGGGTGAAGCTTCTTTGGCCTAGGAAACAATCGTTAACAAAATTCTGAAGAACCTTTCTAATGCATTTGGCTAGATGATTTATCAAGATAAGTCTAATGTTATTTCAATGCTAACACCTCAAGATCTGAAATGTGTGCCAGTAGAAAGAAACTTGGCTTCCCGTAGACCTCATATCTTGTGAAGTACCTTCATGTACCCATATTACACCATAGGGTCAATAAGGAAACCCATGCAAATATTATTACTTTTTCAGGGATCGAATGAATAGTTGGACCATATGTCACCTCTCACTTGTTGGGAGAATCACTTCGACAAAATCATGACTCAATCAATACCCACCTATACTATGCAATTAGTAAAGCTTTCCCCATAGGTTTATGAGATTTCAACAAGCACATCTGAAGATTTATCTAGTTTGGGAATCGGAGAGAAGTAGCGACTATCCCTATTTTATTACAAGAAGGTTACCTATAATAAGAACATCAAAGGATTATGCATGAATGATGCTTTGGAGAAAAAATGAGGTGCATATGATGAAGAACATCTAGGCTTTTCTCAATCAGACATCCAAGCTCTAGGTCCTAGTTTATAAAAGAAAAATATGCAAGATCAGGAGTCCCTTCCATTTTATATGGCTCTTATTCCTCATGAAGTTTCATCAAAAAACACATTCCTATTATTCAAATCAATGTCATCAAGATGTAAATTGTGGTGTTTCTACCAACATGTGGAAGGATCTATGGTTGTTGCTTGGAAAATATATCATATATAATCACTCAAACTTCCAAATAGTGTCTAAACTTGAAACATAAGATCATATGAATGCAAGGGAATTCGGGCGATTGGAGTTGGGAATTCATCTACCATTACCTTTGAGAGACTACATGAAAATCCATAGAATCCACTCCGGTCCCAGAGATAGATGTTGGCCGCAATCTTTGGTGATGGCCTTTTTAACACAATTGCATCTTCACATCTAGACATGAATATCGATGGTTGGAAGAAAATAAAGAGATTCAAGTAGTAGGCAATGAGAAATTCACCAATAAATCCAATCTATCGACGTGTATTAGAGTCTTTGTTTGGCTTCTACAACATAAATCCCTTCTGACTGATACTAAAATAATGTCGACACATTAATGTTGATGAAGGTTTCCCTCGTTGTAACAATAGTACATATATTATTATAAATGCTTTGTGTGATTGCAAATCAACAAACCCATGTAGATTAACCTTAGTCTACACAACGATCACTTCCTTTTACCAGAAGACAAGTGGATATCCTAGATCATAAATCATCTAAGTGAGAAATTTTATCATGTACACGCTATGGCATATTGCTTGTGGTCATATCTGGACATGTACGAATATAAACACCCATCAAGTTGTCATCAAATATGTAGCTATCAATGCATAACTCATCAGAGCACGCGCATCTACAATTCATCTAATGCTTGATCTGAATCCACATATTACCAAAGACATCCAAGCTAAATTTCCTAGATTTTGAATTGCATTCCAACTTCTTCGTAATTTTTAGTGCCTCCCATCATGCCAAAACGAAATAGGTTGGCATTGGAGTTCATGCAATGAATAACCTTGGCTTCTATTGCCTTAGTTTTGGCATTAGACAATATCAAAATTTGCCTTTGAGGCTAAGCTTCACGCTATCATCACAACCCTAGAACTCAATTATGAGTGAAATTGGCAATAGGTCCACATAATCTAAAATTCTTCACAAGTAGTTCCCGTGATACAAGAAATGTCCACCAACATAGTGAAATTCAAGCTCCACATCTTTAAATCCATGAGCTTGATGAGTAAATGCCAAAGTATGGATATCATCTACATCCCATGAACAATGAACAATATAGTAGACTCTATAGCTAAACAAGCTTATTCCTCTAGTTCTCTAATATCTTTCTTGGATGATAAGCCTAGTTGGCTAGCTGGTACGATCAATGTTGATTTCAATCTTTTTTTCCAACAATAGAGAGCATGATCAACAAGAATTAGTCTCCATTGTCGCAACAAAAAGCAACAACCTAGGTAGACAACCTTCTCCTAGTTGGAATCCTTGATGATTTGGACAGACCTCCTTTTTTTAGATCTATAAGAGAAACCCTCATAGGCACATGTGTTGGTGGACCTATCCAACAAGATAAAATTTAATGTAGTAGCATGGAACTCATTTTGTGACACCTCATCACACTAAACGAGATTACTCAAAACACAAAACATGATCAACTACTGATTTATCACATAGTCAAAAATGTGAAATAATTAAAACTGATTCCAACAATGTAAATAAACTCTAGAACATTTACAAAAGGTCCATCATTCCATTCTCATATATTGTAACAAGTACTTACATATGGGTCCAAAGACCTCAGTCACATCCTATACACAAAAGATATTTCACATGTACATGCCATATATTTACAAACATTGGTATACGACTAAAATCTCGTGTCGATACAAGTATATCATCTAGAAAACACATCCCATACCAGGACCTGAGAGTATAGGGATGACACTAGAACTCTACTACTACAACTAACCAACCTTCTGTATCTATTGATCACCAGGTTGGTTCTCTTCCACAATGCAACCTTGACCTCGTTGCCCGCAACCACCTAAAACAAATTGTGGTGACCCACGGGTGAGACCCAGTCCCAGCGAGAGATATAACTCTCTCCAACATATATTGATCATAACATATTAATTATCAGTAAATTCATTGAACAGTTAGGGTACTGAATAAGCAATATGAAAAGATTGAATAGTTTAAGCATACTGAGAAATTAAGAAAATAAGTTGTAGCATCAAGTAGAATTACCCAATTTTCATAAGTCTATATCATGTAAGAACTTTGTAGGGTAAAGAAAAGACAAGGGTTTATCAACCAATGTGATACATATTAAACCCTAGAAATTATACTACACGACTGGTATTATATCTTTTATTATTATGCCATGGGGAGTTTGAGTCGTACCACTCAAAGTCCAACTGACCACTGCGAAGTGCTATTCAGTTCCTTATAAGATCTAGGAGTGTCGGTATCCTAAGATCTCTTTTTCTCGGTCAGTACGAGTAAATTACAGTGACATACCAGTCAAACTGCCAACAATGACATATAGTCAACTGATAACAACTAGTCCGTACTTGGTACAAGTTACGACACTAGAAAATAGGGTATACAAAACCCTCTCATCTGAGGTACAACCATAGCTGTCCTCAATCACATCAAATGTCTGAGGCATGACCATAACCATCTTCCATAACCTGTAATTTGTGGATGACAAAGATATATCCTCAACTTGCCAACCCCGCATACTCAACAGTATGCGCTCCGAGTTTCCCTTGGGAATACTTGTTTCACCATCCAGTAAGTTCTGACACTGAAGATGGCTCTACGGCACATGGCTCTACATGATTAAGGTTACACTTGATTAATTACTTCCAATTGAATGCATTACGGCTTTATCATACAAATGGACATTCAAACACTAATTATTTTCTAACAAAAGTATGTGTATAATAACTTCAAAGGATATAAAACATTTTCGATATAAATCTTAATCACATTACCACATCCTAGCATTCATTGCAATTTAATGGACCACACTTATCATCATACTATTACAAGATACCAATATCTTATCACAAGTTACAGGGTTTTAACCCTTATTGGAACAAAAAGAGGATTTCACCTTAATCATTGCTTCAAACATTCCCAAAGATCGTTAAGACCATCACATTATTCATAGTAAGGTTATCATCATCATTCCATGCATTAAACACGGCTCAAAAGATTATCAACAAATATGTGTCCATAGGTATTATTATTATGGCAAGGTACTATGATATTCAAATACCACTACCTTATGGTTTAGACACAAGAAGAGTGTAATACATTGTCACATTAATCATGTAAGAGGGTTGATTATAACCAATCATCATCATTTAATTACATTAAGGCTAGGTATAGCAAACTATATCACATTGAAGTTACACACCCACTTATGATGGCCATTTATCAACTATAACTATAGGAGAGCAAAGGTATAACAACAAACTAATGATATTGAACCGTCAAATTCTCATTACTAGGACACACCTATAATATAATGGACTCATTCTAATCTATTGGATGTTGAATCATCCAATATCATTCATTGGATCGATTTTATTGTTCAAAGTTATCAATTGAAGTATAGGTCTAACTATTAGATCAATTGAAGTAAAGGTTTGGTAGAATCTACAATTATCTCCTTAACTCACCATATGTGATGTTTACATGATCCACTATTAGTTGTGATCATTAAGTCACCATTGATTTTTATGTCAACACTATATTCATTTAACACCATAAACATCGAAATCCCAAACAGGCTTTGCTTCTTAATGCTTAAATCACCAATTTTAAGCAAGAACATGAGCTAACAAACTTATAGTAACCAATATAAGCAAAGAGGGTTATAAAACTCACCTCTACTATGAGGAACAGACTTCTAGCAGCAAGAAACTCGAGCGAAGAAGGTACAAAACCAAAGAGGAAGCTTTGAATTCGGCCAAGTAGGCACTCTTCTTCACAAGGAATCTAAACCCTAGAAGAAGAAGCAACAAAGTCGGATATTGAGCTCTTAAAGAAACTTTTACCATGGAACATCAGAGTTCCGACCTAGAGGAAAGTCTAAGGAAGGAGAAGATCAAGAAAAATAGAGAAGGAAGGAATAAAATAACTTGCCTTGGTCAAAAACCCTAGAAGATGACCTAAGAAACCCTAGGTAGGGCTAGATGGAGCTCTATGAGACTTTCTTTTCCAAAACGAGGTTGTCTTCTACCTTAGTCCACTTTGTTATGCAACCAAATAGAGAAAGGTCCGTTCTCTAAGCTATAGGAAAGAGGGAGTGAGTAATGACTTCAAATTGGGGATAGGAAGGGGTATATATAGCTTCATGGATAGGAAAGGGGTTAAGCTTGAGGTGTACATGGAGTTTTCCATGTGTCAATATCCTAGAGATTCTATGTCTATGCAACACATCCCTTAGTTACTACCCACACTTTCTCTCTTTTATCCATATTCTTATCTTTAGCCTTATCTTTATCTTTATCCTTATCTTTATCTTTATCCTTATCTTTATATTTATCCTTATCTTCATCCTTATCCTTATCCTTATCTTCATCCTTATCCTTATCTTCATCTTCATATTTATCCTTTTATTTATATTTATCCTTATCTTTATCTTTATATTTATCCTTATCTTTGTCTTTATCTTTATCTTTATCTTTATCCATAAAGGGAAAAAAACCCTAAAATGTCCTTGAAGAGGAATACCTTCGTACCAAGAACAACTAGGAGCCTCATAGAACAAAAATTCCATAATGATAAGGAAAACTATAAGGATCGTAATTCTTGTGAAAACATACAAAGAAAACCTTCCAATTGGGTAAATTGCAAGAAAGTCCAGAATGTACATAAAATTGCATAACTTGCTCATATAATGTCCAAATTTGACCAAATTTGAAACTTAAGCTTGTTTTATGATTTCAAAACATATAAAAAGGTTATATTAAGGTTCTAAACATTAAATTATGGTTATTAAGCTCATTCAACTCATTAAGCAAGTTTAGGGGCCTTACACATTTTTAGTTTGATAAACTCAATATTGTGTTGTTTGAGAGAAAACTGACCAGTTTCAAACCTGAGACCCTTTGGATCGTCCTCCTTTGAGATACATAAAGTATTTCTTACATCTTGTATTATTGTTCTTCTTGTACAGACATAATTTGCCATGTAAAGTTGTATATAGAGAGACCAATTGGATGCTCAGATACTTACTAAATATGGGATAAGCATGGCCTCTATTTGTATATTTTCCTATCTCATAAAAATGCCTCCCTCAGATAGAGGGGACAATAGATTGGTGGGTCATATTATATCCTATATTATAAGGTTTTGAGGGCCACCCAAGAGAGTTTATGACATTACATACAAAGACATACTACACATTATATGAGTTTTTTTTGTTTGAATTGATATTAGAGTTCATATAAAGAGTTGAACCAATTTTGGATATATGGACAACATAATTTGTACTTATTTTAGTTATTTGGTATGAATAGAATCCCATTATTTTTTTTCATAAAAGAAATCCCTCCACATATGTGATTTAGACCATAGAATGTTCTTATCAAATGGGATATGAAAAACAATCTCATTATTTGGAGTTAGAGTTCAGTAATCTTAGTGAAATAGAATTGTGATTTATCACAGTATATACTTTGAAATTCCATTGTGTCAATATCAATGTGTTGGTGCCTCTTTAACACAAAATAAACATGAGTTACTAACACAAAATTGATTTTGATTATTTGATATATGGAATATAATAACACTTCATAACTTATATATATAAATCTCCGAGTCAAATCGTCCAATTAAAATTGTCATTGTATTTGGGATTGTTTCAGTTTCTTCCTGTCCTTATTTTTTATAATGTCATGATGACGTTGATTTGAGTTTGATCAATTCATTCCAATTTAACCTAAATTGGTATGGTTCAAGCACATTTTGGCCACAGAGTTTCCAATGAAAATTTTGGGTTGGCTAGAACTCCATCAACAATCCCTAAAATGTCAATAATATCTACAATAGGATTTAATGGTACATCTGCAACCTATAGAGGCATTTGTTACATAATCAGTTTGTGAGTCAAACCTAACATTATAGCCTATAACATGGATTGAAAACAAATAAAGTATGTTGGATGTCATTGTTTGTCATCAAGGAGAAAAGCTAAGGTACAACTTTACAAATATCGTCTCTTTAGTTAACAAAAGCGATTCTAAAAGTAATGTGCAAATATATTTTCCCGCCAACTTTTGATCTATGGTGTTTGATGTCAGTTGCATTATAAACCAACACTATTAGCAGCATGCAAAATAATTTTTTTTTCCAAATATAAATGCATTAAAAATGCACCATTGGCTCTTACCCTAAACTGACGCTAAATGTTGATAAATTAAAATCCACGTATTTTTAGTATAGCTTTAGTTTTTTGTCATTTTTGTGTTTTAAACGAATTGCCACTCCTCTAGTCTTCTCTTCCCATAAACCATCTTCTCTCTCACCTTTTATGGATCCCCCCCATGATCCTACTAAACTTGTGGCTATCATAGACCTCCCAGTTTACTCCATGATATTACTCAAAGTCTTAGTTGATAGTAGCATTTTGGTTTCCATCCTACAATCTTGATAGCCAACAAGTTCTCAAGATTAATGTTACATGATCTATTGCTCTTCTCCTTCCAAGATGTGCCATTCTCAAGCTAAAGATCCTCTCAAATGAGCAATTTTTATACTCCCTTAGAAATGGCACAAAATATGACCACTTCATAGGATTCACAATCACCTTACCCTCTAGAGATAGTTTTATGTAGGCACACATCACCAATTTCTCCTCTGATATTCGAATGGATATGGCCCCAAACGAAGGCTCTAGATGGGTGTGTATTCAAAACCTTCCACCACACCTTCGGGATGTTGAGGTATTTAGAAGGATAGCCTTGGTTTTTGGTCAAACCTTACAATATATTAGCCTTGAGACACTTTATCCCACTAATTATATAAAAGCCTTCTATGTGTTATCAGTAAAAAAAAACTAGACTTGTTGGATCCATTAAAGTCCATAATGGATAAACTATACACACTGTCATCCTGCTATGTGAGAATCCATAAAATACATAATCCATCTTTCCAAATCTAGATGATTATCCCACATCGTGGCTCAAGTAGAAAAACATGAAGAAACCACCTAGATCAAATCACCATAACAAGGGACATGTCTGGACCAATAAGGACCACCCACAACCTCCTTTTCATCCTAAATGGGAAATTGAGAAACAAGTAGACTCTAAAACATTCAGCCCACATGTACACTATAAAAAGAGGCTACAGTCACGGACACCAAGATAGCAACTTGTTCCATACTACCAAATCCAGTCAAGACAACAATTACAACCTACAAGATATTGCCCCTAAACCATAGATTTCACCATAGAGCAAATAAATGGTTGAGATACCCAAATTGGAGATCATAGAGAAACTAAAAGAAAACACAATCCAAAAATAAAAAATAGAGCTAGAGGATATACCACACAATCCCGCCACACAATGAATCTGAAAGTATGCATGAGGGATATAAAAAGATCAATTTCTTCATTGTTGTAGAAATAGGTAAGACTATCACTCACATTGATTATGATTTAAATGCTTGAATATCAAATATGGATAAGATACAAAACACCTGCATCTTAGGATAGTATTATAGAATCTGGTTCATTTTTTATGGTTGTCGGCATTCATTTCGGTTGATTTTTAGATACCTACATAGGACTCAATGAGCTAGAAAATGACCAAGGATGGAAACATAACACACCCTGTGCATTTTTGATGGACCAAATTTTGAATGTTCCCTTACATAACTTGTAACATTGATCTTATTTACTTGAAGTGTTCCTATTGTCTTAGCTAAAGTTCATTTATGATTATTTCTGTACGAAATATAGATGGTGTGTCTAGGGATAACATGCATATACATATCAATAATTTTGTTAGGAAAAATAAAATAAACCCTTATAACTATACAAGAAACTAAGTCATGACTTACCTCCTTTTATTTATACACTATGGGAGGTAGATACATCCTGGAATGTATACATACAAGAATGCATACAAATACCAACAAATGGACTTAGTAGGAGTGATCATTGGATGGGACCCATTCTCTTTGAGATATATCATACAACTCTTAGAAACTTGTAGCATCACCATCCTCTTCAAAACATCCAAGATGGTGTAGAATGGTACTTTGAAGAATTATATTGAGATCCATGCCAGAATGAAGAGTTTCATAGCTAAACTACACCAACTAGACATTTCTTTTGACAAGTTGTCATGGCTGATTTGAGGAGATTTCAATCTCACTAGCAATGCTCGATAGAGATACACACCCAACCTTAATATCACGTATACACAACATTGGGATTATATATTTATACATTCACACAAGAACATATACTCATTGACCTATCAACCACAAATGCTAATTACACCTATAACTATTGTATACCTCAGCTAGATTGGATTGCATTCTATGTTGACAATCATGGGATGCTATGTACCCCCTCTATCAGGTACTTGCACCTCATAGACCCATATTTGATCACTATCCTATTTCCCTCAACACTGTGGTTTCTTCATGGGGTCCTAAACCTTTCCATTTTGAACTTTTTTGGATAAATCATCCATCATACACTAAGTTTAGAAAAAATCTCTAGTATATATGACCTAATGAATACTCTCTTGGATTACAACTTCATCTTAATGTCAAAACCATCAGGTTCCATTAGAGTCATTGGAAAAAAGAAAACTTTGCAAATATAGACAAGAAGCTTACAGAGATCCAAGATCAACTTTTCTCTGTGGAGAAGGATCACGTGCATGATCCAACCTTTTTATCCAACCTTTTTACAACCACTTAGGGCTAATTTGGAATTCTTAGACTGATATATTCTTGTTTGCATATTTTTTAGCTTAACTATTTGTTCCCCTATCCATATGATTATTGGTTTGACAGAGAGTAACTCCATGAGGAGTTTTACTAAGTATGCGTGCATGTTTGGCATACAGAAAAATAAAGAAAATCCAGTATATAAATTTTCTTTATATAGTAAATTAGGGGTATTTTTATCTTATTTTCTAATTAAATTTTACATTTGGAAATATTTGTAATCACCATAACAAGAGAGATTGTTGACTTTTTGTATATTCTCCACACTTTTCAGTGATGTTAATGTTTCCTGTGTGTGTTACTAATGTGTTAATTAAGTGTTTTTGGTGATCAAGGAACTTATACAAGATCCAACATCAACTATTATGCTATGATATGTGTGTTTGGATTCTTGCATATCAAGTTGTGCCTAGAATTATAGCATGTTAATGTGCAATCATACAACAGTATAGGATGATGTAAGAACAAGTGATGAACAATCCAAAACCATCATAGACCTAATTATACACTTGTATACACCCATTACAATTGTTATATTTTATTATAAAATTCATATGAGTCACTTTTTAGAACTAGGGGTTCTGGGACATGTATTTTTGGTAGATATACAATTATATTGAAATGCATGTCAGTAAAACTATAGTTTGAATGATACATAGTCACAAGACCAATGGAAGGTCATGCTCTATTTCGTTCAAATGTAGTTTGAATGAGATGCAACTCGATCAAATTACAATTTGTCTAACTACAATTCTTCAAAAAATTTTGTTGGTGTAAAATTAGTCATGTCAATCCTACTACTATGTTATAGTGAACTTTCCCACTTAACTTATCCTAAACAACCTCAATATATATCTTATCCATTTCTAAATATATAGGAGTGCCATTTAGGATGTGTGATCATTTCTTATACATGTTATCTCTCTCAATCTTTGAATCCTTGTTTGCTGCATTTAGTTGCTCCCAAACAATTCTAATCACATCCTAGCTATACTGTCCTACTCTACCAATTATAGCATTGCCTAAACGTTATGCATTTGACCACCACTTATTTATTGTACAATAGTTGTATATCTCATAAGTGTAGTGTTTTATTTTCCTTATTTCATTCTTGTTCCTTGTTTGGTTCATAATTTTGGACTACTTCTTGTGAGAAAACTGGATCAAAGTGCTTTGGAGCTATTCCTGTAAGAAGTTTGTGTCCAAAGGTGTTAGAGGTAGATTGTGATCTTCTTCAAAGAGGATGTCATTCTATATTTGATCAAGAAGGCTGAATTTATCATCACTCTTGAAATAGAATTTGGCCTCGATCCACAAAAAAGACTGGTAATTGTATCTTTTCATGATATAGAATAGGGAATAAAATATAGGTTGAAAAATCATGTGATGAAGTGGATTTTCACTATTTATTATTCTAGTTACCTTTTTACCTTTCTTGTATTTGTGTTGCTTAAATTGACCCCACTTCATCATTCAGTCATAACTAATGTAACACTCTGGTCAGAAAGGTGATTAGAAACATTGTTATTTTGAGAATCTAGGTGTTTATTTGTATTGTTTAGATAAATATAAGACAATGAATCAGGATTGATAATGTTTTGTTATCGTTTGACTAGATAATATACAAAAAAAGGTAAGTCTATATACGTTTCATGGAGAGATAAATCAAATAATGGAAATAAAATACACGAATTGTTTTATTCAAGATCTTATTATGTCAATAAATTAAATTTGAAATTAAAGTCAACATATATAAAATTGAGGTTTCTGAGTTCTACTAGATTTTTTGAAAATATTTGATAATAATCTTAAGGATGATACATTACATTTGTGAACAACTGTCATTAATTTTTACTATTAGCTGAAAGATAGATTTTATGATGATTATTTTGGGGAGACAAAAAAATAAGTACACCTTTTTGAGGACTTTTGTAAGATAAATAAATAGTAAGGCAGGCAAAATTTCTAGATATGTTATCTTTTTAAAAAAAATTGAATCATTATTGTCATTTCATACATAAACTATTTTTTGAAATATAAGTAGAGATGAATGAGAAAGATTTGTGAGTATTAATGATAATTTTTTAGATGCAAATAATAGGTCAAACCAGATCCATCAATTATGTGTTTAGAATTAGAGTAAAGATATTAGATTAAATGACTGATACACATCTAGAACTGAAATCAAGAACCATGGATCCATGGTATTCAGTGAGATAAATAAAATATGTAATAAGAAAATTGCAACAACATCCATATATTTAATAATGTTTGACCATGTCATTTTTTGTTTTAGAAAAATATGTAGGGGAAAGATTAGACTAGATGTAGACAGTACCATTTGAAATGTTTAATTGATTTTTTATTTGAATAGTTAGTTAAAGTGTCTTTCATAAGTAAAGGTGTTCGGTACATGTTTGAGTTAATGACATGAAATGATTTTGAAATACATAGTATCGTGAGTTTTTCATGAGGATAAATTGTTTAAATGAATTTAGAAAGTCGTAAATATAAGTAAGATTGATGGGAGATGATTAGAGTCACAAACAATAATGATGCATTTAGTATGTGCATTTAAATATGGTTGACCATTTTTTAAGTATTAGATCATGTCAAACAATTATGAATTATATACATGTGATTATTTCCATTCAAATAATTTTTTTAATGGTGGATTAATTGGATGTAATTAAGTATGAGTGAGAATATAGTTTTTTGGTAGTCAAATGAAAATATAATGCCAACATCCACGAACATTGCCTCTGCAATTCCTTCTGGCTCTAGATCAGTAAGACAAAAAGTGTGGACTCACAAGTGGAACAACATATGGCAATAAATAACAACTGAGTGACGGATTAACATGAAGAAAAATAAAAAGAAAAAGATTTGCTGATAGAGAAGAGAAGGAATGAGGAAAACAAACATATGATATCAGATCTAATGAATAATTCACCTAATAATCCTGCTAGTTTTACAATAATGATCATACAGGAAAATCACTCCATAGTTGACCTAAAATTGGATGAGGTTAATTATCATCCATGACATCTGGATCAATCTACTAAAATTGTAGTAACATATTTTGTAAATCCTATTGTAGTGTATAGTGATTGACGTTCACAAAACATCTCAGGTAAGGTAGGACGAGAAATAAGAGGAAGTTGTGGAAAATGAAATCAATTCCCTACCAAACTCAAATCCATAATAGGAAGCAAACAGATTTACATTACGATGTGCATATTTGTCTAGAAATCAAAGTATTAACATGCATTGTACATGGTGGTAATAAACATAGCTTCTTATCTATTTTAGCTAGATCAATTGCATGAATGGTGACTTTTGGTTGTAATAATATCATCTGCAACGTATTTGTAGATCTAATGTATGAACGTGCTATATCTTTAAACTTGATGTAATGGGGTATAGTTTAAAACCCTAGTTAACTATGTATTGTGTGATTATCCTACTTCATTTAATTAGGTTATAATTATCCAAAAAAAATGGACAAATGTATGTAACCATATAATTTAGAAATATTTTTGTGCCATGGAAAAGTCTTTTGATGAGTAGTGACATGATTTCATCAAAATTAATTATATGACTTGACAAAGAAGTTGTTTTAATGATCAAACATAGTTATCAAGGTTTCTTTCTTAGTTAAGATATAGTTTGTGCAAAAGGAAACATCATTTAATATCTACTAGACTCAAAATATTGGTTACAAAATTACATAAGTGTTATTGATAATGTTTTATTTGAAGAGAAAATGATTGGTGTTGAAGGAATACAATTTTCATCTGGTCAGCTATTTATTATTGGAGGTCCTATGAGTGCAAAATTGCCTTCATTTATGAAGTCATGGATAGAAAATGGAAGAGGGAGAGATATGTGTGCAACATTTCCTACTGCAATCATATCATCTAATGTAGTCAAATAGAGATATTCACAATGTAACATCCTGAGATTTGATGCTTCATATAAGATAATCTTAAAAGGAATGACTTGACTACCCATATCACCAAGTTGCACCTCCTTTTAGGGAGCCCATCACTAAATAACTTTGTGGTTAAGTGTGCTCATCTTAGAGTAGTACTAGGATGGGTGACCAGTCAGGAAGTTTATTCTCGCTTGCACGTCAGTGAGGATAAAATGTGTAGTTAAGGCTAGTGGTGGTTTATTGGGCCAGTCATCATTCCTAAAATTCTACAAGATCCTTCGGCGGTGGGTCTGAGTGTTACAAATAGTATTAGAGTCAAAACCCCTCCTGTAGGTGGGGCCCACATGGGCATGTGGCATGCTAGTCTTGAGTCGTGCAGTCCAAGTATGTTGGAAAGGGTTTTCCATGATGATGTATCCATCCTTGCATTGGTATTTCATGATCAGGAGTTGGGTGTCCATCGGTCATTCTGGGTATGCACTGAAATAGGGAAATATTCTGAGGTTGTATAATTGAGCCTTGACGAGGGCATCAAGAGTGAAAGAGGAGAAGATTTTAACATCCCAAGATTTGAGGCCTCAGATAAAATAATATTAAAAGGAATTATTGGACTACACATATCACAAAGGTGAACCTCCTTTTTAGGGAGTTCATCAATAAGAACTCTTAGTTAGGCTTGCTCAGCTTGGAGTAGACTACGATGGGTGATCAGTCAAGGAGTTGATCATGGCTTGCACATGAGTGAGGACAAAGTACACAATTAAAGCTAGTTGTAGTTTGTAGGGCTAGTTGTCATTCCTGACATTCTAGTAGAGCCTTAAGCAGTGCGCCTAGGTGTTTACAAATGGTATCAGATTCATAACCCCTCCTATAGGTGGAGCCCACAAAAGCATGTGGCGTGCCAGTCTTGAACTGTGCAGTCCAGACATATTTGAAAGGGTTGTCCATGGTGATGTAGGCACCCTTGTGTTGGTATTCCATGATCGGGAACTGGGTGTTTGTTGGCCATTCTGGGTCTACACTGAAATGGGAAAATATTATGAGGTCATATTGAGCCCTGACGAGGACTTCAAGAGTCTAAGTAGAGGAAATTGTAATGTCCCAAGATATGAGGCCTTAGATAAAATGAATTTAAAACGAATGACTATACTACTCATATCACCAAAGGTATACCTATTTTTGGCATGCTCGACCAAGTGTAGTACTAAGATGGGTGACCAATCGTGAAGTTTTTATTGACTTATGTGTGAGTGTGAAAAAAGTGTGTAGTTAAGGATAGTGGTAGTCTATGGAGCCAATCATCATTCATGAAACTCCACTAGAGCTTCAAGTAGTGGGCCCATGTGTTACAACCAGTGTTGCAACTTTAAAATCCAAGTAGCTATCCCCACCCTTATTCACAAGGAATGAAGCATTCTATGAAGGTATATATACCTATAAACCTCCCTTGGCATCACTAGTCTAGTAAACAAAAAGAGGCATTAGGGTGGCCTTTATCTCCTACCTGGCAACTCTCCCTATCTTAATTATGGATACAGAGTGCCTAGACAAAAAAAATGACTTTGCCAATACTGTTAGTGTGAGATCACAACTCCAAACCTCTCCTTATGTTAACCTCTCAGCACCTAAAGTATCATTCGGCTTCAAGGATGCCCTAAAAAAGACTTTAAAAGGGTCTACTCAAACATTTTACTATATAATCATACTAGATCTCTACTGTAACTCTCAAAGGTATGCTCTTATCCTCTTATTTGCCCACTTGTAGCATTGTTTAGTTGTTTGATATGAGTATGCCTTCTATCTTGTCATATAGTAAAATATCTGAACTAAGTGACCTTTTATGATACGATGTCTATTCCATGTATAGTAATGTTTCACAAGAACCCTACATGCAAACTAATGAGTCCATTATAGCTATATACCAAAGTCTCAACATGCAAATAGATCATAAACTTTAGGTAGTAGATAGGATTTAATACAATATTAAGAACATTCCCTTTCCTAAGGGTGTGGATAGGACCTAATGCACATTTAACACAAAAAGAGTCAAACCTAAGGGTGTAGAGTGGATCTAGAAGGTAAAAAGACCCTCAGTTGTGGGTGTAGATTGGGTCATATACCTTGAATGTCCCCAAACCTAGGTGGCATAGTATATAATGTTCATATGTATAATGTAAAAATGTGATAAAAATGTTGTGATTTCATAAGGAATAAAGTTGTTTAGGAGTTGATTCTCTTGTTTATTATATAACTGCCAAGAGTGTATATTATTATGTGATTTAAAATGTTTCATTGACATCATACACGTGCAACTGCATTGATAGTGTCTTATTTCTCCTCTATTAGATAAGAAGGATAACTCTTCAAAGATTTCCTAGATCTACTTCTGCACTTGATTGTACTACTTTGACGATGAATGAACAGTTTCACTACACCATGTCCACAAGGGAAATTCGTAATATAAAAGGTTTGAATAGTTGTAAGTTTAAGTGTTCTCCTGTATTTTTTATACGTTTTCCTTTAGGTTTTCTAAACTCTAAAAGTTTAATTTAACAAATAAAAGATAAATTTTATTTAATTATGATAAATGTTGTGTGTGTGATCTTCAAGTCTCTCAAAGTCAGATGCTTCTATCTCTTTAACACTAGCTATATGTGAAGTGGGATTGGGATTGGCATGAAAATGAATCGTTGACATTTGGTATCAGATATATACACATAGCTTCTACGTGATGATTAGTTAAGACTAATAATCTTGAATGAACCTAGGAAATCCTAAACTCTATAACTGTGAAATTAGGGTGTCTTGAATTGAGTACAAGGGGTTTTGGCTAGTAATCACCTCCTATCTATATTGCTACAAAGGTTGAGGTCCCCCGCTCTACTTGGCCCTAGTAGATCTAGAAATAGACCTAAAGGTTCTCCTATTAATCCTAGAAGAGTCAATCTATCATCTCATCTCTTCTTTAAGTCTACCCCAAACCACCCAATTAAAAGTTAGTTCTCGACTATTTTTATCTCTTTTATTAGGAAGACATATATGATGTTCTCTGAAATATGGGTATTCTTTATATGGGAAAGGTAGAATTTTAGCTAATCATAAAAGTCGACCTAAATAAATGACTTGGTTTGACTCTTGACTCAGACTATATTATGATAAATAAAGGTACTATTATAATCATACAACTTGATGTAGCTGAAAGGTCCCTACTGATTATAATGACTTCTAGTTAAACTCAAATTTTAAAATCTTGAGAGATATTAGATCTTTATCACATATTAAAAATGGAATTGCTATTGATGCACCAGGATTGATGTGTCTATTCATTATTTTAAATGCATGAAAAAGGTATGAAATCATGATATTATATTCTAGATACTCAAACCATGGTTGAATGGTGATTTGGATTGATCATTGCTTCTTCATTCTGGTTGACATACAAATGGATAAGAAAAATTGAGTATTTTAATGGTATGGGTGCACAAATTTCAATTAAATGTTATTTGAGGAAAGTGTGTTACAAATTGGGTCATTTGAGTGATGGCCCCTTTTCCAAAATCACATCCCTATTTGAAAGAAAATAAACTTTTGCACAATCTTGATCTCTTTGACTTAAAACTCAAATAGCTCAAATCTTGGATTACTACTGCAACTTAAAAACAATTACTTGATGATGATCGCCAGGGTGAAAATGTTAATTATATACTCGGGGTTAGTTTCCTAATAGTGTTCTAGGTCTAGATTGTTTATCCACCCTAAATATACTTGATAATGAAACTGATGTTGAAATATCAAAATATTTCTAGATTACTATTTATAGATGAATGATTACACCTAGCGTCTAAATAGGAATTCATATCCTAACTTTGAATATATGAACACATGATACTTTATTACCAAATCTTGACCCTTAATTCCACTTTTTACTTTTTTGAGATATGATTCTTATCCTTACTCTAAGTTTAAATGCATCAGCCATGATCTTCTGACCTACAAATGATCACCACAAATTTTTACCTCCAATTGATCAGTGTAATATGACGTGTGATTATCTTAACTACATCATGTTTATGTTGAGGATGGAATACAATAATATATGGAAAATATGGTCCCAATCCATTTTATATCAATTAAATTTTGGAAAGAAAATTCCTTGTAAGGAGGGAAGGATGTGATGAACTGGATTTTTACTATTTATTAATCTAATTACCTTTTTGCCTTTCTTGTATTTATATTTTTCAATTTGACCCCACTTCATCATTTCAATCATAACTAATCGTATGTAATATTATGGTCAAAAAGGTAACTAGAAATAGTTCATTTTGAGAACCCAAGTGTTTATTAATATTCCTTAGATAAACATAAGTCGGAAACCAAAGTTTGATATTTTTTGTTATCATTTGAGTAGATAATAAATACAAGTCTATCAATGGTTCATGGTGAGTTAAAATAATTAACGGAAAAATAATAAATGACTTAGCTTTTCTGTCAATATCATAATATATTAATAAAGTAAATTTGGGACTCTGATAATTGTAATAAATTGAGATCCCTGATGTTGGGGATGTTGTACTGATATAGACCCAAATGTGACAAAAACTTATTGCGGAATCATTACCGACAAGCCTATAAACCCAAACAAGAAACACCAAATTTAATTTGAAAAACTCTCCCCAATATAAGGATAGAAAAACTAAGGGGCAATACTAGGCAACAAGCACTATTTAAATAAGATTACAACTCACATTGTCTGGATTTAATTACCCCTAAATCCAGGTAGCCCTCCCCACACAAAAAAAAATATGAGGAAGAAGAGAATCACACCCAGTGTGTACAAAACCTCCCTCTTTACTTGATATCCTCAAGAGGTCGTTGTCATTGTTGGGGACTGCTTGATGTGGATGTGACCACTAACTGGGTCAGACCGTTACCTCTATGGCAACACTACGCCTATAACGGCAACCACTACTTTGCTTCAAGACAAAGTTATTGGCCATCTCTTATCGACCAAGTGAGTTGTTATGTTAATGCACCCAATGTGTCAATGATTGTCAGTCACTACTTCGCTTCAAGGCAAAGTCATTGACCCTCTTTTAATCAACCAAGAGAGATCCACTAGTTGTTCTTGTTCTCCGGCTCTTCTACCATAGAAGATACCAACAAACAACCAGAGGGATCACACCTCAACCGGTGGATGATCTCAATGCCCCCCATGACCTCTATTTATAGGCCGACATGGCATATTGATGCAACTAGGAATCCTTGTCCAACTCTGAGTCCAACTTCATGTTGCACATAAGTACCATCTTCTTTTCCTTTTAGATTTGACTCCTATTAGGATTAGTAGCACAAGCTAATTCCTACTCAAGTCCAAATCCAATTAGGCATGGGTCGAATCCTTTTCCTATTCCCAACACCCGACACCTAATAGAATTTTTAGAAAATATTTTATAGTAATCTTAAGTATAATACCATTAAATTTAGAAACACATTCATTATTTTTTGTTGTATCTTGAAAAAAGACATTTGATGATGGTTTATATGGGGAAAGCAAGCAGTACCACAATAGGTTTTCTATGAAAATTTATTAAAGCTTTGAAAGGATTTTTTATAAGGTGAATATATTGTAAGGTAGGCAAGACTACGAGATTTGTTGTTTTTTTAAAAACTTTGGATAAACTAGTAATAACATATGTAACCATGCACATGAACCACAAAAAAGGTGCATTCTACTATGACAAATTTGTGATATAAATAAGTATGTATATGGTTTTTATGTATGGGAGTATCAATGCCACTGTTTCATAATATTATATAGTCATATATAATGGGTAAATTTTATATAATACCTAAACATGTGTGACCAATGGGTTGAAAAATTATATAATGAAACATTTATTAAAAAAGATATATTTGGTTCATATTATGCATTATCAGGGACATGTCTATCTAATCCAATGTTTTTTCTAAAAGAAATTTAATTCAAAACCCATATGTGTAATGAAGAAGAGGATTTACAAGAGTTGGAGATCGTTAAGTTGGATTGGGAATTCATGAATAAAGTAATTAAAGTGAGAGGAATTGAAGTTTAGATATTGGGCTCATAGGGGAAATGGTTTATTGGATCATATTAAATCAATATTTCCTACATTTTTCATATCAAGAATAGTTAAGTATGATAGTTGGAGATAACAGAAAATTCATATAATTTATGAGAGTGTTATGGATTATTCAAAATACTCATTTTGAATTATTTGTACCTTATATATATGATTGAATACTAAAAAATGAGTGAGAAATCAAATAGGTGTCATCTACATTGTTAGAGGTTGGGTTTGTTTTGTCTAATTTCATAGTATGATAGTTTGTTTACCGTACTTTGTATCGAGCTAAGTACTTGGTTTTTAGAATAAAACAAGCCAACACCTACAATTACATTAAAGAAAAATATGACATTATTGTAGTGTACTTGATTATATACTTTTGTTAATAGATAAATATAAGCGAGTGACATTTGGAATACTACGAGATTGAAAGTTTTAGTGGAAACTACACAACTAGTTTCATTGAGGAAGTAATTACTCTAGATGAGTATGAGATTGAATAACAGTTTTGGGAGGCATAACTTTTTGATGTAAAATATTCAAATAGGTGGAAAAATGAATCATCATACAATTATCTACTTTCATTATAACAATCATATAAGTCAAAAAAACCTACCATTTTTCTCATAATAAGAATCTACATCATGTGTAGCATCCTCCAAGGGTAATCCATAAACAACATTGTGGAAGCACATACCATAAAAGATCATAGTCGGGGAATGTCAAAATAGCATATATCATCCATTGCAACAATAAAAATAACTTTACACAGTATATGATTACTTTGATTCTCATATACACATTCTTTTGGAAAAGCTAATAACAAAGAACATAGTTCGTAAAACTAATTAAGCCTCCTTGGATCTTATACATGGCACACTAGGTATTAAACTTGTACTAGATATTTGAGCTTAGTCCTTGTGTGTCAGATAGATTTATCCTCTATGATTGCTCCATACCTATGGGCATCACTCCCCCAGCCATCCATTTGACAAACCAATTATAAGTGGTTGGGTTTCAGTAATAAAAAATATAAACATAACTTAACATACAACTTTAAAAATTGATATGAACTTGTATAAATGTTAATTGTGACTTTAGGATGCAATCTTAACTTAATTAAGCTTTCTTATTAAAGAACCTACTCAATGAACCATATATGATCTGATATCACAACATGCACAAGGTGTGAAGGCTTCTGAACACACTAAAAGTGAACATGGTTGTGTTTAAACCCAATAAACAAAAACATATTAAACACAAAAGTGAACAATCTTCTAAACACACTCAAAGTGAAAAGGATTGGGTTTGAACCCAATAAACATAAACATCACTAAACACATTGAAAGCGAGTAGGCTTCTAAACACATTGAAAGTGAATAGGATTGGTCTTGAACCCAATAAACATAAACATCATTGAACACACTAAAAGTGAAAAGATTTGGACTTAAACCCATAAAATGAAGGGATCTCATGAGGCACCAACCTTCCATAAAATGTTGATGAGTAGAGCATAATTATTTGTTCTTAAATAGATCTTATCTTACTTAGGGTTTATACCCATAATTTCAGTATCGATCTTAAACATGAAGATTATTGATCTTAAACATTAAGATTAGTGATCTTAAACATGAAGAGGTATATTCATCCAACTTATGTAATCTTAACATGAATCTTAATGCAATAAATATTGATAATATGTGCATATATAAATACCTCTTATAACATCAAGGTGCTCACATGTTAACGTATGTAATATGAACTTTAAAACATGGTTAAGCGAGCAAAAATTGAATGATGCAAAGTATTGAAACCCAAGGCATGTACCACTTACCTTTGATGTAGAAGCCTGAGTTTAGTTCTTGAACCTTTAAGTCAAGATCCTATTTCCTAAAAATATCATGAAAAATTCATGAATACCCATTATACCCAAAACCCACTATTCTTAGGTCTAGTTGGGCTTTCCAAGTCATCTTAGATGTGTTGGAGAATTTACCAAAAATTGCTTCCCTTATGTGTTGCTACTGATCTAAGAGGTTATACACATGCTTCATATGTTCAACTGATCCTATAGTGGAATTTAGGGCATTGATTTATGATCATGTCATTTTCTCAAATTAAATTAGGATACCAGACATTCAATCACAACAATAGGAATTATTACATCATGCATTATGATAAAATATACTATATCAATACTAGACATCAATATGAGTCTTTAGACATCTTCTAAGATTCATGGTACATATTCATTATAAATCATGACTAAATCATAATTATAGCCATGCACTAATTATCATCAAATTCATGCTCACTACTTGTATCAAAACCAAATATGACATTTTTACAAAATACTAGATCTCCATAGCTTTAAATCGATAGCTTACATGTCTAAATCCAGCCTAGGAATCATAAGCTATGGATTTTGAGAAGAATTATCTTTCTTGGAAAATTGCAGCCCAAAATAGCCACCTCATTTATTTGATTTATTCACTTTTTTCTATCTATGTGTATTGTGGGAATGATCCGGATAAAAGGCACCCAAAGGCCATCACCATTACTATCCCACCTGACCTAGTCAAGCAACCTCTGTTTGAAATAGGGTGTCACTCTGACAGCAGGAGCTGTGATGAGGCAAGGCATCAAGTGGCTGAGAATCTCTACGCAAGGGGTCTACAACTGCGGTCTATTCGGTGTCGACTCACTTATGCACCACTATGGCCATCATGCCACCAAAGGTGTTACAACCCCAATTGGCTATTGGGCCCAAATAACAAGAAAATTCAATTAGTTTATGAATAATTGAGTTTTTGAGAAAAGAATGAGATAGAAACCTCTATAAGGCAAAATGATGTAATCCAAGGATGGATTTCATGCCTCTTGGATTCCTTGGGTCCCAAAGAGTCCAAAGTTGCAAAAAGAGTGCAGTAAGAAAAAGAAAAGATCAATTAAATATTTCTTTATTAAGAAAGAAATTGAAAACAATGGTAAAATGTGGAAAATAAGTTAAAAGAGGTACAATTGAGTTATCCTTAGTGGAATTTCGTATCCCAATGATTCCTAATGATAAAAGGAATACCAATGAGGAAAATAAAAGAGAAATACAGAGAAATCCTAAAAAAGAGCTATTTTAATAAGAAATAAACAAGATAATGAGAAATAATAAAGAATAATGCATTTAGATGCATCTAGAAGGATAATGAGTATCCAATAAAAAGGATTTCGAAATAATAGAGTTTTTTGGGATCCAAGGATTCCCAATAAAGAGGAAAGAAAGAGAAAATACCAAAATTGCAAAATAAAGGGATAATGGGAATACATAATTAATGAATTGTGTGGTTTTGTTAAGTAGAAAGTATTTTCTACTTAAGGAAATATATTTTCATGGCCAATATATTAAATTGCATGAATAAAGAGAATAAGAGAGAGAAAATTCATATTTCTAATTATCCATGCAATAAAGAATATCAAGAAGGTAAATAGGAGAGAGAAGAATTTCTTCCCCATAAAGGAATTTGATTCCTTTTGGAAATAGAACTAGTTGACCCATAGATGGTCGTCTTAGGGCGTGGATACTCACCCTATATAAAGGGGTAAAGCCCTAGTTCGAGTCTAAGAGAGAGAGAGAAAGATCCCACATTCTCCTCCTTGTTCCTTATGTGTAAACCCTAGTCGAGGGTATAGATCTAACCCTGGAGCAATGCAGGTGTGTTTTGTGGTCTTGCTTGAAGCAAGAAACCTCCACGACCATCCAGGGCCACTTGGATACCGCCCCATCGACCCCGGCTTCACACAACAACAGCTACATGGCTGCAACGGTGGCCATGCTTGGATGATCGAGTGCTCATGCACTAGCTAGATAAACCATGACCTGGGCGGTTACCTAGGTGTGACTAAGGGTAGGGAAGCTTAGGCAGCCATCGGCAGAGGTCCATGGGCCCCAGGAAGGAGAGGGCATGCTTGCATAGCCCTACTCTCGGCGGCTAGGGCGGCAGCCGTCGGGCTGCTAAAGGTTGAAGAAGGGAGGGGCGCTCTGGACGGTTTTGCCCTCCACATTCTAAAGAAGCCCATCACTTAACCAAGGGCTTTTCATTCTTTTTGAAATGTTTCCCAAAGAACCGAAGCAATGTTGCATGGAAACAGCCACGTGGCGCCCTCCGATTGGCCACAGTAAGTGAACATTGCAAAATTCATATCTAATAAACCGTAGCTCGGATAAATATGAATAATATATGTATTTTGATCAGCAGAATGAGAGGAATCCAATAAAAATGATATTAAAGATTGATTCCGTTCCTAATTGCAAAAGTATAACAAGTTGATGAAAAGTGCATTAAAGTTAGGTTAAAAACCCTATTTGTGATTGAAGGTTGAATGTAGTATGCTTAATGGGTTAATTTATGTATTAATAACATGTTGAATTATAATGTTAGATTTGAACCTGATCTAGATGTGAAATTGCATGATTTCTGGTTTTTACCCCATATGAGAATGATTAAGCATTTAGAAACCCTAATTTAGGGTCAAAGAGGATAAGATCATATTTAATTTGAAAATGTGAAAATATGTTGTTAAATGATGATTCTAAGTTATTTGAATATAAAAGTTCCTAATTCTGGATAAATACCCTAAATATAGTAATTAGGGTTTTCTCATGAATAAAAGGTAGAATTAATGGCAAATCGAGTTCATATGTGAATTAGACCATAATGAACTTTGAATTGATGATAAATGTGTATAATGATCTTGTCATGGATTAAAAGGATAAAAATAGTAGCTTTAATGCAAAAGAGGCATAATGAACTTAATTAATGTTTAAGTGTGCCTTTAATCTGAAATTAGGGTTTGTAAGTAATTGAATAGAAATAGGGTTTAAAATAGTAAATGAAGTGAAACCCTAATTGCAAAACGAAACCCTAAAATGGATACAAAAACCTTAGGAAGCGATTTCAAGTTGAATAGAAAGAATCTTGATAAAGTGTGTAGTAAATAGAGTGCATGTGTTTTTTAGGATTCTTGATTATGTGGTTGAATTACTTTCTTGGATTGCTTTCTTGGTTGGAATGGATATTAGCTTGAGAAATCTACTAAATAGGTATGTGGTTACGCTTATGAATAATCGCTTTAGTTTCACGGTGATTTCCAAACATTTTTATCGGTTGCTTGAAAATAACTGTTGGATGCCTTTATTTTATGCAACTATAAAGTGACTATGATTATCACTATGAATATATATAGATATAACTGGCTAGATCCGAATCCGCCTATGTGGCTTGTAAAGGCTAAAAAGGGGTAACCTAGAGTAAGTTCTAGGTTATTGTGGGTTAGAAACTGGGCTACCAAGTGTAGTGCCATGAGAGCCTTTAGCATACCATGAGTTAAGGAGTGGACTACCTACGGGTAGTGCCATGTGACTCAACCCTAGAAACTGGTTCACCTATAGGTGGGACCATGAGGGGTTTAATGGGGATCTACTATAAGGAAAGTAGAATCCAGGTCCACTGCAGGGACAACGCAGAGGATAGGGAATGCGTGGATCGCACAGTTATATTTAAAATGTAAAATTGTTTGATAAATGGTAATTGGATGCAATACATTGTTATAAACAATTGCACGATTATTGTTTCCCCCACATATCAGCTTCGGCTGACCGACGTTTTATTTGTCGGCGTTTTAGGTACAAAGCCAAAAGGACAAACAGTAAATCATCACATTGAGAAATACATGAATTGAAATACAAGGAGGATTAGTGAGAGTAGAAATTCATATGTGGATAGAAGTTTAGAGATCCAAATTTTCAAAAGGTATGCAAAAGTTTATTTTCTTACAGCTTTCCAGTATAGTCTGTTAAAATTTAATAATTGTTCTTAGTTAAATGCCAAACCTTTGATCCGAATATTGTGTGTGTGGCTTCGACCTCTCGGTCTCCCTTAATTGGGGGTTATCAGGAGGTGGGGTCATAACAATTGGTATCAGAGCGTAGGTTCCTCACTTAACCATTAATAATTATTGAATTTTACAAACTCCATAGAACCCAAGGGAGTTATTAGAGGATTATCCGAAAGATGGAGGTTTCTAAAAAGGATCACGACCGGGGGCTGGTAATATTTTCCTCCGCACCGCTAGTCAGAATATGAGGACTCTCAGATCCGTGTGAATGCCTGGCCAAAGTCTTAGGGTATGAATTGAAATAAGATACCTTTAGGACTTTCTCATCTTATTCATCCCTTCTCATCACAAATTCTGTTAAGGACCTTAAGGATTAGGGTTTTCTCTCTTCTCCTCACCCTCTTGAGGTATGGGTAAGGTTAATAAGGTTTAAGGAATCCTCCACAAAATTAATGAAAAAGTATGTAAATAAGATGTCATGGACATAAGCTTAATAGATTCAACACAAACTAAAGAATAGATACATGCTTAGGTCGTATGACATAAGTTGTCATGCCCTCAGAAGAGACTTGAGGCTAGACCTTCTTGTTAGGAGGATAAATAAAGAGAGTTAGTCGTGGAGATAGATATCTCCATTACAAGTAGAGACCTGACACATACTCTGAGGATGATGTTAACCCTAACCCTAAGTGAAGGTTAGAGAGAGAGATGGCATGATGAGTTAGACCAGGTGTTTGGATGGACATGCCTTGGATGACCTAGTACCTCTGGCAACCCAACCCTGGGAAGGGTTGTGCATGTTAGAGTGAAGGATAACTCCTTCATTGATGAGGTTAGAGAAGAAACTATGGAAATCCCATGAGCTTATATGGGGATAATAGGCACCGAGAATGTATCAGTAGTGCGAGCAATAGGTTGAAACCCTGGCTGGGAGAGTTTGATGGATAGCTAATGTGATAAGCATAAGGGCTATGGATAACCTTGAGCGAACATAAGTTGAACATAGGCTTCATCCAAGTAGGGGCATGCTTTTGAGGTTGATCCTTTATGAAGAGAGGACCTCTAATGGTAAGGTTATTTGTAGGGTTAGCTCTAGAGAGAGAGTAGGAAATCAAGCAAGAAGGTTGGAATCCTAGACTCTGAGATATGAGGAAAAGTAGGGAGTTGAGGATGATGTGACCTAAGTGGATGATAGTGGTCGCCACATGCTTGATCCCTAGAGACTGATTCTATCTTGGTTTCCTTTAGAGGAACCAAACCCTAGAGAGAGGATGATGATTCTGGTACCTATGTGCCTATGGTATAGGTGTTTACCTTCTGAGATGGGAAGAAGAATTCCTTAGACCTGGGGAGGTTTAGTAACAGGTTGTGAGGCCTTGTACCTAGTTGGTTGGCCTTTAGGAGGACTCAACTCTAAGGTATTGCTCATATAAAAGGATCATGGGAGTACATGACATACCTTGGACATGTTTGGTTCGTGGTTAAGAGTTTGAGCATATTGTTGGATACCCAAAGGAGAACCTAGGGTTCCTAGGCCTAAGAGGGGAAGCAATGTATCCGATGCTCATGATGAGATTTCAGTCTCTATAGTTTCAAGCATGGAACTCCTCATGTGTAGAGGAAAAAGGGAAACTCCTTAAGTCGAAGGCATGATGAACCCCTTACAACTAAGTTGATGACATGGGAAGGTATAATCTTGACCCAATGTTGAGGACGAGAATAAGTGCGACCTAGCATGGTTTAGCAGGTAGTCCGCTTGTGCCTTAATGGCTTGCTAGGGTCAAGCATGCTCATATGGATGTAAACCCTAGACCTAAGGGCGTTTGTGACCTTGTTGTCAAGAGATAGTTTCCTCCCATCCTGGGAGAAGGATCCTTTTGTAGGGTGTATACCAGTTTTGTTGGTTTTGAGGTAACCTAAAGAGGTTTCAGAGGATTTTGTGAAGCTAAGTGAAGAGTACATGGTATGAGAATGAACCTACAGACCCATAGATAACCATCTCTATGTGCAAGTGGATGTGTTACCATGGAGGTAACCAATATGGGGCTTGGCCAAGGTAGGAAGGTTGCCATGATCCCTATGAAAGGATGAAAGTCAGCCATGAATGCAGAGAGAGAGTGATGATGAAGGTTTGGGTAAGGTTCTAAGTTGAACATGTAATGTGTTAGAATCCTAAGTATGTCCTAGGGTCAGGTAGGGATAAGACCGATGGAAGAAGGAGTTGCCTAATTCCCTAATTGCACACGACCATAGGGTCGGGAGGTAACAACTATCATTGTCTGAGGGCCATGGGTTAGGAGATTGATCACCTTCATGAACACATGGGACCCAAAGGGCAGATGAGTAGGGCACTCTATGGATGCATAAGGGAAGAGGGATGACCCCAAAAGTGCCGACACCCTATAAACCTAGAGGAGATGACCAGGGATTGTGTAGTAACCCAAGTAGGTTTGAGACCATCTTTCCATGGATGTAATTTTTGATATCATGATGTTTGTGATGTAGAGGCATAAGTTGTACATTTCAACTTGGATTTGAAGGTGTACTGGCAAGATGGGATGTACCGTCTCTACACTTGGAACAGGAAGAACTTTGTGTTTGGATGGCCGCCAAATGCTTATTTCCTCTTGTTATGGGAGTGAGAGATAGGATAGTACACATGCCATACACCAAGGATAAAAGATGATGTGAGTTGGAACGATGCTATGAGGTATGAGGACAGAGATGATAACATACCCTTGTGGAGTGAATAATACATGGAAGGTTTAACAACGCTAAAGAGGAATAAGGTAGTCGTCTTATAAGGATGTTTTAGCATGAGCTATGTGGAATTTGCAAGTGATGAAAGGTTGAGTTTTATCATCATGAGGATGAGCTTAGAGTTTTCTTGATGAAAGTAGACTTAGAGTTTGAGATGATAAGTGTAATACATGGAGGTGTATGTCATCAACATTACCTAATACCTAAGGATGTGAAGTGGTAATGGATGCTCTGGTTGAGATATAGCTGCCAAGTACGGCTAGAGGCTAGGAGAGGTTGTTAGGCTAACCCTAAGTTTGAAAAGGAAGATATGTTCAGTTAACACTCATATGTAACGAGATCTCTTGAACAAGTTAGTGGTTGTTTGGTTAGTCAGCCTTGGTGCAATAAAAGGATGGTTGTAGAACCTCAAATACACTTCTTTGGAAAAGAAGATGATGAAATTCTGACTAGAGTGGTTTAGGGTTTCTGAGGAATCGATCTTAAGGAATCATGACATACATGACATTATGATTGAAGATCACCATACACCGTACTACAAAGAGTGGCAATAGTACTTTGGATGCTTAACATGAAGTTGCATGTAGTATAGGGCCATGTAAGTCGAAGATGAAGGACAAACACTAGTAACCCAGTGCATTAATATTAAGGATAAAGAGTCTCCAAAAGGAAAAGGGGGTTCATCACTATGGATGTTGTAAGTGTCTCCTGGATCAAGGGAGGTCGAGAATGCGATATGGGTTATAATAGATCATCTTACCCAGATGACATGAGAAAGAAAGAGTTCTGTCAAGGGACACATCTGGTTGAATTACCCAGGAGAGAGATGGTTCAACTACACCATGATGCGAGTTCAAAGGTCCTTGAGTTTGACCTAAAGGTTCCCTTCCACAAGGTGGGAGTAGGTACATGAAGAACTCGATGTTAGTACAGTTTATCACCTGTAACTAATGGTTAGTATGATCCATACTAGAGGGTCTGACGAGAGCATGTGTGCTCATTCAGGGTGATAACTAGAGACAGTTCTTGTCCTATGAAAGATGTGATGATGACCACCATAGCCAATATCGGGATTTAAAGAAGCTCTGTAAGGGAGGTTGTGTTGGTCACCACTTTAGTAAGGTGATGTTGGTGAAAGGACCATGTGATGGTTAGAAAAGGACCACAGTACGTGTAGATGAAGTCGCTTTGATCGTGCAATGGCTGAAAGGGGCCTAGAGACGACAAGAGTCATGACCAGATGCAAAGTAGACTGACATGCAGTTCACTATGGGAGAATATGTGACATGAAAATATGACCCCTCTAAGTTATAGCTAAGAGAGTTGAGTCCCCGATGTAGGGGTTCTTTTGACATGGTTTGGTGGAGAAGGTTAAGTTTGATCTTACCCCTCAGGTAAAGTAATGTGTGATGAGTTCCATGTATCCAATTTAGAGTACTATGTGAGGTACCCCGACCATGTGCTGAGCAATGAACCTAGTAAGCCCCAAGGGAGGCTGAAATGGCCTGAGTCACCTGTGCAGTTTATAGACGCCAGGATGAAAGAACTCAAAGAAAAGAATATGTGATGATAAAGGTTCTTTGGAAGCGCCATGAATACGATAAATCCACATAGGGTCCAATGATGGACATGAAGAGTATTGTCCTGAATGGTTTGTTTGATAGAATTTTGAGGACAAAATTCCTATAAGAGGGGAAGGATGTTACAACCCCAATTTTTGGGTTCATTTGGTGAGAAATGTAATTTCTCATATTAAAGATATTTGAACAACAAATGATATAATTTTTTTGGAATAAATGGATTTCGTTTACAATTGCCTTGCTGATTGTGTTGTGGGCTTTATTGGCTATTGGGCCCAAATAACAAGAAGTTTCAATTAGTTTATGAATAATTGAGTTTTTGAGAAAAGAATGAGATAGAAACCTCTATAAGGAAAATTGATGTAATCCAAGGATGGATTTCGTGCCTCTTGGATTCCTTCAGTCCCAAGGAGTCCAAAGTTCATAAAGAGTGCAATAAGAAAAGAAATGATCAATTAAATATTTCTTTATTAAGAACGAAATTGAAAACAATGGTAAAATATGGAAAATAAGCAAAAAGATGTACAATTGAGTTATCCTTAGTGGAATTTCGTATCCCAAGGATTCCTAATGATAAAAAGAAATACCAATGAGGAAAATAAAAGAGAAATCAAAAGAAATCCTCAAAAATAGCTATTTTAATAAGAAATAAACAAGATAATGAGAAATAATAAAGAATAATGCATTTAGATGCATCTAGAAGGATAATGAGTATCCAATAAAAAGGATTTCGAAATAATAGAGTTTCTTGGGATCCAAGGAGTCCCAATAAAGAGGAAAGAAAGAGAAAATACCAAAATTGCAAAATAAAAGGATAATGGGAATACATAATTAATGAATTGTGTGGTTTTGTTAAGAAGACATTATTTTCTACTTAAGGAAATATATTTTCGTGGACAATATATTAAAAGGCATGAATAAAGAGAATAAGAGAGAGAAATTTCATATTTCTAATTATCCATGCAATAAAGAATATCAAGAAGGTAAATAGGAGAGAGAAGAATTTCTTCCCCATAAAGGAATTTGATTCCTTTTGGAAATAGAACTAGTTGACCCATAGATGGTCGTCTTAGGGTGTGGATACTCACCCTATATAAAGGGGTAAAGCCCTAGTTTGAGCCCAAGAGAGAGAGAGAGAGAAAGATCCCACATTCTCCTCCTTGTTCCTTATGTGTAAACCCTAGTCGAGGGTATAGATCTAACCCTGGAGCAATGTAGGTGTGTTTTGTGGTCTTGCTTGAAGCAGGAAACCTCCACGACCATCCACTGCCGCTTGGATACTGCCCCATCGACCCCGGCTTCGCACAACAGCAGCTACATGGCTGCAACGGTGGTCATGCTTGGATGATCGAGTGCTCATGCACTAGCTAGATAAACCATGACCTGGGCGGTTCCCTAGGTGTGACTAAGGGCAGGGAAGCTTAGGCAGCCATCGGCAGAGGTCCGTGGGCCCCAGGAAGGAGAGGCATGCTTGCGTAGCCCTACTCTCGGTGGCTAGGGCGGCAGTCGTCGGGCTGCTAAAGGTTGAAGAAGGGAGGGGCGCTCTGGACGGTTTTGCCCTCCACATTCTAAAGAAGCCCATCACTTAACCAAGGGCTTTTCATTCTTTTTGAAATGTTTCCCAAAGCACCGAAGCAATGTTGCATGGAAACAACCATGTGGCGCCCTCCGATTGGCCACAGTAAGTGAACTTTGCAAAATTCATATCTAATAAACTGTAGCTCGGATAAATATGAATAATATATGTATTTTGATCAGCAGAATGAGAGGAATCCAATAAAAATGATATTAAGATTGATTCCGTTCCTAATTTCAAAAGTATAACAAGTTGATGAAAAGTGCATTAAAGTTAGGTTAAAAACCCTATTTGTGATTGAAGGTTGAATGTAGTATGCTTAATGGGTTAATTTATGTATTAATAACATGTTGAATTATAATGTTAGATTTGAACCTGATCTAGATGTGAAATTGCATGATTTAGGGTTTTTACCCCATATGAGAATGATTAAGCATTTAGAAACCCTAATTTAGGGTCAAATAGGATAAGATCATATTTAATTTGAAAATGTGAAAATATGTTGTTAAATGATGATTCTTAGTTATTTGAATATAAAAGTTCCTAATTCTGGATAAATACCCTAAATATAGTAATTAGGGTTTTCTCATGAATAAAAGGTAGAATTAATGGCAAATCGAGTTCATATGTGAATTAGACCATAATGAACTTTGAATTGATGATAAATGCGTATAATGATCTTGTCATGGATTAAAAGGATAAAAATAGTAGCTTTAATGTAAAAGAGGCATAATGAACTTAATTAATGTTTAAGTGTGCCTTTAATCCAAAATTAGGGTTTGTAAGTAATTGAATAGAAATAGGGTTTAAAATAGTAAATGAAGTGAAACCCTAATTGCAAAACAAAACCCTAAAATAGATATGAAAACCTTAGGAAGCGATTTCAAGTTATTTAAAGTGTGTAGTAAATAGAGTACATGTGTTTTCAAGATTCTTGATTATGTGGTTGAATTACTTGCTTGGATTGCTTTCTTGGTTGGAATGGATATTAGCTTGAGAAATCTGCTAAATAGGTATGTGGTTACGCTTATGAATAATCGCTTTAGTTTCATGGCGATTTCCGAACGTTTTTATCGGTTGCTTGAAAATAACTGTTGGATGCCTTTATTTCATGCAACTATAAAGTGACTATGATTATCACTATGAATATATATATACAATTGGCTAGATCTGAATGTACCTCTGTGGCTTGTAAAGGCTAAAAAGGGGTAACCTAGAGTAAGTTCTAGGTTATTGTGGGTTAGAAACTGGTCTACCCAGCGTGGTGCCATCAGACCCTTTAGCATACCATGAGTTAAGGAGTGGACTACCTACGGGTAGTGCCATGTGACTCAACACTAGAAACTAGTTCACCTATTGGTGGGACCATGAGGGGTTTAATGGGGATCTACTATAAGGAAAGTAGCATCCATGTCCACTGCAGGGACAACGTAGAGGATAGGGAATGCGTGGATCGCACAATTATATTTAAAACATAAAATTGTTTGTTAAATGGTAATTAGCTGCAATACTTTGTTATAAACAATTGCACGATTATTATTTCCCCCACATACCGGCTTCGGCTGACCGACGTTTTGTTTATCGACATTTTAGATACAAAGCCAAAAGGACAAACAGTAAATCCTCACATTGAGAAATACATGAATTGAAATACAGGGAGGATTAGTTAGAGTAGAAATTCATATGTGGATAGAAGTTTAGAGATCCAAATTTTCAAAAGGTATGCAAAAGTTTATCTTCTTATAGCTTTCCAGTCTAGTCTGTTAAAATTTAATAATTGTTCTTGGTTAAATGTCGAACCTTTGATCCGGAAATTATTTGTGCGGCTTTGACCTCTCGGTCTCCCTTAATTGGGGGTTATCGGGAGGTGGGGTCATAACAAAAGGTCATGGTAGAAGGTATCATGGCCTGATTAACATCCCCAACAACCTTGTGTTCAAGAATCATAGCGAAAAGTAATCTCTTCTCGTTCTGTGCACTGAGCCAAAAACTGAGACCATCCTCTTAGATGGATCTTGAAAATATCTCTTCCAGTCTCCAACCATCATCAATCCAGCAACCATCATTAGTTTAAATATGCCTAAATCCATCTCCCAGGTCATCGTGCATTATATATTGATCAACCATCTTCAAACATGCACCACATGTCCCCGACCATGGTTAATGGTAGATCCAGACTTCTCATCATAATAAAGTTGCAACCTCATGAGCATCCTTGGAACAGATTCCACCCTTCTCACTGAATGGACTGACATGTCACTTTTGTGCCTCCCATGCTTCCTATTATGGCTATCCTCAATGATCCACAACCGCCCCCTATGTCCTCATGCCACCCCACAAGGCATACAATGTGTGTTGTCTACTTCTTAGACTCCAAGTATATGAATGATGCTTCATGGATGATAGAATGATGGAAGATTCTAGTGATTGCAAGTGCAACCAAATGATGGGTCACATGCCATGGCATCAAAATGAACACAAGTATTTCCATTGCATGGCCTCCTCATTGGTGGCTACGGGTCTATCCGAAGGCATGTCCCTTGTAGCCTTTATATATATGTAACCTAGAGTCTAACCCTAACTAGTTAAATGTCACATATAATACGTACATAGCAGTTGGTCCCATGTAGGATACAAATACTCATCTAGCCTTATACATATACCAATTGGAAAGATTCGCACTATTGTTACACCTATGCCCCCTATAAGGAAGGAGTTTAACCCTTGATCTACCTATGTGGACGTATAGCAAGTTTGGTCCTAAAAATTAACTCAACAAGTGGTCAAAACACCACAAATTGTTTCCAATTATATCATATAAACTTTACAAATAATTTCTATCTCTAGGGAAAAGTTTTGTGACATAAACATGTACTAAGAAATTGAAATTACTACTCAAGTATATGAATAAACCTCTAGATGATTTTATCACTTGATCCTTAACTATCCACATCTTGTGTTTTGAGGATTATGAGGTCTATTGGTACATGTAGATTCCATTGGTTGAGGAACCCTAAATTCCAGGGTGTTATATTTCTACCCACCTTATGGGAATTTCATCCACAAAATTGGATTAGGCTACCCACCTTTGGCTTTTGCATATTTTATGTATACCAACTTTCTCAAACTATCTTGAAGGCTCATTTCATACTCATGGGGTAACCTTTTGATGGCTAATCATCTATCTTTGTCTTCATTACTAAAACCATAATGTGGATATTCTTCTAATGAATCTTAGAATCTATCTCAGAGATATGTATATATACATGTATATGGGTATTAACTATAATATTTATATTAAATAGGATATAATATGTATACGTATAAGGATCCATTAACTGCAAATATGCTAATAAATATTCATTTATATAAGTAAAATATAAAATCCTATTGATGTAAAATTTGTTTATATCAATTTTTTAATAAGTAGATGGTTGTAAGAACGTGATTCTTAGGATAGCATATTTATAAATTATATCAGAAATTATAAACATATCTTTTTATCATCATGCTTTTCACTAGAGTCATGGAAGTTTACAAATATGATTACAAGGTTTAAGAATTGGAATGGACTCCTATCCACTCTTAAATAGGGGACAACTCATTCATGTCTCTTCTATTTCTTCTTTGTAAACCTATCCATGAGTTCCCAAAGGGAACAAAACCACGCATGGACCCCAAGAAGGGAAACGCAGGTTAGTGAAGCTAGTACTAAATCCAATTATTGAGCTATTTAGAAAAATAGAAATAATTTTTTATTTAGGTATAAGATCAATTCTAGGAGGGGACTATTTAGTGGATTTTGTTTAGCTAAATGAGAATAAAAAGTTTCAATGTTCAGTAAATATAATTCAAGATGGTATTCTCAAGGTTAACAATTATGAAAAATTATCCAGGTTCAAGATATCAAAATATTCAAGATTGTATTCATAAGGTTAACAATTATGCAAAATTTCCCAGGTTTAAGATATCAAAATATTCAAGATGGTATTCACAACGTTAACAATTAGGAAAAATTGTCTAGGCTCAAGATATAAAAATATTTAAGATTATTTGCAAAAAAAATCGAATATCAGGATTAAGCATTGTCATATCATTTCTTAGCTCCCTGATAAGGAGGTGCACCTTAGTGATATGGGTAGTCCAATCTTTATTATTAAGATCATTTTATATAAGGTCCAAAATCTGGGACGATACAGTCTCTTCCACTTAGACTTTTCACATCCTCGTCAAGGCTCAACTATATGGCCTCATAATATTTTCTCATTTTAGTGTAGACCCAGAATGGCCCATGGGCACCCAACTCCCGATCACGGAATACAAACACAAGGGTGACAACATCACCATCGACAACCCTTTTCAAGAAGCCTGGACCGCACAACTCAAGACTAGCATGCCACATGTCCATGTAGGATGCACATACGAGAGGATTTATTGATTTGATACAATTTGTAATGCATGGGCCCTTTACCCAAGGCTCTAGTAGAGTTTCAAGAATGACAATTGGCACCACAGACCACCACTAGCCTTAACTGCATGCTTTGTCCTCACTCACATGCAAGACATGATAAACTTCCTGACTGGTCAACAATCCTAATACTACTATGGGTTGAGCATAGGGATGGCAAGGGTGCGATTATGATGTTGTTTATAGCAAAACCATAATCACACCATATAGGAAAATCAAACACCATATCTGCACCATATCCATTTCTATTTTTAATATGGAAACCATATTTGCACCACCAAAAATCCATGGTTAACCGCACCACACCATACCATATCATGAATAAATTTCTATTAACATATATATACATAAAATTTATGAACTTCTACACAATAAATGCAAATAACAACATAAACAACAAATAAAGATTACATGTATGCTTATTAATTATGCAAACACGACAACCATGTGTGAAGTAATTGTAGAAATTTTTTACTTCTTTGTACATTAAATTCCAATTTTAAAATAAAGATCTAGAAACCTATGTAAGAATGACAATAGATAATGTGTTTAGGATAGTATTCTACATATATTTATATAAAATTAATGTGAATTATCAATGGTGTGGTTTTTATCTATGGTTTTATCTCTAGAACCATAACCGCACCACACCATAGTGATTTTAAAAATTGGAAACCATATCCGCACCATAACCATTTGGTGCGGTTATGTGGTATAAAATGTGGTGTCGTTATCTGTTGATATGGTTTTTATACAACACCATTGACATCCCTAGATAAGCATGCTTAACCATGAACTTATTTAGTGATGGGCTCCCTAAAAAGGAGGTGAACCTTGGTGATATGGGTAGTCTAATCATTCATTTTAAGATCATTTTATCTAAGGTCTCAAGTCCTAGGACGTTACACAGCATTTGTGTTGTAGGTTGTGTTCACCGATGTTGTGATGTCACCTTGGTGATGCATGTGGTTGAGAGGGCTCTCTAAAGGTCATTGCGTTTGGTGACACAAACATAGGTGGGTGATGTCTAACGACAGTGAGATGCACAATTCCCTAGCTCTATCAGTTGCAAGTTGTATTGAGGTTCTTGATTCTTGCTTGTCAAGGGGATCTTATATAGCCTAAGGGGTCTTCTAGGGTTTTTTATGGGTGAGGGGGAGTGTCTTTGGATGTCACTTCTCAAGCTGAGGGAGATTGGATGCAAGGTGAGTCTTGGAGGGGGATGTGAGCTTAACAGCTAGTTTGTCATTGTGTGATTTGTAAAAAGCGGCTACTGTCATTTAGCTGCAATGGAGTTGGGAAGTCGGATGATAAGGCAATGGGGACTAGGAAGAAGAGAGGTTGGAGGGGTAGGTCTGTCTTCAGTCTTCTCTGATGGCATCCTGTGGAGTCGGATTTGTAGGGTTAGCGAGGTAAGAGACGGGTCAAAGTCTTATTTGATCGAGAGTGTTATTAGGACTTTAATTGCATCTTAATCTCTTATACTTCACAAATTTATAACTCATAGGTTATAAGTAATTTTGACATAGAACTAAACTATTCCTTCATTTAACACTAATCTAAATTATAAAAATACTAACTCCAAAATTTGTGACCTTAAGATGTCTATGCATTAATTTTCTTACATAATACAAATGCAATTATCTACTAACCAAAATTGTAATTTTGTGTGATAACAATGTTGAGAATTTTTAATTGAGCTCAAGTCTTCAATTTTGTATCCAAATGGGATAAATAGATCAAAAAGAAAAAAAATCACTTTCCTGCTTGAATTTCAATATAATTCAGTGAAATTCAAGTATGATAACTCAAAAATTAAATTGTGTACCAAAATCCAGTATGTTAAAACTCTCCACCCCTTAAAGTGGATTTCATCCTCAAAATTGTCTTATTCATGGTCTACTTAGGTACTATACTCCAACCCTTAAAATGATTCAACTAGAAGTTTAAATGGGCATGTCAATAATGATGTAGCATCCTTAGATTTCTTAAACCTTATTGTTCACCTATCTTTAGATTTTAAGGATTTCATGTGACTCTCCTCTAAGATTTTCTTAGATCTCCATGATTGTGACTTAGCTCAGGAAATCATCAACAAAATTTGAAGAAATCAATTTGTTCTTTGTACATACCGTATTATAAAGAAAATAATTTTTGAAACATTTTGATGCAAAACTGACAATGGAAAAAATCAATGTGATGATTAAGTGATAATCACCTTTTTCCAACATTCTTCATACTAACTATTTCATTCAATGATGAAAGGAAAATTTAAATGTAACCCAAAGGGTTACTGGAGTTACTTCACTTATAACAAGGAAGAAGGACATTATTTTCTATCAAGTGAATTCACATATTAAAACTTAAGGCTTCCAGTCCAACTATTCACATTTCAACTTCTAGTTTTTGCAGTGGTAACCACATGTTCTGTATCTTTTTTTTACATCCAATATTTGGGGTGGATGATTATGTATAGGATTTATGATTTTCCCCAAGTATTAGAAATCACCTTGGCCATGTCACTATGCAAGGTGAGGAAACCCCACCACAACCAAAGTGGATGGAGAGTAATTATGCCAGAACCTTCACTAAACATCCTTTCTTAGACACCTCAGCTCATTCCACTTACATGGTGATGTTATTAAGTGGTGCATTAGACAACTACTTTCACATAAGTTTATATTTTGATCTTAGGTAGGTAAGTTATAAAAATATAGGGTTGATAGTAGAGTATTTTCCTAAATTCTAGGTGTAGTAGTTATTTAACCCTAATTTCCACGAGATATGCATGAGTGCTGGCTATTTATAGGCTCCAATACCATGTTGTAAAGACCCAATTATTACTATCTAATATTTACAAAATTATATTAAAAAATATGAACAAATCTTTTTAAAATCAAGTTTTACATTAGAGTCAAAGAAGGTTACAAATATGATTACAAGGTGTAATAATAGGGATTGGTTCCTATCAACTCTTCAACATGGAACAAATCGTACATGTCTCTTCTATTTTTTCTTTGTGCACCTGTCCATGAGTTCCCAAAAGGAACAAAACCATACATGGACCCCAAGAAGGGAAAGATAGGTCAGCAAAGCTGGTATAAATCAATTTAGTGAGCTATTTAAACAATAGGAATAGATTATGATTCGAGTATAAGATCAATACTAGGAGGGGACTAGTTGGTCAACTTAGTTTTAGCCAAATGTGTAACACTTGGGCCCACTACCCAAGGCTCCAATAGAGTTTTAGGAATGATGACTAGCCCCACAAACCACCACTAGCCTTAACTGTGTACTTTGTCCTCACTCACGCACAAGCCAGGATAAACTTCCTGACTGATCACCCATCCTTGTAGTACTCTTAGATGAGCACGCTTAACCGCATAGTTCTTTAGTGATGAGCTTCCTAAAAAGGAGTTGCACGTTTGTGATATGGGTAGTCCAATCATTCCTTTTAAGATATTTTTAGCTGAGGCCTCAAATACTAGGATGTCACAATCTCCCCGACATAGACTCTTGATGTCCTCCTCACGGCTCAACTATAGGGCATCATAATATTTCCCCATTTCAATGCAGACCCAGAATGGCCCATGGACATTGATCTCCTGACCACGGAATACCAACTCAAGGGTGGCTACATCACCATGGACAACTCTTTCCAACATGCATGGACAACATGGCTCAAGACTAGATGCCACATTCCCATGTGGGCCCCATCTACTAGAGGGATTTTGGCTCTTATATCATCTGTAACACTCGGGCCCACAACTAAGGCTTTAGTGGAGTTTCAAAAAAGATGAATTGCCCCATAGAGCACCAGTAGCGTTAGTTACATGCTTCATCCTCACTCACATGCAAGTCAGGATAAATTTCTCGACTGGTCACTCATCCTAGTATTGCACTGGGTTGAGCATGCTTAACCACAAAGTTATTTAGTGTTGGGTTCCTAAAAAGGAGGTGCACCTTGGTGATATGGATATTCCAATCATTCCTTTTAAGATCATTTTATCTAAAGTCTCAAATCCTAGGATGTTACAATCTCCCTCACTAAGACTCTTGATGTCCTCATCAAGTCTCAACTATATGTCCACTTAATATTTCCCCATTTAAGTGTACACCCAAAATGACCCATGGATACCTAGCTCCTGATCATGGAATACTAGTGTAAGGGTGGCTACATCACCATGGACAACCATTTCCAACATGTATGGACCGCACGGCTCAAGACTAGAATGCCACATGCCAATGTGGGTCCCACCTACTAGAGGGATTTTGAATCTAATACCACCTATACCACCCGGTCCCATTTTCCAAGTCTCTAGTAGAGTTTTAGGAATGATGATTGGACCCACATACCACCACTAGCCTTAACTATGCATTTTGTCCTTACTCTCACGCAAGCCATGATAAAATTCCCGACTAGGCACACATCCTAGTACTACTCTAGACTGAGCACACTTAACCAAAGATTTCTTTAATGATGGGTTTTTTTAAGGGAGGTGCACCTTGGTGATATGTATAATCCAATCATTCCTTTTCAGATCATTTTATGAGAATAACAAGTATTAATGTTTCAGTATATATAATTCAAGAAGGTATTCACAAGGTTAATGATCATGCAAAATTATCCAAGTTCAAGATATCAAAATATTAAATATCGTATTCACAAGGTTAACAATTATGAAAAATTGTTCAGGTGCAAGATATATTCAAGATGTAATTCAAAAGGTTAAGAATTATGAAAAATTGTCCAGGTTCAAGATATTAAAATATTCAAGACTATTTGCAACCAAATGATAACATTTAAATATTAGGATAAATCATTGTCATGTCATTTCTTTGTCAATGACTACATTGCCATGTGTTCAATCATCTATGAAAGAATGACACATAGCCTACTATTTTAACAACTATGATAGGGTGCCACTAATCCATTAAATCGCGTGCACAGGATGGCGGGACGTATCCAACCTCTAGGAGCCAAATATCTAAAGGGGACAAATCCCAAAAGGGCCAAAGTGTACAGAGTCAAAACTCCAATAGATCAATATAGTGCTATCTTAATATTTATCAAAAGCCAACAATAACGAATTAGGGGTGTTGAACTTTCAAAAGGCAAGAATGGATTATAAAAAGTTAAGTGTTTTGCCACCAAAAAAGATGCATGGAATTCAAGAGGGAAAATAGTTAACTCAATAAGTAAACCGAGAATATAGTACTTGTTATTATTTGAGAAATTCCAATCAAGATGCCCATAAGGATCAAGGATGTCAATGTGTCATAAATCTAGCAAGAGAGAATTTACTAGGGTTATTTGATGTTTCTTGGCTTAGAAATCACTTCCTAAATTATTATTATTAGGTGAAACTACCATTTCTTCCCTAAGTGAGTAGACTATTTAATAATTACTTTTTTTGTAATAATATCACATCCTAAAATCATTAGATTCGTTCCCATTGTCTTTATCTCTAGGGTTTTTAGTTACTTTACGTATATAATTGATCTTAAATATAAGTGTATATAACCATAGTATTAATCATATAAATAGTGTTCGCATTATCATATACTTATATCTCATATTATCAAGGATCATGTTTCCATTCTAGATATTTTATTGATTCAATATTTTCTCTCAAACCATCTTAACCAATATAGACCCACGTGCATCCAACACAAATGTATGTCAAGGAATTTACATTTTTCCCCTATCTCTGATTATAGTCAAATACAATCATCTTACTTATTTAAATACTATGATCCTAATATCATTTGCAGTCTGAATACTATCAAATGTGGTGATGGGCATCTAGGGATTTGAATTTATGAAAAGGATTACAATAATATACTTATTATTTTTATGAACAACTTCTTCGTCATTACTCAACACATAATCACTTACAAACTTATGCACATATATGTATAGTAGTACTAATTTGTCACATGATAAGTAGGTAGATCAATTAGGACATGTCATAATTGTGTCCATTAATCTTCTACTACATATATTAGGGAGATATTTCACTAGAATATCATATGACTTGAATATTAACTTAATAGTTATAACATACTTATGTATATGGGTATATTGTATGCACTACTATCATAAAATAGATTGTGATACATCAGATATATGAATAATCTAACCCTCTTCTTTTTCTTTTCATTATCTTATCAATTTGGAAGTTATACTAGATTCATACATTATAGGAATGGATTACAAATATGAATTACATATCTAAGGAGAGTCACCTGCATATCATGCACTTGCACTGATCTTTAATGCCTAGATTTCTATTCAGTTCCTCAATGTAGGTGGTGGCTTCAAAGGTGTGCAATTCCACGAGATTGAACTACACCCCACAGGTTAGCCATGGCCAATAGTGACGAGGTAAGGGCTCTCATTTGACCTCTTGGATTCTGTCTGAAGGTGGCACACATTGCATTGGGGTTGAAGATGACATGGTGAGGTGTATGTGTAATGAGGTATGGCAATTGTCGAAAGATCTCCAAATTAGAAGTCTAGGTTGATGGTCTTCCATGTGGTTGTGATCAACAAGGTTTGGTGAAGGGAAATGAGCTTCTATTGTACCTGGACTCTTGGGATTGCGACTCACTATCATAGGGTCTTTACATACTCCATCTGATCCAGCAATGTTGTGAACTATGAGGGTGATGATGGCATGGGGAGAACAGTCTACCTCGAAAACCATAAGTAATAGAAGAAGACATTGTCATGGTATTTGGCAGGTTGTGTGGCTTAGGAACCTGGGATGATGGAAAGTAAAACTAGGTTTATTGGTGGTGGGACATACGATAGGAGAGGCACGATTTGAAGATATGTGGAAGTTGTTGGCGAGTTTTGCTCTGGTGACATGGTGACACACAAGAGTTTTGGAGGCACTTCTAAGCTTGGTTGAACAACTTGGGTGTTGCGCTTCCTTCTTCTCCATGGCATGGTAGGAGTGTTGATGATGGTGGCACGGTGGTTTGAAAGGGCATTGAGCAATGCTACAGTAGGTGGCACCATTGTGGTGAAGGTGGCTAGTAAATCTGTCAGTTTCCATTAGACGGTGGTAGGGTCTAAGAGAGGTCGGGGAGGAATTGGTGGAAGAACATTTGTGTTGTAGGTTAAGGTCATTGACATTGTGGTGTCATCATGGTGATGTAGGTGGTTGAGATGGTTTTGTGATGGTCATTGGGTGTGGTGGCGCAGTCACAGGTGGGTGGAAGCTGACGGTAGTGAGGTGCATAGTTTCCTAGCTCTATCTGTTGTAGGTTATGTTGACGTTCTTAATCATGGCTTATCAAGGGGATCTTATATAGCCTAACGGGTCATTTAGTGTTCTGTGCAGGTGAGGGGGAGCATCATTTAATATCACTTCTCGTGCTGAGGCAGACTGGCCTCAAGGTGGGTCTTGGAGGGGGATGTGAGTTGTAACAGTTGGTCTGCTATTTTATCAATTTGCAAAAAGCGCCTTCTACTAATTAGGTCCAATGGAGTTCGGAAATCGAAGGAACATGCAATGTGGACTAGGAAGATGAGAGGTTGGAGGGGTAGGTCTGCCATCAGTCTTTTGTAATGGCATTCTACAGATTCAGGTTCCTAGGATTAGCGGGGTAAGGGATGGGTCAGTCCTAGTTTGACGGAGAGTGTTATTAGGATTTTAATTGCCTCTTAATCTCTTATACTTGAAAAAATTATAACACATAAGTTATAATTATTTTAACATAGATTTTTAACTATGCCTTCATTTAACATTAATATAAATTCTAAAAATATGAACTCCAACATTAATGACCTAGAGATGTCTATACATTTATTCTCTTAACTACTACAAATGTAATCTTCTAATAACTAAAATTGTATTTTTGTGTGATACCAATGGCAAGAATTTGTAATTGAGTTCAAATCATCAATTCAAGGTCCAAATGGGATGAATAGATTAAAAATGAGGAATATTATACTTTGGTGCTTGAATTTTGAGATAATTCAATAAAGTTCAGTTATGAATAAAAATAAAGAAAATGGCATTTTCAATTTCAAAAAGTTAAGTATCATAGCTCAAAAATTAAATTTAGTACCAAATTCCAATATGTTACTAGTATACATGTCACATATGTTGATCATAAAATTTATAGTTGTTTGATTACTTTTAAAATTTTAAGTATTTTTTTAGAAATGTGTTATTTATTTGTAACGATTACGTGGGGATGGAATAGTTAGAGGAGACATGTGGAGATGAACAGTTGGTTTGCAAACCTTAGGAATTTAAATTGGAACTTGTCATTTTTATTGTCATATTGGGACGTGGTTGGAAGATATTTTATTTTTTAATTTAAAATATGAAATTAGAGAAAGACAAGATAACGAGATTCGATAAGAATGGGGTGATATCTAGCAAGCATTTACATATAAGAAGAAAACTTCAATGGAAACTTAAGAATACCTAGTGAGTTATGGAGGGAGAGAATTTTGTATATGAGGTGGGCGTTTGCTTGCTTGGAAATAAAAAAAGGTAATGAATGTCTTTAACAATCAAGAGAAATGATATGAAATAAAAAGGAAAAAAGATGAGAGATTGCAAGAAGAGAGTGAGTGAAGGAGAGAACGACATTTCAATATACTATTATATGACCACTCACGGTGAGGGATGTAAACGGAGAGGGTATGGAGAGGGAATGGATCTACCCTTACCCTTATCCTCTAGAGGGTATAGTGTAAGGGTAAGGGTAATTACCCTTCTTAGCAATCCTCATACGCTCCCGTTACCTTTACCCTCTTCCCTATAGGGTAAACTGAGAGGGTAAACGAGTAATTTTGATAGAAGAAGAATTTTATAAAAATCTAACTTATGTTGAGGTGATGCATAGGGTGATAAAGATTAAATCACATATTTCTTGATGTGCATTTTCACAAATGTGAATATAAGCATGATAATATTATACTTGCATAATATATTTAGACATTAGTCCAAGAATAACTTATTAATGGTGGAGTGATCATCATTTTCCCATTGTTATGTGAACCTATCAACTAGTTCCACATTTAAAAATAATATACTACATACATTTGAGTGTGAATGGGGGTGAGAAGCAAACCTGAACCCACAACCTTTCCTATTGGAAAAAAGGTAAAAATTAAACTAGAAGCTTCTATACATTTATATATATTTGTTAAATAAATGCGGGTAAAAGGATAAATGTGTATGGATAATGTTCATACCTTACCCTCCCCTTTTAATGTGGAGGGGAAATGGGGAAATGGTAACAAAAACATTTACCCTTACCCTTATCCTATAGGGTATGGATAAAGGGTAAATGGGTAATACCCTCCCCATTGATAGCCCTACTCACGAGGACAAAGAATGATGGGTTTGTGATTAGTTGGAAAAACTTCTTCTTTTTATAGTATTATTCATTTAATATGGAAACTATGTTTTTGAAATATAAGTAGAGGAGAATTGTGAAAAGAGTTGCGGAGATTTTAATGAAAACTTCTCAAGGGGGAAATTGGTCAAGGAGACTTATTAATTATGTGTTAAGAATTAAAGGAAAAATAATAGATTAAATGACTGTTGCACATCATAGACTATAGTCAGGTACCATAAATCCATGATATTTGGTGAGACGAATAAAACTTGAAAGAAGAAAAGTTTAACGATATTCATATTTTTAATAATGTTTGACCATGTCACTTTTTTTAGAAAGAAATAGAGGGAAATTAGAGAAGATGTAGCATATACGATTCAAAAGGTTTCTTATTCTAAATCTATTATCGAGTTCAACATGTTTCATAAGTAATTAGAAGTTAGGGGTATTTGATACATACTTAAGTCATTGGACACAGAATAGTTTTGGAATTGATGGTTTGGTGACTCGTATGTGAGGATGAATAGTTTAAAGTGAATGTGCAAATACATAAGTATAATTATAGGTGATTAGAGAATATTAGAAATATAAATGGTGATGTTGCATTTAATAATTCCAATTAAACATCGTTTACCATTTTGTAAGTAATACATCATGTCAAATAATTATGAATTTAATAGGGGGAGAAATTCTATTCAAATATTTTTTTGTCATAGTTAAACAATCACTACTACAGAAGTGCCTTTTAGTGTCGGTTGTTTAACCCCCTTTGGCGTCGGTTTCTGAACGACGCCTATGTGGGCGCCGCTAAAAGGGTGGACACTTCAGCGTCGGTTAAAAAACCGACGCCTATTTAATATAAAGGCGTCGGTGTTTTACAAAACACCGACGCCAAAAGGGTTCCCGCCACAGAAAACGGCGTCATCTAGGACGCTTTCTGCGTCGGTTATATACTAAACAACCGACGCAGAAAAGTGTCCTAGATGACTCCCATTTCCTGTAGCGCGAACACTTTTGGCGTCGGTGTTTTATAAAACACCGACGCTGTAAGTCTGTGCTGACGGTTATCGGTAAATAACCGACGCCTATATCTATTTTTTTTTTATAAATCTGTTTGCAGGCCTGCTGTGGCTGGTCAGCAGGATGAGAACCTGCAGTTCAGTTTTCTGAACTGCAGGTTTACGACATCCATTGATATCAGCCTACAAACAGGCCACAAACCTGCAAAATTAACATAAAAAGATTCACACAAGTAGATACATTCAGACATCAATTCAATTGTCACGTTCACACATATAGAATCATTCAAATACATGTTTTAACATTCAGAAACATTCATTTACAAAGTATCATTCATAATCACTATCAACATCCCAATTATATCTTACAGTTGCCACTGTTTGTACAGCTATTGCCCATTCTTCTCTTACTTCATTTAATGATTCCCTCGTATATGGAGCATGTACATTTTTTAAGCGTTTGCCTATAGTGTGGTCAATTTTAAACACCTGCAAAGAGAATGATGTATATATATAAGTAATAATATAAAAATAAGATTGATATATTTCATACTAACTAATGAGACTATATATAATACCTCATGTATGGTATCGATGTCCAATGCGGCATGTTTGATAATCATCTGCATAAATCGCATCACATAGTATGCGCATGCCCAGCCATTGTCTTGTGTAGCGCACTATAAATTGAAACATACAAATTAATACAACTAAGCACAATTCACATCAATAATATATACATTGGAGTCGGGGAGTCGGGAACTTACTTTTACGTTCTCCCAAGACAATGGCTGGTTCTTTTTCCTTGGGACCTTTCCTCCAGCATTTTTGAATGCATCTAAACCCCTACATGTTAATATAACACACTAAGTTGCATAAGTAAATAGTAATGTAATAAAAGATGTTAACGGATATAAAAAATGAAATATTTCTCACCAGAATAATGCCATTCTCATTACGTGTCCAATTTTAGTGTTTAATGTACTTCCTGCGGGATCTAGATAATAAACAGTGAACGTCCCGGGGACAATAACTAGTAACTCCCAATGTCTACCACTAGAGGTAAAAAGTTAACAATTAATAACTCAAAATGCAAAATAATAATGGAATTTTCTTAAGTCCAAATTATAAATAAAGCAAACTTACTTGACATTGAATGGAGCTATTATTATCGTCTTCATTTGATGACCAAAAATTGTAAAAGCATCTATACAGTATTGTTGAACACTATCAGGGTCTTTAGCTACCATACTAATCAATGATGGAATCAAAAATCCCACATGATCATATGCAAATTGTTTGCAATGATCTTCGATTAAGTAGCTGCAAAACATATAGACGTATGCATTAATATATAAGAAACTAGATCACCGGATCTTACACAAGGTATATGGATGTATAAACAAGATCTCACCTTATCCATGTCTCTATCATTGATGTATTCAACCATTCATACATAAACAGCTCAATAATATCTTGTATAAATAAAGAGCTGTCGTATGATTGACCTGCATGATCTGCATCTAAAGAAACAATTATAGGGCAAAGTATATTATGTGCCCGTAGCCAACATGCCATTCCCCTACAAGCAGGACCTAACGGGTATTGTAGGTCAGTTGGAACCCAAGTTGGTAATGCGGGAATTGGAGGTGGAGGCCTAGGTGCTCCTGGTGTCTTCTTTTTAACCTGTATATATAATTTCAGATCAGTTGACATCATATATACACATTAACAGTCTAAATCAATGTAAATTTATCTTACAATTTCAGTCGTGTAGAGGACATCTGCTTTGGGCCACAATATGACCCCGCTTTCTGCGTCACCAAGTGTATCAATATCTGGGTGGGCATATGGCAACGCAACTTCCCTCCAATCGGGTAATACATGTATCGGGCTCACACGAATGTAGCCCTGCGGCATTGGACTCCCATGAAACGTTGCCCCAGGAAGGGACTGGTAAGCTTGCGCCTCTGCAACAACATCGTTTTCCATTCTTAAGCGGCATGGCTTCAATGCCTACAAATTTACGTAAAGAATGTTATACATATATACATATCATCTTGAAAACATATCATCTTGAAAAGACTAGCTACAATGTCATAAACAATACTTACAGCAGACGTGTTAGGCGATGGGTCTCCAGGATTACTTGCAGTCTGTGCACCAGGAGAAGAGTGGGTCGGCATAGGCTGATTGGAAGCCTGAGATGTCTGCCACCGCAGCAATTCTTCCTTGACCTTCTCAGCAACCACATCGTTGAGCTTCTTAGCAACTATATCCTCGACTCTCTTATTCTCCTATACATGGATAAAACAAATATTAGCTTTTTATTAATGAATTTCCTTTTGCAGTAACATTATAAAAATAGAATATATATGTTACCTCTTCTTGAGAAAGTCCCGCTCTGGGTTTGCGCTGGGATGGCCCAAAGAATGCTTTGATGCCCACACCAGCGCCGGCACCTCTAACACGTCCAGGATGCTCTGGGTTACCCAGAGCAACTGTCAATTCATCCCTTGTGCCCTGAGGGATGAACGTGCCTTGTTTTCTCTGCTCGTGCAGCTCCCGCTAATCACCATAAACAAAAATTGGTAAGTTAACACCACAAATAATCAATATTCAAATGATTGCTCTAAGAGTTGTATTTTACCATTTTTGCAGCCGCCTCAGCAGTTTAGGGCTTCTTTATTTCACCCTTCTTGTTTTTCCTGCCAGCTATCCAGATATCATGGCGAGGGAAGGGTGTGGCTGCAGACTCCTGAGTAGTCGCAGACTCCTGAGTAGCCGCAAACTCCGCCTGTAGTCTTTGGCGAACGCTTGCATAGCCTTTTGGACCCATAGTATGGTCATGTACATTCAGTGCACGCCTTGCTTTTTGTGCGTCACTGAGGGCCTAGTTAGTATGCACATTTATAATTACGTTAGTAGCACTAAATCTTAATCTTGAATAGGTGAATACAATGTATATTAATTAAAATGGGAGTGACGCCTAATACCTTGAATTCTTCAGATTTTCTTGAAGCAACAAAATTGTCCCAATCTTCTTTGTCCAAGAAGTTCCATTGTTCAAGGGCTGACTTCTTCTTCTTATCACCCTGTCTTATGTATTCTCTGTTCAGATTTGTCCTGTAATTCCTAAGCATCTTTCCAGCGCGTTGCATCACACTTTTACGATGCAACATCTCATCCAATGCAAACAGATTCTGTAAAATAGAAATGTTATTAACTAGTACCAAAAATATAATTGCAAATAATAAAATTTGTAATCTACAAAAAAGAATTGCAAATAATAATAACTCACGCATAAATCTTTCCATATCAAGTCTTTCTTCGCCTGAGGAACTTTATGCCAATTATCATATTTAACACCACAATGGCTTCGAGTGACAACCCCAAGATAGTTAATAAAATTATTGCGGTTCACTCCAATTGCATTCCCTCCATTATCAAACTCCACAACCAATTTGGATCCACTGCCACTCAGCGCAAGTAACTTTTTCAACAGAGTGATACCCCTTTTCTTGTTAAGTTTTTGTTGCTGCGCATCAAGTTGCTCAATTGCTTCAGTGGGTAGCTGTGCATCATCAACCTAAAATTTGACAAAAATAAACACACCGAATTAAGCCAATATAGAAATACAGGATATATGACATAACTAGAAGATAATGAATTTTATAGAAATACGGGATATGTTTTTAGAACTTACGTTGGTATCCTCGTCATGCTCGTCATGGACAGCATGCTCATCATGGACTTCATGCTCATCATGGACATCATTCTCATCATGGTGAGCCATCTGAAAATTTCATTAAAAAGGAAAACATTTAGCATTTGTATCAACTAGAATAAGGAAAACATTTAGCATTTGTATAAACATACATGTCTCTAAAATTGTGATCTTTTATCAATTAGCAATCCTTCAATGTACAAGTAATATAAAAAACAATGATTGTTCACATTCTAGGCCAACAAACACATTTCATGTCATTCTTATATATAATAAATGTGTACCACCTATCCCATCCTTGAACACCTAATCTCACTAGTAAGTGTATAATGTGTATTGGGTTTTCAAGAAAATTTCGGCAGCATTTCCCCGCTGTTCTCTAAGTACATATGTACTTAGAGAACAAACGGGGAAATGCTACTGAAATTTTCTCGAAAACCCAATACACATTATACACTTACATCCTAAGTGAGATTAGGTGTTCAAGAACAGTCCCAAACCGGGGACTATCCAAGATTTACTCCTAATGAGCCAATCTTGGACGGGTTTCTAGGCCAACAAATACATGTGTTGTCATTCTTATATATAATAAATGTCTATAAAGTACAGGCAACATGGTTAATCCTAATCAATAGAGCATTATTAAATAATAAATCAAGAAATCAATAGTTTCAAACAAAAGGTCTAGGAATCTTTACTAGACATTATATGTATCCCTAATCATCATATTTAACATACTACATTATTATGAACATCCAGATCAGATTAAGATCATACTATGTTATAACCATTGGTTTAATAACCCTATTTCTGCATGTACATGTTTATCAACTTTAAAACCCTATAATTCATGAAATCATTCTAATTCAATTTAATATGTTGGGATCACATAATTATATAATGACATCAGAATATATAGAAGAATCATAATTAACATGATTAACAACATGCTCATCAAACTAGGGTTTTCTTGAATATCATCTAATATTTGTGTACTAGACATTATATTTATCCCTAATCATCATATTTAACATACCATTATTATGAACATCCAGATTAGATTAACTCTAATCAAATACATTACATGCATTTTTATCACAACAATTTGATCGATGCATAAAAAAGCAGAGCAGCTAGCAGCGGGAAGACCAACCTTGTCAGAGGGAAGAAGGCAGAGGCTCCGGTGGCTCTGGCTGGAGAAGTAGCTAGCAGCGACGGCGGTGGAGGAGCAGCTAGCAGCTCCGGTGGCTCTGGCGGTGGTTGCGGCGGCGCGACGACCGTGGAAAAGCACCAGGCGGCGCCGAAGAGTCAGGCGTGGCGGCGGCCTCAGGCGCTTGGAGCAGCAGGGGCAGGCAGCAGGGGCGGGCAGTAGGGGCGGCGGAGAAGGGGGCGCGGAGAAGGAGGAGTGGTGGTGGAGAAGGGGGCGCCGGAGAAGAAATAGCCGGAGAAATGGCACTGGAGAAGAAATCGCCGGAGAGAAATCGCCGGCAGCAGAGAAATAGGGTAATTGCTCGCAATGAAACAGAAGAAAGGGGAAGAGTCGGGCGATCGCGGAGTATTAGTTCCCATATAGCGTCGGTTGTTTGCATCCACCGACGCCTAAACGTCTTTAACGTCGGTTGTTTGCAACAACCGACGTCCAATTGGACGATATTTTCATGAAATTGTTTGGCGGGAACAACCTTCCGCGTCGGTTATAAAAGGATAACCGACGCTGAAAGTGACACTTTTTGCGCAAATTTTCATCGCACATAGGCGTCGGTGTATACCTACATGACCGACGCTGACAATGACACTATTTTTTTTTAATCTAAATTTGGATTTCGCGGCTGACTTTTAGCGTCAGTTTGTTATAAACCACCGACGCTGAATACAAAGCGGTACCCGTGTCTGGCTGGTCTTTGAATATAGACGTCGGTTTGCTTAAAAAACCGATGCCTAACATATAAGGCGTCGGTTTTTCTTAATAACCGACGCCCAGAAAAGTGACATTGAATGCTATTTCTGTAGTAGTGAATTGTACATAATTGTTTAATTAAGAGTGAATGAGGATGTATAAGAAGTCATATACATGGAATATTAGTTAGGAAGTTACAGAAATTCGATCCATGATGTTTTACTTTGAAGCGCAGATGATAGGAGTTTGATGACAAGGATTTTGATTAGGTTGATTTAATTGTAATAAGAGGTCCTGCTAGTGTGAAATTTCCTTCCATCTATTCATTTGCTAATAGAAGAAGGGGAAGGGAGAGATATGTGTGCAACCTTTCCTACCCAAACATATTAAGTCAAATAATGATCTTGACCAATGTGGCAACTCTAAAATTGACGTAGCTATCCTAACCCTTGTTTTATAAGAATTGATGTTCTCCATGAAGATATATATACCTCTTCATGTTAACCTCCTTGGCACCATTCGTCCTATGAACAACAAGAGGCATGAAGGTGGCCTTTATCTCCTATCTCACAACTCCCCTACCTTAGGTTTGGCTATAGAGAGTGCCTAGAAAAAACTTCTAATGACTTTGCCAATGCCTTTGGCATGGTATCAAGACTCATAACCCCTTCTTTTGTCGACCACCTATCACCTAAAGTGTCATTAGGCTTCTTGGATGTCCCATCCAAAATTATAAGAGGGCATACTCAAATACCAAACTTTGAAAATCATACTAGATCTTTATTGTGACTCTCAAAGGTAAATGTTTATTCTCCTATTGACCTACTTATGGTATTGATTGGTCGTATGATATGAGTATGTCTTTAGTCTTGACATATAGTAAATTTCTTTTAACTAAGTGACATTTTATGATATTATGTTTTATTTTATAATATATAATAATATATTTGTAGAACTTTGAATCCATTATAAATCAATAATAAATTTCAACATGCAAACAGATCCTCACCTTTTGGGTGTAGAAAGGACTTCATGCTTGAGTGCAAACATACACTCACTAGAAGGTGTAGATTGGGTCTCATGTATATTAAACATAAAAATATCCACACATGAGGGTGTAGATTGGATCCTATGTGAAGGTAAAAAGACCCTCACATATGTGTGTACAGTAGGTGAGATACCTCAATTCTCAAACCTAGATAGTTGAGGAGTTAATAGCCATAAATTGTATAATGCAAAATGTGATAAAGACATTATGGTTTCATAAATATTGGATCTGAATAAGTGGTATTTCTCTTGTTTGTTATATTACAGCCAAGAGTCCATATTATTATGCACTTTCACATGTTACACCGAGAGTGTATCAGTACAATTACATTAATCCTGTCTTGTTTTTCCCTATTAGCCAAGAAGTATAACTCTTTAAGGATTTCCTACACCTCCTTTTCACTCGATAGTACTACCTAATAATGAATTGAACAAGTTCCTCCACGACATATACACAATGGAAATTCTTAATATAGAAGGGTTGAATAGTTGTAAGTTAAAGTGTTTTCTTATATCATTTTGTAATTTTCCTTCAGGTCATGTTGTAACGCCTGAAAGGTTCATTTAATATATAGAAGTGACATTTTATTTTGTTATCATTTATATTGTCTGTGTGATCTTCAAGCCGCTCAAAGATTGACACTTCATTCCCATTAGCACTGTCTATCTGGGCCAGTAGGAATGGGATTGGAGTGAAAACAAATATGTGACATCCTGATTGGAAATATATATAACTAGGTAGTGGAGGTACAACATTTCAAAATAGAACATCTATACATTTTGTGCCTTTTATGGTTACTTGTCTTTGTGATTACTTACTTTCTGAAACATATATTCTTCATACAAGTTTCAATTAACCATCCTTATTTAAGTTCCGTAAAATTGGATTTTCTCTATTCACCCTCAACCCTAGAGCACTCACATGGAAACTACTTAGCTAAATAATAAAATATATAATTATTATGTACAACTTTACCTTTGTGTTTATCTCACCACTTCTGCACGATGGTGCTTTAGTACACTAATGTGACTTGTGAATATTATTTTCCTTGATTAGATAGTGGGCTTACTTTTTTTATACGTTTTGTAGAAGTAGTTGTTAGTTCTTGAGATACTAATGTTAGTATATATAGTAGATCTTGTATATAGAATACTTTATAGATGTTTTTATCTCTTACGTCAACTTTTCTCTCACTCTTGTGATTGTCCATCCTTTTTATGCTTTTAGTATCTCTTAAGGGATCTCACACTAAGGACCCTCCCTTCACTTGTCAGTTCTAAGATGAAGATGAAAGTTTTATTCTTTGGTGAGTCCTAGTGTCATCCGTGTAAACTCAGATCGAGGTAGGGTGTTTCATACAATATGTATCGATGAATCAACTTTTGGCTTGTATGAAATGTATGTGATACATATATTTAGATATGAATTGAAGGATCTTTTGTATAGATAAGTTGTGACCTTGGTCATGGAAGTACAATTTTTTACATGTACATATATATCAATGAACGTTATAGGCCTCTTATGTGATCGAACATGTGAATGTGGTTCAAATTTTATTCAAATATTTCCTTACCGTATCAGTTTATGATTTTTAAGTAGGACCAAATCAACGTTTTGGTTTCATCTTTTCCCTCTTTGTATGGTCAACTAGCCCTGGGTTGTGCCTGTGCATTAATGTTGGGGTTGTGCATCACTATATGAGTTATGGTTAGTATTGAGCTTGACTAGTAAAAGATATAGGTTATGAAATTAAATTTTGACATAGCTAACTTATGTGTTCTAGTTTTGATGAATTTTACTTACTTCTAGGCTGAATAGGTTGACCTATGATGGACCTGGATCCATAACTTTGAAAATCTTAGTCAAACTATCATTGGTCCATATTATAGCATAATTTTAAATCTAAAACTCATTTTCTTTAAAACGATCTGAATCTAGATTTTACAAAATTCCTAAACTATATTCAACTCATATTCATTTTATTAGCAATGTTCTAGACACATAATTGAATGAAATCTATATTTTGTGCAATGTTTTATCCCAAAACTAGTCTAGAAGTAGCAACACATTAGATATAATTATTAGTGAATTTGAAAACATAGATTTAACTTTATCATAACCACCGTGTGTATGGGTTTTTAGCAAAACTTTAAATTTGAGTTCAAAATGTTTTGGAAATATTTTTTTTATCAAAAATCTCATTTATGAACTAAGACATATTTAGAGCTATAATAAAAGTGAATTTTGAATAAACCCATAAATAACTATATATTCTAATATGTATGTTGAAGTCACATATAAGAGTGATCACAATACATAGATCACTTAAACTGAGGTAATGAACCAATTTCATAGCCCAATAAATGTTCCTATTAGTCTATAACGAATTTTGTTAGAAAAATGATACATGTGCCTGAAAAGACACTATAATGGTTCAGTTTAATGATCTCATAATGATCCACTAACACTCGGTAAGAGTTAATATGTTTAAACAATTTTGTGCTTTATCTTGCGTACTAACTATATATACTTTGCAATTGGTATTTGTATAAATGTTTGTTGTGGAAATGGATTGTTATAAACTAATGTCTCAATTGTATAATACAAATAATATACATCTCTCTAGTTTTTGTGTACACTAGTATCTTACATGTGTACAATCCATGTGTTTTTCTTTTGTATAGTTACATAGTTTTAAAAATATGTAAAAATCCAACATGATTATCTAACAACTCAATTACAACACAATAACAATCTGCAATGTTTAATTTTTTGAGCTATTCAATATCATACTTTTGTACTATCCAATTATTTCTCATTTGTTTTTCTTTGTAAAATTATAACTCTAAGAAGTATACAAAAGTTCAAAAGTTATGAGCTAAAAACTCAAGTACAACACAACACTAGTCCACAGTGGTCCCTTTTTTGTACCTAATGCCACCTTGTGTACTATCAACGTATACTTTTTGTAATTTTCTTGGTACAGTTGAGTGTATTTTAGTTTATGTACATTTTTGTATGCAGTGGGTGTTGTATAACATCTTCCATCATAAAAATTCACATATTATAGCCAATGACGCAATAACAACCTACAATATTAATTTCTTTGTACTATCATACTATAATTTGTATATTATCTATGTATATTTTGTTTGTTACTCTTTTTCTAAATATCCTCCAAGAATGTGACCAAAAAAATATGAGTTTTTAATTTCAAAATTAGTGAAGATCCAAAACAATTGAAAGAAAATATTTTAAAATACTAAACTAAACAAAAAATTTTCAATTTTTAGACACAAATTCTATCCAAAAGTGATCATTAGATACAAGCCCACAATTAATTTTGACAGTGTATCAATTAGATATTAGTCTATAACATTTTAGCTTTTGTATATTGTACCTGTATAATCTGTATATCAATTATGTATGTTTATACACTTGTTACGTATTAATGTGTACCACAAAAATGTATGGTGAATACAAACTTTTATCAAAGTTAAGAAACTAAAATCCACCCAAATTTGGCATATCTATGCATTGATGCCAAAAATGTACATTGAATACATTTGTTTGTGCCAGTGTTGATGAGAGTTCATGGTCTATCACAAAATAATGAAGAGAACTTTTAGTTGTTGCTATATACATCCCTCTAAGTGTTCCAGTTGGGTATGAAATCCACAACTTGTGCCTTACAAACTAATCAGACTTATTCTTTTAACATACAACTGACTAACAAGTGTAAGAAATGATATTCTTTATGTATTGTAAGGTGAAGGGCTACCAGTCCCATCACTAGCCACGAAGTAGGATCGTTTGTTGTTTCTATAATAAGTCCCTCCTTTTAGTGCACCAGTTTAGCCAACCCACAAGTGCTAAAATGCAATACTTTAGAAGCTATGTTTAATACGTGGTAAATAAAGTGGAGGGAAAGGAAAGGTAGTGGAGTGGAGGGGAGGAGAGGGAACCCTTAGGTTACTTTTTCTAGTTAGCATGGGGAGAGGAAGGGGGGAGAATATGAAAACAATGTACTTATAAAAAATAGCTCACTTCGTTAACAATACATGTATATAAGTAAATATTTAAAAGGCTTCATGCACCACACGCAAATAACACATGAAAATCAATATAAATTTAACTCACATGTCTTAGAAAAAAATCATATATTCATCTTGATTAATATAAAGAAAACAAAATTTTATCAAATTGAACATAATTGTGATACTCTATAGTTCATGAGTTTGATATCATGTCTATCAATAATTCACAGTGACATTTACCTTTTATCTAGTGAAGTAGAACGTTGATGGCATAAAAATTAGATTGCATCTTCTATTTTATATTCATTGAGGTTATACAAGTATTTCCTCCATATTTCTATTAAACTTCACATGCACATGTTCAAGTTCTCTCCATAGTATAGGATTTCCCTACACATTCCCCAACATTTCCCTATAACTATTTATCTTTCTTTTGTTTTTTTATATTTTTAGTTTTCATTATCACAAATTTTCTTGCCTTCCTATCAAAAAAATATGTACTACTTAAATTTTCTTTCTAAGTTGTATACAAAATACAATTTTAGTTCCTTTACTTTAGTTGGTTTCTCTAAATTTTCCATCCACATTTTACATGTCCCTTTAAGTGACATAGAATACACTTACAAGGAACTATATGTGATGTTTTGCCAGTCTAGATTTGGCTCAATTCCATTTATAAATGGGCAACTAAATTGCATCCAAGGCTGGTGTCAGCCATGGTGTGGTGGGATCCTCCTCTTTGTCCTTCAAAAGTCATGGGGGTTTTGGATGATGGGATGATCCTTTGACAGACGTCACAGTCCGCAAAGAGTGGGATGCTACCCTAGTGAAGCCCATGGAGGTCCACTACAACTTCAATCTAGTGGAGATTGTTGGCGACCCCAAAGGGCCTTCCTTTAGGGTAGACAACAACATACCATGGATGAATTCTCTTCCTGAGTGGTCTCAATAGTTGATGAGTTTCACAAATGCTCAATCATTTCCCAAATTCTTGGGAAAAAGTCTTTCATTGAATAGATCTATGACTGGATGTTGACGAATGGGATACTAAAAGACAACATGCAATTGTCGTAACTTGTTTGCGCCCTCTTCTTGACTAGGTTCACTTCAGAGGAGGATATGAAGACTGTCCTTGATCATGGCCCCTGGTTCTTCAACAATTAGTTGGTGATGACTATCAAAATGGTCTCCTTAGGAAGACATTCTTAGGGTGTCCCTTACATCACCACCTGTGTGGGTAACCCTCCCTGATGTCGGTCAGCATTGGACCAAGTGTGCAATCACCATTTTAAGTTATGGTATTGACGTCCCCAAAGGTGATCGACTTGTTGACTATGGGAAAATTTGTGGGTGTGGCTCATGTCTGTGTGGAAGTCAAGGTAGACAAAAAAACCACCTCATGTGGTCATGTTTGAGACACTAGATGGGAAGGGGGTCGAGATCAAGGTGGTGTATGATGCCCTCCAAATAGGTGATATGGTTGCAAGGTGTTTGGTTACTTGCCTTGTCAGTTGAATGATGAGTGTTGCTCACACCACGCGCCACTGGTGGATGGAGTCGAGATCAAAGAAAAAAGACCTATGAGGAGGTCTAAGGAGAATGGGTCCAATTGAAGATTGAGGTCGGTGCCCCGTAGGATTTAGTTACCTATGGAGGGTGTTGTGGTGTCAGACCACTATATATTGTAGATTGTTGGGGGTACCTTGATTCAACCCAATAGGGAGGTCATTATCACTGTGGTTGAAATGTTCACATTGACATGGGATCTCCTGGTCACTAATTCTATCACAATGAACATCGAGGCGATCCTATAGAAGAAGGATGAGCTCTCAAAGGACCTAGATATCAAGGATCCTTTATTGTCTACTTCAATGGGTACTAAGAACCAATTCTTGATTTTTGATAACCTAGACCATGATGAGTTGTTTGAGGAACTCTTAGGGGGCACAAGGGGTGTAGATACTTAAATGACTATAGACAAAGAAATGGTGAGGCATATTTCTCCCAGTACAAGGACCCCTCAAAGGGTGGCCTAAACAACAAGCATATTAGAACATCCTCACATGGAACATGAGGGGTGCCTCTAAAACAAAGTACCAACAAAGGGTGAAGAAGTTAATGCATGAAATTCATACCTCAATTATCTTTGACCAAAATATCATGGATCTCATCCATGCTCATTGGGTTTTGAATCCAATATCCAACCTGTTGAGGGTGGAAAGATTTATGTGGGTTCAAATGGATCTATTTGGGATGTTCTAGTGACTCTCTATATATATCAAGTGTTGACTATTCACATCAATAATGAAAATGTCCAATATGTCATTAGTGTAGTATGTGGGAACAATCATGAAGGATGCATATGACATTTATGAGAGATCCTCAAGAACTCTACAAAGCACCAAATACCTCAAAGGGTGATAGGATATTTCAACCATATACAAAAATCCATAGAGAAGTTTCGGGGCAAACCGATCCCTGATTTTGTTATGATTTGGCTTAATGAAACCATCAATGTAATCAACCTTATTATAATAAGCACAGTTGGGGTGTTACGACTTGTCATAACAAGAGAAGTCCTAATTAGCATATTTCTATAATCTTGACCAAAGCCCAATAAATGACGCTTGGTTGAATGTTTTCTCAACATCCAACATGAATTTGGATGGGCATCTGAACAACATAATGCTTTGATTGTTGTGATATTGATGGACAATCCTTATACCAATAGTCCTTTCCAATTTCTCAAATTTTGGATTGGTTGTCCTCAGTTTGAGGAGGTGGTTAGGTAGACCTAGGATACCCTAGTAATCAAGCATCCCATTTTTTTGGCGATGGAGAATCTCAAGAGATCTAATCTTGCCCCTAAATAAATGGTGTCGTGATCTAACCAGCACACCCAACCTGGTTAGGAAGGTGATGTAATTGTTTCATGCTATTGAAAAGGACCTAAGATACCATATGTTAGATGTTGGAAAGATCACAGATCAAATGGTTGTCATGGTTGAGTCTATACCAACTAGAGAAGGCATAGGAGGTTTATTTTGGGAAAAGAAGAAGGCATCTATGGATCAAATATGGGGATCATAATATGAAGATCTACAACAACTTCACCAAGAAAAATAACATGTGAGACTTGATGCAGACCAAAGTTAAGGCTCCATGTTGTGTCTTACTACACTTCAATCACATCTAAACCTAATAGATTACATGTTATTTCCCTCAATATGCATATTTCTCTCAAAAGCACTTATGGACATTCTTTGCATTTTTTTCAGAAACTTGGACCACATTTGGATGGACGAGAGAGATAGAGGGGTATAAAGAAGACACCATTGCTACCCCAACCTACCACTAGTGCCAAGGGTCAAACTAAAGCAAATAAGTCCATGGATCATGAAGTTTAAAGCTCAAGTTGTTATTCAAGACCCCAGAACGACTGTTGTACAGAGGAATGGTTGTACTGACAAATGCCGAAAATCACATGTTGAGGCAAGAATTGACAAGCTAAATCAACCTCAGTAGATGTCCTAGCCAGTATGATTGTGCCACAGAGCCTCGAGAATGGTTGTGCTAGCCAGCAGGATCATGCTACCAAAGACCAAAATGGGCATTCCAAGTGGCATGACCTCCATCCCAACTCACCCACCATGTTCGTGCTACCCAGCATAGTCATTCTACCAAGTCCCCACCATGGTCGTGTTGGACAGCACGGCTATGCTACCATCCTTCATTTTCCCAAATTTAACTTGTCATTTTCCACTTCCTCAGAATGCCCATTCCCTCTCAGCACGATCGTGCTATCTCAGACCCACCATGGCCATGTTGCCACCCAAAACCCTAATATTTCAACACTATTCTACCCAAACTCCCCCACTTAACCTAGTCCTTCCACACCACCTATATATACCTAGGTGGCGGTTGTAGCACAAGGTTACACCCCCCTAGCATTCATTTCAACATTCCTTAGTATATTCAAGAGCTCTCAGCTACTCCCATCCACCTTCGCTTCATTTCCACCTTCCTTCACCCCAAAACCCTACTTTTCTAGGGTTTTTCCCACTTCCACCATCCATTCCATGCCCTATTGCTACCAAGGAGGGAGGACTTTGATCTCTTGTTGTTGGAGGTGAAAAAGGAGAATATCTTCCAATAGCTCATTGCTTTTCTTTATTCTTATACCTCTTCTTTTACTCTTTTTTGCACTATGATTAGCTCAACCCTTTGTGGTGGGTTGTTTGGGATTAAAATTATACTTTGATAACATGTTAGAGGAATATAATTTGTAAACTCCATAATTTCATTCTCTGATGATCTTATTTCCCATGTTGCTTCTTGTGGTGTTTGCCTAAAAACACGAATTACTTATTGTTTTATGCTTGAAACCACCTAAGTCTAGGAGAAGATGTCATATGTCAGGCTACCTTGGGATTTGCTCCTAGGTCCAACTAGTGAATCCCTAGCTAGTACCCCATCTTCCCACACATATATCCCTTCTCCTACTCCTAGACATGAGATCTAAGTAGTCAGATTAAGATTGTTTAGTGTAATTGCCTAGAATTTTACTAAAAGCTAGATGGTGATTATGAGAGGTGAAATACCCCCCCACCTCTACTCCCCATTCCTACATTTGGCTCCCAATTAGACTAAGAACTTTCACGCTTGAAACCTAGATTAGTCAAATCCAATTTAAATCCCACCTAAACCTTGGTCCAATTGAGCCTCGTAAGGCTAAATAGGGTGTGTAAGGGTGTAGTTCCCCTTCACAGACTCTATTCTTTCCATGGCCAACTAAAAGACTAGGGAGATTCCATTGCATTTGACTATTTTTTGGTTTAGCTATCTAAAATGAAGGATTAGTTTTTGTATGGTATGTTCCCCCAAACTAATATCTTAGTATCACTCCCCTAAATAGCCCACATCTCCTTAACTTGCATTTAAGCTCCAATTGCTCTCTTTTCTAGTTCATGTTAGTTTAGTTGATTGTTGTAGTTCCTTTGTTAGTCAATGCCCTATTTTGGTCAGTTAGGTCTTGCTAAAGTAGTTAATGCTCCTTTGAGCTTGCTAGTGCTAATCTTGCTCGTTAGTGATAATCTATGTCATTAATTTATTTATTGTCTAACTTGTTTAGCTAGTGTAACTTAGTATTAGTCTCTTGCTCTTTCTTAATTAGTTGACTTTCTTTATTAGCTAGAATTAACTTGTTTAGGGTTAAATCAGTGTTTTGCTTATTTTACTTCATTTCTTTTTTTCTTGCACGAACCTTACTGTAATCAAATCAAAACCAACTTTAAACCCTAAAAACCCTAATCTTCGATTTAGGAACATAGCTTTATCAAACTTTGCTATAGTGCCCCCTCTCTCCCTGGAGATCAGTCCCTCACTTGCCTATCACCTATACTATAATATGATGATGTGCGCTTGCAAGTGATATATTATAGTTTATGTGAATGTATTAGTATATGGCCCATTTTAAATTCAAAAGATCCAAAGTGAGTCTCTAGTGAGCTTTGGGATTTCATCTATTCATAACTCAATAGAGTAGCGTGTAGTCCTTACAAAGCTCTAAGGGAGGTGCACCAAGCTTTCTGGCATCGTGGCCAGGGATAGAAAGTGTCACAACTCCCTAGTAGTTGTGGTGTGACCTCTCTCCTTAAGCATCATCTTTAGCCAGGTTGTTTTGGCTATGTTTGAGAACACACCAAGCTCTATAGCACCATTGTTGGGGATATAGGTGCTTGACCTAGCTAGTTAGTGTAGCTTCACTTTTTCTACTGCCCTCACCATTGCTATTCTTTATTCTTTGCTTACCTTTGCATACTTGTCTTCTAGTTTATATGTCATTTCTTGTTTGTTCCTTGTTCATGTGATAGTTGTGCATTCTTGGGTGATGTTCGACTTCAAGTGTCCTAGTTCCACTTGATCCAGAGATAGATAGAAGGAGATGTAAACACCAGTGCATACAACACCAAGAGGCTGAAATGGCAGAACAGGATGCCCAAATCCCTCCAGAACTACCACCACCCAAGCCACTCCATGAATACTTGACCCTGGGGAACTACACATCTCACATTGTCACCCTAGTTGACCAAATGTCAGGTCAACAATTATACATTCCACCAGACCTCCTTGGAATCCTACCCACCTTCTATGGGATGGAGAATTAGAACCCATATCTCCGCATCAATGCATTTTTGAAGACGTGCTCCACCTTCCGCACCCCTACTGCAACCGATGATTCTATCAAGAGAACATTATTCCCCTTTTCACTCAAGGAAAAAGATAATGAATGGTACATGTAGAAGCCATAATTAGTTACTTGGGTAGCTAAGAGAAAGAGTTTTTGAATAAATTTTATCCTATCTTCAAGTTGATGCAAATGAGGAGGTACATCACTTTATTCACTCAGAAGGATAATGGGTCATTTCATGAGACGTAGGAGAGGTTCCAAAAGCTGGTTAAAGATTTCCCTCACCATGAGGTTCCCATTTGGTAACTTGTGTAGTCCTTCTACAGTAGGCTATTTAAATTGGGTCAAACAGTGGTTGACTCCTTGTGTGGTGGAACCTTCATAGACAAGCCCCCGGAAGAATCATGGCCCTTTTCAAGCATCTAGTGAAAAATTCACATCATTGGGCTTCTATCATGGGGGTACACTATGATAGGAACTGGGATCCTCCTCACCTTCCCCTCCTCGATCTAGGTAAGATCAAAATCCCCAAATGATAAAAATTCTTGCTTACATGATGAACTTGATGAAAAATCAAGATGGAGGTTCTTCTAGACAATCAACCAACTATGTGGAAGATATGTGTGAGGAGGTTCAGGCTCTTCAATCTTTTGGCAACCGCAACAACCAAGGGACAATGTCTAAAACCTACTCTCTTGAGTGGAGAAATCACCCAAACTTCTCTTGGAAGAAAGGGGATGAAGAACAAGGGCAGCAAAGACATCATCAAGGACAAAGTATAGCTCTAAATTTGAAGAAGAAGTTTTAGCAATCACTAAGATCCTTGATGATGTAAAGAAGTATGTTCCCTCTCAAGGAAAAAACATTAGTCATCTAGAGCAAAGGATTGATTAGATTTCATTATCTCTTGCTAGACATCAGAAGGAAAGTCTTCCCTCTCAAACCTTCATGAACCCCAATAGTGTTGGTGGAACCGTGGGTTCTCCTCAAGGTACATATGGTCCTCCGCAAGGGAAAGGGCACACATTGCAGTAGTACCAAGGACACCAAAATCCTTAATATCCTCCACCCCCACAACCCAACTACAACTACCAATACCCTCCACCTTCACCACATTCTTACCAACAACCCCTTATCAATATCAAACCCCTCCACAACAACCACCATCCCAACCGTAGTTCATTATTCAAAACACAAATCCCACGCACCAAAGTCCACCGCCTTAAGGATCACAACCACCACTGTAATATCCCTCCTCTTCCACTCATGAGTAAGTGAAGGTGGTGAATGTGTCGAGAAGTGGGAACAATTTATATTAGTCAAAGAGAAAAATATTTAAGTGTTTAGGCAATGAAGATAGAGATGATTACTATGATTCAATGTGATGATATTGTGATAGGAAGCTGAGATGATATTGTGACATAGGATGGTGATATTATGATTCCCATGATACCTCTTGATGGTTATTTTTATGTGAGCTAATTAGGTGCACAACTTCTTCCTTTTCCGGATGCACTTGAAGACCCATCTGTCGCTAAAATAAAGAAGAAACATGTTGACAATATAATGCAGACATTCAAGAAAGTGAGTATAAACATTCCATTGCTAAAACCCATAAGAAAATTCCTTCATGTGAAAAGTTCCTAAAACACATGTTCACCTCCAATAGGAATACAACTGGAAGAATGCCAAGGTGAGTCAATCTCATTGAATAAGTGAGCTTCATTTTGCAACACACCGCTCCAAAGAAGAGAAATTATCCCAGTGCACTCATCATCCCTTGCCACATTGGAACACAGCACATAAACCAAGGTCTTATTGACTTGGGTTCTAGTGTCAATCTAATGCCTTATGATGTGTATGTTGAGTTGAAATTTGGACAATTGGGGCTGGGAAACTATACCTTGCAATTGTCCAACCATGATGTGAAGACACCTAGAGCGGGAATTGATGATGTGTTGGTGAGACTTGATTATGAGACCTCTCATTCTTTCCTATTGATTTTACTATCCTTGATATGGAGAAGAACACAAGGAAGGTACCTATTATCTTGGGGATACCTTTCCTAGCTACATCTAACATAGTGATGCATGTGAGAACTGACACCATGTATGTGACATTTTTGCACATGAAGATCTGGTTGAACATCTTCAAGGCTTCCTCTAAATCCAAGGTGATAGGTTCTACAAAAGAAGATTTCTATCTTATCAATTGCCTTAAGGAGATTGTTGAGGAATGCCTACCTACGTGGATTGAGAAGGTCACCAAGGGTAGAGTTCTAGAGCCTATTGTTGAGTTTCCCAATGATGACATTGTTGAGGAAAATGAGAACACATTAGTGGCCACAAGTGAGGATATTCCTTCCATTTATGAGAAACCTTTGAAGAATTCCATTAAAGAACCTCCGATTCTTGAGCTTAAATCTCTTCCTAAAAGTTTGAAGTATGCAATTTTGGGTCAAATGGAACCCTTATGGTGATTGTTTCTTCTATTCTTTCTTGTGAATAAGAAGATTCTATTATCTCTATTTTGAATAGGAAATATTCAAGACACATGGTGGTCTATTTCTGATTTGAGGGGTGTTGACCACTCCATTTCTATCCATAGGATCTATTTTGAGGATGATACAAGGCCAACCTACCAAATGCAAAGGAGGATGAATCCAAAGTTCAATGAAGTTGTAACTCAAGAGGTTGTGAACTTCCTTGATGTCAGGATCATCTATCCCATTTCTTACAGTCCTTGGGTGAGTCCCATCCAAGTATGCCCAAAAAGGTTGAATCATTGTGGCTCTAAATGAAGATAGAGAATTGATGTTGGTGTGAGGGCAACATAAATGTAGAATGTGTGTGATTATAGGAAGTTTAATGATAAGACAAAGAAGTACCATTTCCCTCTCCCATTCATTAATAAAATCTTGGAGAGGCTTGCAGGACAAAGCTTCTATTGTTTCTCATATGGTTACTCAGCTTATTTCCAAGTGGTAGTGCATCATGTTGATCATGAGAAAACCATGTTCACATGTCCAATTAGAACCTCTACTTATAGGAGAATGCCTTTTGGACTCTCAATGTCCCTTCCACATTCTAAATATGTGTCACATCCATTTTCTCTGATATACTTGATTCTTCTCTTGAAGTTTTCATGCATGATTTTTTAGTGTTTGGCAATACTTTTGATGAATGTTTATCTCACATCAGCTGTTCTTGAGAGATATGTTAAGGTCTCTTTGGTTCTTTCTTTAGATAAAATTCATTTCATGGTTCTCGAGGGCATTGTTCTGGGTCGTAGAGTTTCCAAATCCAGAATTCAAGTTGACAAGGAAAAGTGGGGCTCATTTATACACTTACCATTCCTTCCACCGTAAGACATGTCCATCCTTTCTTGAGGCATGCAAGTTTTTATCATTGTTTCATCAAATATTTTAGCAAGATTTCTAGACCGTTGTGTCATTTTCTTGAAGAAGATGCATTGAAGCTTTCAACCACTTGAAACACAATCTGATTTCTTCTCCTATCATGCACCCCCCAACTTCCCTATGCCATTTGAGATCATGATTGATGCTTCAAAAATGTCAATGGGATTTGTTTTAAAGGATTGGTTGGATACCACATGCCATCTATTGTGTGAGTAAGATGCTTGATGAAGCTCAAAAGAACTACAATACCGTGGAGAAATAATTGTTTGTCGTGAACTTTTCTCTTGACAAGTTTTGCTCCTATGTGCTATAAGACAAGGTGATTGTTTATACTGACCATGCAACACTTAAGTATCTCATGTCAAAGAGATACTCAAATCCTAGGTTGATCTTGTGGATTCTATTGCTCTAAGAATTTGATTTGGATATTGTTGACAAGAAGGGAATTGAGAATTCTACAACTGATCATCTCTCTCATATTGAAGCTCCCTATGATGATATAAATAAGATTAAGGAGGCAATGCCTCATGAGCAACTCTTCTTGCTTGATTCTACTAAAAGTCTGCGGTACAGGCACATAGACAACTTCTTGTCTAGCTGGAGAGTACCAAGTACATGGACTAGAGAGGAAATTAAAAGGTTGTTTACTATGGTAACAAACTATGTGTGGGATGACCCACATCTCTTCAAGTGTTGATCTTATGAACTCATAAGAAGGAGCATTCCAGAAAGTGAGCAGTAAGAAGTTATCGCTATATTCCATTCCAGCATATGTGGTGGGAAATGGACAGCTGCAAAAGTTCTCTCGTGTGGTTTCTGTTGTCCAACATTATTCAAGGATTCTCATGGGTATTGCAAACTTGGTTGAAGTGACAAAAAGTGGGCACCATCTCAAAGAGGGACATGATGCCTATATCTCCTATTCTTATAGTAGAGGTTTTTGTTGTTTGGGGTATTGACTTCATGGTTCCATTTTCCCCTTCTCTTGGGTATGTGTACATCTTAGTGGTTATATACTACGTCTCCAAGTGGGTGGAAACAATAGCTACAAAAAAATGACCACAAGGTGGTGTGTAACTTAATCAAATTGAATATCACCATATGTCTACTCCTTAACACAATCAAAATGGTGATCAAGTTGAGTTGGACAATCGGGAGACAAAGCTCATTCTTGAGAAGACCATATGACTGGACCACAAGGACAGGTCTCAATGACTCAATGAAGCTTTGTGGGCATATAAAATAGCATGCAAAGCCCTTATTGAAACCATAGTATTCAAGCTACTATATGGGAAAAGCTACCATCTATGTAACACACTGGATCATGGACCCTGCCCAAGAATTTTGACCTTTTGTACTTAGCCAAACAAGGTTAATGTTTTAGACCTAAAAGATGTTTAGTATAACCTTAATGAGCTAATGCATGTATAAATCACCTTAATATAACCTAATGCTTACACATAAAATATGTCACATGAGAGAAATGAAAAATCATAAGAACTCATCCCAAATAATCTTACATAATTCCTTTGGTGATAATATGAAAATATGGAACATAATTGGGAGGATAATTGAGATAATGGTGAAATAATATAATAATGGGCCATAAATGGTACACATGACATATCTCATAAAAGAAAAAACTAAAAAGTTGAAATAAACTTGAAAATCCTAATCTACACGTTTAAAATAGCCTACATGTCAATTTTCATCTAATTTGGACAACCTTAAATAATGAGGGTAAGTATAGGAGAGAGAAATTGTATAAAATCAATATAAGATGAATAATATGATATATATCTTCAAAATATGGAAATATAGGCAAATTCATATTTAACACATCAAAGATAACTTGTAGATGAAGTTTCACCAAATTTGGATAATCCTAGTGTCATTAATGCATGAGGAAGAGAAAATAAGATTTGATTTAATTAATGAACCAAAATTCTCAAATGGAAAATCCAATTGCATATTTGGAATATATATGTCGTATTTGGCCGTTGTGCAAAATTTCACCTAATTTGAAGTTTTTTTGCACCCTCAAACAAGTTTAGAAAGAAATATGCATTTGAAGGGCTAATTTGATCAATATTCAGTTAATGCAATTCATTTTCCAAAGTTCTCAGTTTCCTATTTTGTCACATTGCCACACTGTGAATACTTGGTTTCTAGATTTAAGTCATGCACCTAACCCTTGCAACTGTCAGATCCAGATCCAAAGGTAGCGAGATTGTCTCCTACCTTGGGTCGAATGGGTTTTTAACACGCACAGTACATGCAAGTTTTTCTCTATTATTTCTATCTCTCGGTTCCATATCTGTCTCCAATTTTCTCTCCCTTACCTTTCTCATTTCTTTATATTATGATTGAATCTAACATTGTTATGGTTTCATCCCCTATAAAGCAATAACCACACCCGCCACCATCTTCTCCCATGTTCTTCCTCTGCTTTTCATATGCCTTCCTCCTTTGGTCATTAGACCTCCCACTAATACTACCATGAGTTCCTTCATAACCCCATGCTCTATTTCTTGGAGTTGCTTTGGCATGGTTTGACCTCAAGCACCCTTCCCCAACTCCAACTACTGCACCAAGGAACTAGAGTTGCGGGCAGGGCTTCCGACCTCCGTGAATGCCTGGAGATAGCTCAGAGGAGTTCCCTGAATCAACGCAAAGGTAGATTCCTCCTCAACTGATCCGTATGATAAGTAATATGTTTCCCCCCTTTTAGTCACCTGACTGTTTTTCTTCAATCCATGGTGTGATCTACTATTTTGTTCATAATTGGGTCTGTTTCTCTCTATGTTTGAATCTGGCATGAGTTGTGAAGTCACCCTCACTTGCTAGTTTTTCATTGGGTTCCTTGTTCTGTGGTTTCCCAGCTACTACTTTGTGCCATCCATGGCGGAGCGGGTAGATTGGGGATGGTGAACCTTCACCAGCTTCATTTGGGGTCATTGGCAATAGGTGGTTCTGATGAAGTCTTTCAAAATAGTTGTGGGATGAGCTTGGGGCTCAGGCCTTGGCTAGTCCTTCACCATGATGTCACTGCTTTTGGTCTACAGCCATGGTCAAGCAAACTATAGGGGGATGAATCCCCTCAATCTTTTCTCCTCTTTGCCCTTTTGTTTTCATTTTGTTTTTGTTTTTCCTCAAGGGATTCATAACTTCTCCCCCCTTTATTTCTTGGCTTTGCGCATTTGGTTTTGCTAACTTGTTTGAGTATCCAGCCAAGTTGGCCACCCCTGATTGGGCCAACCCATATGCACAACTCTCTCTCTCTCTCTCTCTATATATATATATATATATATATATATATCATGCTTTCTCACGAGTCTGATGCTAACTTGTAATTTCCTGATTGTTTAGTTTTCAAAAATTCATAACTAATTATTCATAGGTTGGAAAAATATAATAAAATGTGATCTAGAATCATAAACATATAATCTATCTAATGGTGATTTTTTTTGCCTGAATCTAATATTATCAAAAGGTGATTGTAATGGATTTTCCTAAATATGTAATAACTTGCAAAATTTATAACGAATAATTTATAAGTCAAAAAAAAGTTAAATATGTTTTGAAATCAAAAAATTATAATCTAATGTATGGTGTGGCTTTGATAACCTAATTCACTAATACTAAAAGGCAACTTTTAGGGTTTTTAATGAAAACCTAACCCGAACTCTACATTTATGCATCATAGGTGTTTTGAAGACCTAGGCTTGGATCTAGGACTGACTTTCGACTATTTAGATTCATGAGTAAGGTATGTTTGCATCCCCTATTATTTATTTTGAGGAATTCACCAAAATTATCTTTGCCATAGTCATATGGACATTAGCCTACACAATATTCTTTCTTTTGAAAATTATGGTTCATGTGAACTACTTTATTTGTTACTGATCTTGTAATCATATTTAGATATTCTCTTGGTCTCTTTCTTATGCTTTGCTCATAGTGGAACATAATTTTGTGATATGTTCTTCTTTGCCCACATTGGTAGTGGATGTTTATATGGTACATTATTTGATGGCATGGATCCTATGATCCCACTTTATACTTGATGGATGTTCTCATCCTGCTTATTTGTTTATACTTGCTTATTCTTTTGTTATGCATCATGTGGTTATTGCTAGTATAATTTTACATTTTATTTTATGTGGATGTGAACATTCCCACATGAGTGCAGAGGTGATAATTCTTGCTTATGAAATTATTTTGAGCAGATGTGTATCCTATCCTACTCAGGTGGATGTATACAGTTCCTATCCACTTCATATTTAGAGCGGATGTATACAGTTCCCACTCACCTCATATTTTTGGTGGATGTGTTATTTCCTACCTACGTGTTTATATTATCTAGTATTGTCATAGGCAAAACACATGGATGCTTAATGCTTTAATTTTCTCTTACTTATCTCTTTTATTTTTGTTCTTTCCTTTTATTCCCTTTGGGTAGTACTTTTCTCTTTCCTGGGAAGCCTTTATTCTTGTTGTTCTTTATTTCGTTATGTTTCTCACTTTTCTATTTAGTATGCACATACCAGCCTTTGTTGATGTCATCTATTTTTTTCTCTTCTTGATGGGGTATGCTTCCAACCCTAGGTGAAGGACAAGGAGGAAATGGCATGAAGATATGGGCTTAGCTTAAGGAGTTAAAGCTCAGAGACAAACTTTTTATGATTTATATTTCCCTCTACTTAGATCCATATGTTGTATCTTACATGTAAAATCTTTGTGGGAGATTATGATGCTCCTTTGTAACCTTGTGATAATTTGAATATAGTCAACATTTTTGCTGCTACACTTTGGTTGTTTCAAATAACAACATATCATATTTGAAAATTTTACACATATTCCAACATACCTTTTGAGTGTGTTTGCAATGGATGTTTTATTCTTCAAAATTTTAGTAGAGAGTGGACCCCCTCTATGTCCCACTCCTTACAATCTTCCCGTTGAGTTACAACACAAGGCATTATGGGCCTTGCAGACTATGGATATAGACATGGATACTATTGGAGTTGAAAGGAAGTTGCACCTTCATGAATTGAAGGAAATTAGGCATGAACCGTATGATTTGTCAAAAATATACAAAGAAAGAATCAAGTTTTTGCATGATATGTTGATCAAGAAGAAGTCATTTGAGCCCAGACAATGGGTATGGCTATACAAATCAAGGATGGAATTCTTCCCCGAAAAGCTTAGATCAAGGTGGGAAGTGTCATACTTAGTGAAACATGTGTACCCGTCTGGTGCCATTGTGATATGCAAGGAAGAAGGTGCAAAAGAATTCATAGTGAATGGTCAAATATTGAAATATGTTGTGGAAGTTGGGCATGACAAGGGCAATCAATGTTTTTATATCATCACTCTAGTTGAGGAACTCTTGATAGATGAAGAGGTGTGCTTAAATGCACATGAGAGAGATATATACTACAAGGATGCTTTGAATATCCCAAGAGGATGAGTTATCCAAGAATCAATAAGCCCAAATGAAGACATAAAACTTAGCGCTAGTGGGAGGCAACCCACCTAGGTTTGGAAACTTTTGCACCCAAACTTTAATTTTTGATACTTTTTGTTTGTTGTGACACATTCCAAAAAATACACGCATGCATGTCGATATGTATGCCCAGAGAGCCAATCATACAATGATTGTAACGGGGCATTCGATACCTGATTTGATCTTGATATAGGTAATTTCATATGTTATGTTTGTCTCAATCATGAGATGATGACACTCACATAGTAGATGTCTAAAGAATGCTACTACTCAATGATATATGTCTTCAAGTTGAGTATCTGAACAATGAGATCATGTGTATGATAAGAGTACATGCATTCTTGCTATGTCCCTAGTCGAATATTATTGTGGAAGCAAAATAGACAATAGTAATACATAAGACTAGAATGTGTCTTGACTGATGATAGAGTCTTGTTATCATTATATGTGATATCAAGTCAAACACATAGGTACATGTGAGACAACAGTGTACCTGACAGACCCGCCTTGAGAGTGATACATGGAGACCATGGAATAATAGTCCAAATCAACTCCCATAGTGTTAGTGGTGATTGTGGTTCTTAAACCTGAAGTCACTACACTCATCACATATTGTTTCATGTATTTTGACATCATCTAACATGACCTTGAATAAGGGTTGCTACAAAGGTGATGCTCAGATGCATTGTGACTTGTCAACATGGGGATTGAGTGTGAGTTATGTAGATGGGAGTTTTCCCTCCTAAGGAGATTGGTATCCATGCCACTTGATAAGTGAGAATGATAAATATGTGGTCATACTCATGTGACTCAATATAAGATATGTGAACTCACATGCATATCATATAATCTGCTCTAGTTCTAGGAATAGGGATTGAATGTTTAGAGGATGACAATCCAGTGCCTTGAGTTCAATCTAGGTATCAGAGACAAAGGAAATATATGATCACTGTAACACTGATCATGGATTAAAGGTTGAAATTGTTTTCCAACCTTCGAATTACTTGGGTACAAATGATGTGTTGCTAGATATCGATCATTTCTTATGATGTCACAAGTTAGTTATGGACATTCACTACCAACATAATTTGGGACCTATAGGGTCACACACATAGGATGCACCTGGAAAAGGATTTTACTCATGAATAAGGTTTAACTTTATAACTAAATTTTTTAGGTATTCTATTTGAACATCATTGGTTGTATATTGGCTGAGATAGAAAATGAAATGACCATTTCACAAATCAAACTATCATTTCATAAGTGAAATGGCTGGTTCAACAGTGAACCGACAAGTTCACTGTTCGTAGCTTCTAGAAAATTCATGCAATTCTGTCTCTTTGACTCCTAGATGAACTAAAAACCCTGACCCTGGTCATCCTATATAAAGAGGGGCAATCTAGGTTTTCATAGACACAACAATAAGCTATGATAATTGTTGTCCTCTCAAGTTGTGTTAACCAAGAGAGCCTGAGCAAGTCCTACCCTTAAAAGGGAGGGACAACTAGGGAGAGAAAACATGGAAGACTGAATCAACCCTAGCTGGATGACGTTTAAAGGAACAACTCCTTTATGTTGGCTCTAGTATCACAACATGGAGTTTCTGGTGGTTCATGTGGACTACTTAGAGCTAAGGAGGCCTTTTCCAACTACTAGGAGGACTTCATCCACCATCATCCATGGTGTTGCACAAGGAGGCCATTGCTGACGACTACTTGAGTGATGCTTGAAGAAGAAGCATGTTGTTGCAAGGATAAGGCGATGAATTTTCTCTAGGACCAGGTATATCTCTTGTGACCCTCTTTCCTAGATACATTGTTATTGACACGATCTGCTGGTTTGGGAATCAGGCATTAAAATTTTTTTTTTCTGCTTATTTGTTACCCTGATTTCCCAACAATACATGCTTTTGTTTGAAAGTTTTGTTTAGTTTTTTATTGCGACTAAAATAAAAAGGTGGAAGCTTGAGAAGAAGGGTAAAATATAGTGAAAAGTATTGATAAAATGTCAAGTAGATTGAAGTTCTTTTTGGGAATATGAATGATTGATAGATTTGAGAATTTTGTAAAATTTTTGAACTTGAAAGAGCCAGCACAGTTGTGCTGGCACGGAATGGTCGTGACAGTATGGTCGTTTCAATAGATTAAAACCTATGCTTTGGGTCTGGTCAACATGATTGTTCTAACCAACACGGCCATTCTTGGTGCTACGCCAACACGATCGTGTTGGCCTGGACCCACAACTTAAGTTCTTCAACTTTTCTCTACATGGCATGATCCACCCATCACTCAACTCATGAAGAATGTCAATTCTATAGACTTTTGATGAGTATATTTATACCCATTTTTACATGTTGTTTTACTCACTTTTTAGGGGTTGTTGTGTTTCTATTTCCTATTTTTAGCTTTATATTCACTTAAATGCAATTATTTTCTCATTTTTGAACTTTAATGCATTTTCACATATATTTTGTGGAAAATCAGCCAAGGCTGTGTAACAACGCCCAAATTGATGATTAAGCCCTCACTATGCTACACCTTAAGGCAAGCAAGGCTTGAAAGCTTTCCCTTTGATCACCTTCCAACCAACTAGTCAAGAGAGAGGCTCTTCCATTTGCCCGACTCGAGCCGTGCTTCACTCAGAGTCCTCCTAATTTTAATACCCAAAAGAGTGCTCCCAGCATCCAATCCATTCTGGTTCACTCCATATTGGTCAGCCAAAGAACTGGATGTGAGGTCCAAATTGAGTAACCCATGTAATTCATCTATTGGACAAAGTACAGACGATGCAATCGGATGTCTTCGACCACATGAATTCATCCTTAGGGTTTTGTAGGTGGGGAACACATCTATAAAAAGGAAGCCCTATCATTTGTTAAAAGGGTCTCTGATTAGTGATTAGAAGCCACATTATAGAGCACAACCCCTAGTGAGGAGAGAGGAGGTGTCGGTCATAGCAGAGAGATTGGTCTTCCTACACCAGGCATCGTGACCCTCTCCATCATTCCTACTATCTCTTTGTTGTTGTCCCTTTCTATGAGATAGTAGATGACTTGTGTTGGGGCAAGGGGACTAGCCCCGATCACCCACATTTTATCATATCTTGTATTTAAACTCAAAAATATAGTTGTTAAATAAAGTGTCATTCTGCTCAATGCCTTGCTTTGCAAATTGATGAATTTTTTGCATATATGTTATAATAATGGATATGGATTTTGTTGTGAGTGTTATTAGAATACTAGAATGATCTTATTGTCCCCCTGAGCTGTCAGCAAGGGATAGTGAGGTTATTGGATTTGATCTGCTATGTGTCGAGGATGGTCGGTTGTAAGTAAAGGAGTTTGGTGGTAGACAAGAAACTTGGGTGCCGAGGATGGTCAGTTCAAGGGAGTATGTATTAGGTGACTACATGTATCCCGTGAGGGTGCAACGACTAAACCTTGATTTAGTAATGATTATTAAAGAGTTAGATCTTGGTAGGATAATAATGCATGCTTGGGTAGCAAAATCCCAAGCCCTGGTTCTCTTTATTACCTATTATTTACTTCTTTAATCTTTGTTTCTTTTGACATCAGTTAGGTGTAACCAATCTTTCAAATACTCAGTGATAAATATTACTCTTAATAATTTTGAATTTATATAACTAATTAAAAACGTTGTCCCTTGGGTTCGATCCTTATGTATATTGCAATAAGACTTCCTCTCATGTGAAGTGGGGAATTCGTGCAGTGATTTTGGTCAAACTTGGAAGTATTTATTTAAGGGTTTTATTGGTGCAACACTTGGAGCCCCATCAAATTGTTTCCAGGGACGACAGTAGTTTAATATTTTTAGAAGTATAAGCATAATTCGGATTTTTATTTTATTTTATTTACTTTTCTTGATAATATTGAATATCCCCTAGAACCAAATGCCCCACTCATGATCATTCTTTCTCTTTTTAGGTACTCGTAGCCTATGTGAAGATCTAAGAGTCTTCACTAATGATTGTTATTTGATCCTGAAATTGAGAAAACTCTCAAAAATCTTGGCAAGGAGAGAGCCATGCGTAGACGTGGCAGCTGCAGAAGCAGCTTTTCAAGCATGCATCAATGCAGCTATCATGGCCCAATGAGAACTACTTGACGCAAAAAATAGAGAACATGTGGAGGCTGATTTTGAGACCAGCCTAGAAGCCACCCAAGACGCGAAGCACAAAAAAAGAATTATGGGATATTTCCATCCTAATGGCACTGATTTAACTCATCCAGTTCAACCTCTAGGTGACCCGATCGGGATCAGGTCCCAATGGGTTAGCCTACTACAAAACTCTGCCTTTACAAGAAGGATTGGAGATAATTGTCGGGAACATCTTCTCAAGTTCAACGACCTTTATTCGATGATGAAGCCATCAAGCACCACCGACGAAACCATGCGACTGCAGCTCTTCAAATACCCTCTCACAGAAAAAGTAGAGTGTGATATAACACTCTTTGAGAGGATTCGGTCAACACATGGGAGGCCCTAGAGAACAAATTCCTAGAAACATTTTACCCACCTTTAATGACCTACTCAATTCAGGGACAGATTATAAGACTCAATCAAGTTCCTGAGGAATCCCTATATGAAGCATGGGAGGGATTCAATGAACTCATACACAAGTGTCCGCATCATGACATCTATAAAAAATAGATCATTGAGTTCTTCTATCAAGGAGTCAGTGATGAGACAAGAAAATTCCTCGATTCCTCCTCCAAGGGAAATTTAAAGCGACAGAGTTTTGACTACGCACTCAAAATCATTAACCTTGCAGCAGAGAACAAACCCACTAGATTAGAACCTCGTACAAGGGCATTCTTGAGGTGGCCATGGTAGAAGACCGACTGGAACGCAAATCTATCTCTAAACCATTGAAAGCTCCATACCTCAACAAGATAATCTTAAGAAGTCCCTCAGTGTGTATAAGAGAAAGAGTCAGACTGCCAAAGTGCGAACTATTGAGCCTTTGTGTGAATTGTGTCATGTTGTGGATCATAGCACTGTTAACTGTCAAAAGCTATACGCTGCATTCCATAAACATCAAGACGAACAATAGTAAATAGTTACTCAAGCAGAAGACATGAAGTCAATCCATAACATTATAGGGCTGGAGTACTATAATCCAAATCAAGCTTGAAGTCATCCTGGTTTCTAGTATGGGAACCCTACAGAAGTTGAAGGTCCAAATCATACTTCGATGCAACCCACCCAAGATAGAGAGCCAATGAATTATAATGGCTCACACAACCAAGAAAACTTCAGATTCAATTTTCTCAGTCAGAACTACCAGGAAGCAATTCCAGAATCCAAATCAAGATCCCCCACATCAGATCAAATCTGGACCAGAGCAGGACTCAATGAAGGCACTTTAAGAGATGATGACGTCATACCAGACTCAGCTCGCTAATGCCATAGTTAATCAAAAGGTGTTGGAATCTCATATCGCTTGACTGGCTAGTAGCCAACAACCCCCAGTTGGAACAATTGTTGTCCATATAGAAAATAACCCCAAGCATCTGAAGTAGTTAAATGTTGTAATGACCGTGTCAGGAAATGTGTATAACACACCTCTTGTCTCTACTCCTGTTGGCAAGATTGACATCACCCCAATTGAAGTTCCAATTCACCCAATCAGCCATTTAGAGAGTCAGACAACAAAACCTCCCATGATGTTAGCATAATCTAATACCAATGAAAGCATGACAGAAGTGACTCTGATACCCAACTCTGAAGTTCCCATAATTCATATGCATTATCTACATGTACCCTATGTAGGATGGCTTGGAGTAAATATCTTAAAACCCTTTTTTCCAGGAAATATACAACCAAGGACTATGAGACTGTGAAACTTGCACAAGCAAGTTTAGATATAGTACAAAATTAGATACCTCAGAAACAGAAAGATCCAAGTTTGTTTGGAATAGATTGTTTCTTAGGTGATGGCATGCCTCAGTAGGGACTCGCTGACTTAGGTGCTAGCATATCCATTATGCCTTACACCTTATAGCAGCTCCTAGGGTTCACAGATCTCCTACCCACGACAATGACCATTCAGCTAGTGGATGCATTCGTCACTAAACCCCTAAGAATTATAGAAGATGTCCCTATGAAGCTAGGACATGACACCTACATCCCATGTGATTTTGTCATTATACATATCAAAGAAGACAAAAGGTTCTTGCTCATATTAAGAATACCATTCCTACCTACTGCATGAGCTTTAGTGGACATTGAAGCCAAAAAAATCATTCTATGACTAGGGAAGAAGACTATTGAATATCGATTTCTTGAAGACCTGAAGAGGGTTCATAATTTGATCAAAGATTTTAAGGTAGAAGGTAACTTGGAACCACAACGAACATGCCCGCATGAGGCTGATCAAGACCATAGAGCCCTGCCCACAAACAAGCCATGGATGTTGTCAAACCATTGACTAGGGTCCACAAGTTTGGAGGATAAGGGTTCAGATACCATGTCTATAGTTGTAAGTTGAAAAGCACTACTGTTAGTCGGGTCCACGATGCTAAACTGTGACACTTGCTAGGAGGCAAACCAACCCATTTTTTCTTTTCTTTTTATTTTTTTTCTCTATTTTTATCACTTATTTTGTTTTGATAAACCCACTCCTAAGTAAAAAAAGGGTGAGAAGAGCAAGGGGAGAAGGGGAAGGAAGAGTACCACATCTCTAACAGCCTAAAACATGGATAAGCTAGTGTGATGAGCAAACATCATGATGACATTCTCTCCACCTTCCAAAAACCCCTTGTTGTCTAGTTGCTTGACTGATGGAAGATGATTTCATGATCTTATGAAATGATAAGTAATGTGGCACATGGGATATGTGGCCTGATGGTATTGTCATCTATATTTTCCATAAATGGTTTTATTTCATTCTCAAAAATAATCTAGCCTTACCTTTTATGAGAAATATTATTCCTTGGAAATAGTAGTTATTTTTATCTCACTCCAATTATCAATATTCATTACCATATTTTGATTAGGACTTTCCAAGAAACAATTGACTTGAAGACCCTATGTGGTAGGGATAAAGTGTGCATGGTGTAACCGCTGATTATTTTGGGGCACTCAAAATGTCTCCCCAACAAGGCTATATAATGACAATTGCATAGGCTTGGCAACACCAAAACTTTCTGACAATTAAGCACAACCCAAGTTTTTATATCTATCATGCATCAACACCTTCAATGGAAGCAGCGAACAACAACATGAACGGCAGATTCTGACAAATACGTGGCAGCCCTCCACTGACTGACCAGATCCCTTATGATCAAGATCTACTCTGCTATTACTCCCAGGACACATATGTCCCTTGGGATCTCCAATTCATGCACCCAGCATATCGATAGGGGATGTCATCCCTATACCCGGATCTACTAATCAACTGGTTATATGATCATCAAGCCATTGCCCTAGAAGTGAGGCGTTGGCTAGACGCGGGCTATGGAGAATGGGGTGCATGGACAAGGGCATCATCGTCTCCACCCAATGAAGATCATGAAAATGGTGGACATGACCGCTTCGGGATCAAGTTGTTGCTAATGGAAGACAAACCCACTCTTAGGGTTCTATTGTATGCTTTTGGACAAGCATCAATGGCTTACTCCTCCATCTCCACCTCCCTCACTCTCCATATCAAATCCCCTCCATCATTAACTTCTTTCTCCCTGAGGATGGGTAGAATTTTGAATTTGGAGGTGGAGGGTGGGTGGTACGTCATCTCTACATCCTCAACTCTACCCTTGCCCTTTCTCATCCTCAAACACTTCTTTCTTTTTTTTCCCATCTTTTATTTGCATTTGTCTTGTTTACTGCCATCTTTTTCAATTTCTTGTGTGAGTTGTGACCTTTACCTAGTCGATAACTTGATGTATGCTAAAAATGGAGAATATATGAATGAATTGTTCCCTTTTCTTTGTCTCAAGCTAACCCGTGCAAAAGGAAGTTTTAAGGAATAAACATGTTTTGAACAATTCTGGGCCCCGAAGACAACAACTAAGCATCCCTCCCCCTTGGAAGTGACAGTAAGTAGATGGAATCCGAAAGGTCAAGCCACATGTGCCTCCAACATGACTTGCTATAATATTTGTGATTACTCCTTGATTGTACACTAAATTAAGTTAACCAATATAATATGATGATCTGACTCCAACGCATCAATAAAAGGGAGAAGCACAAGTCAGCCTCTTACTCTCATTCTTCTACCATCACATCTTACCTCTTCATCGTCCATGAAAAATAAAATGAAATTCCCACCATATGCCAAACCCTAAGTCTGAGGTGGCATCCCTTTCATAAATACTTTCTCTTTTTTATTTTCTTCCATAAGCATGCATGAATAAAAGAGGCCAATGAGCCCAAATGAAAACATGTGGTCAATGTAACTGCAAACAAAAAGTCTCAATTCTAATAGAGGAGAGATGAATGAAATAACTGAATCCCAAATAAGGTCTCGAGTTGAATAGAGGAGAGATCGGGGAATTAGGTTCATGCCATGTCTTTTTCCCCCTTTTGTCCAATTTTCATACCCAGGGGACTTCTCAAAATTCTCCGCCAAATAGCCCTGACTTGTGTTTACTTCTACTTACGTAGATAGATCAGTAGTATTGTTGATATGAAAGCAGTTCTTTATAGGTTCTGGAGTGTAGTGATTAGAGGAACAAGCCCCATTTGGGGGATATCCAAATGTGACTATGTGACCCCCAAGGATTAGGTTTGCTTGATCATGGTTGGTGTAAAGGGGACCATGAGGTTTGCTTGGTTAGGAGAGGAAGGCTTGGAACATAGTATCAATTGTTGATTTCCATTTTATTTTTCTTTACATGAGACGAGTAAAGGATTAAGTCTGAGTTAGTTTGATCAGTATATTTATACCCATTTTTACATGTTGTTTTCTAGCTTTTTAGGGGGTTTTGTGTTTCTATTTCCTTATTTTAGCTTTATATTCACTTAAATGTAATTATTTTCCTTTTATCGAACTTGAATGCCTTTTTGCATATATTTTGTGTAGAATCAATCAAGGTTGCATAACAATGCCCAGACGGATGATTAATCCCTCACGATACTATGCCTCAAGGGAAGGAAGGCTTAAAAGCTTTCCTTTTGATCACCTTTTAACCACCTAGTCAAGAGAGCGGCTTTGCCATTCACCCGACTCGAGTCGCTCTTTTCCAGGAGTCCTCCTGATTTTGATGTCCTGAAGCGCGCTCCCAACATCCAGTCCATTTCAATTCAATTGATATTGGCCATACATAGAACCAGATGTGAGGTCCAAATTGAGTAACCCATGTGAGTCCCCTATTGAACCGAGCATGGGCCACGCTATCAGATTCCTTCAACCACAAGCGTTCACCCTTAGGGTTTTGGGGCAAGGAATGCATCTATAGAAGGGAACCCTTATCTCTATCAAAAGGGTCTCTAATTGGTGATTAGAAGCCAGTACCAACCCTAGCAAGGAGTGAGGAGGTGGTGGTCGTAGTGGAGAGATTGGTCTTCATGCACCATGCCTCATGACCCTCTCCATCATTGCTATTATCTCTTTGTTATAATCCCTTGCCATGAGTGTGTGATGAATCCTCCAGATTCATCCTCACAGTCACCAATTATAGAGATTTTGTGCCTCATATCGACTAGATTACCCTTGTTTTGGTTTTACTTTAAGTATCTCTTCAGTTTTGTGTAAATAGTGCATTACTAGTGCTAATTACCCTAGTTTCTAGTTTATTTGATCTCATCCTCCCCTACTCACGTTCTCTCTCCTCCGTAGATCATCCTCAACAATTACATATGGTCATGACCCCTACAGCCTTGACTCTAACAGTCTCAAGACTGTTTGAGCCCATTCGGTCTCAAGACCGTTTGAGCACATTCGGTCTCAAGACTGTTTGAGCCCATTCGGTCTCAAGACCATTCGATCCCATTCGGTCTCAAGACCGATAGGCCAGCAGAGATCATTTGGAGCCTAACTCAAGCTTGTGCAACAATAAATCAAGATCATGAAGCAGAACAATCGCCACGACCGTGTTTCCCATGCCACGTCTGTAGCGCATTGCCAACAGTGCCAAGTCCACCCACCACGACTGTGCTAGTCACACCACGACCATGGCACATCACCAACAGTGCCAAGTCTTCTCACTCACCATGCCCGTGCAAGGCGGCATGACTATGGGGATGTAGCCTCACCATGACTATGGTGTCACGCCACATCTGTGGCACAATGCCACCAGAGCCCAAGCTCTGACCCACTACGCTCGTAGAAGGCATCACGGCCATGGGACAACAGCTTCACCACGACTGTGGTGCCTCAACACAGCTGTGACGTGTCATCCCCTACTTCAGGACGTCACTAACATGTAGCTTCAAGCATCACCACGACCGTGGTGTCACGCCACGGCCGTGGCGCACCACTCGATTCTGATTTCATTCGATTTTGACCTCACTCAGTTTTAGCATCTCGATTTTCCCTTTCAGTTTGCCTTATCAGTTTACACCTCTGACTCATATCACGGTCTCAAGACCATGAGAGTCCTCACGGTTTCAATACTGTGACAATTCTCATGATCCCAAGACCGTAAGGGATGGCACGCACCTACAAATCGAGAAGACCCCACATCTGTTTCCGAGACCTGCGCCACATTCTCCCACGTCATCCTTCGCCATCTCGGCTCCCTATAGCGTTGCTCCTCATCTCCCGACTCACAGTGAACACGAGTAGCATGACTGTTTGGGTCATTGAGAAGAGAAGGCAGACCGTGTGGGCAAAACCATGAAGCCTCTCACGGTCTCAAGACTGTGAGGCCTCTCACAGTCTCAAGACCGTGAGACCTCTCATGGTCTCAAGACTGAGAGGCACAAGATTGAGAGACTTCCAAAACCGAATGGGCAGGCCACACCTAAAACGTGAACTCAAAACTGGATGAACCTGGTTACTTTGGGAAATTTGCATAATAATCCCATCCAGTCCAAGACACATGCCTAGCCTATAAATAGAAGAGTAGAGGCATGGTCTTGGATATCTATCTCACTACGGCCCAAGGCTGCTGGACTGGGACCAGAGCCAGAAGTCCAGAAGGCTGCTCCATTGTCATACCACTTCCACCATTACTCTGCCATAGTTCCACCGCATTCTACTCGTGTAATCCCAGAGGTAGACGTGAGAATCGAGGCAGAGAGACGGATGTCATCGACCACGACAGAGAAGTCCCGGAGACTGCGGCGATCTACACTGGGCTGTCACAGATCTACTCTTCAACTCTGACGATGCTTTCCTTCTCTCTCTTCTCTTTCCTTATTATTCCCTCTATGAGGAGTGCGTGGTTTCAACCACTGGAGTGCGGGGACTAGCCCGGCTGTCCATTTTTTGTAATTTGTACTAAAAGATGTTATCTTTCTGATTCAATACTAAATCGTTTCATACATGCTTGAATGTTGTCCACGTTCTTGTGTGCATCTATTGTCTTTCATTGCGGTTTGTCTACGACTGCTCTTGGGACTCGAATATTGATTTAGTGTCGGTTTCTGGTGTGCGTATCCACCGCATCCATTTCGGTATCTAGGAACGCTTCCCGAGGGATGGAGTAAACTCACCTCCATCATTGCACTTCTCCACTATGAAATGGAATCGGTTGACGTACGGAAGTGCAACCTTGATGGGTCAAGGAACACATTCTATGGAGGGAGTGGTGCAAGGTATTTGACCATTCGTCTGGGAATGGCTGCCATTGCAACACTTGTGGATCGATACGAAACCTTGATGGATCGATACGAAACAAGAAAAAGACACTCAGATTCTTAACATTTTCCTTTGGGTTTGATCATAAATCTGTACTATGATAAGGCTTCCACACTCTTGTGGGGTTGGAGCATTTATCTAGCACCAGTTGTAGGTAAACCTAGAGAGAACATCAACTCCCTAGGGGTTTTGGTGCATATTAGGACTTCCATTGGAAGAGTAATCTTTTAGTGTAAGTGCTAGCTCCATCAAAAAATGACGCCGTTGTCGGGGACAACGGTGTAAGAATCATCTTTTTCAAATTCTGAGTCGATTTAGGTTTCTCTAGGGTTTTTCATTTTCTTTTCAAAAACCTAAAAAAGTGAAGGACTTAATCTTGCATATCCTCTTGGATTTCAAGTGGTTGGTTAAACTTGATAAACTCGTTATTTTATTTCAGGTACCAACTCTCTTCAAAATGAAGCAGTCAACACCGCCAACCGTTAGATGTCAACTATGTGGTGACTATTCTCATGCATCGATTTACTGCTTCAATGTCCCTCCTCACTACGTGATGGCTCTGCATCAAGTAATCACGAATCGTATAGTTGGGAAACTCAAAGCAGCTTCTTCATACAACTATGGATATAACGCAAGTTATAATCCATATCAGCCTAGAGGCTACTACGAAAAACCTAACTATGGTGGATTTCACGGCGTAGACTGCAATGTAGGAGGGAACCTAGAAAATAATGCAGATCAATACTATGATGAGGAGAGCTATTATCAATATCAACCCAACGGGTGCAATGAAGGACCTTTTCTTGAAGATCAACACACATTGATGGAAGAACTACGAACTTTACAGATATCAGTGGCTCAACAACTAGCTGATCAGACAGTCATGACCAAGAAGTTGATAGCCGATCTTGATCTACTTACACGATTTGTCAACACTTCTAACCAACATGTAGAACAGCCACAAACTTCAACTAAGCACATCCCTAACCCACATGTTGATTATGACGATGATTATGAAATCATGTGGGATATTCCTTCCAATAATCTTCAAGTGTCAGTGCAAGGTAAGGAATCATCTTCAGAGCCAATAACTGAACTCAAAGATGATTTCCTCATAACATCACAAGGGAAAGAATTATTTTCTGAGCTAAGGTCTAACTCAGATAATGATTCATGCACTATGCTCTTAGAGGGAAGGTTGAGTAGCCAATATGGGGATTCTCTACAATCAGGAGATCAATTGGAGAAAAACTTCAACACTCACCTACCTTCTGACTTCATAGACCCAGATCCAACTATTGAGGAGCAATTAGTAATGATCGACTCCCTCAATGAAAAAATCTCTTCAACTTCAGTTGTCTCATCAATGAAATCCATAGAAGAAGGGTTTATGTCACAAGAACTTTACACTCCGTCATAGTCAGACTCAGAGGAATATATGACTGATTCAAATGAGGAGATATATTTTATGCAAGAGACTCAACTAGCCCCATTACTAGAACATGATCTGATTTGTCCTTATGAATATATTTCTGATCATTTAGTTGATCCAGACATAAACTTTGAGGATGGAACTGATCAAAATCTTAACTCAAAAATGGATCATGCTACTCTCATTGACCCTGATGATGAAAAAGAACCATGGGAGGAGGATGGATCTTATGATGAATCTAGGACCAACCTTTTCGATGAGATGGCGTTACCAGAGCTACCACCTCTACAAGAAGTCCAGACGGAGCCAGTTCTCGAACAAGAGCATGATCTTTCTATTAAGTCTCCTTCTAGTCACTTGAACGAGTTGATAGTGCACTATGAAGAGAAACATGAACCATCTCTTGATTTTGGAATGGATTACGATATTTCCATATATCTTTGTAATGACAAAAAGAACCTGTGGGAGGACACCGGGCCACAAACCTATCCTCTTATACCAACTCATCCCTATGAAGAAGCTCCCCCTGAGTTACCACATATTCAAGAGAATGAGATACTTCCATTACGTGCACAAGTTTTCATTCTTCCCGTAGTGACTCTTCCCGAGCGCTTAATAGAACTGGAGGAATACCATGAAAAAGTACAGGAACAACAACCTAACTTAGAAATGGAATATTTTAATCCCTCCCATGAAGACACATCTTTGGAACCTCTACCCCAGAATCCCATTATTCCTTTACCTGAGAAAGAGTTCATTCTACCAGTCAAATCCTCTTCTAGTTACTTGGATGAATTTAGGGTGTTCTACGAGGAAAATTCTGAACAAAATCTTAAAAAGAAGAATGACGCTCTTATCAATTTTCACATAGATAAAGATGATGATACTTCTCAAAATAACTCCTCTGATGAAGAAACTTCATCCTGGTTACCACATCCTACACAAGAAAAGCCAGGTGATGAAATGAAGCCTGAACCAGATCTGCCACCTGATCTAGGACAGGAGGAATTCCAAGTTATCGACCCTCAATCAACTGCTCTGGATTTTGAAGAAAGCAGTTTTACTTTGAACTTTAAGGGCGAACCACAACGAGAGGACACAAATAGGCAATACCTCGATTACTCGCCTAGTCCTCAAGTCTCTATTGCTTATATTCCACCTCCCCCACTGATGGGGGAAGGTCTCTGGATTCTTCTGGATGGACAAAGAGGTGAAATAAATGTGCTTCCAAGTCATCCAGAAAACCTATTTGAGTTGCCACAAGTTGTCTGTGCCACTTCCTTGCTCTCAGTTCCGACCCTCATGAAGCATCTTCGTGGGACCTTCTTCCAATTACAAGGACCGCCCGGTTAATACTGCACAACTCTTCCCCTCCATCTCAAACTTAGTGTTTGCTCGGAAACAAGCAAACTCATAAGTTCGAGGTGGAGGGTGGGTGGTATGTTTATCACTCCACCCTTTATCTTTATTGTTTTCTGTTTCTCCATTCTAGCTTCTTTTTTCATAATTTTTTCTGCATTTTCATAGCTTTCTTAAAATAAAGAATTTACCTAGTCAGCTTTTGCTTTTTGAATCTGCGGTCATCACCTCTTTTCTTTGCAAATCCTCAAGGAACCTATGCTTAAAACTAACCAATAAATGATTTCATATTGTATAGTCCATGAACATTAATGTCATATCCTCCATAAGAATGATAAGCCTCAATAAGTCTGAGATAGATTGAATGCATCACGCCTCTAACTGAATAAAGGATTTGTTGTATGAAATTCTCATTTGAAGTTCTATCTTGTCACTTTTTTAGCAGAGTGTGATGGAGAAAAGGAACCCATCATATGGAATCACTAAGCAAACTGCATTATGATCTAAACTCTCTTCCACACTTCTTCCTTCATTTTCATACCTTTCCACCTACCAATCATGCCAAAGCTTTAAGTTCGGTGAGGGCACGCCACACTCCTTTCTAGTGAAAACTAGAACATCGCCGAACTTTAAGTTCGGAGTGGTGAACCACACCTCCGCCAAACTCTAAGTTCTGTGTGGTAAACCACACCTCTGTCGAACTCTAAGTTCGGAGTGGTACACCACACCTCTTTTTCCAATACCACTTCTTCCATACCCCTCAATACATAACAGGGGCGTATCACCTTCTCACTTTGATTCAAAGAATATACCATGATGATTGTGCACATACCAAGGTTGATGAAAAATCTACCCTAATTCCAAAAGGAGGCCTGGCAACCCAAATTTACAAAAATCCAAAAATACCCTTTCTCCTAAGCCAAGTGAGAATGAATAAAAGCCAGAGTGTGAATAAAAATTTGAGAGTTGTTCCCTGAATAAGAATAACTGAAAAAGGTCTTGCCCGATCGGTACATTAGCTGCCCTCAGAAAGGCAGATGTGTCGGGACCGGTAGTGAGATCCTAAGGATTCAAAAATGACCACTTACCTCCTCTCAAAGAGATAAAATAGCCAAAAGCCTTAAAGCCAACCTATACACACTTCTGAGTTACCTTTAGCAAAAAAATAGGGTGTAAGGCTAAGTCAACCAGAGTTGTGCACAAAACACTCAAAATATCTTGATGAATCCACCAATAATAAGAGTCTTGAATAAATTAGAGCAGAGAATCTTATCTCTTGATCACACCCCTACTCTTTCCTTTTCTTAGAAACACCAACGACGGATCATATTCATGCTTGCTTGATTATGTGGGTCTTTTCAAAGTCTCATAAAATTTCTAAACATGACTGATACAACAGAGAGTGAGAAGGAAATACTTCAATAAAATGAACTCAAAAATGAGGATACCATAAGATTTATTCCGTGATCTAAGGAAGCCTTGATGCTATATCATTATGAGCCATGAACAAAATTATGATATGACATAAGGATGAGTCAACCACGATTTCATTGGCGACTGCTTTAAGTTTTTTGTTCCTCAGGAAGAGAAACACTTAAGTTCGGTGTGGTGATGAATCCCCCAGATCCATCATCAGTCACCAATTCAAAGGTTTTCTAACATTTTTGCCCTAATTTTATTTTCCTTCATTTTTTTCAGTTTCATGAAAATTCTGACTTTTTCACGAATATGAGGTAATAACGAAAGGAACGAGCTTTTTTTTGCAACTATCTTAGGCTTTTCCATTCCTTGAGATGAGCAACGCTAAAGTTCGATGTGGTGATGAATCCTCCATATTCATCCTCACAGTCGCCAATTATAGAGATTTGGTGCCTCATATCGACTAGATTACCCTTATTTTGGTTTACTTTAAGTATCTCTTTAGTTTCGTGTAAATAGTGCATTACTAGTGCTAATTACCCTAGTTTCTGGTTTATTTGATCTCATCCTCCCCTACTCACATTCTATCTCCTCTCTAGATCATCCTCAACCATTACCAACGGTCATGACCCCTACAGCCTTGACTCTAACGGTCTCAAGACCGTTTGAGCCCATTCGGTCTCAAGACTGTTTGACCCCATTCGGTCTCAAGACTGTTTGAGCCCATTCGGTCTCAAGACCGTTCGAGCCCATTCAGTCTCAAGACCGATAGGGCAGTAGAGACTGTTTGGAGCCTAACTCAAGCATGTTCAATAATAAATCAAGATCATGAAGCAGAACAATCGCCACGACCGTGTTTTCCATGCCACGACCGTGGCGCATCGCCAACAGTGCCAAGTCTCCACCCTCTACGGCCGTGCTAGTCACGCCACGACCGTGGTGCATCACCAACAGTGCCAAGTCTTCTCGCCCGCCATGCCCGTGCAAGGCGGCATGGCCGTGGGATATAGCCTCACCACGATTGTGGTGTCATGCCACGGTCATGGCACAATGCCACCAGAGCCCAAGCTCTCACCCGCCACGCCCGTGCAAGGCAGCACGGTCGTGGAACAACATTATTACCATGACTGTGGTGCCTCAACACAACTGTGGCATGTCGTCCCCTACTTCAGGATGTTTCTAACATGTAGCTTCAAGCATCACCACGACCATGGTGTCACGCGACGGTCGTGGTGCACCACTCGATTCAGATTTCATTCGATTTTGACCTCACTTGGTTTTAGCCTCTTGGTTTGCCTTATCAGTTTACACCTCCGACTCATCTCATGGTCTCAAGACCGTGAGATTCCTTATGGTTTCAAGACCGTGAGAATTCTCACGATCCCAAGACCACAAGGGACGACACCCACCTGCAAACTAAGAAGACCCCACATCTGTCGCCGAGACCTGCGGCACATTCTCCTATGTCATCCTTCTCCATCTCAGCTCCCTACAGCACTGCTCCTCATCTCTCGACTCACAGTGAACATGAGCAACAAGACCGTTTGGGTCATTGAGCAGTGAAGGAAGACCGTGTGGCCAAAACTGTGAAGCCTCTCACGGTCTCAAGACTGTGAGACCTCTCACGGTCTCAAGACCGAGAGGCACAAGACCGAGAGACCCCCAAAACCGAATGGGCAGGCCACGCCTAAAACATGAACTCAAAATCGGATGAACCTAGTTACTTTGGGAAATTTGCATAATAAGCCCAGCCAGTCCAAGACACATGCCTAGCCTATAAATAGAAGAGTAGAGGCATGGTCTTGGACATCTATCTCACTACGGACTAAGGCTGCCGGACTGGGACCAAAGCCAGAAGTCCATAAGGCTGCTCCATTATCAGCCCACTTCCACCATTGCTCCGCCATAGTTCCACCTCATTCTACTCGTGTAATCCCGGAGGTAGATGTGAGAATCGAGGTGGAGAGGCAGACATAATCAACCACGACAGAGCAGTCCCAAAGACTATGGTGATCTACACCGGGCTGTCACAGATCTACTCTTCTGCTCCGGCGATGCTTTCCTTCTCTCTCTTCTCTTTCCTCATTTCTCCCTCGATGAGGAGCGAGTAGTTTCATCCACTGGGGCATGGGGACTAGCCCCGCTACCCATGTTTTGTAATCTGTACTAAAAGATGTTATCTTTCTGATTCAATACTAAATCATTTCATACATGCTTGAATGTTGACAGTGTTCTTATATGCATCTATTATCTTTCGTTACGGTTTGTCCACGACTGTTCTTGGGACTCGAATATCGATTTAGTGTTGGTTTCTGGTGTGTGTATCCACCGCGCATCCGTTTTGGTATCTAGGAACACTTCCCGAGGGATGGAGTAAACTCACCTCCATCGTTGCACTTCCACACTATGAAAATGGAATCAGTTGACGTACGGAAGTGCAACCTTGATGGCTCAAGGAACACATTCTGCGGAGGGAGTGGTGCAAGGTATTTGACCATTCGTTCAGGAATGGCTGACATTGCAATACTTCCACATCTCTCGTAGCTATTTCCTCGAAAGAGGTATAGTATATAAGGATACTAATCGAATTGATGATTATTGCTCGCTTGTTAGTTTTCCGATGCACGTTTCACGAGGTTGAGTAAGGTTCTCTCTTCAGAGGCTACATTTCTTCATTGACATGTAGATATATACCAGATGAGAGTTACTCAACCCGTGAAGGATGTGTGCATTACTCTTGTCCTATAAGACATCGGTATTGTATAACATCCATGTATCCTGCTTGCAAGTCTTGCTATGATTGGTACAGGTACAACACATGTGTAGTGGTGGTGAAAACCCGCATCACCCCAGTGATCCATCATCATTTGCTAATATTAGATTTTAATCTTCAAACTAGTTTTTATTCTTGACTTTGCTTTTGCATGTTTTAGGTTAAATAACTCAAATCAAACTCTTGGTCTTATATGATTAACTTGGATCAATACAAAACGAGAAAAAGACACTCAGATTCTTAACGTTGTCCTTTGGGTTTGATCCTAAATCTATACTATGATAAGGCTTCCACACTCTTGTGGGGTTGGAGCATTTATCTAGCACCAGTTGTATGTAAACCTAGAGAGAACATCAACTCCCTAAGGTTTTTGGTGCATATTAGGACTTCCATTGGAAGAGTAATCTTTTGGTGTAAGTTCTAGCTCCATCAGCGTGTAGACGCCTCATTCTACGGCAAGGGTACTAGCCCTGATCACTTGTATTTTATCTTATCTTTTATCTAAACTCAACAATATAGTTTCTAAATAAAGTATCATTCTGCTCAATGCCTTGCTTTGAAAATTGACGAGTTGTTTTGTATATATGTTATAATCATGCTATGCAAGTTGTTGTGAGTGTGATTAGAACACCAGAATGATCTCATTATCCCCTTGAGTTGTTTGCAAGGGATAGTGAGGTGATTGAACTTTGATCTACTATGCGCTGAGGATGGTCGGTCATAAGTAAAGGAGTTTGGTGTTATTGAAAGGGAACTTGAGTGTCGAAGATGGTCGGTTCTAAGGGAGTCTATATTAGGTGACGACATGTATGTCATGAGGGTGCAGTAGCTAAACCTCGATTTAGCAATGATTATTGAAGAATTAGATCTTGCTAGGATAATGACGCAGGCCCGAATAACAAAACCCCATGCTCTGGTTCTCTTTATTACCTATTATTTACTTATTTAATCTTCATTTATTTTGGCAACAATTTAGTTTAACCAATCTTTTAATTACTCGGTGATAAATATTACTCTTAATACTTCTGAATCTATATAACTACTTAAAACGTTGCCTATTGAGTTTGATCCTTAAGTATATTGCAATAAGGATTCTATTTGTGTGGAGTGGTGAATTCATGCACTTCTTTTGGTTAAACCTAAGTGTATTTCTAACAGGGTTTTCATTGGTGTGATATTTGGATCTGCATCAACTGCGGCAGCTAGGGAAACTCTAGATCTCCCCCAAAGTCCTTTCTTCCTCCCAAACTCTATATTCAAGCTCGTTCAAGCTTCATCAGGCCTTCCCCTACCTCCAACACCCCTTTTCACCCCTCATCCACCTCTATTTCTCCACCTCCAAGAAGATTCCGCCCAAACCCTCTAAAAGTGTAGAAATCGCTATTGTTCTCCTGTTTTACATTGAATTCATTGCAAATATGAAAACTACGGGGAAAGAAATCAAGCAGGGGTATGAGAACACCATGGAGACCCTCTTGGGAAGCAAAAACCACATGAAACGTGCCTCCACAGATGCTCCCCTCCCTCACACAGCCCTATGTTGTCACCATCAAATTCGATTTTTGAATTATTTCAGCATTTGGCATTGACGGGCGGATCTTATCTTCGATCCTTCTTGATCCACCACACATTGGACCCAAGCTACACCAACCGCACTGAAGAGAATGAGGAAGAAGAAATGAAAGTTTTGGTAGATTATATTGATGTTGATGTGGCAGCCTAAGAGAGAAGGGCCAAGAAAGTTTTTGGTGTGTCATCCTCACACTTGCCTCCATGGTCTACTCTAGCAAGGCACTCTACATATTTAGCTCAACCCCATGTCGCATAACAACCTGCTAGATACTAGTTGTTGATTGAATAAGAAGATGATGCACCAATTGAAATGGTACCTTTAAACTTGGACACAAGTTCAGGGTCCCTCAACTATGAAGAGGAAGAGGGGGGCAACACCAAGAGCAAAGAGGTGAAGGATGATCAAGTAGACTTCTTATCGAAGTTGGAAGAATATCTAATGAAGTGGGCTAGGAAATAGCTTGAAGGGGCTAGATATGGCAAAGGGACATCAAGAAAAGTGCTCTAAGACCTCTCCACCCTAAGTGCATGATAAGGAGGGTGATTCTTGTTGACTCGAGGTCAATGTTGACTCAAGGTCTAAATTGACCGAACCCTTGTTTTGATGATGACTAACCATTCCATTCAATTGTTTCTAATGCTTCTACTTGAGTGATTTCATATTAGGATTAGACATACTCCAACTTCCCTCAATTGTGCATCCTAGCTTGGAGAAAATACAAGTCAAAGTCAATACAAGTGCACATTTTTAGAATCTGATGTATGTCCATTAGAATCATGTTGTAAATCACTTGTAATGATTGTTTGACTTGTAATTAAGCTTAGAAAAAATCGGGAATACTTAGATCGAATTTTTAAGCACTCAAAATCCATTTTCTAAGATTTACATTAGGCTAATCATAGGTTGAGTTGCAAATTCGACCTATCCTTATTGGATTTTGAAAATGACTTTTGATGGTTGAGTTTCCATTTCATAGAACTCAATCGATCCCACTTTAGAGCACAACTGATTTAAGTGGATCGGTCGAGTTACCCCAGGACAAACTCAACCGATGGCTTAAATTGGTCTTGTCACATAGTGGGATTGGTCGAGCTACCTTTATAGAAACTCGACCGATAGAACTTTATAGAAAAATGCAAAAAAGTTTTCTAGCCATTGTGGAGTTTCAGAAATCAAAAATATATTTGTTCCAAGCCACAAAATAGCTAGTTTTCATTCTTAAGTGTTCCCAAAGGCTAAGAGGCATCCCCAACAATAGATAGGATCCCTTGGGCTCCATTCAAATGTTGAAAATTCAATGCAAAAATACATATGAGGTTCCTATCCTATAGTTGATTGCATCCTATACACTCCTCTCTCTCTAAGCTTAATCACTTGCTACATCCATTAGAGTGAGTAAGAGATTTGTAAGAGAGCTACTCTTACATGTATATCTTGTGAGGCTCTCACTTTTTCCACCTCCCAATCTCTCATTCATCCATGAAGGTGAAGGTTCTCTCTCTTAGATAAGAGAGGTGAAGAATAACAAGGGAAGGAGTCCCTTGGTGAAGAACAAGGCCAAAGATTTGGAGAAAAAGTGGGTAAGACCTTGGTGAAGGTAGAAGACTCCTTCCTCAAGTGGGTAAGTCCTTGGTGAAAGCTTCTCTGAGTGAAGGTGGAGTCAAAGGGTGAAGATCCAAGAAGAGTGGGTCAATCCTAGAAGGTTAAAGACTTGTGAAAGAGTGGGTAAATCCTTAGAGAAGGTCTAAGACTCGTTGCAAAGTGTGTTGGTAAGGTGGAAGACTCTTTGTATTGGGTAAGTAAGTCTTTTGGTGGGTCATTTATTGTAACTCCTACAAGTGAATATATAGAGGAAGACTCACTTAGAAATCCTATAGGTTGACCTCTCTAGGTAGTAGACTGACATACTCATTATTTGGAGTATGGAACCACTCTACATATCTTATCACTTGGTGCTTGTTCAATCTCTCTCTCCCTTGCTATGTATGTTTTAGTTGCACTCAAATTTCTTGTTTAGCAACCTTATCTTGTGATATAACTTGAAGGTCTAATGAATTTTGTTTAAGTTCATTCAGCTCTATTCACCCCCCTCTAGAGAACTCAATCACCCATTCTAGGATCCAACAATTCCTACAAGGTATGCATGTGGGCAACCATGCAAGCTTCAGGAATTTCTAGCTATTTTAAGTGTTACTTGACTGGTTTTGGGTTGTATAAGCTATTTAATTAGGTTTAAGAAACCTATATTGAGACAACCTAGGAGTTCTTTGATTCTCAAGAGAAGGTAAAAGATAGAGTCAAGGACTTTATCCACTTTAGGATCGATGATTCCACACATGTACTAAAGTCTTCACACCTCAATAAAATTCTAGCACCAACACTAGAATTGGTGAAATTTAATGATGGAAGGTTTGATAGAAGTGGAAAATGCAATTATTCAAACATGTAGAAAACTTTCACTGGCCAAGACACCTTTGTAGAAGGGAAGTCACACAAAAAAATATTCAACCCCTCTTTGAGATACATTTAGGAGATTCTAACCAACATTGTCTTTGGCTGGTAATGATAACCAAGGTCATTGGTCATAGAAGGATTTATTCATGATGTTTGTCATGATAAGTGTTAGTTATGTAAATCTAGGAGCAATGATGATTGACCACTTAAAAATAATCCATTCAAATAGCAAGAATCCTTTCATAATAGGAGGGATTATGAAAACCATAGTCAAGGCCCTAGGATGCAATCTTGAGGGCCTAACAAAGGTGGAGGGGACCAAGGTTGCTTTGAACTATCTTGCAAGGTCCCAAATGATCTCCCTCGGAGATAAAATGACTATATAAAACATAAAACTCAGGTGCCCTGGAGTTACTCTAGAGCTATCCTATCATTTTGTGATGCTTCTTGAGGATATACAACCAATAAAATACCTTCCAATAGCAATTGTAGATTGGAAAAAATAATGTCCTAGGGAAACTAGTAGAGGAATGGTAGTTCAATTACCAAAGAGAGAGGGAGAGACATACATGATAGAGAACCAAGGCATACTGGAGAAGTCTCACTGCACAACATAGAGATATGAGGAGTTTGATGTGCATCCACCTCCAATAAATGCATATGAAATGCCAACCATTTATGCACAACTGGAGGTGATTCAACAGACACAATAGTCCATGTCATTGGACCAGTAGTAGATACATCACCAGATAAATGACATGTAATGTTACCGGGATACACAGGTTCAGAGAAACCCCCAATGGGGGAGGACTCTTAGGGAGCTATATCTAGATATCAGGAGACATACCCGCCTCCACAGGTAGACTACTAGGATAGCTACTACCAGAACCATCCACCATATGGGGAACCTACTCAGGATCCCCCATGGATACAATAGTGACACCTACCATATCATTCCTAAGCTTTAGTTTCATGTTGTGGACAACATGATTCAAAATTTTGGGGTGGTAGGATGATACACCCTCTTTTCTCAACTTATTTTTATTACACTTGTTTCACTATGTTTCACGCTACCTGTTTTCTTATTTTGATCAAATGTCTTGGACACCACCTATCTAACATAGATTATTTATGTTTGTATTCATGCATACCATGTACTTTAATTTCATGCATTTTGTGTAATTTTTCAATATTTTTGTTTTTCATGCAATGCATTTCATTTCATGTAGATTTTTGATGATTTTGTGTACTTTAGCTAGGATTTGTTGCTTTATGTTTTTTATTCCCAAAATATAGGTTTGGATGTGAATGAATGCAAGTTGGCACCATTGTGGCCAATTTTGCCCAAACTTTGAAATTTCTCACCTAAAAGCATGTTTTGACCTAATCTCTACTTATTGAACTAAATTTTTTTGACATATGATAAATGCATACTACATTCCTATGATATATTGCTAAATGGTATTAACTATTAGCTTTCCAAATGTGAATCACTTATCTCATTTTTGTGAATTATTCAGTTGAATTGTGATTTGAGCAAGCTATGAACCCTTAGGGTCTATAGAAATACATGATAGAAGTATGAATTTCATGTTTTTCACTCATGTGATGTGACATCATTTGATGAAGTGTTGGAATAATTTTCATGGAGGAGATCTTATGTTGAAAATCACACTAGTGACCCCCCTTTGACCCGACTTCTCTTTCATCATCTTCTTACCTCTCCGCCTCATGAAAGGATGCCAAAGTGCACATATACAGTCTTTGTTACCCCCAAAAGTTGGGGTGACCACATATATATATCCCCCCAGCTTCACTCTCACCACCATGTGCCCTAGATACACCAAGGGCCAAGCAAAGAAAAATAAAATAAAATATAAAAAGAAAAATAAAATATGCTCTTATGTAATAACATCTATAAAATATGAATGCTCCCATGTAATAACACTCCAATCTCTTATTGCAACCATTCTTCTATTTGCATACCCATTGAGCTAGGAAACATCAAATCTAGCTCACTTCATCCTTTTTTGGAAGCCATGTGGGTCACATAGTATGGTTGGAAGTATGATATTGAATGAATGAAAGTGAAACAACAGTCCTAGTCATCTTTGATTATCAACACCATGAAACAGTCTACCCCAAGCTACATGAAAGTCATATGAATTGACTGTGTGTTCTATGCCCTATATGTGAAGTTTGTATGCTCAGTGTTCAATTCATGATTGGTTTGTGAAAGTGGAGAGGAGAGAGGTAGGACACATGTACTTAGTCACATTAAGCCCATTTAGTCAATAATCATTCTTGTTTGTTGAAATAGTTGCCGAGAGATTAAGTTAGAGCATACTTGAGGACACGTATGTTTTAAGTTTGGGGTGGTGATGCATCCCTAGTTTATGGTTGTATGTTGTGTCTTATTACACTTAAATCACATCTAAGCTTTCTAGATTACATGTTATTTCCCTTAATATGCATATTTCTCTCAAATGAACTTATGTATGTTCTCTTCATGTTTTTCAGGTACTTGAGCCATATTTATATGGACGAGAGACATAGAGGGGTCCTAAGAAGACCCCAAAGATCCCCCAACCTACCCCTAGTGACCAAGGGTCAAACGAAAGCAAAGAAGTCCCCGAATCATGAAGTTTAAAGCTCAAGTTATTGTTGAATACCCCAGCACAGCCGTGGTGCCAAGGAACAAATGTGTTGACACATGCCAAAAATCACATGTGATGCAAGAATCGACAAGCTACAACAAACTCAGTAGAATGGTCATGCTAGCTAGCACAATCGTTCCACAGATCCCCGAGAACATCTTTTCTAGCCAGCATGGCCGTGCTGTCAAAGACCAAAATGGGCATACCTAATGGAATGATCTCCAACCAAACTCACATAGCCCTCACCACGGTCATGCTATCCAGAATGGTCATGTTGTCCAGAATGGTCGTACTACCAGCCTTCAATTTCCCAAATTCAACTATCATTTTCCACTTCCTCAGAATGATCATTCCCTCTTAGCACGACTGTACTACCTCCTACCCAGCATGGCTGCCACCCAAAACCTTACTTTTTTTCTGCACTGCTCTATCCAAACTACCTCCACTTAACCTAGTGCTTCTCCACCACCTATATATACCTAGGTGGTAGTTGTAGCATGAGGTTACAAACCCCTAGCATTCATTTCTACCTTCCTTAGTGCATTCAAGATCTCTCACCTACTCCCATCCACCTCCACTTCATTTCCCACTTCCTTCACCCCAAAACCTTAGTTTTCTACGGGTTTTCCAACTTCCACCATCCATTTAATGCCCTATTTCTATCAAGGAGGGAGGACTTCAAGATCTTGTTGTTGGAGGTGAAGAAGGAGAAGATCTTCCATGATCTCATGGCTTTTCTCTCTTCGTCTACCTCTTCTCTCACTCTTTCTTGAACTACGAGTAGCTAAGACCTTTGTGGTGGGCTATTTGGGGTTAAAATGATACTTTCATATCATGTTGGGGGAATATAATTTGTAAATTCTATAATTTTATTCTGTGATGATTGTTTTCTACTTTTATCTTATTTCTCATGTTGCTTCTTGTGGTTTGTGCTTGAAAACATGAATTGCTTGTTGTTTTATGCTTGAAACCACCTAAGTCTAGGAGAAGATGGCATATGTGATGCTATCTGGGGATTTTCTCCTAGGTCCAACAAGTGGATCCCTAGCTAGAACCACATCTTCCCACACATATATCCCTTCTCCTACTCCTACAAGTGAGATCTAAGCATCTAGTGTAAGATTGTTTGGTGTAATTCCCTAGGAGTTTACTAAAAACTTGATGGTGATTAATGTGAGGTGAGATACCCCCACCTCTACTCCCCATTCCTACCTTTTGCCCCAATTACACTAAGCACTTTCACCCTAAAAATCTAGACTAGTCAAATCCAATTGAAATCCCACCTAAACCTTGGTCCAATTGAGCCGCATAAACCTAGATAGGGTGTGCAAGGGTGTAGTTCCCCTTCATACACTCTATTATATCCATGTCCAACCAATAGTCTGGGGTGATTCCATTCCATTTAACTAATTGTTTGGTTTAGAAATCTAGAATAAAAGATTAGGTTTTGCATGGTATGTTCCCCCCAACTAATATCTTATTATCTCTCCCCAAATGGCCCACCTCTCCTTAACTTGCATTTAAACCCCAATTGATCTCTCTACTAGTTCATGCTAGTTTAGTTGATTGCCTTAGTTGCTTTGTTAGTCAATTTCCCTATTTTGGATAGTTACATCTTGGTAGAGTGGTTAATTCTCTTTTGAGCTTGCTAGTGCTAATCTTGCTAGGTATTTATAATCTAGGTCATTTATTGCTTTAGTGTCTAACTTGCTTATCTAGTGTAACTAATCTTAGTCTCTTGCTCTTGCTTACTTAGTTGCCTTTCTTTGTTAGCTAGAATTAACTTGTCTAGGGTTAAATTAGTGTTTTGCTTGTTTTACTTCCTTTCTTGTTTTCTTGCATGAACCTTATTGTAATCAAATTAAAACTAAATATAAACCCTAAAAAACCTAATATCCACCTTAGGAACATAGCTTAATCTAACTTAGCTCTAGTGCCCCCTCTCTCCTTGCATCCCTCACTTTCCAATCACCTATACTATAACACAATCATGTACGCTTCAGGGTGATATATTATAGTCCTTGTGGATGTGTTAGTATAGGGCCCATTATAAATTCAAAAGATCCAAAGTGTGTCTCTAGTTAGCTTTGGGAATGCATCCATTCATAACTCAGTTGAGTAGTGTGTAGTCCTAACCATATCTCTAAGGGAGGTGCACCAAGCTTTCTAGCACCGTTGATGGGGATAGAAAGCATTATAGATCCCTAGAAGTTGTGGTGTGATCTATCCCTTTAAGCACCATCTTTTTATAGTTTACTTATCTACATTTGAGAAAGATGCTAAGCCTGTATCCATGCCCTTCTAGAAGTCGACGAGTCCTCTGCTAATGGGCCTATCGAAGTTTTGGGGGGAGCAGACATTTTTTCCATGATCTATATATAAAATATCAGAGAATGTACCTATGTGTGCTCCCTGTGAGGAAGCTTATTGATGCCATGAACTAGAAATTGTGTGGAACTACATAAGAGGAGGAGATAAAGTAGGTAGTTTTTTTCATTGGTGCTTCTAAAGCTCCAAGGTCGAATGGCTTCAATGGGAAGTTCTTGCAATGTAATTGAGAGCATATTAAATAAGATATGTTCCATTTTGTCTAATGGTTCCTTTTGGTGAGGCAAGACAACCATGCATTCCTCATCCTCATACCTAAAAAAAGATTTTGGCTACTCTTGCAACTTACTGACATATTTCCTATTGCTCGATATTCTATTAGATAATGTCCAAGTTGTTGGAGAAGGGACTTAACTAATCCTCCCTGAGTTGGTCTCCCCTATCAAGTTGACATTAATTTAGAGTAAATTCATTCCGGATGGAGATTTTCTCATTGTGGAGTTCCTATGTCATTACAAAACTAAGAACAAATCCAAGAAGACTTGCATCAAGGTGGACATCACAAGAGTCGATGACCATTCTAATTTTCTAGGTATTTGGGTGATTATGGAGGCAATGGGTTTCTTCAATAGTTGGATTTTTTTGATGAAGAAGTGTTTATAGTCATCCCCCTTTTCTATTCTCATCAAATGAACCATTCATGGTTTATTCTCTACCACTTATGGCCTACAACAAAGTGACCGCGAATACCCTGCTCTTCTCCCTCATAATGAAGGCACTATCAATCTGATATGGGTTGTGAAGAAGAGGAATGATATGTGGACCTTAAAGATCAATGTGGCTTCATTTCTATCCCACATGATATTTGTTGATGATGTTATGTTCTTCATTGTCAAACACAATAACCATCTACAAATAGCAAGACACATTCTCACTACTTTCAAAAACTAATTGGCATATACATCAAAGATAGCAAATTTGTGGTCTTCTTCTCGAGGTCTTCTGATTACATAATGGGTAGGTTGAGGTATGTGTTTGGTGTCTCACTTGGTTTTTCCCTACTAAATACTTGGGGATCCCATATCAGGTGGAAGAGGCAAAGGGAGGGTGTAAGGCACCTGGCCTTGGTTTTTAGGTGAACATGCTTTCTTACCTTAATTGGATTCTTAGAAACTTAATCTAACCCTAATATTTGTTTTTATATCATGTGGAAAAGCTAAGTTACAAGTTTGGTCCAGTTTGGACATTGTTTGAGCAAGTTATGCATTTATATGCTTGTTTGGACTTTTATACAATTTACCCATATCTAGGATTTTTCTTGTAATTTGTCACATTTTTGTTGTGTCTAAAATGTTTTCGTATCATTATTGAGTTATTTGTACCTTGGGGGCGCCTTGTTACACCTTGGTTCAGTGGTGGCATCTACCTTGGGTTGAACTTAGGGTTTCCTCTCATGGATGAGCTACCTTTAGTGCTAGAACGTAATGGTTATTCTTGTTAGTTGGGATCCTATGTTTTTCCTACTATTTTGGGATTCAATGGTGGTCCCTATATGTGTGAGGGTCAATGTTTTTCTCTCTTGGATCTCCTTGGATCGATGGTTCACCAAGTAGAAGTGTTGAATCGATGGTGGTGCTAGGGTTTTCACCCTTGTGTTCAAGGGACCATGATCGGATGGTTCCCCTACTATTTGAAGTGTATGGAGGACCTAGGATTCAAGATTTGATGGTCCTCCAAACTCCCACAATGGATTTACCTTCTGATTTGCATGGACATGATGCTTTAGACCTTGGACAAATGGCAAGCTTAACTAAACACCTTACCCTTCTTTTCTCTCTCACCCTAAGTCTTATATATGTCCCTCCTTGCATGAAAATGAATTCTGTAGAGACCTATATCACCCTCTCTTCTTCCTTGCTTCTTGGATCTCTTCCCCCTTGTGTGGTGAAGGAGAAGGAGCCAAGGTAGAATAAGCTTGGTCGATCTTGCTTGTATGTACACCTAGGGTTCAGATCTACCTTCACTTCAAAGTTGTGGAGCTTCCTTAGCTTGTTCTTGACCTAAGAAAGTAAGACCTTCCACTTTTCCTTTATTTTCCTTGCTTTCCTACCTTCCTCTCTCCTCTTCTTGTTCGACCTATGGGGGATCTTGAGCTAGAGGTTAAAGATGCCCTCTTTCTTATTTTCTAAACCTAAGGTTTGCTCTCTTTTGGAGAAGGAGTTGGCTTGTCTGAGTGGAGTTATCAAGATAGGGTTTCTACACATTTATTGCTTCCTCCTAGGTTGCATGTACATGATGTTGCTCTAAAATGTAGTTCTAAGTATAAGGATGATATATTTGCCTAACATATGAGAGTAAATGGTATTTCTTGAGTATATGACCTTTCTGGATGCACTCCTTAGCTTTGTGAACGTTTCTTCCTTATATGTGGATGTTATATACCTTGCATGTATTTGGAGATCGATAGTTTTGTTCCTTAAACCTAGGGTTCCCTTTGAGGTACAAATGATAGTTTTTCCTAGGGTTTTATGGGTTGTTTTCTAACTTGATCAGGATCCGATGGTTGGGTCCCATATGCCAACAGAAGTTAGGTACCTTAGTTGATGTTTGGATGTTCTCTTATGCTTTGAACTGATGGCTATGTTTCCTCTCCCAACTAATGGTTTGTTTCCCACAAACGATGGTTTTTTCTTAGGGTTTTGAGCTGATTTTCCTTCATTATGATGCAACCCAATGGTTTTGTTTGTGGTACTATTTTGGTTGACTTTCTTATGACAACTGATGGCTTGGACATGACATTTCTTTTAGACCTTCTCATGCTTGAGATAGGATGGTATTGATGCTTTCTCATGTGGTTCAAGTTGATGGCTTTACTCTCTCTCTCTCAACTGATGGATTTACTCAGTTTTTGAACTTATTTTCCCACCTAGAGCTGACATCTGATGGTGCCAATGAGTCAAGACTCAATGGCTTCACTAGGTCAACATTTGATAGTCTTTCTATTTATATGATTCTATGATTATTCTGGTTCATGGATCGATGGTCCACAACCACTGGTCTCATTGGTTCAACACTCATGGTGCTTCTGATCCTCAAGCGATGGTCTCTCTAGTTTGTTCTCAAATGATGGTTTTCCTTATATCAACATCTGATGGTGATCATGGAGTCCATACCTGATGTTACCTCTGAGGTCAGTCAATGATGATCCTTCTATATGTATAACCTTATGTCTTCTCATGATCCAATGGTGGTGATTAATGTATATGTTTCAATGGTCTTTTTGCCTTGAACCCAATAGTTTATGTGTGGTCTATATGATGGTTTTTGCTTCTTGCACCTGATCTAATGTTTTGCAGTTGATGATTTTAGAATTGATGGTTTTAAGTCCATGAGTTTGTAGACTTACCTTTTCCCTCAAATTAATGCAATCTAATGGTTTTGCCTCTCTAACATCTGATGGTTTTGCTTTTATGGAAATTGATGGTTTATTGAGCCCTAAGTTTTTGATGGTTTGGTTTGAGGCTACAATCTGATGGTTATAGCTTGAGTTAATCCTTACTTGAAGATGGTATGGGACTCGATGGTAATGCTTTACCTTATGCATCCATAGTCATATGGGGATGTTATGTGTGAAGGATGTGATTTGACCTAGGTAAGTGTATGGTCCTATGGTTTAGTTTGAGGTGATGATTTGTAACATCACTTCCACCTATCTTGTTGAATATAATTTAATGCAGTTAAGGAATTATGGTTAATCATACTTAGCTTCCATGTATGATATGATGAAGTAATATTCTCTCTAATGTGTGATGCAACCCTAAAATGTTAACTGGTGGTTATCATAACCTTATGATTGATGCCTTCTCTTATGCTACCATATGAACATCAAACCTTTTTAATTCCATGTTATGTTCAACCTGTGTATCACAAGTAAAGTGATGGTATGTTGAATCTTCTTGAAGGTGTTGAAAGATAATGATGATCATGCAGGAAATGATGTGATGGTCTTAATGACCTTTGGGTGTATTGAGCCCTTATGGAGGTGTAATCCTCTTATGTTGAAAGGGTTGGTACCCTAGGATAATGTGATAAGGATTTATACCCTGAGATGGCATGATGACAAGTATAGTCTCATGAATGGCAATGAAATAGTACCATGTGATGTTGTCATGAGGAATTATCTCTCATACATTTTATGTCTTCTGGAGTTGTTAAACATATATGCTTGTTAGAAATGAATTAGGGTTTGAATGTTCACTTGTTTTAAGCATCATTAATACACCCAATTGGAAATAACTAATCAAGTGAAACCCTAATCATGTAGTTCCTTGTGTCGTAAAACCATTCTAGTGTTAGGACATGCTGGATGGCGGAATGAGTATTCCTAAGGGAAGCTTGGAGTCACATAATTTTGAGTAGGTGTAGGTGTAGGAAGTGTACATCCTTGATATCTTGATCCCATGGTTATGGAGGATAGTTTTGGTCATGCCTCAGATTGAGAGTGGTTGAGGTCGTATCTCGGGTATTTGTATATGTGATGTGATTGAGGACAGTTGTTGTTGTACCTCAAATGATAGGGTTTTGAATACCCTGGTTTCAAGCATTGTGACCTTTATACCAAGGATGGGCTGGTGTTAGCAGTTTGACTATATGTCGTTGTAGGAAGATTGAGTGTTAAGTCACTACATTTCACTTTACTGATCAAGGGTGGAAGATCTTGGGATGTCGGCTCTCCTAGATCTTATAACAAAATTGAATAGCACTTTGTAGTGGTGAGCTGGAGTCTGAGTGGTATACCTCAAACTCCCTAGCACTTCAAAAAAGATGTAATATAGTCATTTAGTATATCTGCTTAGGGTTATACATAGTACTTCACATTAGATGAAAACCCATATTTGCCTTCTTCACACATAGATGGTGTATAGTGTAACAAGAGAAAGTAGATACGCTTATGTTGTAGATATGTTCATGTTGTATTTATACTCATACTGTTAAGTATGATTTTATTATTAGTATTGCTTATGATGTAATCTATGCCTATATTGTTAGCCATATTGATTATGTTAACTACACCTAATCTCTGAGAATAATGTTAACCTTTCAAATGCTACAAATAAGATTCTGGTTTGAACTGCCCTTAAAAGAAGTCTTATATCTGGCATTTCTATTATGTCGTATAAACCTACTCTATTTGTTAAATATTCTTAGTCTTATTAATCTACTTAATCTATTTAATTATATTAACTGTTGTAATAAATAAGCGTTGTTGAGAGTTATATCTCGCATTGGGACATGGGTCTCACCTCGTGGGTCATCACATCTTTTAGGTGAACAACAGAAGTAGTCACAGACCTGTGACAATGAGGAGGAGTTATGGTGATTGACCTTAGAGAAGGTTGTTTAGATGTCTTGTGTGTCCTAGAGTCATCAATGTACTCTCATGTCTAGGCAGGAAAGTTTGTATGTGGTGTTTCAATAGACTCGAGATTTTGGTAGCATTTTGATGCTTGTACATGTGGTATTTTTGGATAATGTTCTTTTGTATGTATATGTCGTGGATGAGGCGATAGAGTAATTGTAAAAGTTACTTGGCATAATATATGAATATATGCAAGATTTTGGGATTTTATGTAAATGATTTTGGATATCTGTGAAATGTTTAATTAGTTTCCATTATCCCTTTTTTCTAGTATGTGGTTAATTAGTGATCAATCATGTTTTGGGTTTTAAGTAATATCATTTAGGGTGATGGCTTCTCACAGAGGTATTATGCTAGCAACATTGATGATGTACATGATATACTTGATGGATGGTCAGGGAATTCCATTTCCATGGCAAGCAATCTGTCCCATCACAGTGATTCTACTTAAGAAGTTCAGCTTTTGAAGCATAAAAGAAAAGCCTCATTTATTCATCCTTGACAAAGTGAGGAGCATCATTATTGCATTTTTGGGAAGGTGGGAATCTCATGGGGTTTCTTGGAAAAATTTGGCTAGACGTTTTGGACAATGATCTTCGAATGTCATTGATCCCGTAGCCTTGGGGAACAATGCTTCTCTTAGAAGAATTGATTTTTTTCCCTTATGAATCCTTCTTCCTAGTGGTGTTGTTGGATGATTTAGTGATATGGTTACTACTTGGATCTCCCTCCTATGGTGGGATTCTCCAGAGTGTGGAATATCATGGTGAAGAAATGGAGTTTTGTGAGGGTCATTTATGCATGCCTAGGTGGCTCCATGTGGAACAAAGTGGTTGACGAACCTCGGGCTATCTTGCCACTTGGCCCCTTGGTACCTTGGGGTCGACTGCTTTGGAATAAATGCCACACCCCAAAGTGGAGTTTCTGCCTATACAAATGCTTTTTGGGGAGGCTTCCTACTTTTGATAGTCTTAAAAGTTGGGGACTTGATCCTATTATGATGTGCCTACTCTATAAGAAGAGCACTGAGTCTCATATACACCTATTTTTATCTTTCCTATGTATCAAGTACATTTGGTTTAGAATGAAATTTATATTTAGTTGGTATAATAACCCCCCTAGCATGATGTATGATTCCCTATTGTGGATCCTCAAGATGCCAATTAAAATACATGCCATGTGATGATTTGGGATCCTTTTCATCATTTCTTGGTTTGGCAGGAGAGAAATAGTAGTCTAAGATCTTTATTCTACTTGTAGATATGCTTAGATACGTTTTTAGGGTCAAACCTAGATTCTATAAAGGTTTAGACCAAGTGATGACACAACTGTAGGGTTTTTGTAGTTAGACATCCGTAATATAGCATACTCGTTTAAGCATATACTTTTTAGCGTAGTAATATTTTACCTTATCCCAATGAAAAAATATATGTAAAAGACTACATTTTCTCAGTTCTAATTACTTGGGGGGATATACTAATATTTCTAGCCAGATTATTTATATTTTCCCTCCCACAATTCATACTTTCCTCTAAAATTTCTTACAAAATCCCACCAAGTCATTTCCCTTCACTTTGTCTCCACTCCAATTTTTGGGGAGAGGAGTTACTAAAAATACAGTTAGTTCGTTCCCCTCCATTTTCCTCCATTCCCTTTCATTCTCCTTCTTTATCACTTTCTCCAACCAAACAGCCGAAGCCTTCTCCCATTCTCTCCTTCACTGTGTACTAGACAAGCCCCAGTGGTGTGAGAAATTGAGATCCAATCTATCACGACCATGAAAGAGAGCCTTTTTATGTTTCTATGAACTCTTTGCTTGAGTGTTATAAATAGGTATTGAAACCTATGACCTAAAAACCTGACCAAACATACTAGTTGAACTAATAGACATGAAGCTTCACCTCTTACATGATGTTATTATTGTTATATATTAGTTTTGAAGTTGACATTTACCTTTTGTAAACTTATCACACACATTCAATTAGGAATGAATTTAAAATTTTAAAATAAGGCATCTAATGGCTAAGATTATTTCCCCTTATGGAATACATTTATGATTGATGAAATTTCAACTATAGGGAAACCCATTCTCATTGACAATAAGAATCGAGGGAATGTGGCCCATCTTGGTTCTCCATAAGAAATTAAGCCTCGGTCTCATTGTATGATTCTATGGTTTGGAATAGTGGTGGATAGGAATGATGGTTTATGATACTAAAGGTTTAAGATTTAACATGGAAAACTATCTCCAAGATGAGATGAGAAAAACCATGGGACAATACCATCCAATAAGGACTATGTAACCAAAATTACAACTAAGTCAACTCAAATTTAATTACAATAAAACCATAGTAGATCTGCCACATGAGCATAAACATAAGGAAGAAGACAATTACGCCCAACATGTACAAAACCTTCCACTTAACTTTTTCTCCTCACAACACCAGTGTCATTGTTGGGATGAGACATGCAAATGTGTCTTTGTTTGTTGGTGATGTGACTACTGATTGGAATTCCTATTCTCTGGTGAGGTCACCTACCGCATTGCAGTCTTCATTACTCACTCTACTTTGGCACCTCCAAATACAACTCTAATGTGCAACTAGTAAAGTGGCTATCCTTCACTGATCAGATGAACTATTGCCATTGCCATTATCAAAGCACCAACAAATTATAAATGACTGATGTGCATCCTCTGTTGATCAATTATGGTGTATTGTTGATGCACTACCAGTTGATAAATGCACATATTTCACTAACTAGATAGATTCTATTTGCTACCGATGCACTTACTTTACCATTGACATATGTGCATCCTCCACCTAACTATACAAACTGATGTTCATGTTGATGTTGCAGCACCAACAAAGTGACACCAATAGGTGTGCTTCCTATAATTCTTAGATCCACTACCATGGTAGATTCATTCCCATCGTATCTTTGACTGCTAACCATGGATTTTCCCTGTCTTCTCCATAGAGAGCTCCATCATTGATGCACCTAATTTTCCACCCACCACCAACTGGTATTTCACCTCAAGATAAAGTTATTTGCCCTCTCTTACACATAGTAGAGTTTTACCATCAATGTACCCAATTTTCCATTGACTGTCAACTGCTACATTGCCTCAAGGCAAATTCATTTGCCCTCTCTCATCCATGAAAGGGCTCCATGAGTTATTCTTGATATTTGGATCTTCTACCATCAAAGGAACCAAAAAGGAACAACTAGTGGGATCACACCAATATGTGGGATGATCTCAAAGACCTCCACTATGGCATCTATTAATAGGCCTCCATGAAATGTGGTTGATGATAGGAATCCTAATCCAATTCCTAGTCCAAATCCAAGTAGTTATTAATATTACACATAGAGATCCATCTTCTTTTATTTTGGATTTAACTCATATTAGAATTAGAAATGCAAAAGAATAGTTCCTATGAAATTCAAATCCAAATAGGACATGGTTTGGAGCCTTATACCAAAAATCTCCCCCTTCGACCCATGAGTGAGACTTTGTCTTCAATGCTCATCAGGAGTAGATTCTAGACTCCAACACTACATGTGATGGACCTTGATGCATGGTCATTCTCCTCAAGCATGTCATCATCCTATCATTTCCATCTATCTTCTTGAATTCTTACCATGACTTCACTCTATTCCCAAACAACTGAAGAGAAGTATCCTAGCAGCATTATTTCTCTCTCCATGTTTGCACTTGGAGCATTGGGAGCTCCCATTGAATAATTGGTCGAGATATCCTAGATGAAGAATGTGTTTTTGACGTATGTAGTAAGGCTCAAAAACCCTCTGTCAATGCTCCCCTTATCCATGTAGCTCCTCGTATAGAAGCTAGAACCTCCACTCTGGTGTAATAGTAGACCATTCATTGTATTGCCCTTCTTCCTCACATGCACTCTATCCTAAAGAAGGCTTTTAAGTGACCTTGTGGGAATGAGAGCCTTCATGTTGCAACTCTTTATGCTTTCCCTTCCAGATATAATCTTGCATCTCATACATGTGGTTATTCTTGCAATCGCTTCTAGTCAAATTGCATGTTATTGTCATCAAATGCCATCTTACTACTCTCACTATATCTGTAAGGACCCTGACCCACGTTTTGGGATAACCCTATTTGTTTTTCTTAAGTATGTTTCTTATATCCTTGCTCTAATCACCTGACATGTAATTAAGGCATGTTGGAGGCTTAAGTTCCTTGTTTGAGCTTGTTTGATTGATGCTTGTGTTTTGTGGAGAGGTTTGGTGCAAATTACAATTCACCCAGAAGAAGGGGTTGATGTGCAAGTTTTCCACCTCTAGTGTGTTCCTTCTCTCTCTTACCATCATCTAGAGGAAAGAGAAAGATATGGACATCTTGTTTGAACCTTGGATGAGTGGTGACATCCTTGGTGGTGTTTTTGGGCATGTTTTAGGTGTACCTTACACTTGGAGGTATTGTTTCAGGCTTTAGAGCCTTGGAGAGGTTTTGTATCTGTTTGTGGATATCTTCAGGAGACCTCCTATCATTTTTTGGTGACTAGTGATTCACCATATCAATTTGTGGCTCTAGGGTTTCATCCCTATCAATTTGTGAAAGGAGTGGGTGTGTGTATCAACCATGATCTGGGAAGGTGATCTAGAGGATGAGGCAATGATCTTATCACCTTGGGGCATGGTGTTGCATGTGGCCTTTTCTTCGTGGACGTTTCATCTAGGGTTCTTTGGTGGTTACACCTTTCCTTTGTTCTCTCTTTCACCCCTCTTGTATATATATCTCTTTCTCTCCATGCAAGAGAAACCTTTTGGTTATCTTTGCATTATCTTCTTGGTAGTTGATCCTGAGGTTGAGGAATGCTCTCCCTTGAAGCTTGGTGGATGAGACTAAGCTTGTGGTGTTCTCTTTTCATCTTCTTCCTTGGTAAGCCATGATCCTTAGCCCTTCTTTCTCTCTTTCTTTCTTCTTCTCAACCATGGTCCTTGGTTACCTCCATTCCCTCTCATTCTCTCTTAACCATGGTTCCATCTTCTCTTTTGGAGGTGTTGTGGTGATTGAGCTTGCAAGATCTTCTTCTACCTTGATCACGTAAAGCTTGGATCTTAGAGCTTGCTGGTGATCCTTGAGGCAAGCTATATAACTCTAAACCCTCTTTCTTATTGTCACCTCTTTACTTGCTATCTTTGCTATTTATCTTTGACTCGGTGTATCTTGCATGGTAGTACTTCTTCTTATTAGTTTTGAATGTAGTTTTAAAGAAGAGGAACCTTGCTTAGTTGTTTCCTTTGTGTTGCACCTTTATTTTTCCTTGCTAGTAACGCCGTCTTGAGGTTGAGGATGAGATGGACGATATGCCTTTGTGGTCGACATGCTTGTATAGGTCGATATGTATGTGGAGGATGACATTTAGGTTAGATTGTAAGGTTTTGGGAGGCCGTCACGACCTATGATGCCCTTGGGCTATCACTGACCGGCCTAAATCACACGTCCAAAAAGGAGCAGATGTAGAGTAGTCAGACTTTTAAGAAAGAAAATTGACACTTAAGCCCCCGCAACTATTATACGGGGTCTAATGTAGTAATCGGGGTTGAACCATAGGGACAAGGTTAGCAGGTGTTAAGCACACAAGGTCTCGCACTCATATACTCTGGATAAAAAGGGTAGTTAAATTGGTGTTCCTGAAGGAACGATGGTACTCCAACCCAAATAAAGCAAATAAAATGGAGCTAAGAAGAAAAAAGTGTAACAAAAGAAGATGTAAACGAAGATATGGAGGGAAACTTGGATTGGGTTTCGCCTACTAAGACTTCTCATCAACATGCAACATCATCTCTCCCTCTCGTATACTCTTGTCAAGACTACAAGCAATCATACATGGTGTCTATTCCCTTCTCCCTTGAGATAAGGGTAGATCTAAGTCTAGTAGTAACCTCTCTCTCGAGATGACTACACAAAAACCTCATAACAGAACATATGATCTCAATCTTTAGCATTCCAACATTCTCATGCATTCATACTATTCCATAACACAAGATAAAAGTGATATTACTCTCTCGAGATATCAACAATCAAACATCACAAGATAATAGCTAAGCCTACAAGAGCATTAAAACTGGTGCATGGAGATAATCTTGATAAGAGTATATATATTCAAGACGGAGAGACATATACATGTTGGGAGGGACTTAATGGCTACTCCCAACCTAAGTTAAGATGTTTAGCCATACATGTTCATGGGTAGCATAACAATGTTACAAGAATATAGATACATCAAGTTCCACAAAGTGATGAGGGAAGTACAATGAGATGGAAGTGATAGATCTAGATGGAGAGAGAAGAACATGATACAACTCAGTACTTCTTTAGATCTAGATCCAGAGGGTCAATGGAACATACGGTCTTCTTCTCTTAAAGAAGATGGAGCCCTTCAGTCTTCTCTCTCCTCAACTTCTGCCTTTAGAGATCCAAGACTGATTGGATGGATGGATGGAGATGTGTACATGACGCTATTCTTTTCGTTTTCAATATAGGCACACTCCACCAACTTAACCCCTCGACCGCGGTCGAGGTCTGGTCCTGGATAAAGCTTGACCTTGGTCGAGGCCTTATTGCTATACTTCCCTCGATCAAGGTCTGTTGAACCACATCCTCGGTTGCGATGTGGTTGGATACCTCCTTGAGTGAGTGTCACAGTCGAGGTTGGTTTAGCAACCCTCCTCAGTTGTAGTCTAGCTGGCCACCCCCTCGATCATAGTCTAGCTACTGTGACTTTATGTGGAACTGCGGTCAAGGTTGAGGTGTGCCTCGCTTTGGAGAAATTGAGGTTGTGGTCTTCAAGTTGGTCACAGTCCCATATTGATCGCGGTCCCGAAGAGTTTGAGTGAAAATTGACCGTGAGTGCAAGGCATTAGGGTGAACTTGGAGACCTCGACCACGATGAGATGGTCCATGCTGGATGAATGGGTTGCGGTTGAGGTGATAACCACGACCTGGGCTAGATATGTACCTGAAATCAAGGGGAGAATGTGTAAGTGAAGTATTTGACATAAGATGCTAAAATAGTAGGCAAAGTTAGCAAAAGATATGCTAGGAAGGCATTAAATATATACAAAAAGTGTGTAAAATAAAGTGTTATCAACTCCCCCAAACTTAGAATCAAGCCTGTCCTCAGGCTAAGTGTAGGCTCGAAATCATAGAGAGAAGGATTAATTTGTGTGACAAAATTTTGCAAAACTTAACACTACTGAGTTATCTCATTCTTGCATTAAGACTGTCATGGTATGCTTTTTCAACCATTTAAAGTCTCATTCCTCCCTCTTATATCTAGAGTTGCCCAACTACAAGTTCTTGCCATAGCCTTTAATTGTAAAAGGTTTCTCCTTCTCAACGTATCACCCCTTCCCTTAAGGTTACTAACCATACTAATACAACATCTCCTTGAGGGGTAGCTTTCACACTCTTTATTTATTTTTAGTTGGCCCTATGCCAATGTGTTCGGGTAGGCTTTAGGATTTAAGTATATTCCTCTTCTCCTAATGTGACGATCCGACCACAAATCAAATCATCACCAGTAAATAATTGTGGAATAACCATAATCAGCGGAATAACAAAAATCACTAAAAAATTAAAACTATTTGCAAAGAGATCCATTTCTAGGAAACTCTTAAGAAGAGAACCAAAGTACTGCATACATTATGGTTCACACTGTACATAGCATGTACCGTCTCATCTCGAGGAATATATACAATAGTTGCTTTTCCAAACTATACATGAGCAAACATAAAACCTCGAGGCATGCAAGCCAAAATCTCAGATCGTTCATAAAACCACTAAGTACTGACTCCAAGGACCTGAGAGTACAGAGATGACACATAGGACTCATATCTATATGACATGACAGATAGTAACTCAACCTGAAATATTACTACTGCCCTGATGTTGCTGTCCTCCCTATGTTGTATTGTTCCTACCTCCTCGTCCGCGTCCACCTAAAAATTTGGATCCCACGGGGGTGAGACAATTGTAATTGTCCCAGCGGGAGATATAACTCTCCTCCGACCATATTATTATCACAGTTAAATAGTATAAAACTGAGCAGAGGATTCATTTACATTAATTAACAAGATTCAAACACTGTTTAAGCAGAGTAGAGCAATATCATCTTCTGAAGCATTGCAACTGTATATGATACAGCAGTAAATCATCTATTCATTTTAACAAGGAATATGAAGAACATATATAACATTTATCCATTTGAAATATATAAAAGAAATGTATCATCAGCCAATAATTTCTGTATTCAATCCTTAGGCAATTATGCTACACGGCTGATTACATTTTACAATCACACTTATTCCCTGAGGAGATGAGGTATACCGCTCATACTCCAACCGACCACTACGAAGTCGAAATCGGTACCATACATAGGTCAATGGAAGAGCCGGACTCCATTACCTCCCACGTCTCGGTCAGTGCGAGACCACAAGCAGGACTATGTCAACTACTTATCGTAGCTATCCAGGGTATACTGGCAACTTGCTACAGAGTTACAGCGTTAGCTGCCTCTCTTCGGAATCAAGAGATTTTATGTTTATCTCCACATCATCCGGCATTCATCATCGGAATCAAGAGATTTTATGTTTATCTCCACATCATCCGGCATTCATCATCATCGGGAGATTCGTGATACATCCATCCCGACCTTTATAATGAAGGATTGAGAGATCTCATGTTTATCTCACGTCAATCCCTTCATTAGGGCGTAAGGTATTTGCGCCCATCACCCCCACATATTCAACAATATGCGTTCATCAGGAGATCCCGTAGGAAAACCTGTTTCACCATCACCAGCTACTGACGATGATGGATCTATGGCCAGGGCTCTACATGATGAAATTCCACTTGATTAAATAAGTACATTACCATATTATTTTAGCATCAGTCAAGTTTTCAAATAGGAATTATTATGACTAATGCTACAAAGAGAGGTGTAATACATCTATCAAGTGCTTTTCAAAACTTTATATAACCTTTAGGATCTCAATCCCTTATTTCATTATTGGGAATTCTTATCCCTCAACAATATCATCATCTTGATTACCAAATCTGGGTATTTAAAACCCTTAGTTCATCTTTGAATACTGTTACCACTTATCAGGTAACTAACACCTCTTGGTCATCTGACCAAGTTATACATGATACAAGCATCTCACATGGCTCACAAGGCCCATTAAATATTTCCAACAAATAAAACATCATAGCTCATACCTGGCTATGCTCATTATCTCATGATACCTGCATGGTTAGTATACATGATAACAACCATATTAAATACATATCAACACCATGCAATACAAGAGCAATACCCCTATTCCCTCATTAGGGTTAGGGTTTCCCTTTTCTTTATCGATTAGGGTTTCACATTCCATTTCCCAAAATTAGGATTAGGGTTTCTCTTCTTTATCAATTAAGGTTACAGGATCACAATATCAAGGATCAAACTCTAATTCATTCTCTACAAATATTAAAAACATCATTATATGTACATTACATGTTTAGTTCACAAATATGAGTTTCTCACACATCCTCTATAGGATGTTGATTACTCCAACTTTATTAAGTTTGCACAACCTTTCCTTCATGGTACCTAAGCCTACTCAATCATTAATCATTAAACTCCATTCTTCCTAATGTATAACTTGATATAAAACACTCCATGTTTTTCTCCATCAGGTACATTGCAATTTAAGATACTTCCACATCATATTGTTTTAGAGGTGTATGCCTACTTGCTTAGCCCATATCGGGCATAGAGGTGCTTGGTTGCTTGTTTGTGCCCGATACCACCATTGAGGTGTGTGTATACTTGCTTATGGCCGATACCACCATTGATCATGGTTAGGTGGAAGGCTATACAACTGGTTTAACCTCTAATTATCAACCTATTTCACAAACCAAGGCACACACTATCGATTTCCTAATAGGCTAGAGCTATTTTTCCATATCGGGTTGGAGGTGCATGTATGTGTGCTCCTGCACGATATGGATGATGTTATCATCATCAACCTTAAGATCCTTGTCCTTACTGTTCTAATTCATGGACAATATTCCCATGAAGCTTTTAGAACTCAAAGGAACAACAATTATCCAAGAGAACTCGAAATTTCAAGTAATTCAACAAGTATGACAAAATTGAAGGTGCATAATAATATAATTGGGTTTAAGTTATATAACCCGCCTCAAGAACAACTTCAAAGCTCCAAGCTCCAAAGCTTCACGTTCCTAAGGTTGAAGATAGACTTCACAACTCCTCTATATGCAAAGAATCATCATATATTATCAATTGGTGAAGAAGAAAGAAAAGAAGATCAAAACCCTAAAATCATGCTTCAATCCAAGGTTGAAGATGATTGATTCCTCACCTTAGGGTTAAGTATGAGTTCCTACTTGCTCCTTAGAACCTTTGCACGATACACTAGTGTCATTGCACGATATTCCAACCCTCATGGGCGATATGGCACTCACTTGCACGATATGGCACTCAACACTTCACCCTATTGGCCGATATCACCTTATATGGCCAATTTCACCTACTTGGCCCATGTGCTATTGCCATGGACGATATCCAAGGGCATATGAACGATATCCTTTCACTCCTGCACGATAAAAGAAGTGTATGCACGATACTCTAAGGTTGGAGGGTGGTAAGGGTCGAAAATTTTCACTAAGGGGTGAAACTAGGGGTATATATACTTGTTGCACATGAATAAAGGTAAAAATGAGGTGTCAACATTTTGAGCTAGTAGGTGCCACGTGTCCATGCATGGGTGACACGTGTAATTGCATGAATAATAATTTATCTTGACGTGCAAAACAGTTTAGGATCATTTGGAGATAATGATTTGGCCATTACATATCCTTTTGAATAAGATATATTGATTAATTCATCACTTTATGCACAACCCATCACAACTTTATTAAGGAAGTTGTAGCACGACACAACTCACCTCCTTGAGGTGCTTTGCACGATATGGCCTTTGCCAAGAGTTCATATAACGATATGGGACACCTCCTTGGGCCCCATGGCCGATAGGCTTTCATATATAAGCTTTTCAACTTAATAAAACTCAAGTTAGAGCCTCATTTTGAGCCCCTTTTCTTGGTCATTTTATCACCAAGATTTCCATTTCTTATAATTGATTTAAACATGGTGTTCCCTTCTTTCTCTCTCCTCTCCATGATACTAGGAGGGAGTAGGAACACTCTAGAGGTGGTAATTTGTATATTAACCCCACATTTTGGGTAAATTGCAATTTGTACCAAAACTAGTGTACAATGCACTAACATTATTCAAATAAGCTACAACTTGAAATTTAGGCTTTCCACAAGCCATACATTAGCATAATTCTCTCTCATAGGATGCTAAAACATATGAGGTACATTCACCATGTGACATTTTGCAATATAACCCCTCAATTTGGGTAAATTGCACTTTATGCCCAAACTTTCATATAGTGCACAAACAGTTTGCAAATAAGCTCAAACTTGAAATTTAAACTCTGCAAGAGTCTTGATTACTTTTCAAAAGATTAAAACAAGTTTGTAAATAACTTAATTCAGCAAAACTTCTACGGTTAGGCCATAACCCAGGTCAGGGATGTTACAATTATCAACCCCTACAAAGGATTTCGTCCCCGAAATCTCAAGAGAAAAGAGAAGGGTACTTCCTCCTCATCTCTTCCTCTAGTTCCCATGTGGCTTCTTCAATACCACGGTGATGCCATAGAACTTTCACAAGAACTATGTCTTTCTTTTTCAACTTCTCGATTCTTCTATCAAGAATCATCATTGGACCTTCCACATATGATATATCCTCATTCAATTCTACCTCTACAGGTTGCAACACCAACTCTGTATCGGGATGACATTTTCTCAACATAGATACATGGAACACTGGATGTAGTTTATGTAGCTCAGGTGGCAATTCCAGTCTATAAGCTACCTTTCCCATCCATGCTGTCACTGGATAAGGTCCCATAAATCTAGGAGCTAGCTTACCCTTTTTCCCAAATCTGAGAACACCTTTCCAAGGAGAGACTTTGAGATACACCTTATCTCCAACTTGGAATTCTAAGGGTCTACGACGCTTATCAGCATAAGATTTCTGTCTATCCTGGGCAGCTTTCAACTGTTGTTGTATTACTTTAATCTTCTCAGTTGTCTGTTGCACTAACTCAGGACCCAGAAGTTGGTATTCTCCTATTTCATACCAGCATAATGGAGATCTACAACGTCTACCATATAAGGCTTCATATGGTGCCATATCAATACTGGTCTGGTAACTATTGTTGTAGGCAAACTCTATTAAGCTCAAGTGTATGTCCCAACTTCCTACAAACTGGAGAACACATTCTCTAAGCAAATCTTCCAAAGTTTGTATAGTTCTCTCAGATTGCCCATCTGTCTGAGGGTGAAAAGCTGTGCTAAACTTCAATTGAGTACCCAAGGCTTTATGTAGTCCTTCCCAAAAATGGCTTGTAAACTGGGGACCTCTATCAGATACAATTGTAGCTGGAACCCCGTGTAATCGTACTATCTCATCTATATAGATCTGTGCAAGTTTCTCAGCAGTAAAGGTTGTTTTAACAAGAAGAAAATGTGCTGACTTAGTCAACCTATCAACTATCACCCAAATGGAATCATGACCTTTGGCTGTTCTGGGTAAACCAACCACAAAGTCCATGGTCACGTGATCCCATTTCCACTGTGGTATAGGTAAAGGTTGCATTGTTCCTGCGGGCTTCTGATGTTCAGCTTTAACCTGCTGACACACAGGACACCTCATAACAAACTCAGCTACATCCTTCTTCAAACCGGGCCACCAATACATATCTTTCAAGTTATGATACATTTTGGTGCTCCCTGGATGCATTGCATACATGGACGAATGAGCTTCCTCCATGACTAACTTCCTTAAGTCATTGGAATCAGGTACTACCATCCTACCATGATAACAGACTACCTCATCCTCTGACTCATGAAACCCATCTCGTTTCTCACTGCCATACTCTGACCTGATCTGCTGAATCACAGTATCAGCCTGTTGTGCCTCCTCGATCTGTTGTTTCAAAGTAGGTTTTACTTGCATCTCAGCTAACAGTCCAGCTAACAAAGATACTTTAAGAAGTACATTATTTTGCCTCAATGAGACAAGCATATCACGTTTAAAACACACTAAAGAGTTCAATTGTGCTTTATCTATGGTTGGCGATGATGATTTTCTACTTAGTGCATCAGCCACTACATTAGCCTTCCCTGGATGATAATCAATTGTACAATCGTAGTCCTTGATTAACTCCATCCAGCGTCGTTGTCTCATATTCAACTCGTGCTGTGAGAAGATATACTTTAAGTTCTTATGGTCTGTGAAAATCTGGAATGTTTCTCCATAGAGATAATGTCTCCAGATCTTCAGCGCATGAACCACTGCAGCTAATTCTAGATCATGTGTCGGATAATTTTCCTCATGTTTCTTAAGTTGTCGGGAAGAAAAAGAAACTACATGATCACTCTGCATCAGCACACATCCTAGACCATTCTTAGAGGCATCACAGAAGACAATATATCCCTTTCCCTACTCAGGTAAAGCTAACACAGGTGCACTGGTCAACCTTTCCTTCAACAACTGGAAAGAATGCTGACACTTGTCATCCCAGACAAAAGGAACTTCCTTCCTGGTCAACTTAGTTAGGGGTAAAGCTATAGAACTAAAGTTTTTAATAAACCTCCTGTAATAACCTGCCAGGCCTAAGAAACTGCGAATCTCAGTCGGTGTCTTGGGTTGTTCCCACTCTAAGACAGATTCCACTTTTTGTGGATCAACACGAATACCTGAAGCGGATATAACGTGTCCAAGAAAAGACACTTCTGACAACCAAAACTCGCACTTGCTAAACTTAGCATATAGTTTGTGCTGTCTCAAAAAAGTCAAGGCTTGACGAAGGTGTAGTTCATGTTGTTGACCATCTTTACTGTATATCAGGATGTCATCTATGAAGACTACTACAAACTGATCAAGGAATGGCCGGAAAATTCTATTCATCAGTTCCATGAATGCCGCTGGTGCATTAGTTAGTCCAAATGACATAACTATAAACTCATAATGACCATACCTTGTCCTAAAGGCTGACTTAGGTATGTCACTTTCCTTGATACGTAACTGATGATATCCTGACCTCAGATCTATCTTAGAGAATACGGTCGCACCACGCAACTGGTCAAACAGGTCATCTATCCTTGGCAAGGGATATTTGTTCTTAATCGTCACCTTGTTAAGCTGTCTATAGTCAATGCATAATCTCATTGACCCATCCTTCTTTTTAACAAAAAGAACTGGAGCACCCCATGGAGAAGTACTTGGTCGAATCAAACCTTTCTCAAGTAACTCCTGTAACTGTTTCTTAAGTTCTTCCATCTCAGCTGGCGCCATTCTATAAGGTGTCTGAGCTATAGGTTGCGTACCCGGAATCAGATTAATCTCGAAATCAATCTCTCGAGGTGGAGGAATATCTGGAAGTTCTTCAGGAAACACATCCTCAAACTCCCTAACAACTGGAACTTCAAAAAGACTAGGACTCTCTGCTCTGGTATCTACCACGTGTGCCAAGAATGTGAAGCATCCTTGTCTCATCAACTTTTCTGCTACCATAGCTGACACTAGACAGGTTGGAAGAATCTTTCTGTCCCCCTGAAAGACCCATGTCTCACCATTGTCTGTAAACATAGCTTGCTTGGAACCACAATCCAAGACAACCTTATACTTTTCTAGGGTGTCCATTCCAAGAATTATGTCAAACCCATGCATCTCAAGTGGTATAAGATCCACCTGAATGTTGTGTTCTGAAAAAGAAAGAACACAGGGAGAACATACTTCCCGCAACACTGCCGATCCGACTAACGGAGTTTCTAATAACAAATTATCTGCTCTACGACTAACAGTCATATTGCAGTCATGAATCACTTCTCGAGTGATAAAGGAATGCGTAGCACCTGGATCAATCAAAATAGATACGAAGCAGGATGAAGACATATCAGAATGAAATAATTCCATCTGACCTGTCATGACTCGTGGGTTGACCACTGCCTCCGGATGATTCATAGCATAGAATCTTGCCGTGATTGGTTGTCGATCACTCGCCCTATTATTGGGTGTAGATGAACCGGCTTGGGATGCCTGTCCACGTCCTCGCATGCCACTACCAAACTGTCGTCTCTGAGAGCCTTGTTGACTTTGCCTTGGTGGTTGGGTTATACTCATGTCTCTATCAGGACAATCCTTCACCATATGTCCTATCTTCCCACACTTATAGCAACCTCTGTTCCCCCATTGTGGCATGGATGGTCCTGTTACTGACATTGATGCTGAGCTATGGGCTCCTCCTGGTGGTAGACTACGGCCTCTACCCTTGCTGGACGTCCACTGTGTCTGAGTATTAAACCTTGGTGATGCTATTGGTGCAGAAAACCTTGGTTTCTTAAAACTTTCAAACCTCTGTCCTTGGAACTGTGTATGCACTTTCTTACTGTTAGTTTCACGTTTCTCAGTCACAGACCTTTCTATCCGCCTAACTGACTCCACAAAGGTAGCAAATTTCTCTCTATTCTCTAGAGCAGATACTGGTGTGGTCAAATTAGCGTTCAAACCCTTCTCAAAACGCCGAATTCTCTCCTCATCCGTAGCAGCCATGTGTGGACAAAACCGTAGAAGCTCCATGAACTTAGCTTCATACTCACTAATGTTCATTGATCCTTGCTTAATCTGCTCGAACTGAAAGATTTTCTCATCCATGTAAGTCTTGGGAAAATATCTACTAACAAACTCTCGTCGAAACTCTCTCCATTCGACCTCAACTTCTGGTCGTTTCTCTTCCTCAATGGCCCACCAGTGGCCAGCACTCCCTTTTAACAGGTACACAGCATGCTTAACCTTCTCAATTTCTGGAATACTGAGGATTCTAAAGGCTTTCTCCAACTCAGTAAGCCATGAATCTGCATCTGCTGGGTCAGCTGTACCAGCATACTCAGTGGCTCCTACTCGGCGTAACCTCTCAAAGGTCTTACCAGATCCATGCCCCTCATTGGAAGCTGGTGCCCTAGGGGCTGGTGTAGGCATCCTATCTGCCATATGTGTCATAGTGTTCATGAACTCTCCAAACAGAGCATGAAAAGCTGGGTTTTCTATCGAAGCTTGGTCAAGATGGGGATTCTCAGGTACTAGTTCCTCTCTAGCCTGATCCCTTGCACCTCCTCCTGGTGCAGCAACACTACTTTCAGCAGCATGTTCTTCGTGTGATCCAGCCATCTTTAAGCTTTACTTCTTCTCCTATATGAGCAGAAGTCACTATCAGATAAACTGGAAGACACTAGAATAGACTCAACGACCTTAATCTTATGTCTCTGTAGACTCAGCGAACCTTAGGCTCTGATACCAAAACTTTGTGATGATCTGACCACAAATCAAATCATCACCAGTAAATAATTGTGGAATAACCATAATCAGCGGAATAACAACAATCACTAAAAAATTAAAACTATTTGCAAAGAGATCCATTTCTAGGAAACTCTTAAGAAGAGAACCAAAGTACTACATACATTATGGTTCACACTGTACATACCATGTACCGTCTCATCTCGAGGAATATATACAATAGTTGCTTTTCCAAACTATACATGAGCAAACATAAAACCTCGAGGCATGCAAGCCAAAATCTCAGATCGTTCATAAAACCGCTAAGTACTGACTCCAAGGACCTGAGAGTACAGAGACGACACATAGGACTCATATCTACATGACATGACAGATAGTAACTCAACCTGAAATATTACTACTGCCCCTGATGTTGTTGTCCTCCCTCTGTTGTATTGTTCCTACCTCCTCGTCCGCATCCACCTAAAAATTTGGATCCCACGGGGGTGAGACAATTGTAATTGTCCCAGCGGGAGATATAACTCTCCGCCGACCATATTATTATCACAGTTAAATAGTATAAAACTGAGCAGAGGATTCATTTACATTAATTAACAAGATTCAAACACTGTTTAAGCAGAGTAGAGCAATATCATCTTCTGAAGCATTGCAGCTGTATATGATAAAGCAGTAAATCATCTATTCATTTTAACAAGGAATATGAAGAACATATATAACATTTATCCATTTGAAATATATAAAAGAAATGTATCATCAGCCAATAATTTCCGTATTCAATCCGTAGGCAATTATGCTACACGGCTGATTACATTTTACAATCACACTTATGCCCTGAGGAGATGAGGTATACCACTCATACTCCAACCGACCACTATGAAGTCGAAATCGGTACCATACATAGGTCAATGGAAGAGCCTGACTCCATGACCTCCCACGTCTCGGTCAGTGCGAGACCACAAGTAGGACTATGTCAACTGCTTATCGTAGCTATCCAGGGTATACTGGCAACTTGCTACAGAGTTACAGCGTCAGCTGCCTCTCTTCAGAATCAAGAGATTTTATGTTTATCTCCACATCATCCAGCATTCATCATCGGAATCAAGAGATTTTATGTTTATCTCCACATCATCCGGCATTCATCATCATCGGGAGATTCGTGATACATCCATCCCGGCCTTTATAATGAAGGATTGAGAGATCTCATGTTTATCTCACGTCAATCCCTTCATTAGGGCGTAAGGTATTTGCGCCCATCACCCCACATATTCAACAATATGCGTTCATCAGGAGATCCCGTAGGAAAACCTGTTTCACCATCACCAGCTACTAACGATGATGGATCTATGGCCAGGGCTCTACATGATGAAATTCCACTTGATTAATTAAGTACATTACCATATTATTTTAGCATCAGTTAAGTTTTCAAACAGGAATTATTATGACTAATGCTACAAAGAGAGGTGTAATACATCTATCAAGTGCTTTTCAAAACTTTATATAACCTTTAGGATCTCAATCCCTTATTTCATTACCGGGAATTCTTATCCCTCAACAATATCATCATCTTGATTACCAAATCTGGGTATTTAAAACCCTTAGTTCATCTTTGAATACTGTTACCACTTATCAGGTAACTAACACCTCTTGGTCATCTGACCAAGGTATACATGATACAAGCATCTCACATGGCTCACAAGGCCCATTAAATATTTCCAACAAATAAAACATCATAGCTCATACCTGGCTATTCTCATTATCTCATGATACCTGCATGGTTAGTATACATGATAACAACCATATTAAATACATATCAACACCATGCAATACAAGAGCAATACCCCTATTCCCTCATTAGGGTTAGGGTTTCCCTTTTCTTTATCGATTAGGGTTTCACATTCCATTTCCCTAAATTAGGATTAGGGTTTCTCTTCTTTATCAATTAAGGTTTCAGGATCACAATATCAAGGATCAAACTCTAATTCATTCTCTACAAATATTAAAAACATCATTATATGTACATTACATGTTTAGTTCACAAATATGAGTTTCTCACTCATCCTCTATAGGATGTTGATTACTCCAACTTTATTAAGTTTGCACAACCTTTCCTTCATGGTACCTAAGCCTACTCAATCATTAATCATTAAACTCCATTCTTCCTAATGTATAACTTGATATAAAACACTCCATGTTTTTCTCCATCAGGTACATTGCAATTTAAGATACTTCCACATCATATTGTTTTAGAGGTGTATGCCTACTTGCTTAGCCCATATCGGGCATAGAGGTGCTTGGTTGCTTGTTTGTGCCCGATACCACCATTGAGGTGTGTGTCTACTTGCTTATGGCCGATACCACCATTAATCATGGTTAGGTGGAAGGCTATACAACTGGTTGAACCTCTAATTATCAACCTATTGCACAAACCAAGGCACACACTATCGATTTCCTAATAGGCTAGAGCTATTTTTCCATATCGGGTTGGAGGTGCATGTATGTGTGCTCCTGCACGATATGGACGATGTTATCATAATCAACCTTACGATCCTTGTCCTTACTATTCTAAGTCATGGACAATAGTCCCATGAAGCTTTTAGAACTCAAAGGAACAACAATTATCCAAGAGAACTCGAAATTTCAAGTAATTCAACAAGTATGACAAAATTGAAGGTGCATAATAATATAATTGGGTTTAAGTTATATAACCCGCCTCAAGAACAACTTCAAAGCTCCAAGCTCCAAAGATTCACGTTCCTAAGGTTGAAGATATACTTCACAACTCCTCTATATGCAAAGAATAATCATATATTAGCAATTGGTGAAGAAGAAAGAAAAGAAGATCAAAACCCTAAAATCATGCTTCAATCCAAGGTTGAAGATGATTGATTCCTCACCTTAGGGTTAAGTATGAGTTCCTACTTGCTCCTTAGCCCCTTTGCACGATACACTAGTGTCCTTGCACGATATGCCAACCCTCATGGGCGATATGGCACTCACTTGCACGATATGGCACTCAACACTTCACCCTATTGGTCGATATCACCTTATATGGCCAATTTCACCTACTTGGCCCATGTGCTATTGCCATGGACGATATCCAAGGGCATATGAACGATATCCTTTCACTCCTGCACGATACAAGAAGTGTATGCACGATACTCTAAGGTTGGAGGGTGGTAAGGGTCGAAAAATTTCACTAAGGGGTGAAACTAGGGGTATATATACTTGTTGCACATGAATAAAGGTAAAAATGAGGTGTCAACATTTTGAGCTAGTAGGTGCCACGTGTCCATGCATGGGTGACACGTGTACTTGCATGCATAATCATTTATCTTGAAGTGCAAAACTGTTGAGGATCATTTGGAGATAATGATTTGGCCATTACATATCCTTTTGAATAAGATATATTGATTAATTCATCACTTTATGCACAACCCATCACAACTTTATTAAGGAAGTTGTAGCACGACACAACTCACCTCCTTGAGGTTCTTTGCACGATATGGCCTTTGCCAAGAGTTCATAGAACGATATGGGACACCTCCTTGGGCCCCATGGCCGATAGGCTTTCATATATAAGCTTTTCAACTTAATAAAACTCAAGTTAGAGCCTCATTTTCAGCCCCTTTTCTTGGTCATTTTATCACCAAGATTTCCATTTCTTATAATTGATTTAAACATGGTGTTCCCTTCTTTCTCTCTCATCTTCATGATACTAGGAGGGATTAGGAACACTCTAGAGGTGGTAATTTGTATATTAACCCCACATTTTGGGTAAATTGCAATTTGTACCAAAACTGGTGTACAATGCACTAACATTATTCAAATAAGCTACAACTTGAAATTTAGGCTTTCCACAAGCCATACATTAGCATCATTCTCTCTCATAGGATGCTAAAACATATGATGTACATTCACCATGTGACATTTTGCAATATAACCCCTCAATTTGGGTAAATTGCACTTTATGCCTAAACTTTCATATAGTGCACAAACAGTTTGCAAATAAGCTCAAACTTGAAATTTAAACTCTACAAGAGTCTTGATTACTTTTCAAAAGATTAAAATAAGTTTGTAAATAACTTACTTAAGCAAAACTTCTAGGTTTAGGCCATAACCCAGGTCAGGGATGTTACACCTAAGCTCCCTCACCCACAACTATCGTAAGGATAGTGTTGCCCCTTTTTGGGCATTTGACTTTCCTAGTGGATCAACTCTATTACATAAGTTGATTCCTAACTTTTATCTCATATAAGTCAGGTGGTTTCATGAGTTTTGTTCTAGATCGGAGGTGGGTAAGTTTAGCTTCAAGGTTCCACTTACGGGCATGACATATATGCATTCATGAGTGCAAAAATACACTGGTCGTGTGGAAACTTTTGCCATCTTTTGGGCACAACTCTCATTATATATATTTTTTCTTTTTCTGTTTTTTCCTTTTTGGCTTTTTACACCTCCTTTCTGGTTTGGGTGAGGGAGATTTAAATAGTCTTTTGGGTGGCCAAAGCTTCTTTTTTTAGTCCCAAGTGGGGATGGATTTACTTGAAAGGGTAGTTGTTTCCTTGTCTACGAAGATAAGGATTTTCTAGTTGGAATCGTCGGGTGAGGGTGGCTGGTCAGGAGTATGGCTAGGTGAAGTTCTCTAGTTTCCAAGGGTTTCATGAGCTAAGAGTTATCGCATACACAATGTCTTATTTCAAGAATGTGATAGAGCATTATTGCTATGTTTCTCATTCTACCTTTATCTGTATTAGATGCTCGAATATTTCTCTCTAGGAAAATGATAGTACTACAACTTATAGCATGAAAATAGATTGAATTCTAAGGTAACTTCACAAAATTTTTGGGCAAAAAGGGTAAGAGTAGTCTGGCAGACCTAAGATATGTACATGTAAAGTTTGTGGAAATAAGGAAAATTTGAAAAATTTAGAGGTACAATGGTGATAAAACTGTACCTTTCTAGCCCGTTTATGTCCCCTCCCCCAAACTTATCCTTCACCCCAACCCGGGGTGTTAGAATTGGAGTGAGATGTATAAATGGGCTTTCTTTATTCTTGCTTGTCGGTGTTGGAAGCCCAGTTGGACTCGAGTAGCATACTTGCGTACACTCCTCACAACGGATGATACTGCTCGTATTGCATCCCCTCCTCTTTTATACTCAGGTTGGCTAGGGGCATCATCCAGGCTAGACAGTAGAAGCCACAGTCATTCGACAGAGGCACCTGCTGAGGGCTCATGTGGCAGAACTGTCTTCTTGAAGTCTTTACCTGATGTATGCTTATACCCCTTGTCGTGACTTTCAGCATACCAACAATTGCCTCCATGCATGTGATAGCCTTTTCTTCTGTTGGGGTCTTTGCAGTAGTCATGTTTGTCTTCTTATTCAATCCAAAGGTTACGTCTAATCTGTTATATAATACTATAGTCCTTTTTATGATGTTGACCACCATCATAGTCCAATGACTGTCGTGAAGAATTGGCAGAAAGATGTAGTCTGGTAGGGATGTCGCGAGGCATTGTTGCAGGCGTTCTTTCTCTCTTGATATTTTATCTTTTATGATGTCATTTACTAGCAGAAAGTATGACATATATACATTTGGCATGTTTTCACTCAAGAGGACATGGTAGGTTGGCATTGTGCTTTTTGATATGTATCCTCCTATTCTGAGCATGTCTCAAAGGTTGTCCTTCAACACACATATCCGTTCTCTTTCAAAAATTACTTCTGCAGGTGAGTCATCATCTTTCAAGGACTTCATTATGATGTTTTGTGATTTTGAAGATAGATTGACACAGCTCTATCTGTCGAAGTCCTTGAAAGTGGGTATTATCTCCCCTGCCGGTTCATCTGGTATTTCTTCTGATAGATCATTCTCTTCTGTTTTTCCTTCTTCTGGCTATTTAGCTTAAGGGTGTTCTTCTTTGTCTTCTATCACTGGGGGTTGTTGAGGTTCTTTTTCTGGTATACTTCATGTAGCTGCTCTAGTGTCTGCATTCCAGCCTTCTTTCCATGCTTTAGCCCTGGCTGAATCTATCGGATCGATCCACAGGGTTTGCAGTTGTTCCCTCCAAGTTACCTTTTCAGGTAGATGGATCTCCTTATGAAGCCTTTGTTGTATTGTGTTTGAAGGCATCATTGGGTTGCTAATGAAGCAGCGATCGTATATGACCTACATTGTATAAACACCATGCATCATGTGTAGATCTTCCTCACATAAGTCCTTCCATGGGATGCCCTTGTTGATGGCATCCATCATCCTAAGTGTGATGAAGGTGCAATCCCCTGATCCAACCTCTTCTTGTGGAACTTTCTTACAGATAGAAAATAGCTTCTAGATGCCCTTGAATCCATCGTCTGTTGATTGTATCGCTTTCTATATACATAGCGGTATCTTTAGTGCATCTCTTGCTTCCTTCCTTTTATATAACAAAGTAGTATTGTCAAGTTCGGCCGCACAACAATTGAGCATTGTTGTCTTTCACTCATATAGATTGACCACGATCAGAACCTAGTACTTCACATTCCTTATGGGCAAGACTACAAACTTTGTTTCCTTTCTACACATTACTTCTTTCAGCTCAGTTAAATCAACAGCCTTGTAGTCCTCATTGTATAAGAGGCTTGATAGATGTCTGGTGTCGTTGAACACTGGTTGCAACTTGTCTGAGTGTTGGAACTCTTCGAGGAGGGTTGCACATAGTACTTTAAATAATTTCTTGTGTACTCATGCCCTTTTTAGGAAGATCCCTCTGAAGTGTTCTCTAGTTAGACTTTTACCCTTGTTATGATATATGGCATCTGTTCCAGGTAGATTATCACCAAGGATATTGGCTAATATGTGGACATCTCTACAAGTGATTCTTGACAGCACAGCCATGTCCATTTCTATCATCTTGCATGGTAGAGGAGGAGCAACACCTAATTTAGTGTCTTTAACCGGTGTGCTCTGCTCTCGCGGGCTCATTTGTGAAGAAAGCACTGAGCCTGCCTTCCTCATCATCCAAGGTCCCATCCTATGTTGTAGGGATGGTTGTATTTTTGGTCATATGTGGGTCCTCTATGCTTGTTGGCATTAGTGTAGTCACCATTACTGCCACCTCTGATGAAGCTTCTACAGTTGTTCCATCCATGACAATGCTTTCTTCAGATGGGTGACCTAGCTTGGCAGCTGCCAATTCTGCTAGTGTTGCTTCTATTTTTTCATCATAGATTTGGTCATTCTTCTCGTTGTGAATCGAGGAGTGCGGGAAGCCACTACACATCTCCATCCTATATGTTAGGTCGTCCAACAGTGTGTCAATATCCCTGAGCTCTCTGGATGTCAGATCTTCTATCCTTACGCTCTCTGTTCTGGCGAAGGCTCTGCTTGTGTTGTCTTTCTTATGGTCGGGGTAGATTTGTCTTTTGCTGGTACCCCTTTCCTCTTTTCAAATTTTTCCTTTTACTCTTTAGGACTGTTGTTTAAATCTAGCTCCCCAGACAACGTAGTAGTTTTCTTCTTTATTTCATTGTCTTTGGGAGAGTCTGACAGCGGTGGTGCTTCTTTTTCTTTAGGTTCAGTTGCCAGTGTGATTTTTGCATTGGCACTTTCTTCCTTTCGCACTGAACCTGTATCTATCCCTCCTGTGTTGTCATTGTCATCGTCGGGGTTCGGAGGGCTCGATGAATCTTACAATGTTGATGGCCCTGCCATGCGCTTGCTCTTCTTCTTCTTCTTATGTCGTTGGATGTCAAACTCCTTGCGTTCGGCTTCCAACTTTTGATGGTTTGCTTCCAATTGATGGTTCTCCAGTTTGAGGTCGTACATCGCCGCCTCGTATCCATTTGTTAAGCAGTCTATATCAGCCTGCATAGCATCTCTTTCTCTCCTAAGGGCTTCCATTTCCTCTATGAGGGCCTTCAGTGCTACCATCATAGTGTTTTGGGTGTTTAGCACCCCTTGCATGAATTGAGGTAGCGCCTCATTCCTCTTGTTCAGTGTTTGCACCTGCATAGTTAGTGTACACAGGGTGGAGCTTATACTTGAATTAAATTTAGATGTTTGATGCATGTGTTTCCATAGTGCATCAAACTGATTACCCAATAAGTCGTCGAAGGTTGGAAGTTGGTGTGGTTATGGCTCTACATGTGTCGAGGATGCATATGGTTCCTTCGGCGGTGCATTTGGAAATGTTGGGCTAGGCACTCTAGGATTTGGCTGTCCCGGCGTTAGAAGGATTACTTCTGGAATCACCATCTTGGGTACAGCTTCATAGTCATTGCTTTGCTAGTGGGAATCTTATTCTCATGTCACTGGTTGTTCGGCGGTTGCTGCCTTGGGGTGCGGGCTTTTTCTTAGTGTGTCACCCGAGTTTTCCTAAACGTCATGCTCTATTGTTTTTTCATGCGGTCAGCATTCCTCGATCACTATTGTTTCAGTGATTATTGAAGGTGAGGTTGTCTTCAGAGTAGTAGGCTTTTCTACCGCTTCCTTCTTCTTCCTTATTGCTAGTTTTTTCTTCTCTTCTGGCTTCTTCTTCGCTATCTCTATAGGTTTATCCTTACTGCTTGCTTCATCAACTAACGATCTCTTTTCTGCGACATGCGGATTTCCCCTGAGTACATCTTGTCGATGTCTTCTTGGGTGGGCCGCAGCTTGTGGGCGTCGTAATACGCCATCTCTGGGAGGGGAAGGAGTTTCTTTGAGCTACTCTTCTTATAGTATAGCTTGTCTCCTTTTTGAGCTAGGATTCCCACGTTGAGGAGGGACTTGATGTCAATCTTTGTATGTCCCTCTATTGCCTTATATCTTTTCAATGCTTCTACACCCATAAAATGGTAGGCTATCTTTGTTATTTGGCCTCCCATTCAGAACTCCTTATTCTACTTAGACTCTCCTCCCACGACGGCTGACAGCCTTTTGATTAGTATTTTACCTATGTTCACAGGCTTCCTTTTTAGCATTGACCAGATCATGAATAGATATCCTTTCGTAACTCCCCCTGTTTCTGACCTTGTATATATCGTGTTGGCCGTTATCTTTTGTATTACCCTGATAAAGCATGAGGTGATCAGGGTAGCCTTAGAGTTCTTGGAGTTATGTTCATCTTCCCCCGTTAGATCTTCCCACATCTGGTGGCTATCATATCTGACGGTCTCCTTCTCTCTCGGGGTGACATAGCAGGATTGGGCTTCTACTATTGTCTTCATGAAGATAGTATTCAGCATCGCTTCTGTGATTGTGTGAGACTTTCCCCCTAATATCACTTCCATCTTGTAATCTCTGTCACCCTTTTTTCATTCTTGTTCATTTACTGGGAGCTTCCCTAGTGAGGATAGGAATTCATCCGTCAACTACTTTGAGGATGGGGCTTCAGAGGTGCATAAGGTGCATAGATTTGCACCCTCTAAGAACTTGATGACCCTATCGTAGACCCCCATCTTTTTGAAGTCGTCTAGGTCTAGGTACCTCATGGGCCTGAAGATCTTAACCTATGACATCCAGTCGTATTGTGACTGGTGCACAGCATCTCTTGGTACAAAGGTAGGCCCACTCTTCTCTTGGGCTACCTCTGTAGTATCTTCCCCCTCCTTGTTGGTTGTCTCTATCTCTTGCCCTTTTTTTGATTTACAACTATAACTTTTACCTTCTTGCTGCTTCTAGTTGCCTTGGGATCAGCCTTCCTTTTGCCTAGAATTCTTAGCTCAGACTCTATGGGTAGGTATTATGACGTTCCTGTATGTGCTGCACTCTGTGTAGACTCTGACTTTTCTGGTGACTGGTGACCCAGAATGTTCTGATACTGCTCCATCCATAGCTACAGTTGTAGCCTCCTGGCTGGTGGCAGCTTGTATTGGTTTCCAAGGCCTTTGCTAGCTTTTCTACAATCATCCCTATCTCTTTTAACAAGGTTTCCCTCCTTTCCAGTGAGTCGTTAGTTGAAGCAGACATCCTAAAAAAAATTAAATTGACTTAATATATCTTCCAATTCATCTATCATCTTATTTAATTTTTCTCATATTTATTTGTATGTTGTATATTTTTAGTCATTTCCTTGAGACTGCGGTCCACGGTCATTACTTATGTAATGAAGAACACCGCGATTGTGGTCCAATATGAAAGTGAAGCGGTCGCGGTCAAAGGAATCGACCAAGGGACACTACGGCCCGCGGTCAATACCACGACCACGTTTGAAAGTACTCTATTTTTAGTTGTTGTGCACACCATGACCCGTGGGTGCAAACCAGCTCCACGACCCACGATCATGGTTTTTACACTATGATCGCAAAGCAGAGGGTTGACCTGTTCCATTGGGAATAAGGGTTGGATAGAGGGTCAAGGCTTCGATTGTTGTTGATAGATGAAGGTAGCCAAATCGACATTGTTCGAGATTGAAACATACTTGAAAATATTGCCCTAGGGCGGGCACAGGCACCTTGAAAACAATCGTCAAGAGGGGAAAGGGAAAAATATGATCGGTATAGTCGTTGATGATGCGGCGAAGCTTGCGCCAGTGGAAGGGGTAAATTCGTGCAAAAAATGGTGAGTGAAAGAGCAGGTTAGGCGTAATGATGGTCGTGGTAGTGGGCAGAGGGTCATAGAAATAGGAAATAGAAGCATTTAGAAGATTACCTTGGAAGCGAAAAGAGAGAATCGACAAAACTCGAGGTGAAGGATTAGCATCATGACAGCGATTCGTACTTCTGCAGCGGCGGCAGAGCGAGCTCAGTTGGCTTTGGTTCATTTGTGAGCACACAGACGATTCGTTCTTTGGTTAGAGGGAAACTGAGATTTTAGGTGAGAAGAATACTATACTAAGGGTTTTAGAATATATAGGAGAGGCACCGCAACTCACGACGCAATCAGGGACCGCGGTCACGGTCGACCCTCTCTATAGTATGAATGATGCGGTCACAGTCTTGTTCATATAAGGGTAAACACTGCGGTCGTAGTTTGGTTGGTCAAAGGAAGGAAAACTTAGCAGTCGTGGTACTTTTCCCTACTTTGAGCAAGGTTTACACCTCGAATGTGGTCATAACCGTGACATGCGGTCCACTCAAACTAACTCGAAACTTAAACATAAACATGAACTTGATCCACCAATCAAACCATATTCAAAGGGAACATAAGATATATACAAACTTACTAGATAAGGGGGAAACTAACAAACTAAAGAGAAGGGAAAACAAGAGTTCAAAACAAATGAAGAACATAAACTCAGGAAATTAGCTAAAACTTGGGTTGCCTCCCAAGAAGTTCTTGTTTAGAGTCTGTAGCTCGACTTCCTAATCATTCACTTATTGACTTCCTCAGTTGACTATGGTGTCTCCTCATTCTCTTCATTTCGTGGCTGGTTGGGTTCCCCCAAACTAATTTCTGCCCTTCTTATAAAGTCTTCATCTTCATAGAATCTTTTTACCCTATGTCTATTAACCCAAAAAATGCCAGTCTTTTCCCCTAAAATTTTAATCATTCCTTATGGGTATATCTTTACTAATGAGAAGGGTCCTGACCACCTCATTCTTAGCTTTCGTAGAAATAATCTGATGCTCGAGTTAAATAGGAGGACCTTATCCCCTTCATGAACATCCTTGTTTTTCAAGTGGGCATCATGCCAGTCTTTAGTCCTTTGTTTATAAATTCTCACATTCTCATAGGCATGCAATCTCAGTTCCTCGAGCTCCTAAAGCTATAGAAATATTTTTTGGCCCGCCTTATCCAGGTCCATATTCAGGAATTTGATGGCCCATAGAGCTTTGTGTTCAAGCTCAAGTGGTAAATGACAGGACTTTCCATAGATAAGCATGTAAGGTGTTGTCCCTATAGGTGTCTTATATGCAGTTCGATAAGCCCATAGAGCATCATCTAGCTTCACTGACCAATCCTTTCTTGTCCAACTCACTGTATTCTATAGAATTTACTTAATTTGTCTATTTGATACTTCTACCTACCCCGATGTTTGGGTATGGTATGATGTGGTGACTTTGTGCTTTACTCCATACTTCCTTAGTAGCACTTCAAATTGTTTCTCACTGAAATGCGACACCTATCACTTATGACGGTGTGCGGCACCCCAAAGTGTGGGAAGTTAGTCTTTTCAAACAGCTTAATCACTTCCTTGGAGTCACATGTCTGGGTGTCCACCACCTCAACCCAATTTGAAACATAATTAACAGCAACAAGAATGTACTAGTTTCCACTTGACGAGGGGAAAGGCCCCATATAGTCAATTCCCCAAACATCAAAGATTTCAACTTCTACCCAATCTTCCATGGGCATCTCATTCCTCTTGCTTATATTCCCAGTGAGATGGCATTCTTTACATGTCATAAGAAAAAATGTTGCATCTTTAAAGAATTTGGGCTAATAAAACCCAGATTGTAGTACCTTTACTGTGGTCCTTTCTCCACTGTGGTGCCCACCATATGGTGAAGAGTGAAACTCCTTCATAATCAAAGGAACCTCAACATCTGGTATGCACCTTCGGTATAGATTGTCAGTGCACTTCTTGAACAGTAAGGGGTCATCCCAGTAGTAGTTCTTGACGTCTGAAAATAGTTTCTTCTTCTAGTTGTAAGTAATCTCTGGTGGTAGTTGGCCACAGGCTAAATAATTACAGATATCGGCGAACCAAGGCAATCTCTTCTCATTACACTGAGCCATCAATAGGGCTTCATCAGCATAATTGTCATTCATGGGTAACTGATTCTCTTCATCAAAAACTATTCTAGACAAGTTGTCACACCTGCATCCCACAATTACCACTAATCATGAGGTTAGGGCATAGTTTTGATGAAATATCCACCATTTTTTTCTAAATATATTATACTAACACTTACTGAACGATAAGTCTTGATTAAACATAACAATAAGATACAATAGAACTTGTCTTATTACATTGAAGCAAGAGTTTCACACTTAATATACATCATGTACATTACATTTAAAACTTCTCTCTTTTCTCACTCTTTCTATTACATAATCCAAGGGAAGGATAAGAGACCCTCTAACTATTCTAACTACTCTTCTTTCAAGACCTCTGAGCTAATCTTGATTTAAGTTGGATTTTGACTCCTTAGGAAGAGCTATTCCTTTACCTAAAAAATTGTTCAATAGGTTGGTGAGCTACTAGCTCAGTGAGTAAAAAATCAACAGGTAACCAAGATATTTATGATGTTTACAAGTAATAGAACTTAAATGCAATCATGTAAGCATGGCAGTTTAGAATTGTAATTCATTCAGCATGGCAGTCGTACAGATATTGAATGTAATAAAAGGATAACATAACTATTTGTGTTATTTCAAATCTAGTTATTATGCCTTTGGACCCACATGAGGTGTACCACAACATGTGGAAGTATCGCAGCAAGCTATGATCTCACTATACAAGACTTATAAGCATGTCTGGGTTCCTAAGTCTTTAATCTCAATTCCATGTTTGTAGCTGGCATCAGCACGTCTGCCTCTTGGCGGCCAATGGGAGTGGCCGGATATCTAAGACTCCACCTCTCAACCTGGTTACTCAGGCGGTGAGTCAAAGTCCTTAGGCATAAAGCGCATCAGTGGACCTACCGACCACTGATTACTACAACATGTAGCATAAGTACCACCGACATCCCCGGTTGGTGTTGGGTACCATACAACTATAAGGAGTTTTCCCTACTGGTCAAACCCATGTACCCTACTGGTATGCTCCAGCTTACCTTGATCTGGACTACCTCCAGTCAGGAAACCATTTCCTCCCCACATTGTAGGCCTCATCCTGTGAGGATTCTACAGTGTCCATGGCATCTAATGTCTAGTGATGATTAGTTCATATAACAAGCATCATCACCTTAGCTAATGATTATCCTATTTCTAACATTTAACTGTCTTGCATTTAAATAATAAATCACTAAACAGTTTGCATATATTTCACAACCATACTCCAACTCTTAAAACATGAATTAGGGCACCCTGTCTTTACGGTGCCACAAATTACACATTCATCACCTGTCAAATCATGACAATTCACAAGACAACTTTCAACATGGTAATACATCACTATTAATATGATTAATAAAGCATTTCAACTGCTGATTTTCACCACATATGTTTATTCAAGCATCACAAATATCATACAGTAAGAATCAAACACAGGATACTATTATTTGAAATGATACACTTTAAATCAAGGTTAACATATGATTATCTACTCACTGTATTCATCCAATATCACTGATTTTAGCCATTTCACCAACTAATCTCTGATCATATCTGGCACAGGACAGGATCAAGCTTTAAACCTCAAGATCTCATTCAAAACAACCCCTTTAATGTGTTTCCCGGTCCTAAAGAGGGTCTATTGTAGGAAGAAGATTAAGATCGGAGGTTAATCAAAACCTCAAATCATTGGATTAGGGATCTCGAGCATGGGAAAACCGAAAGGAAGAAGAATTAAGGATTAAAACTACTTACCAACTTGAATCTATAATAACCCTTTTGGATTTCTGCTGTTCTGAATGTTCTCCCCCAACAATCGACCTCGAAATCACCCTCTAGGTCTTCCTTTCATAGTGGAAGTGGTCTGGTATGATAGAGGATCGAATCGCGGTTCCAACGCACTTCATTTCGTTAAAAATGGATAAATATTGCTCGAGATATGATCGTTTTACGATTGGCTGATGTTGGCAGCGTCGATCGCGGTCACGGTTTACACCGCGGTCGCGGCTTACACCGCGGCCGCGGATTCGACACAGCGTCAGTCGTGATTTACAGTATATGCTTACTAAAAATGGTATAACTCACTCATTTTAACCCCAATTTTGTTCATTCTTTTTTTATTTGTAATTGAATTCTCTACAATCCTATCATATTATTTTGATAATATCATCAAATGAAAATCATTTATTAATTATTTCCTCTAATGTCATTAACTCTCTTCTTGCACACATGTATGGATCAATACTATGTTAACCCCAACTCAAATCTTTATAGTATGCTTATGTCATGATTATGAGTTGCCCAAATAAGTATTTAAGCTCACTAAGGTTAATATAAAGCACAACATAGAATCTTACCAGAAAAAACATGACAAGCATTAAGATTATCTTAAATCTCTAGGATTATCAGCAAAGTTAGGAACGGGTTGCAACACAAGTGGTCTGCGACCACATTTTCTTTTCTCTTCTTATCAATGATTTCATGATCAAATTCCTATAATAGTAGAGCCCACCGCAAAAACCGTGGTTTGGTATCCTTTTTCTGCATTAGGTATTTGATTGCTCCATGGTCCGTATGTACCTTCACCTTTGACCCTAATTAGGTATGACCTGAACTTGTCAAAAGCAAAAACTATTGCTAACATCTCCTTCTCAGTTGTGGTATAGTTTACCTATGTCTCGTCTAAGGTGCGGCTGGCATAGAAGATTACATGGTGCAACTTGTCTTTCTTTTGACCTAGGACAACGCCTATTGCATAATCACTAGCATAGCACATTATCTCAAATGGCAACTTCCAATCTATAGGTTGTAGGATCAGCACAGTTGTTAATGCTTTCTTCAGGGTATTGAAAGCCTCCAAACATTTGTTTTTGAAATTGAATTTGGCATCCTTGAGTAAAAGATTGGACAAGGGCTTCAAAATCTTTGAGAACTATTTTATAAACCTCTTGTAGTATCCAGCATGACCAAGAAAACTTCTCACACCCATTATAGACTTTGGTGGTGGAAGTTTTGATATGGCTTCTATTTTACTCATGTCTACTTTGATCCCATTTTTATATATTTTGTGTCCCAAGACTATGCCATTTTGTACCATGAAGTGGCACTTTTCCCAATTCAGAACCAGATGTTTCTCCTCACATCTTTTTAGGACCAGGGACAAATTCCTCAGACATGCGTCGAAATCCATACCATAAACTGAGAACTCATCCATAAATACTTCCACTATATCTTCCAGGAAGTCAAAGAACATCGAGATCATGCAATGCTGGAATGTTGCAGGCACGTTGCATAATCTGAATGGCATTCTTATGAACGCATACGTGCCATAGATGCATGTGAATGTTATTTTCTCTTGATCATATGGATGAATATGGACTTTTTAAAAACCCAAGTAGCCATCTAAGAAGCAAAAATAGTCATTATGAGCTATCCTTTCTAATACGTGGTCGATGAATGGTAGGGGGAAGTGATCCTTCCTTGTGACGGCATTCAGTTTCTTGCAATCTATGCACATTTGCCATCCTATAGAAGTTCTAGTAGTGACTTTGTCACCATTTCCTCCCTTCACTAATGTCATTCCTCCTTTCTTAGGCACAATGTGAATAGGACTCACCCAATTACTATCACTAATCTGGTAGATAATTTCGGCGACTCGTAGTTTCAGGTTTTCCTTCTTTACAACTTCTTTTAACATTTGGTTTAGCTTTCGTTGGGGCTAGACTAGTGTCTTAGAAGACTCTTCCAAATGTATTTTGTGCATGTAGAGAGCTGGGTTGAGCCTTTTATGTCCTCTATAGAATATCCTATCGCCTTTCTATGTTTTTTCAGCTCCTTTAGCAGTCTTTCCATTTGTTCTTCCATCAGGCTTGCATTCGTAATAATAGGGTTCCTCTCCTCATGGTCTAGAAACTCATATTTAGCCCTTTTGAAAGTGGTTTCAATTTGTGCTTTGGCTTAGGTGCCTCTTGCTGTTTGGGAGATTGTCTGAGTGAAGTGTACTTAACTGTTTTGATAATTTCTTCTTCGTCACTAAGCTCTCCTTCATCTTGATTCAGATAGTCGAGGATTTCAACCACCTCAGGGTCTTCTATAGTCAGATTGGGGTTGTTCAAGGCTCACATCAAGGGTCTATGATTGCCTTTTCTTCTTGCACTTCCTCACAGTAATGGTTGTAACTATCCATAAAGTATACCGACTCGAAAAGAGACGACCCCTTCTGCTGAGTTTTAGGGGAGACAGAGAAGGCAGCGGAAATAAAAAACAATTCTTCTCCCAAACCCAAAATAAAGGAATTGTGTAACCGTCTATACAATAGGAAGGATGGTTTGTAGAGGCGTACCTTGTCCCGAGGCTTACTCGGTGATGTTACCTCGCGTATTGCACGGTCTTCACCTTCGATCTTGGATGACATCTGTGCAGCTCCTGGTCTCACCAGGACTGTCGAGATTGACAGTTGTCCTCCGAGCGGCAGAAGTCTCCCCCCTCTGCACTCGTCCACACAGACTTCCTAGAACTCCAATATCCTTGTCCTACAAGGAATCAGAAGGAGTCATACCCTCTTGTCAACGTACTAGTCACTGACACACTCTCCTGCAACTAGTTTCTTTTTTGCAGTTGTCTTTCCCTTGTTGTGCCTCCCTTATCGGGTACCATTTGCTCGGGCTCTCTCAGTTACCAAAACCAGAGAGAATGACGACTTTGTAGAGCAACTGGTGCACTGAGTTGTACTTTGAGAAGCCCCCAATATCCCTATATATATAGGAGGGTCATGGGATAGGATTCTCTACCCCGGGCAATGCGGGATTAAAGCAGGAGTAGAAGGGTTCGAAATTTTCTACAAAACAACCAATTGTGCCACCTGAACCGGTCGTTTCAACCCTGAAACGGTCGGTTGGTGACCTAAGTCAATCGGTTCACACCTGAGTCGATCGTTTGGAGCATCTAAGCCGATCGGTTCAAGCATGATCCGATCGGTTCATGGTCCTGGTCCAACTCAAATTGACTTTCATATTTGTTTCTGATTAATCAAATATTAATCCTTGTTCAAATCGAATTTGTACTAGTGAAACAAATTGTATTTGAAAATTTGACTTTCCAAATGATCTCTGTTGGTCACATGAATTGACCGGTTCAACAATTGAGTTGATCGTTTCATGAACATGAGCCGATCATCTCACCAGTTGAGCTGATTGGTTCACCAACCTGAGCCGATCGGTTCATCACATGAGCTGATCGGTTTGACGTGCAAACTGTGCAAAATCGGTCAATGGCAGTTTCAATCAATCTAATACTCTAATCAATCGGTCCAACACCTTGAACACTATGATATTGAGCTATCAAATGATTGAGTGTTTAATTATACTACTAAACTCCTTTAGTAATCAATCTAAACATCATTTGTGGATAAACCCCACTTCTAGGTTAAATCCTATGTGTGTGACCCTACAGGTCCATTTCACGTTGGCAGTGCAAGTCCATAACACTTATGACTTCACAAGCAATGAGCGGTGCCTATCGCACATCAGTGCTACCCAAGTGAAATAGAAAGTTGGAGAACAACTTTCAATCCTACAATCTGTGAAAGGTGTTACAGTGAATGTATAATTCCTTTATCACTAATGTCCTGAATGAACTCAAGGCATGGTACAGTCATCCTCTCAACGTTCATCCATTTCCTTGATCTCAGAGCTGACTGGGTGAGATGTGTGTGACATCAATATCACATATTGATTCACACGTGCATGTGCATGTCTTTCTCAATCCTACTCATCAAGTGGCCATGGATATTAAACTCCCTTAGGAGGAACAAATCCCATATCTATCACTCACCCCTCAAAAGCGCCATGTGTCAAAGCCACCCAATCATCACCTTTATAACAACCCATGTTTCAGGACTGCGTTTGATGATATCAAAGTGTACCCAATGACATGTGTTGAGTGTAGTGATTTCAGGTCGAAGAATCACATTCACCACCATCACTGTGAGAGATGACTATGACTACCAAATTATGGTTCCATGTGTCACTCTCACAGTGGGTCTGTTCGGTACACTTGTTCTCTAACAAGTACCTATGTGCTTGGTTTGATATCACTATATCATGACTAATGAGATTCTATCATCAACCAACACACAATCTAGTCTTTAGTGTTATTGATGTCTATGGTTATTTACACAATAACAACCGACCAAGGATAAAACAAGAATGTATACTCTTAACATTCGTATGATCTCATCATTTAGGTCATGAACCTAAAAGCATACATCATCGAGTAAACAATTCTTGATACATCTATCATGTTACACCATCATCTCAGAAATAGTTAAAACATATAGATCGGAAATTTCCTTTATTATTATTCAAATCTTTTACAAAGTATCCCATTACAATCATTACATGACTTGCTCTATGGGCATACATACCAACAGACTCCCACTTGCACTTAGAGCCAGTCACCTAGGAACCTTAGTCCTTGTGACCTAGCATGACCATCATGCTTCTGCTGAGAAAGGGCCTTAGTTAGTGGATCAGCAATGTTGTCTTCATTTGGTACTTTGCAAATCTTCACATCTCCTCGATGTACGATCTCTCGTATGAGATGGAAGCGTCATAGCATGTGCTTGGACCGCTGACGTGATCTGGGCTCCTTAGCTTGAGCAATAGCTCCAATATTGTCACAATAAAGCTCAATTGCATCACAGCTACTGGGAACTACACCAAGTTTAGTGATGAACTTCCTGATCCACACAACCTCCTTTGATGCATGTGAAGCAACAATATACCTGGCCTCTGTAGTAGAATCGGTAACTATTTCTTGCTTGGAACTCTTCTAGCTCACAGCTCCATTGTTTAGGAAAAACACAAATCCTGATTGTGACCTGTAATCATCTTTGTCAGTTTGGAAGCTCGCATCGATGTAACCCTTTACAACCAGTTCTTCCTCACCGTCGTATACAAGGAATTGATCCTTAGTCCTTCACAAGTACTTGAGGATGTTCTTTACGGTTGTCCAGTGAGCATCCCCGGGATCTGACTAGTACTTTCCCGTCATGTTGAGGGCATACGAGACATTTGGGTGTGTGCACAACATATCATACATGATGGATCCAATGGCTGATGCATATGGGATCCCATTCATACGCTCCATCTCTTCACAAGATTGGGGACACTGAGCTCTAGAGACGATGACTCCATATAGCATGGGGATGTTGCCTCTCTTTGAGTTCTCCATGTTGAACCGCTTCAGCACCTTGTCAATGTATGTGCTTTGACTTAGTCTGAGAAGCCTTTTAGATCTATCTCTATAGATCTTGATTCCTAGAATGTAGGATGCTTCTCCTAAATCCTTCATTGAGAATGTATTCCCAAGCCAAGTCTTTACCTTCTCCAAGGCTGAGACATCATTCCCCATCAATAGTATGTCATCCACATACAATATGAGGAATGTGGTTGTGCTCCCACTAACCTTCTTGTACACACAAGGTTCATCTTCATTTTGAATAAAGCCAAACACTTTGACTTCCTCATCAAATCGAAGATTCCAACTCTGAGACTCTTGCTTCAATCCATAGATTGACCTTTGTAGCTTACATACTTTATTGGCATTCTTTAGATCTATAAAATCTTCAGGTTGTGTCATGTACACATCCTCATTTATATTCCCATTAAGGAATGTGGTTTTAACATCCATTTGTCAAATCTCATAGTCATAGTAAGCTGCAATAGCAACCATCATCCTGATGGACTTAATCATGGCAACTGGAGAAAAAGTTGCGTCATAGTCAACACCTTGAACTTGTCGGAAACCCTTTGCAACCAATCTGCCTTTATAAGTTTGCACATTGTCATCCATGTCGGTCTTCTTCTTGAAGACCCACTTACACCCTATGGGTTTTACCCCTTCAGGTGGTTCCACCAAAATCCATACTTTGTTGGAGTACATGGATTCCATCTCGGATTTCATGGCCTCAAGCCATTTCTCATAATTTGGTCCCTCCATAGCCTCTAGATAGGTATTTGGATCATCATCTATGATCAACTCACTGCCTTCCTGAGTTACAAGGTATCCAAACCTCTCAGGTTCAAGGCGTGTCCTACTAGATCTATGAGGTCCTTGTATTACTTGAGGAGACTGAGATTCCATAACACCTTGTGAATCTCTATGTTCCTCTTGTACATATACCGGTTCATTGTTTTCTTGTTGGACTTGAACCTCTTCAAGCTCTATTTTCCTCCTACTGCTTCCTTTGGAAATAAATTCCTTTTCTAGGAATACAGCTGTCCTAGCAACAAACTCTTTGTTTTCAGTAGGGTGGTATAAATAGTATCCCCTTGTTTCCTTGGGGTATCCAACAAAATAACATTTATCATACTTGGGTCCAAGCTTATCAGGAAACATTTTCCTAACGTAAGCCTCACAACCCCAAATCTTAATAAAAGACAAATCGGGACGCTTCCCATGCCATATCTCATATGGTGTCTTTTGAACTGATTTAGACGGTACTCGGTAAAGTGTAAACGCGGCGGCTTCAAGAGCATGACCCCAGAAGGAAATCGGAAGATCAACAAAACTCATCATTGATCGCACCATATCTAGTAAAGTGTGATTCCTTCTTTCAGACACACCATTATGCTGTGGTTTTCCAGGCAGAGTCCATTGTGATACAATACCACGGGCTCGTAGAAGGTCCTCAAACTCCTGGCTTAAGTATTCTCCACCTCGATCGGATCGAAGTGCTTTAATACTTTTACCAAGTTGGTTTTGTACTTCATTCCTGAAATCCTTGAACCTTTCAAGTGTTTCTGACTTATGTTTCATCAGGTACACATAGCCATACCTACTGAAGTCATCAGTAAAGGTAATGAAGTACTGACACCCATTTCTGGCATTAGTTCTAAAAGGCCCACATACATCAGTATGTATGAGTCCTAATAGATCACTAGCTCTCTCATCTTTACCTAAAAAGGGAGTCTTGGTCATCTTGCCAAACAAACAAGATTCACATGTCTCTATTGATTCATAATCAAAAGAGTCTAGAGATGCACTTCTCATTTATATGCCCTAGACGACAATGCCAAAGATATGTTTTGTTTGAGTTGTTGAGTTTTTTCCTTTTGGTGTTTACGTTGTATACACTTGCCTCTATATCTATCAAGTATAGACCATAAGACATTGGGGCACTGCCATAAAAGATCCCATCTTTTGAAATGGAACACTTCCATTCTTAATAAGAAATGCAAAACCATCCTTGTCTAAACAAGAAACGAAAATGATATTCCTATTTATGGCAGGTACATAATAGTAGTTCTTCAACTCTATTATCAACCCACTAGGTAGAGTTAACTCATAGGTTCCTACGGCACTGGCGGCAACTCTTGCCCCATTGGCAACACGTAGTTCAACCTCGCCTTTCCTCAAAGGCCTACTTCTTTTAATATCCTTCACATTTGAACAAATGTGAGATCCACATCCGATATCAAGTACCCATGACAAAGAAGTAGTAAAGTTAATCTCTATGATGTACACACCATAAGTAGAGATCTTTATCTCTCGCTTCTTCTTCCATCGTTCCTTCCATCCTCTCCATGTTTTGAGCACTAAAGATTCTGACATTGGTTTGGTGAGAGAACCCTTCTCTCCCTCACCTTTGTCCTTAGACTTTGTTCCATTGATCTCCATCAATGAACTATCCTTCTTCTTAAGCACACATAGAGTGGACTCAAAGGGTACTGATATATTTCGATTGTGCAGAACACTTCTCACAATCCCTAACCAGTTATGGAATTTATTCTCAATTAATTTGCCCATTTTAAAAGATGATTCTTTTGCCATTCTACAAGAGAAAAATGCATTTGTCAAAACTCCTTTTAATTTGAATAAAATTTTACAGTAGTTAATTAGGCCTTTAATTAATTACCTCTCCCACTTTTTTGATTCAAATCGATAGCCCTCACCATCAATTCGGAGATTGCAGTGTACAATTTTCTAGTGGGTCAAGATCCTGAAATCCTCTGAGTCCTGGACCAGCTAGGGCTGTCACCCACAACTCAGATCTTCCAGGTAGGCAACTTTTGCCAATTGCATCATATGCAACTCTTGAAAGATGTCATGTGCAACTCCTTTCCATGATCACCTCCATGCCTCAAGGTGCTAGATCCTATCTAGGTCACCTTGTTAAGTCTGACGCAAAGCCAACACGATGAATATGCACCCTGCTAGGGCAGACCCACATATCCATCCTTCACGCTTCCACAAAATAGACGGTGTACCGCGCTAGGGCATGCCCACACTTGGCCGATCAAGCTTTTCACGTGTGTTGCATTTGGAAGGCATCTAAAACTTTAATATTTAATGATGGATTTGGTTTTTATAGGTACATATACATATCCAATCACCACAATATAGTAAGTATCATATACATGCTATATCCCTGATAACCTCCTATTTTAGTAGTTTATCTTAGTCTTTTTCTTTAGTTTTCCATACTCTTTTTACGTTTATACGGAACATAAACCTAATTTTACCCCTTTTTGTAAATACATCATCAAACTAACTTTTTCCTTTTAAACTTGCAGAAAAAGCACACAAAAAATCATAAAAGAATAAACAACCTCAAGGCCGAGTGAAGCCAAACGGTCCCAAGACCGCATGGAGTTCAAACGGTCCCGAGACCGCATGAAGCCAAACGGTCCCAAGACCGCATGGAGTTCAAACGGTCCCGAGACCGCATGAAGCCAAACGGTCCCAAGACCGCATGGAGTTCAAACGGTCCCGAGACCGCATGAAGCCAAACGGTCCCAAGACCGCATGGAGTTCAAACGGTCCCGAGACCGCATGAAGCCAAACGGTCCCAAGACCGCATGGAGTTCAAACGGTCCTGAGACCGCATGAAGCCAAACGGTCCCAAGACCGCATGGAGTTCAAATGGTCCCGAGACTGCATGAAGCCAAACGGTCCCAAGACCGCATGGAGCTCAAACGGTCCCGAGACCGCATGAAGCCAAACGGTCCCAAGACCGCATGGAGTTCAAACGGTCCCAAGACCGTTTGACGCCAAACGATCTCAAGACCGTCTGACGCCAAACGGTCTCAAGACCGTCTGACGCCAAACGGTCTCAAGACCGTCTGACGCCAAACGGTCTCAAGACCGTCTGACGCCAAACGGTCTCAAGACCGTTTGACCTCACTCAAGGCCTATAAATAAGACCTCAAGGGCCATCCCTGAGAGGGAGAGAGTCCAGACGTCCAGAGGTTGTCTCTCTACTACCAGAACAACTCCATCTACCGCCCGAGGCTGCCGGTCTGAGACTCACGTTCCATTGCAAAGCTACCTTCTCTCTCATCAACAAAGAAGGTGAGAGGAGAAGATCTGTCGTCAAGCAAGCCACGAAGGGTGAAGATCGTTGCTCTCTCCACCAAGGGTTCAACCTTCTCTCCTCAGTGGAGATGATGTTCTTTCTATCTCTTCTTGCCTCCTCCTTTGTTGCTCCCTCTATGAGGAGCGAGTAGTTCCATCCACTGGGGCGCGGGGACTAGCCCCGCTGCCCATGTTTTGTACTTTGTACTAAAAAGATGTTATCCTTTCGTTTTAATACTAAATCGTTTCATACATGCTTGAATGATGGCCACGTTCTTGTATGTATCTATTGTCTTTTGTTGTGGGGTTGTCTTTGAGATCGTTGCTTTAGTAGTTTATCTTAGTCTTTTTCTTTAGTTTTCCATACTCTTTTTACGTTTATACAGAACATAAACCTAATTTTACCCCTTTTTGTAAATACATCATCAAACTAACTTTTTCCTTTTAAACTTGCAGAAAAAGCACAAAAAAATCATAAAAGAATAAACAACCTCAAGGCCGAGTGAAGCCAAACGGTCCCAAGACCGCATGGAGTTCAAATGGTCCGGAGACCGCATGAAGCCAAACGGTCCCAAGACCGCATGGAGTTCAAACGGTCCCGAGACCGCATGAAGCCAAACGGTCCCAAGACCGCATGGAGTTCAAACGGTCCCGAGACCGCATGAAGCAAAACGGTCCCAAGACCGCATGGAGTTCAAACGGTCCCGAGACCGCATGAAGCCAAACGGTCCCAAGACCGCATGGAGTTCAAACGGTCCCGAGACCGCATGAAGCCAAACGGTCCCAAGACCGCATGGAGTTCAAACGGTCCCGAGACCGCATGAAGCCAAACGGTCCCAAGACCGCATGGAGTTCAAACGGTCCCGAGACCGCATGAAGCCAAACGGTCCCAAGACCGCATGAAGCCAAACGGTCCCAAGACCGCATGGAGCTCAAACGGTCCCGAGACCGCATGAAGCCAAACGGTCCCAAGACCGCATGGAGTTCAAACGGTCCCAAGACCGTTTGACGCCAAACGATCTCAAGACCGTCTGATGCCAAACGGTCTCAAGACCGTTTGACGCCAAACGGTCTCAAGACCGTCTGATGCCAAACGGTCTCAAGACCGTTTGACGCCAAACGGTCTCAAGACCGTTTGAACCCAAACGGTCTCAAGACCGTTTGACCTCACTCAAGGCCTATAAATAAGACCTCAAGGGCCATCCCTAAGAGGGAGAGAGTCCAGACGTCCAGAGGCTATCTCTCTACTACCAGAACAACTCCATCTACCGCCCGAGGCTGCCGGTCTGAGACTCATGTTCCATTGCAAAGCTACCTTCTCTCTCATCAACAAAGAAGGTGAGAGGAGAAGATCCGTCGTCAAGCAAGCCACGAAGGGTGAAGATCGTTGCTCTCTCCACCAAGGGTTCAACCTTCTCTCCTCAGTGGAGATGATGTTCTTTCTATCTCTTCTTGCCTCCTCCTTCGTTGCTCCCTCTATGAGGAGCGAGTAGTTCCATCCACTGGGGCGCGGGGACTAGCCCCGCTGCCCATGTTTTGTACTTTGTACTAAAAAGATGTTATCCTTTCGTTTTAATACTAAATCGTTTCATACATGCTTGAATGATGGCCACGTTCTTGTATGAATCTATTGTCTTTTGTTGTGGTTCCTAGATTCCTCATCTGGAGGAAATTTCATGAGGAAAAATTATGAAGATGCCTGGAAAATCGTTACTTTAGGAGCTGAAAACTAGTCCAACTGGGGGCGGTCAACCGGAAAAGGCGTCCTTAAAGTCTGTAAAGCTGAGGAATCTATGGAACTAAAGTCAATAGCCGAAGCTTTGAAGACAATCGCTCATAAACAGCAAACCTTTGAAACAACCCTAGGGGAAATTGATAAGAAGAAAACCCCGCTGGTTCATCAAGTCAAAGCCGTCACAGGATCCTGTGAGGCTTGTCATTCTTCGGATCATCCGACTCTTTCCTGCGGAATACTCTATAATGTGATGATGGATCTGCATCCACCACCACAATCCTATGAGGCCATCACAAATCAGGTTGAAGATCAGATTCCAGAGCAAGCCACTTCCATCCATACTATTCCCGGACAAGTTTATTATAATCCCAGTCAACCAAGAAACCATCCTGGATTCCAGTATGGGAATCCCTCTGGAACTGCGAATCCGCAACATCAGACACAAGGGGGACTTGACAGTAGGCTGCCTCCTGGATTTCCAAACAATTTTAACCAAAATCAAGGGAACCCAAGGAACAATTTCCCTAGGGATAACTACCCTAGAAATCAATCAGCCTACTATCAGTACACTCATTCCCCGCTTCATCCGCAATTGCATATTCAACAGTCTCAACAACAAAACCCTCAGAAAAACGTCACTGCACAACCAGAAGATGAGCTATCTTTGATAAAACAAATGCTTCAGTCTCAGCAAACCATGTTAGCTAACCAACAAGCCCAACAAAAGGCAGTTGAAACCCAGCTTGCTCAGATTGTTGCACAGTTAAAACCTTCGGCAAGCACTTTTGATGGGCAGCCTGAACCAAATTCTATGTACGGGCAAAACAAACACGAACAGCTGAATGCCGTCACCACAAGGTCGGGACGCATTCTTCCTGAACCCATCAAGATCACTCTAGATGATGATGATGTGCCCACTTTTATGACGAAAGAGATTTCGCAACAAGGGATTGAAAAATCCTCCGAAGGCACAAAGGACGAAAACAAAGAGCATGTACCTGCAGAATCCAAAGTCCCGCAATTCAAACCAAAGGTCCCGTACCCAGGCAGACTGCAAGAAACAAAAATGGACGCCAGGTTTCAAAAATTCAAGGAAGCAATGAAGAAACTTTATATTGACATCCCACTCCTTGACGCTCTATCCGAAGTACCAGCATGGGCAAGGTATCTCAAAACTTTGCTATCACGTAAGTATATCACCAAAGAGCAGGAGACCATCAAGCTCGCTCAAACCACTTCTGACATCATCCTGAACAAACTACCCAAAAAGAAAAAGGACCCAGGTTCTTTCGGAATCCAATGTTGCATTGGAAATGCATCCACAAAGAAAGGGTTAGCTGACCTCGGGGCTAGTATATCCATTATGCCCTACTCAATGTGCCAACGCCTTGGTCTCACTGACCTGCTGCTTACAGCAATGACTATTCAACTAGCCGACTCCACCGTAACTGCACCGTTGGGAATCATCGAAGATGTCCCAATAAGGATAGGGAAGGATGCCTACGTTCCATGTGATTTTGTCATCATGGATATCAAAGAAGACTTGAGGTATCCGATCATTTTCGGCAGGCCTTTCCTAGCTACAGCCAGAGCACTAATCGATGTAGAAGCTGGAACCATCATTCTTAGGCTCGGAAAAGAAGCAATTCAATTCCGCGTCCTTGATAGTATGAAAGGTCCCAGCATCCAAGAAGAGGTCTTTCTTTTAGACGCAATTCAACAAATGTCGCAATTAGAAATCTCCGAGCCAATCGACGAACTTGAAAATGCTCTTATCAATCCAGAAGTTGAGTTCTCTGCAAATGAACTAGTCCAGCAATGTACCCAATACCTAGAGAAGATAGAAGAAGCACTGGAGGCTACTTTTGAAGAGCTTAAAGCCATCACTACCATTGAAGCAGCAGAACCACCAAAAACCCCTGAATTGAAGATTTTACCCACATGGCTCAAATATGTTTTCCTGGATAGGGAAGAGTTATGCCCAGTTATTATCAACTCCACCCTTACCGAAGACCAAGAAGTCAGGCTTCTGGACAAACTAAGGAGGCACAAAAAGATCATTGGCTATAAAATAACCGACCTCACAGGCATAAACCCGGCTTTGTGTATGCACAAGCTTCCTATGGTTGAAGAATTTAAACCCACTAGTGAACACCAAAGAAAACTGAACCCAAACTTGAAAGAGGTAGTTCGTTTGGAGGTCCTCAAACTTTTGATGGGCAGCCTGAACCAAATTCTAAGTACGGGCAAAACAAACACGAACAGCTGAATGCCGTCACCACAAGGTCGGGACGCATTCTTCCTGAACCCATCAAGATCACTCTAGATGATGATGATGTGCCCACTTTTATGACGAAAGAGATTTCGCAACAAGGGATTGAAAAATCCTCCGAAGGCACAAAGGACGAAAACAAAGAGCATGTACCTGCAGAATCCAAAGTCCCACAATTCAAACCAAGGGTCCCGTACCCAGGCAGACTGCAAGAAACAAAAATGGACGCCAGGTTTCAAAAATTCAAGGAAGCAATGAAGAAACTTTATATTGACATCCCACTCCTTGACGCTCTATCCGAAGTAACAGCATGGGCAAGGTATCTCAAAACTTTGCTATCACGTAAGTATATCACCAAAGAGCAGGAGACAGTCAAGCTCGCTCAAACCACTTCTGACATCATCCTGAACAAACTACCCAAAAAGAAAAAGGACCCAGGTTCTTTCGGAATCCAATGTTGCATTGGAAATGCATCCACAAAGAAAGGGTTAGCTGACCTCGGGGCTAGTATATCCATTATGCCCTACTCAATGTGCCAACGCCTTGGTCTCACTGACCTGCTGCCTACAGCAATGACTATTCAACTAGCCGACTCCACCGTAACTGCACCGTTGGGAATCATCGAAGATGTCCCAGTAAGGATAGGGAAGGATGCCTACGTTCCATGTGATTTTGTCATCATGGATATCAAAGAAGACTTGAGGTATCCGATCATTTTCGGCAGGCCTTTCCTAGCTACAGCCAGAGCACTAATCGATGTAGAAGCTGGAACCATCATTCTTAGGCTCGGAAAATAAGCAATTCAATTCCGCGTCCTTGATAGTATGAAAGGTCCCAGCATCCAAGAAGAGGTCTTTCTTTTAGACGCAATTCAACAAATGTCGAATTAGAAATCTCCGAGCCAATCGACGAACTTGAAAATGCTCTTATCAATCCAGAAGTTGAGTTCTCTGAAAATGAACTAGTCCAGCAATGTACCCAATACCTAGAGAAGATAGAAGAAGCACCGGAGGCTACTTTTGAAGAGCTTAAAGCCATCACTACCATTGAAGCAGCAGAACCACCAAAAACCCCTGAATTGAAGATTTTACCCACAGGGTTCAAATATGTTTTCCTGGATAGGGAAGAGTTATGCCCAGTTATTATCAACTCCACCCTTACCGAAGACCAAGAAGTCAGGCTTCTGGACAAACTAAGGAGGCACAAAAAGATCATTGGCTATAAAATAACCGACCTCACAGGCATAAACCCGGCTCTGTGTATGCACAAGCTTCCTATGGTTGAAGAATTTAAACCCACTCGTGAACACCAAAGAAAACTGAACCCAAACTTGAAAGAGGTAGTTCGTTTGGAGGTCCTCAAACTACTCAAAGCTGGCATGATCTATCTTATCTCTGACTCTCAGTGGGTCAGTCCAGTTCAGGTTGTTCCAAAAAAAGGGGGCACTACTGTAGTAATCAACGATAAAAATGAGCTCGTACCCACTAGGACTGTAACGGGGTGGCAAATGTGCATCGATTATAGGAAGTTGAATAAAGCTACAAGGAAAGACCACTACCCTCTACCCTTCCTTGACGAAGTCCTAGAGCGCTTGGCCCACCAAAAGTATTTCTGTTATCTCGATGGTTACTCCGGGTTCTACCAAATACCCATACATCCAGAAGACCAAGAAAAAACCACTTTCACTTGTCCCTTTGGGACATATGCTTTCAGAAGAATGTCATTCGGGCTATGTAACGCTCCGGCTACTTTCCAACGCTGCATGTCTGCCATCTTCGCCGGATTAACCGAATCTGTTATGGAAGTTTTTATGGATGATTTCTCTGTCTATGGAGATTCTTTCGATAACTGTCTAAATAATCTTGAACGAGTCCTGCAACGTTGCAAGGAAACGAACCTTATCCTGAATTGGGAAAAATGTCATTTCATGGTAACAGAAGGTATCGTCCTCGGACATAGAGTAAGTGATAGGGGAATTGAGGTCGACAAAGCAAAGATTGATGTTATCTCAAAGTTGTCACCTCCGAAGGACATAAGGGGCGTTCGAGCTTTCCTAGGTCATGCAGGGTTCTACAGAAGGTTCATCAAAGATTTCTCGAGAATAGCTAAACCCATGACCCAACTCCTGACAAAAGATGCCGAGTTCATTTTCGACCAAGATTGCATGCGAAGTTTCTCCACCCTTAAAGAAGCATTAATTTCCGCACCTATTCTAAGGGCTCCAGACTGGTCGCAACCATTCGAAATCATGTGCGACGCAAGTGATTATGCCATAGGAGCCGTTTTAGGACAACAGATCGATAAGAAACCCTATGTCATCTACTATGCATCAAAAACTCTTGACGAAGCACAGAAAAACTACACGACCACGGAAAAAGAGTTTTTGGCTATCATCTACGCCTTTGAAAAATTCCGCTCTTACCTGATCGGCTCTAAAGTCATCGTCTACACTGACCATTCTGCTATCCGACATTTGATCCAGAAACAGGACGCCAAACCCAGGCTCATCCGCTGGGTATTAATGCTTCAAGAATTCGACCTAGAAATCAAAGATAAAAGTGGCGTAGAGAACGTTGTAGCCGATCACCACAGTAGAATCGAGGTTGAAGAAAAAGATAAAATCCCTATCAGGGATTCTCTTCCTGATGATCAGCTTATGAAGGCTACTCATAGTTTTCCTTGGTTTGCTGATATCGCCAATTATCTAGCCACAGGGATCATCCACCCGTCTGCTTCATATCAGGATAAAAGGAAATTCCTCCATGATATAAAACGTTATCATTGGGACGAACCTTACTTATTTTACCTCTGTGCCGACGGACTTTTTCGCCGGTGCCTTCCAGAAGAAGAAATAACCTCGGTTTTGGAACACTGCCACTCCGGACCCACGGGGGGGCACATGGGCGCCAAGAAAACTGCCATAAAAGTTCTACAATCTGGTTTCTTTTGGCCCACCATATCAAAAGACTCACATGATTTTGTCAAAGCCTGTGATAAATGCCAATTCTCGGGCAACATATCAAAAAGGGATGAAATGCCTCTTACCATGTGGCAGGAAATGGAACTGTTTGACGTATGGGGGGTAGACTACATGGGACCTTTCCCTTCATCATATGGCTTCTCTTACATTTTGGTCGCAGTAGATTACGTCTCAAAATGGGTCGAAGCTATACCCACCGTATCCAATGAATCCAAACCTGTTGTCAAATTGTTCAAAGACACTATTTTTCCGAGATTTGGAGTTCCAAGAACGGTCATATCTGATGGCGGGACCCATTTCCTGGAACGAAGTTTCAAAGCGTTACTGAGAAAATACGGAGTCCATCACAAAGTTGCCACACCTTACCACCCACAAACTAGTGGCCAGGTAGAAGTATCCAATAGACAGATAAAAGCGATTCTTGAAAAAACAGTGAATAAAAACTGCACTGATTGGTCCACCAAACTTCCTGACGCCCTCTGGGCATACCGTACTGCTTACAAAACACCAATTGGAACAACTCCGTTTCGTTTGGTATACGGCAAATCATGTCATCTTCCAGTAGAACTGGAACATAAAGCCTAGTGGGCCATCAAGCAACTAAACTTCGACCTTAAAAGCGCAGGGGAAAACAGACAACTCCAGTTACAGGAGCTAGAAGAACTCCGAATGACAGCATATCACAGTGCCAGAATCTATAAAGAACAAACAAAAATGTGGCATGATGGACATCTTAAGAGAAAAGATATCGCCGTTGGTGACAAAGTGCTCTTATTCAACTCCAAGCTCAGATTATTCCCCGGAAAGCTCCGAACAAAATGGTCCGGACCCTTCACCATAAAACATATCTACCCAACTGGAGCCGCCATTATCATTGACAACAACAGAGGAGAACGAACGGTTAACGGGCACCGTTTAAAAAGATACTACACTCAGGAAGACAAAACACATCAACAAACTCTCGATATCAGAGATGCTACGCCCACAGCATAACAACCTTACAGTTTCGTCGAGCCAGTGACGTAAAACCAAGGCGCTTCTTGGGAGGCAACCCAAGCCTTGAGTATCACCTTTTCTATTTTCTGGTCTTTTATTTTCTTTTGAATTTGTTTTTCTTTCTTTAAGTTCTTTCATCATTAATCTAAAAATACAAAACAAATCTACATAATCAAAACTACAAAAATAATACATAAAACAAACAACTTTCATAAACCAAAAAAATATATATATATATATATATAATAATATACTTACTCAAAAACAAACATAAAAATACACAAACCCTTTGTGCTCCTCCAAACGGTCTCCAAACCATTTGAGCCAAACGGTCTTGAAACCGTTTGGACCCCAAACGGTCTTCAAACCGTTTGGAACCAAACGGTCCTCAAACCGTTTGGAACCAAACGGTCCTCAAACCGTTTGAGCCAAACGGTCTTGAAACCGTTTGGACTCCAAACGGTCCTGAAACCATTTGGAGCCAAACGGTCCTGAAACCGTTTGGAATACAAAGGATCACCCACCTATCACTATAAGTATCGACCCTACCCCTCCGTCTTTCTCTCTTCGAACCTTCGTTTTCTCCAGAATTTCTGTGCGAAGAGCTTCCCTTTTTGCTCTTGTTGTAACCGTGCAAAGTCACCCTTCCGTCCACCGTAGTCCAGCGACTCCACGCTGCTCATTCCATCGCCAGTCGCTGCTTATGCTGCCATCACCGTCGTTATCGAATGGTTTCATCAACCGACCCGTCGCCTTCGTCGCCGCGCCGTTCTGTCGCCACCATCATGACGCCAGCGCCGTTCCCTTTACCATCGCACGACGTCTCTTACTCCTCCATCGACGTTGCTGTCAAAAGATTTCACCGCCTCTCCCTCCGTTTTCATCGCCGTCGCCGTTCTTCTCATCGTTTTCGAAGGCGCCGGCGCGTTCTTCACCTGCGCGCCGTTCCACCTTCTCCCGCGTCGGCGACCTGCAACTTTTCGCTTTCCAAACAGTCTCGAAACCGTTCGGGACCAAACGGTCTTGAAACCGTTTGGAACCAAACGGTCCTCAAACCGTTTGGAACCAAATGGTCCCGCAACCGTTTGGAACCAAACGGTCCTCAAACCGTTTGGAACCAAACGGTCTTGAAACCGTTTGGGACCAAACGGTCCGCAAACCGTTTGGGACCAAACGGTCCTCATATACAAAGCATTTCTCTTTGAAAACGATCTGAGGATTGGAGACGTATTTGTATTTGAGCTACTTCTGAAGGACAAAGATATCATGAACTTTTGTGTAACCAAGCAGCACATATCAAGCAGCACTTGCAACAAAGACTATCCTCCAGTTAGTGGCAACATGGAAGATGGAATCAATATTGAAAAGCAGCTACCTGACTCAATCCATGGATGATGAAGTAGGACATCCCAAGGAAACTGATGTCGAAGGCAGCGGCTACCACAGTAACCTGAAGAATGATCAAGCAAAGGATCTGCTAAACAATATCAAGACAAAATTGCAAAAGAGTGTGCTGCAAAATTAATGAAGCTCCTGAGTCAGCACTCCAAGGCATACAGCAAAGAGCACTTCAATCGCCCAGCCTTCTGCCACAAATGCCCCCATCTTTACGAGGGCGATTCGCATCCACTCTACTCCGATCTCCAGGGGCTACCGAAAATCTGCCTTAACTCGCAGCCCTTGTTCTAATGACTTCTCAACTTATCACTTTGCCACTCTGCGGACAGAGTGTGTGACAAGTTAGGGGGGGGATTCATTAGACAAGGGCTAGGTATCAACTTCTATACTCCCTTTTCCTTTTTTATAGTCACCTCAACTAACCCTAGAATCATGTTAGTCTCTGCAAGTAAATAGCACTCAGACATCAAATGGCGATCTATCAATTTCCACCTACTATGGATCCCGTATTTCTGCTTCAATTCTTTATCTGACTCTCCACAAGTCAAAATCAGGGCAGAAATAAGCCGAGATCTCGAGGATGAGAGGGAAATTAGGCAACTTCCGAATCAAAAAGTTCTGCAAGTGGACCACAAACCAAATAAGTGCATGCTGAAAAACTTTAAGAACAGCTTTCCTCTCTTCAAAATAAAAGAGGCTTGGCCGCCCAAAATAAATCCTCTTTCCAAAACCCAAGCCTGTGAGTTTTTGAATAAAAGCCAGAGAGACGAATAAAATCATGAGAGTTGTGCCACGCATAAGGACCTATATGAAGAACTGATAAAGGGCTCACCCGGCCGGCACATTCCGCTGCCCTCACAAAGGCAGATGTGTCGCGCCCGGTAGTGAAACCCTAAAAGTTCCAAGTATATGAAAAGGATCATAAAGGACTTGCCCGGCCGGTACATTCAGCTGCCCTCATAAAGGCAGATGTGTCGTGCCCGGTAGTGAGATCCTAAAAGGCATAGACAGCCCCTCCCCCACTCAAAGGGGAGCTACACTCCAAAGCCTTTAACCAACCCTCATACCCTCTCTAGCTTCCAGTAGGTTTCCAGAGAGGTATAAAGTTGATTAGAGTCAACGGCATGCACAAAATAAATGTGGTCCCAAGGCAAATTTTGAGATACGAAAAAAAAAAAAAAACCCTGAGATCCAAGCAAATCTCAAAATCCAAAAGAATCAAGGCATGCAATAAGCCTCGATATGACTCTTGGGGAACTCAGGTCAAGAATTGAAGCAAGAGTATGGAGACCCTAATTAAGATCGCCTCGCCATTTCATGTCTCAGCTCTATCTAACTTGAGGACAAGCTAGACTCTAAGTTAGGGGGGGTGATAACCTCCTATTTTAGTAGTTTATCTTAGTCTTTTTCTTTAGTTTTCCATACTCTTTTTACGTTTATACGGAACATAAACCTAATTTTACCCCTTTTTGTAAATACATCATCAAACTAACTTTTTCTTTTTAAACTTGCAGAAAAAGCACAAAAAAAATCATAAAAGAATAAACAACCTCAAGGCCGAGTGAAGCCAAACGGTCCCAAGACCGCATGGAGTTCAAACGGTCCCGAGACCGCATGAAGCCAAACGGTCCCAAGACTGCATGGAGTTCAAACGGTCCCGAGACCGCATGAAGCCAAACGGTCCCAAGACCGCATGGAGTTCAAACGGTCCCGAGACCGCATGAAGCCAAACGGTCCCAAGACCGCATGGAGTTCAAACGGTCCCGAGACCGCATGAAGCCAAACGGTCCCAAGACCGCATGGAGTTCAAACGGTCCCGAGACCGCATGAAGCCAAACGGTCCCAAGACCGCATGGAGTTCAAACGGTCCCGAGACCGCATGAAGCCAAACGGTCCCAAGACCGCATGGAGTTCAAACGGTCCCAAGACCGTTTGACGCCAAACGATCTCAAGACCGTCTGACGCCAAACGGTCTCAAGACCGTTTGACGCCAAACGGTCTCAAGACCGTTTGACGCCAAACGGTCTCAAGACCGTCTGACGCCAAACGGTCTCAAGACCGTCTGACGCCAAACGGTCTCAAGACCGTTTGAACCCAAACGGTCTCAAGACCGTTTGACCTTACTCAAGGCCTATAAATAAGACCTCAAGGGCCATCCCTGAGAGGGAGAGAGTCCAGACGTCCAGAGGCTGTCTCTCTACTACCAGAACAACTCCATCTACCGCCCGAGGCTGCCGGTTTGAGACTCACGTTCCATTGCAAAGCTACCTTCTCTCTCATCAACAAAGAAGGTGAGAGGAGAAGATCCGTCGTCAAGCAAGCCACGAAGGGTGAAGATCGTTGCTCTCTCCACCAAGGGTTCAACCTTCTCTCCTCAGTGGAGATGATGTTCTTTCTATCTCTTCTTGCCTCCTCCTTCATTGCTCCCTCTATGAGGAGCGAGTAGTTCCATCCACTGGGGCGCGGGGACTAGCCCCGCTGCCCATGTTTTGTACTTTGTACTAAAAAGATGTTATCCTTTCGTTTTAATACTAAATCATTTCATACATGCTTGAATGATGGCCACGTTCTTGTATGCATCTATTGTCTTTTGTTGTGGTTTGTCTACGACCGCTCTCGAGACTCGAATACCGATTTAGTGTTAGTTTCTGGTGTGTGTATTCACCACGCATCCGTTTCGGTGTCTAGGAGTGTATCTCAAAGAGTGGAGTAAACTCACTATCAACCGTTACACTTCCATCTGTATGGAAGTGGCCTTGGTAAGTTGAGGAACACGCTTTGCGAGGGGAATGATGTAAAGCATGTGACCATTTGATCGGGAATGGCTGGCGTTGCAACATTCCCGCACTTCTCGTAGCTAGGTTATCCGAATAGGAGACTAGGCCTACAAAGACACTATTCGATTTGATAATTATCACTCGCTTGTTAGTTTTAGATGCACGTTTCATGAGGTTGAGTAAGATTTCTCTCTTTGGAAGACTACATATCTTCATTGACACGTAGAAATGTACCGAATGAGAGCTACTTAACCCTTGAAGGATGCGATGCATTGCTCTTGTCTTATATGGGCATTGGTCTTTTGGAACATCGAAGGATGCAATGCATCGCTCTTGTCTTACGAGGCATCGGTCTTGTGGATCATCCTTGGATGCAATGCATCGCTCTTGTCTTATAAGGCATCGGTCTTGTGGAACATCCATGCATCTAGCTTATAAGTCTTGCTTGATTAGTACATAAACAATGCATGTGTAGCGGTGGTGAATACCTGCTTAACCCCAGTGATTCATCATCATTTGTTAAACCTTAGTTTTACTTGCTTTATTTACTTTTCATGCTTTAGTCTAAAAACCAATCAAAATCCAACCTTTTGATATAAGTGCCAATTAGTGAGGTAGATAAGTGAAGTGTTGTATGTTTTCCATCTTGTTGCTTGCAACAAGACCGTTGTCTTTTGGGTTCGATCCTAAATCTGTACTATGATAAGGCTTCCATACTCTTATGGGGTTGGAGTTGTTATCTAAGCACCAGTTCTAGGTAAACCTAGGGAAGACATCCATCCTCTCTAGGGTTTTTGGTGATAGAATCCTGGGACTCCCATTGGAAGACTGAAAATCTTTTGGTGTAAGTTCCAGCTCCATCAATCCCACAGAAAACATGTGAAATGATAAAAAGCAATGATTATGGCCATCCTAATGCGATTCCTCGAGCCAAGAGGAATCACGGTCATCTAGGTCCACATCACATGCAACCTGTACAAGATGAACTCTGTGCTTTGCCTTTCTGGGTTTGATCAACTCATCTCCTTGATTGATCGGCTCACCATCAGACTGGTTGGTTGAGTGCCACCAGCCGATCGATTGGCGCCTCCAGCCAATCGGTTCACTGGTCGTCGTGCATCTCCTCAGGTCACCACCCGCTCGTCTCTCTCCTCGAACCGGTCATCAAAATGTCTTCCATTCTTTGACATCACATGAAATAAAAGATCTATCCTATTTTACATTTGAAAAAGGAAACCCCGAGTTACATTCAGGGGGAGCAAAGGTAGGAAAGAAATCTCGAGTTATCTCGAGTTACATCAGGAATAGGAGATAGGGAATCGGTGCGTAGACCGAGATGCAAGCAACCACATACAACCAAGCACACATACATAGGGTTTATTAGCCATAACCACGCTATACATCCACCATAAAACTCATTTAAGGGTGACACATATTGAGTGCATTTATATTACATATCATATATGTACATTGGGATTTGTGGATTTATGATTGGACATGCATAAAGCCAATTTTATTCGCATTGTATGCAATAAATAAAGGCAACAAACCAAAATCGATCATATCGATAATCCTAAAATATAGAGCAGTTGACGTGGCTCTGATACCACTGTTGGGTTTTAGGGGAGACAGAGAAGGAAGCGGAAACAAAAAAATTTCTTCTCCCAAACCCAGAATAAAGGAATCGTGTCAACGTCTATACAATATGAAGAATGGTTTGTAGAGGCGTACCTTGTCCCGAGGCTTGCTCGGCGACGTTACCTCACGGCTTGCGCAGTCTTCACTTCTGATCTTGGACGACGTCTGTGCAGCTCTTGGTCTCACCGGGACTGTCGGGATTGACAACTGTCCTCCGAGCGGCAGAAGTCTCCGGCCTCTGCAGTCGTCCACATGGACTGTCAGGAACTCCAATCTCCTTGTCCTATAAGGAATCAGAAGGAGTTGTACCCTCCTGTCGGTGTACTAGTCACTGGCACACTCTCCTACAACTAGTTGCTTTTCTGTAGTTGTCTTTCCCTTGTTGTACCTCCCTTATCAGGTAGCACTTGCTCGGGCTCTCCCGATTACCAAAACCAGAGAGAACGACAACTTTGTAGAGCAACTGGTGTACTGAGTTGTACTTTGAGAAGCCCCCAATACCCCTATATATATATAGGAGGGTCATGGGATAGGGTCTCTACCCCGGGAAATGCGGGATTAAAGCAGGAGTAGAAGGGTTCAAAATTTTCCACAAAACAACCAACTGTGCCACCTCAACCGATCGTTTCAACCCTGAAACGGTCGGTTGGTGACCTTAGTCGATCGGTTTACACCTGAACTTATCGTTTGGAGCACCTAAGCTGATCGGTTCAAGCATGATCCGATCAGTTCGTGGTCGTGGTCCAACTCAAATTGACTTCCATCTTTGTTTCTGATTAATCAAATATTTATCCTTGTTCAAATCGAATTTTTACAAGTGAAACCAATTGTATTTGCAAAATTGACTTTCGAAACAATCTTCGTTGGTCACATGAATCCACTGGTTCAACAATTGAGTCGATCGTTTCATGACACATGAGCCAATCATCTCACCAGTTGAGCCGATCGGTTCACCAACCCGAGCCGATCGGTTCATCACATGAGCCGATCGGTTGGAAGTGCAAAATGTGCAAAATCAGTCAATTGTAGTTTCAATCAATCTGATACTCTAATCAATCGAACCAACACCTTGAACACTATGATATTGAGCTATCAATTGATTGAGTGTTTAATTAAACTACTAAACTCCTTTAATAATCAATCTAAACATCATTTGTGGATAAACTCCTCTTCCAGGTTAAATCATATGTGTGTGACCCTACTGGTCCATTTCACGTTGGCAGTGCAAGTCCATAACACTTATGACTTCACAAGCAAAGAGTGGTGCCTAGTCACACATCAGTACTACCCAAGTGAAATAGAAAGTTGGAGAACAACTTTCAATCCTACAATATGTGAATGGTGTTACAGTGAATGTATAATTCCTTTGTCACTAATATCCTGAATGAACTCAAGGCATGGTACAGTCATCCTCTCAACATTCATCCATTTCCTTGATCTCAGAGCAGACTGGGTGAGATGTGTGTGACATTAATATCACATATTGATTCACATGTGCATATGCATGCCTTTCTGAATCCTACTCATCAAGTGGCCATGGACATTAAACTCCCTTAGGAGGAACAAATCCCATATCTATCACTCATCCCTTAAAAGCCCCATGTGTCAAAGCCACCCAATCATCACCTTTATAACAACCCATGTCTCAGGACTGCATTTGATGATGTCAAAGTGTATCCAACGACATGTGTTGAGTGTAGAGATTTCAGGTGGAAGAATCACATTCACCACCATCACTGTGAGAGCTGACTGTGACTACCAAATCATGGTTCCATGTGTCACTCTCACGATGGGTCTATCTAGTACACTTGTTCTCTAACAAGTACATATGTGCTTGGTTTGATATCACTATATCATGACTAATGAGATTTTGTCATCAACCAACACACAATCTAGTCTCTAGTGTTATTGATGTCTATGGTTATTTCCACAATAACAACCGACCAGGGACAAAACAAGAATGTATACTCTTAACATCTGTATGATCTCATCATTTAGGTCCTGAACCTAAAAGCATACATCATCGAGTAAACAATTCTTTAGACATCTATCATGTTACACCATCATCTCAGAAATAGTTAAAACATATAGATCGTAAATTGCCTTTATTATTATTCAAATATTTTACAAAGTATCCCATTACAATCATCACATGACTTGCTCTATGGGCATACATACCAACACCTTCATGGCATCTTGAACTCAGAACTCTACGTGGTCATTGCCCACGTGTAGGGTAATAATCCCCTTTGTGACATCTATCAATGCTCTTCTAGTTGCCAAGAATGGTCTCCCAAATATCATAAGGCATTTTGGGTCTTTGATTGTGTCAATCACCATGATATCACAGGGAATAAAGAATTTTTCGACGTGAATGGGAATGTTTTCGACTATTCCAACAGGTCATTTGAAAGTGTGATCAGCCAATTCAATCCTCATGTTTGTTTTAACCATATCTATCAGCCCAAATCTTTGGGCTAGACTCAAAGGCATAAGACTGATGCTTGCTCCCAAATCTACCAGACCTTTTTTCTCTACATTGTCTCCAACACCGAATGGTATATTGAATGTTTTGGGGTCCTTCTTCTTTGTTGGAAGCTCTGCCTGGATGAAAGCACTTGACATATTACCTAGCTACACTATCTCAATATAGTCCCCTCTCCTCATTTTGGTGATGAGATCCTTGAAGAACTTGGCATAGGTTGGCATCTCCTCTATAACATCCAAGAACAGAATGTCTAGATGTAATTTATTTACCGCTTCCATTAACTTCTCATATCTTCTCTTCAGATGTGCTTTAAAGAACGTATAGAGGAATGGGACACTCAGTGCATATGGACACTTCTTCACAAAAATCTCTTCGACAACATCAGATTTCCTAACTTTTTCGTCTTTCTCCTTGCTTTCTTCCACTTGTTCTTTATCAATAGATTTTTTAGGAGTGACCTCTTTCTCAGGTGGTTGTTCATCTTCTCTTCTTTCCTCATTGTTGCTTCCAATTCTTGAGTTACTTAGCATCCTCTTGGATCATAGGGTAGCTATCTTTGAAGTTTCAGTGTTTGATGGAATTTTCCCAAAAGGATTCTTTACTAGCTCTGCCAACTGTGCCAACTCTTGGTTAATTTGACGTCTGTTATAACCCCAATTCTTTGGGTTCAAATGGTGAGAAATGTAATTTCTCATATTAAAGATATTTCTCAAATAAATGGATTTCGTTTACAATAGCCTTGATGTTTGTGTTGTGGGCTTTATTGGCTATTGGGCCCAATAACAAGGAAATAACAAAGAAAATTCAATTAGTGAATGAATAATTGAATATTCAAGAAAAGAAATATGTAGAAACCTCTAGAAGGCAAATCCAAAGAGGATTTCGTGTCTCTTGGGTTCCTTGGGTTCCAAGGAGTCCAAAGTTGTAAAAAAAGAAAGCAATAAGAGAAGAAAAGATTAATTAAGTATTTTTTTATTAAGAAAGAAATTGAAAATAATGGGAGTATGTGGGAAATAAGTGAAAAGAGGTATAATTGAGTTATCCTTGGTGGAATTTCGTATCCCAAAGATTACTAATGATAAAAGGAATACCAATGAGGAAAATAAAATAGAAATAAAAAGAAATCCTCAAAAAGAGATATTTTAATAAGAAATAATCAAGATAATGTGAAAAAATGCATATAGATGCATCTAGAAGGATAATAAGTATCCTTATAAAGTAATTTCGAAATCATAGAGTTTCTTGGGATTCAAGAAGTCCCAATAAAGAGGAAAGAAAGAGAAAATACTAAAAAATGGCAAAATAAGAGGATAAAGTGTTGCATTATTAATGAATTGTGAGGTGTTGTTAAAAAGAAAGTAATTTTGATTAAAAGAAATAGAATTTCGTGTCAATGGATTAAAAAGAAAGGAAAGAGAGAATAAGTAAGAAGAAATTCGAATTCTAATATATCAAGGATAAAGGATATCAAAGGAATAATAAAGAGAGAGAGAGAGAAGGTTTCTTCTCATTGAAGGATTCATATCCCAATTGGAAAGAGGCTTTGTATATTCGTGGGCAAGCATGCTGGGGCATGGCTACCCTCCTATATAAAGGAAAGAACACGTGGCTAAGCAAAAATGAGAGTTCCACGCACCTTCTTTTCCTTCTTCTTGTTCTTGCACGTAAAACCCTAACAGATGCTTAGTCCTATCCATTAAGAAACGAAGAGATTGTTTGTAGTCTGGTCAGAGGCAGGGCGCTCCCACGACTACCCAGAAGGGATCTGCCACCACCTCCTCTCTGTCGTCCTCACACAGCACCTACAAGAGGACTGCAAGCCCGCAATGAAGCATTGGCTTGAAGTCCATGGGAAGAGTGGTCTCAGTCAGAGCTTGCGGCCTTCTGGAGTGCGGGGGGTGTGGACGGAGGTAAGGGACGAGTTCCGGCTGGAGCTCGAGCACTGAGGTGATGACGAACGACCTGCTTCGGTCTGCCACGACCGCTAGGGCAGTCTGCCGCTTCAGCCCAAGCAAGAAGATGGATCAGAAGTCGATTGGACGAGTATGCTCCCCAACAGGTTGAAGAAGGACTCACTTAACTGGGGGTAAAATCGTCTATTCGAAATGTTTTCAATAGGCAAGTCGTGTTGCATAGAAAGGGGATGACGTGGCGCCATCTGATTGGCCGGAAGGTAATTTTCTTGCTAAAATCATATCTTGCTATTCGTAACTCCGATCAAGACAAATTATATATGTATTTTGATCAGAAAAATGCAAAGAACCCATTAAAAATAGATTTATAGCCTAGATCTGATCATAGTTCGAAATGTAGTGTAAATCATCATCTTTAATGAATTAAAGATTAAGGAACCCTATTTTGATACGATTAATGTGTTTAATAGGGTTTAATGGATCTTTAGAGTTGATATTAATCTGTTAAATGTAAAAAGGAACATTGAGTTCAAAAAGGAAGAACTTTGCACGTGATTAGTCTAATTTAGGGTTTATGTGCTTAAATATGCATGAAATTTGAAAAGGGCATAAAGTTATCATCTTTAATGATTCAATTAAGGAAAAACCCTTAGAGTTGATGATAGATGGATAATTCAAGCTGATATTAACCTATTGTTAATGAAAGAGAAAATAGGATTTAAAAATATGATCTTTTTATATATTTGGTTTAATTTAGGGTTTCGTGCATGATTATGCACTAATGAGCTTGAAAACCCTAATTTAGATGAATATGTCTTTTAATTGGTTTAATTGTGTAAATCCACGAATAAAATAGAGAAGTGATGATCCTAAGCCAATTTGAGCATAAAAGATCCTTAATGTGGATAATTTAAGTAATTAGGGTTTTTATGAGTGGAAAAGTTGTTTTAGGGTTTGTTGACCCAAAAAGGATAAAGTTTGAGAAATTGATCTAAGAAACCCTAATGCATCCTAATGAGACTTAGAAACCTTATAAAGGTGTCCCAAGTCAATAAGGAGTTGTTTGGGATATGCTTGTGACAATTAGACATTATACATGTTTTCAGGATCAATGTTTGCTTGATTGATTGATTGGCTTGCTTGATTGGACATCTAGTTGGATTTGGATAAATTGTTGCTTGAGATCTCCAAGACAGGTATGTGGTTAATTATGAATAACCTCTTTAGTTTTCCGATGGATTCCCGGATGTTTAATCGCATTGAATAAAACTAAAATGTTTGGATGTTCATATTGCAAACTATAATGTGGCTATGACTATCACAAAGGATATATGCCTACAAACTCAGATCCTGGTTCTCTCTGTGGCATAATAGCTAACCTAGTACATGTCTGCCTATGGGTAGGTCCATCAGGTTAGAGAAAGGCCTTGTACAGGGCTACCTATTGGGTAGGTCCATCAGGTCTATGGATGACCTAGTACATGGCTACCTATTGGGTAGGTCCATCAGGTCTATGGATGACTTAGTACATGGCTACCATGGAGGTAGGACCATCAAGTCACATTGAGTTAGATATTGGGCTACCTTCGGGTAGTGCCATGCGACTCTATTACCTAAAAGAGAGGTGAAATCTATGTCCACTACAGGGACAGCCCAGAGTTCGAGAATATGTATGGATTGAGTTGTATGGCTTAAAATGTAATCTTGATTGTTAAATGATTAATTGAATGATTATATTGTTAACATAGTTGAACATTATCTGTTTCCTCCACATACCAGCTTCGGCTGACTGACATTTTGTTTGTCGGCGTTTTAGGTACAATGAAAAGAACAAACACTAAAATGACACCTTGTGAATTCAAGAATTAAAGAACAAGGAGGAACTAGTTAGAATAGTTCAGTTGAGGTTAGAAGTTTAGTTTGTTCCAATCTTTTCAAAGGTATGCAAAGAAAAAAAAATTATTACCATTTTCAGTATAGTATGTTAGAATTTAATAATTGTTTATGGTTATATGTCGAACCTTTGATCCGGGATTAATGGGTGAGGCTTCAACCTCTTGGTCTCCCTTAATTGGGGGTTATCGGGAGGTTGGGTCGTAACATTTGGTATCAGAGCTTAGGTTCCTCAGTTAACCATTAATAATTATTAAATTTTACAAACTCCATAGAACCCAAGGGAGTTATTAGAGGAGTATCCGAAAGGCGGAGGTGTCTAGAAAGGGATCACAACCGGGGGCTGGCAAGATTTTCCTCCGCACCGCTAGTCAGAATACGAGGACTCCCCGACCTGTGTGACCACCTGGCCAAAGTCTTAGGGTATGAATCGAAATAAGATACCTTTAGGACTTCTCATCTTATTCATCCCTTCTTATCACAAAATTCTGATAAGGACCTAAAGGATTAGGGTTTTCTTTCTTCTCCTCACCCTCTTGAGGTATGGGTAAGGTTAATAAGGTTTAAGGAATCCTCCACTAAATTAATGAAAGGCATGTAAATAAGATGTCATGGACATAAGCTTAATAGATTAAGCGCAAAATAAATAATAGATACATGCTTAGGACGTATGACATAAGATGTCATGTCCTCAGAAGAGACTTGAGGCTAGACCTTCTTGTCATGAGGATAAGTTAGTCTTGGAGATAGAGATATCCATTGCAAGTAGAGACCTGGCACATCCTCTGAGGATGATGCTAACCCTAACCCTAAGTGAAGGTTAGAGAGAGATGAGTTGGACCAGGTGTTTGAAAGGACATGTCTTTGGGATGCCATATGATCCATGGGTGACCTAGCACCTTTGGCAACCCAACCCTGGGAAGGGTCGTGCATGTTAGGGTAAAGGATAGCTCCGAAGATGATGAAATTAGTGGAGGACCTTAGAAACCCTATGGGCTTGTGCATGTAGGGTATAGCTGGAGCCTAGGGCACGTCATGGTGCCGACAGTAGGATGAAACCCTGGATAAGGAATTATGATGGAGCATAAAGGGTTATGGATGATCTTGAGCAACCATAAGTTCGAACATAGGCTTCACCCATGTAGAGCATGCTTTCAAGGTTGATCCTTCATGAAGAGAGGACCTCTAATGGTGAGGTTGGATGTGGGGTTAGCTCTAGAGAGAGCAGGAAACCTAGCAAGAAGGTTGGAAGCCTAAAACCCTGAACAATGGATGATAGTGGTTGCCTCATGATCGATCCCTGAAAGTTGATGATACCTTGGTTGCCTTTAGAGGGACCAAACCCTTGAGAAAAGATGAAGCTTCTGGTACCTACATGCCTATGGTATAGATGCTTATCTTCCAAGGTAGGAAGAAGAGTTCCTTAGACCTAGAAAGGTTTAGTAGCAGGTTATGAGGCCTTGTACCTTATGGTTTGTCTTTGAGGAGGATCCAACTCTAAGTATTGCTCGAGTTGAAGGTTGAAGGATGACAGGAAGTGCACGTTATGCCTTTTGCAAGCTTGATTCATGGTTAGGAGATAGAGCATGCGGTTGGACACCTACAAGTGAACCTAGGGTTCCTAGGCCTAAGAGGGGAAGTGTTATACCTAATGCTCATGATGAGAATTGAGTTCCTATAGAAATGAGCATGGTACTCCTCATGTATAGAGGAAAAGGGGAGCCCTTTAAGTTTAAGGTATGTTTGATGAACCCCTCACAACTAGGTTGATGATAAAGAAAGGTATGATCTTGATCCAACGTCGAGGAAAGAGGACAAGTATGACCTAGCATGGTTCGGTAAGTGATCTGCTTGTGCCTTAATGGCTTGCTAGGGTTAAGTAGGCTCGTGTGGATGTAAACCCTAGACCTAAGAGGATGTAAACCCTAGACCTAAGAGGAAAAGGGGAGCCCTTTAAGTTTAAGGTATGTTTGATGAACCCCTCACAACTAGGTTGATGATAAAGAAAGGTATGATCTTGATCCAACGTCGAGGAAAGAGGACAAGTATGACCTAGCATGGTTCGGTATGTGATCTGATTGTGCCTTAATGGCTTGCTAGGGTTAAGTAGGCTCGTGTGGATGTAAATCCTAGACCTAAGAGCTTTTGTGACCTTAGAGATAGTTTTCCTCCCATCCTGGGAAAGGGACCCCTTTTGAAAGGGTGTATATCAGTTTTTTTGGTTCAAGGTAACCTAAATAGGTCTCATAGGATCTTGTGAAAGGTACATGGTATGAGAATGAACCTACAGACCCATATATATCCATCTCTATGTGCATATGGATGTGTTACCATGGAGGTAACCGATATGAGGTTTGACCAAGGTGGGCAGGTTGCCATGATCCCTATGAAAGGATGGGAGCCAGCCCATGAATGCAGAAAGAGAGATGATGAAGACTCAGTGAACATGTTCTATAATGGAGAATCCTAAGTCTATCCTAGGGACAGGTAGGGATAAGACCGATGAGAGTAGGAGTTGCCTAATTCCCCAGTTGCACATGACCATAGGGTCGGGAGGTAACAACTATCATTGTCTGAGGGCCATGGGTTAGGAGATTGATCACCTTCATGAACTCATGGGACCCAAAGGGCAGATGAGTAGGGCACTCTCTTGATGCATGAGGGAAGAGGGATGACCCCAAAAGAGTTGGTACCCTACATACCTAGAGGAGATGACCAAGGATATAAACCTCAGTAAGTTCAATACTAGTTTGATATCATGATGTTTGTTATGAAGAGACATATGTGCACGTTGCAACTTAGTTTTAAAGGTGTACTGGAAAGTTGGGATGTACCATCTCTACTCTTGGAATAGGAAGAACTCTATATTTGGACTGCAGCCAAATGCTTATTTCCTCTTGTTATGGGGGTGAGAGATAGGACATTATGCATGATATACACCAAGGATAAGAGATGATGTAGGTTGGAACGTTGCCACGAGAAATGGGGATAGAGAAGATATCTACCCTGGTAAAGTGAATGATACATGGATGGTTTGTAAACACTAAGAGGAATGAGGTAGTCCCCTTATGAGGATGTTTTTTTATCATGAGCTATGTGGAACTTACAAGTTATACCAGGTTGAGTTTGGTCACCATGATGATGGAATCAGAGAGTGTTCTTATGAAGATAAACATATAGTTTGAGGTGACATGATAAGTGAAATACATGGAAGTGTAATGTTACCTAATACCTAAGGATGTGAAGTGGTAATGGATGCTCTGGTTGAGATACATCTGACTTGTTTGACCAGAAGCTAAAAAGGGTTGATTGGCTAACCTTATGTTCGAAAAGGAGAGGTGTTTGGATAACACTCAGATGTAATAAGATACATTGAAAAGTTATGGTTGTTTGGTTAGCCAGTCTAGTCCTGGATGCAATGAAAGGATGGTGGTAAAACCTCAGATGTACTTCTTTTGAAGAGAAGGTGATGAAACCCCGACTAGAGTGGTTTAGGGTTTCAGAGGAATCGATCTTGGAAGAATCATGACATATAGGAAATCATGATTGAAGATCACCATACACCATGGAAAATGGAAATAGCACTTTGGATGCTTAAGATGAAGTTGCATGTGGGTTATGGCCATGCAAGCCAGGAGGTGAAGGACGAACCCCAGTAACCTAGTGTATCGATATAGAGGACAAAAGAATCCCTGAGGGGGAATGAGAGCTCAACACTATGGATGTTGTGATAGGTCTTCCCTGGACCGAGGAAGGTCGAGATGCAATATGGGTTATGGTAGATCGCCTTACCTAGATGACATAAGAAAGAAAGAGTTCTGTCAAGGGACAGATCTAGTTGAACTACCCATGAGAGAGATGGTTCAACTACACCATGAAGCAAGTTCAAAGGTTCTTGAGTTTGACCTAAAGGTTCACTTCCATAAAGTGGAAGTAGGTACATGAAGAACTCAATGTTAGTATAGTTTATCACCCCTAACTATGGTTAGTATGATCCAGGCTAAAGGGTCTGATGATGGTATGTGTGCTCGTTCAGGGTGATATCTAGAGACAGTTCTTTTCCTATGAAAGATGTGACAATGACCACCATAGCCAGTATCAGGTTTTATATGAATCTCTGTAAGGGAGGTTGTGTCGGTCACCACTTTAGTAAGGTGATGTTGGTGAAAGGACCACATGATGGTTAGAAAAGTACCACGTGATGGTTAGAAAAGGGACCACAGTGCGTGTAGATGAAGTCACTTTGATTGTGCAAGGGCTGAAAGGAGCCTAGAGACGATGAGAGTCGTGAGCAGATGCAAAGTAGACTGACATACAAGTTACTGTGGGAGAATATGTGACATAAAAATCTGACCCCTCTAAATTATAACTAAGAGAGCTAAGTCCCTGATACATGGGTCCATTAGAGATGGATGGGTGGAGAAGGTTAGGTTTAACCCTACCCCTCAGGATAGAGTAATGGGAAATGTTTCCATGTGTCCAATTTAGAGCACTATGTGAGGTACCCCGACCATGTGCTGAGCAATGAACCTAGTGAGCCCCAAGGGAGGCTGAAATGGTTTGTCACCTGTGTAGTTTATAGACGCCAGGATGAAAGAACTCAAAGAAAAGAATATGTGATGAAAAAGGTTCTTTGGAAACGCCATGAGTACGGCAAAGCCACATAGGGGCCAATGATAGACATGGGAAAGTCTTATCCTGAATTGTTTGTTTGCTTGCCTGAATTTTGAGGACAAAATTCCTATAAGAGGGGAAGGATGTTATAACCCCAATTTTTTGGGTTCAAATGGTGAGAAATGTAATTTCTCATATTAAAGATATTTGAACAAATAATGATATAATTTGCTTCAAATAAATGGATTTCGTTTACAATATCCTTGATGTTTGTGTTGTGGGCTTTATTGGCTATTGGGCCCAATAACCAGGAAATAACAAAGAAAAATTAATTAGTGAATGAATAATTGAATATTCGAGAAAAGAAATATGTAGAAACCTCTAGAAGGCAAATCCAAAGAGGATTTCGTGTCTCTTGGGTTCCTTGGGTTCCAAGGAGTCCAAAGTTGTAAAAAAAGAAAGCAATAAGAGAAGAAATATTAATTAAGTATTTCTTTATTAAGAAAGAAATTGAAAATAATGGGAGTATGTGGGAAATAAGTGAAAAGAGGTATAATTGAGTTATCCTTGGTGGAATTTCGTATCCCAAGGATTACTAATGATAAAAGGAATACCAATGAGGAAAATAAAAGAGAAATAAAAAGAAATCCTCAAAAAGAGATATTTTAATAAGAAATAATCAAGATAATGTGAAAAATGCATATAGATGCATCTAGAAGGATAATAAGTATCCTTATAAAGTAATTTCGAAATCATAGAGTTTCTTGGGATTCAAGGAGTCCCAATAAAGAGGAAAGAAAGAGAAAATACTAAAAAAAGGCAAAATAAGAGGATAATGTGTTGCATTATTAATGAATTATGAGGTGTTGTTAAAAAGAAAGTAATTTTGATTAAAAGAAATAGAATTTCATGTCAATGGATTAAAAAGAAAGGAAAGAGAGAATAAGTAAGAAGAAATTCGAATTCTAATATATCAAGGATAAAGGATATCAAAGGAATAATAAAGAGAGAGAGAGAAGGTTTCTTCTCATTGAAGGATTCATATCCCAATTGGAAAGAGGCTTTGTATATTCGTGGGCAAGCATGTTGGGGCATCGCTACCCTCCTATATAAAGGAAAGAACCCGTGGCTAAGTGAAAACGAGAGTTCCACGCACCTTCTTTTCCTTCTTCTTGTTCTTGCACGTAAAACCCTAACGGATGCTTAGTCCTATCCATAGAGAAATGACGAGGTTGTTTGTAGTCTGGTCGGAGGCAGGGCGCTCCCACGACTACCCAAAAGGGATCCGCCACCACCTCCTCTCTGTCGTCCTCACACAGCACCTACAAGAGGACTGCAAGCCCGCAATGAAGCATTAGCTTGAAGTCCATGGGAAGAGTGGTCTCGGCCAGGGCTTGTGGCCTTCTGGAGTGCGGGGGGTGTGGACGGAGGTAAGGGATGAGTTCCGGCTGGAGCTCGAGCGCTGAGGTGATGAGGAACGACCTGCTACGGTCTGCCACGGCCGCTAGGGCGGTCTTCCGCTTCAGCCCAAGGAAGAAGATGGATCAGAAGTCGATTGGACGAGTATGCCCCCCAGCAGGTTGAAGAAGGACTCACTTAACCGGGGTTAAATTTGTCTATTCGAAATGTTTTCAATAGGCAAGCTGTGTTGCATAGAAAGGGGATGATGTGGCGCCATCTGATTGGCCGGAAGGTAATTTTCTTGCTAAAATCATATCTTGCTATTCGTAACTCCGATCAAGACAAATTATATATGTATTTTGATCAGAAAAATGCAAGGAACCCATTAAAAATAGTTTTATAGCCTGAATCTGATCATAGTTCGAAATGTAGTGTAAATAATCATCTTTAATGAATTAAAGATTAAGGAACCCTATTTTGATACGATTAATGTGTTTAATAGGGTTTAATGGATCTTTAGAGTTGATATTAATCTGTTAAATGTAAAAAGGAACATTGAGTTCAAAAAGGAAGAACTTTGCATGTGATTAGTCTAATTTAGGGTTTATGTGCTTAAATATGCATGAAATTTGAAAAGGGCATAAAGTTATCATCTTTAATGATTCAATTAAGGAAAAACCCTTAGAGTTGATGATAGATGGATAATTCAAGCTGATATTAACATGTTGTTAATGAAAGAGAAAATAGGATTTAAAAATATGATCTTTTTATATATTTGGTTTAATTTAGGGTTTGTGCATGATTATGCACTAATGAGCTTGAAAACCCTAATTTAGATGAATATGTCTTTTAATTGGTTTAATTGTGTAAATCCACGAATAAAATAGAGAAGTGATGATCCTAAGCCAATTTGAGCATAAAAGTTCCTTAATGTGGATAATTTGAGTAATTAGGGTTTTATGAGTGGAAAAGTTGTTTTAGGGTTTGTTGACCTAAAAAGGATAAAGTTTGAGAAATTGATCTAAGAAACCCTAATGCATCCTAATGAGACTTAGAAACCTTAGAAAGGTGTCCCAAGTCAATAAGGAGTTGTTTGGGATATGCTTGTGACAATTAGACATTATACATGTTTTTAGGATCAATGTCTGCTTGATTGATTGATTGGCTTGCTTGATTGGACATCTAGTTGGATTTGGATAAATTGTTGCTTGAGATCTCCAAGACAGGTATGTGGTTAATTATGAATAACTACTTTAGTTTTTCGATGGATTCCCGGATGTTTAATCGCATTGAATGCAACTAAAATGTTTGGATGTTCATATTGCAAATTATAATGTGGCTATGACTATCACAAAGGATATATGCCTACAAACTCAGATCTTGTTTCTCTCTGTGGCATAATAGATAACCTAGTACATGGTTGCCTATGGGTAGGTCCATCAGGTTAGAGAAAGGCCTAGTACATGGCTACCTATTGGGTAGGTCCATCAGGTCTATGGATGACCTAGTACATGGCTACCTATTGGGTAGGTCCATCAGGTCTATGGATGACTTAGTACATGGCTACCATGGAGGTAGGACCATCAAGTCACATTGAGTTAGATATTGGGCTACCTTCGGGTAGTGCCATGCGACTCTATTACCTAAAAGAGAGGTGAAATCTATGTCCACTACAGGGACAGCCCAGAGTTCGAGAATATGTATGGATTGAGTTGTATGGCTTAAAATGTAATCTTGATTATTAAATGATTAATTGAATGATTATATTGTTAACATAGTTGAACATTATCTATTTCCTCCACATACCAGCTTCGGCTGACCGACGTTTTGTTTGTCGGCGTTTTAGGTACAATGAAAAGAACAAACAGTAAAATGACACCTTGTGAATTCAAGAATTAAAGAACAAGGAGGAACTAGTTAGAATAGTTCAGTTGAGGTTAGAAGTTTAGTTTGTTCCAATCTTTTCAAAGGTATGCATAGAAAAAAATTATTACCATTTTCAGTATAGTCTGTTAGAATTTAATAATTGTTTTTGGTTATATGTCGAACCTTTGATCCGGGATTAATGGGTGCGGCTTCAACCTCTTGTTCTCCCTTAATTGGGGGTTATCGGGAGGTGGGGTCGTAACAACATTGATGGGTCTGCATGTCAGCCATCTAAACTTGCGTAGTAGTCAAAACTCTAGAATTAGCAAGAGCACTTTGAGCTAACTGGTCGTTCACTATAGCTTGTCTTTTAGAGAAATCAAATAGCTGGGAGACTAGATCTGGCTATTTGTTATCTATTCCCTGACCCGACCCATTTTGGTTCTTCCCTTGACTCGGTCATGTGTCTTGATGGTTCAGATTCTTACCTTGACCTTGATAGTTGTTCTTATTTGTCTGATAGTTTGTTTTTCGTGTATATTGAGTCTTTCTACCTCTCTTTTCAAACCCTGGGGGTGGTTTTTGTGAGTTGTTCAGTTAGTGCAAATTCTCAGGTGCATCTTTGTTTCCATAGCTAAAACTAGGGTGGTCTGGCCTCTTGAAATTGGCATAGGAAACATTCTGCGTCTCTTCTTCACTTTTGCTTTCATCACTTTCCTCTGGCCTAGTATAGATACAATTATCAACCCCATGCCCCCTTCCCCATAGGTGACACACTTCATGACCTTCTCGGTATGCTTCTTGCCCTTAACTCCAGTATCTTTTAGCTATTTTACATTAGTTTCTATTTTCTGAATTGGTGTCATTATGGTTTATAAATCTTTAGCTTCAATAGATGGTCCTTCAGACCCTACTTTCCTCATTAGCCCTCTGTCATTCCTGTCATAGTCTATGCCTACTTGCAGTGCAACCATGTTTTCTATTATCTTCATGGTTCTTCTTGGCTTCTTCCCGAGGAAATCACTACTAGCAGATGTGTTTAATGAAGTCCTTTCTGTAGGAGTTATCCCATTATAGAAAGTGGTCACGAGGAATCGTTTATGATAATTGTGGTGTGGGAAATCCCTAAGGTGCTCCTGAAAATGTTCCTATGCTTCATGCAAGTTCTCTCCCAGCTTCTCTGCAAAAGAGGTAATCTTCTACATGTTGCGGATTGTCCTCTTTGTAGCATAAAACTTAGTAACAAAAGCATCTTCTAGGGGTCTCCACCCATCTATAGATTGATGAGGGAGATTGAGGTACCAAGATAGAGCCTTGTGTTCCAAAGAGAAGTTGAAGCCTTTATAGTATATCACCTCTTGCGGGACTCCCCTCATCTTGATGGTATCATAGATATTTTTAAAAGCATCGAGATGATGGTATGGGTTTTCACTACTTGAATTCCCATGGAAAGGTTTATTCTGTATCATTGAGATGACAGCTGGTTTTAACTCAAAATTTGTTGTGTTGAAGTGTGGTATGATGATCGGGCATCTAGACTCGTTGGCCCTTGTTGTTTCCAATTCTCTAAGAGTCTACCCTTCTTGATCGTCATCATTGTCGCTATCCCGACCATCATGCTCTCGTTCATTGTCATGATGGTTTTGGTGGTGTCTCCTTCAACATTTGTAGCATCGTTCTTCGTCGCACTGGTCTTCTTCGTGATGATCTTCATCCCTGCATTCTTCCTCAAGTTGAAGACCATCATTGTAACGGCCATCTATGTCTTCGTCTGAGCCCAGTGGTGGTGGGTTGTGTTGATTCCTCGCATCCTTCTTATCCCCAGTGAGAGTAACGTCCATGTGAGGCGGCATGGTAACTCAAGGTTAAGGAGTAAATTTGAATGAGTCTGCTTCCTCCGGGGTGCCTGAATAGACTACACAGTCGAGTTAGTAAATTGGACATGTTAAAATGAACAATTCTACACAAACTTAGGGTAGCAGACTTAAAGTGATGGTGCGGTCTAGCTTATTACTAATCTTGAGGAACGGGAGTATAGTGAGTGGACTCAAGTTCTTAATAGTGCCATTTTGCCTTGTCCCCGTCAATGGTGCCAAAAAGTTGACTTGCCTAAATCACACATCCAAAGATGAGCGGATCTAGAGTAGTCAGACTTTTAAGAAAGTAACCCGACACTTAAGCCCCCACAACTATTATACGGGGTCTGATGTAGTAATCGGGGTCAAACCATAGGGACAAGGTTAGTAGGTGTTAAGCACATAAAGTCTCGCACTCATATACTCTGGATAAAAAGGGTAGTTAATTTGGTGTTTCCAAAGGAATGATGGTACTCCAACCCAAGTAAAGCAAATAAAACAGAGATAAGAAGAACAAAGTGTAACAAAAGAAGATGTAAATGAAGATATGGAGGGAAACTTGGTTTGGGTTTCACCTACTAAGACTTCTCACCAACATGCAACATTGTCTCTCCCTCTCGTATACTCCTATTAAGACTATAAGAAATCATACATGGTGTTTATTCCCTTCTCTCTCGAGATAAGGGTAGATCTAAGTCTAGGAGTAACCTCTCTCTCGAGATGACTACACTAAAACCTCATAACAGAACGTATGATCTCATGCTTTAGCATTCCAACATTATAATGCATTCATACTACTCCATAACACAAGATAAAAGTGATATTACTCTCTCGAGATATCAACAATCAAACATCACAAGATGGTAGCTAAGCATGCAAGTGAAGCATTAAAACCAGTGCATGGAGATAATCTTGATAAGAGTATATATGTATTCAAGATGGAGAGACAATGTACATGTTGGGAGGGCCTTAGTGGCTACTCCCAACCCAAGTTAATATGTTTAGTCACACATGTTCAAGGTCAGCATAACAACGTTACAAGAATATAGATACATCAAGTTCCACGAAGTGATGAGGGAAGTACAACGAGATGGAAGTGTTAGATCTAGATGAAGAAAGAAGAATGTGATACAACTCAGTACTTCTTCATATCTTGATCAAGAGGGTCGATGCCGTGGATGGTCTTCTTCTCTCGAAGAAGATGGAGCCGTTCAGTCTTCTCTCTCCTCATCTTCCGCCTTAGGATATCCAAGACCGATTGGATGGATGGATGGATGGAGATGAGTCTGGAAAATGACAGCACTTCATGGTACTATCAGATCTGATCTATGATTCAATGATTTGATAAGATGAGTGGGTGGCCTATTTATATGCATACTCCACCGACTTAACCCCTCAACTGTGGTCAAGGTCTAGTCTTGGATAAAGCTTAACTACGGTCGAGGCCTTATTTCTATACTTTCCTCGGTCGAGGTCTGTTGAACCACTGCCTCAGTCGCGGTCTGGTTGGCTACCTTTTTGAGTGAGTGTCACGGTCGAGGTTGTTTTAGCAACCCTCCTCGATTTTGGTCTAGTTGGCCACCCCCTCGATCATGGTCTAGCTGTTGTAACTTTCTATGGAACCATAGTCGAGGTCGAGGTGTGCCTTGCTTTGGAGAAATTGAGGTCAAGGTGTGCCTTTCTTTGGAGAAATCGAGGTCACAGTCTTCAAGTTGGTCGTGGTCCCATATTGATCATGGTCCCAAAGAGTTTGAGTGAAAATTAACCGCGAGTGCAAGGCATTAGGGTGAACTTGGAGACCTCGACCATGATGAGATGGTCCATGCTAGATGAATGGGTCACGGTCGAGGTGATACCCGCAACCTGGGCTAGATATGTATCTGAAATCAAGGGCAGAATGTGTAAGTGAAGTATTTGACATAAGATGCTAAAATAGTGGGGAAACTTAGCAAAATTTATGCTAGGAAGGCATAAAATGTATACAAAAAGTGCGTAAAATAAAGTGTTATCAGTCACCCTTTATGATAGGTCGTCGTGATCTTTGGGAGACTTAGCCCGACATGCTTTACTGATGGTTGTCCTTGCTTGGCAACTCCTAGAATGATAGATAATGGATGCTGCTATAGGATAGTCGTCACAACCTTAGTTGTGTGTAAACTGATACTGGTGGAGACACTACTGACTGACACCTCTACGACGGTCATGTCTTGGTGTTGTGTCTATGGGAGCATTGCTTAGACGTGTATTGCCCAATGGTGCTCTAGTTGTCATGATTTAATGCAATGTTGGAACCCTAATCACCTTGTCACGTTGGGCGTTGCCCGATACACTAATGATGCCCTTTATCCTCTTGACGCCCTTCACACCCCTATGATGGAATTTCCCGATAGAAGGGGGTTGGTGATGAGGGATTTTGAATCATATTTATTTTCTAATTTTGTACTTGTTTTGTGTGTTTATTTGTCATTTTTGTGACCATAATGGAATAATTCATTTCCTTTATCCTATAATCATTGTATGCATCAAATTTAACTTATTTTATCCTATTTTGAATGAATTACTAAATCCCATAGACTAACTTGTGCTTTTCTCTCTTTTTCAGGTACCTACTGTTCCAGGAAGTGTCGATACCATCGACACTCCGTCGATACTATTGACATGGAAACAGTAACCAAAAAGAGAGAGATCGTATTCTATTCGGTTGTACGAGTCTCAAAGGAGAGGAGAGCAAAGAATGGAGCCCAGAGCTATGCCCCGGAGGATTCTAGAGCCACAGACGGAAGATTCTACTACCGAATTGCTGCAGAATGGGCGTCACGCACCGAGGATCATCCAGATCTTATCAGCTTTAAGGGTTACATCATATTCTCATTTGTTTCCCTATGTTTTCCTCTTTCTTCTCCATGTGTATCGTTGAGATGAACATGCGGGGCCAATCCCCATTGTCCTTAGGACTGGGAGTAGCTCGGGGAATCATTGTATGACAATTTTCAATTGATTATCATAATTCTTCTCATTTTTCCTGGATATGTTATCATGTTTATATCAAACTTTTCTATGCTTGATCACCGTAGTGATTTCTAATACTGTTAGTTGCTCTTGACAGAGAATTAGTGGTTGAAAAGGAACGATTAACCCATTAGCCAATAAATTCCTTAGGGTTTACCCAGGTGTCAGGTAGTGCCGGCGTCACTTAATTTCTAAATTGCATGAATTTCTTAGTTACACTTGCACGACACTATTTAGTTGATTGATGAGTGTGATTTAGATTAGTGAAATTACATGATTGATCGAAACCTAAATTGCTTAGTTAAACGTTGAAAATAGTAGCACACGACCAATAACGGTACCGTTTGGGTATAAACCGAGGTTGTACGTTTTTAGTAAGTTAATAGATGCTTGATTTCAAAGAAATGACAATGAATGAAAGGGTTCAATAGAAACCTAGTTGCACACTCTCGGTCATATTTAATGAGAGTTTATTAATAATTATACGAATCGACATGTTTCTCAAGGATATCATAAGAAATTCTCAATTATTATCAATAATTCATCATGATAAGTAATTAACTCTTAATTGGGTTAAGTGATGCACAACTCAGGATTAGGGTTGATGTGCACGTTTTTCTACGAATTTTAGATATTTTACAAGTGCTAATGATGATTTCTCATATGTTGAGTAATCAACCCTTATCAGTATATTAATATGTTTAATTTCATGATTTCAGTATGTATGTGCCAAGTAGACAAGTATTCTATTTATTTAAATCTTCCTGCAAGTACAGTTTGTTGATTTCTCAGTAAATTACAGTGTTTGAGCATATTGCAGTGCCAAGTTAGAAATGATATACATGTTGTATTTATAAGTTTCAAATAAATAGACTTGGTACCATAGAGATACCAAATCCAAGAATAAGTAAGAGAGAGATGCGATGTAGTAAGAGTTTTTCTAGAATAATAAAATAATAGATTTAAGGGATCTGATGTTGTAGAATCCCTATGAGAGGTCTGCTCCTTAGGGATGAAACAACCTACCATGGCGGTGCGTCCAGTATACGTGGGTCAAAACGTACCAACATGTGGTACGGGGGATAAAGCCCTAGTGGAAGTCTCCTTAAATTATAGTTTGTAGTATCCAACATCAACCAGAAGTCCTCGTGGCACTAGAGTACAGAAAAGCCAATAGGTGGCTTGACTCTTTGCCTTTGTGCACAGGTTAGAGGAGGAGTCTAGTTTACAGCACAATAGGAGTGTCGAGGCAAGAGAGCCAGTTTCCCTATTGCAGACTAAGAGAGTAGTCAAACTTAGCTATCCCGGGGTGTCAGCTAAGTCTTGTACGGTGGGATCATAGTTCGCTATGAGTCTTCATATGTAGAGTACACTTCATATGATCAGAGCATATGATAAAATATGTTCATATAGGTTCACAGAGTTTCTTATAAGTTTAGGAGTTAAGAAATATTTGAGTTAGTTTCACAGAAGTTGTCCTTTAAATGAAATTTTAGTATTCTCTGTTATTTAATCATATCTATAGTGTTCCAGTAGTTGTTATCTTAATGAAATGTTGACATCTCTTGTTGTTTAAATTATATTGCTTAGATCTGCTCGGTATAGTATTATCTTGTATTTTATTCCAATTAATAATCATAAAATGAGTTATCTACGATGGTTGGGTGAAATTCTATTCACTGAGCCAGTAGCTCACGAACCTACTGAAACATTTTTTAGGTCAACATCAGCACGAGGAAGTTGAAGGATCATATCACCCAAATTCTTAGAAGGTAGTTCATTGTTAGATAAAGGTCTCTTAGTCCTTTCCCCTCGGTCTTTGGGCATGTGGTGTGGTAGAGAGAGAATGTAATGTAATATGTAGTTTAGATTTCGGTTATCTGTTGTGTTTTACTTTCTTCATAAACAATGTAATATGTCATGTAAGTTTATTTTTCTTACAAATAAGGTTAATGGTAAGTTGCTTTCGTAGTTTTATTATGATCTGATGTTATTCAAGTTGTTAGTGTTTTCCTTTAAGTTAATTCTAAGTAACTAAGTAATGAAAAGGTTAAGGGTGGTTTACCGAGGGTGACTCCCCAGTCACCGGGGTCATTAGAGATGGCACGGGGTACGGGGCGTCATAGGATTTTTCATATCAGAGCAAAGGTTGAGTGTGTAGTTACTCTAAGTCAAGGTTAGGGGACAATAAGAGACCAATACGATTAGGATTAGGGTGTTTTCCTTCTAACTGCAATTTTCTAACAGGAAGTGTTCTATTATACTATTGCAGATGGCAGAAAGAGGACATGGTCATGAGGATCAAGCTGAGAGTCACATTGGACCTGACCCTCAAGTGATGGGACCAGGTGGTGGAGATGATGTGGATGAGGCATCAAGGATGTATAGGATGTTTCTTGAGACTAGGGAAAAGTATATGATGGAGAGGCGAGCTTCTACCTCAAGCAGCAAGGACCTAATGAGATCCTATGAGCTGTTTAAGAAGCTTGGAGGTACTGAGTTCACTAGAACTATGGACCCTGTAGTGGCAAATGAATGGCTGAGACAGTTAGAGAAAGTGTTCCGTCTGATGGAGTTGTCTGACGAAAAATAAATCAATCACATAGCTTATTTGCTTAAAGGTGATGTAGAATGGAAGATAAAAGGAGGGACACGGTACTGACTTGGAAGGATTTCATTGATGAATTCCATCTTAAGTACTACCCACCTACCTTTCTAAGTGAGAAGATAAGACAGTTGTAGAATATCAGACAATGAAGTATGACAATTGGTGAATATGAGGCACATTTCACAAGGTTGGAAAATTTTTGTCCGCAACTTGTTCCTAATGATGTAGAAAAGTGCAGGATATTTCAAGAAGGATTAAGATCAGAGATTAGACACACTGTTTCAGCCATTGGTCGAAGAGATAGAGAAAACTTTGGGGAATTTGTAGAGGCAGGAAGACGTGTAGAGGAGTCTGTGAACACTGATAAGTGTTATGAGAATAGAAAGTGACCCAGAGACTTCGGAAGAGGACAAGCTAGTAGTGGACACCGTGGAGGTGGTGGTGGTTTCTTCTCGAAGCTTGGACGAGGATTTGGCTATTTCAGTAAACAAGGATCTAAAGATGTGATATCTTCTCAGGGTAGGGGATGATCCAGTCTAGGGAGATGGAGCAACGCATCTAGAGGAAGGTCTTCTGGATCATCGGTCTCAGTGACAGGTCCTCCAAGGAAAGAGATACTGATGTGTGATATATGTGGAAGGTCACACTCCGGTCAGTGTTGAGGTGCAAATTTTCAGGGTTGTTATATCTACAGACAGGTGGGACACTTTAGAAGGCAATGTCCCTAGTTACAGCAAGTGGCAACACAGAATTCCCAGTCACAGTATCAGAATGTCCTGAGATAGGCTCCATCTGGAGGACCCAGTTCCTCTGTAGCTTCAGGTTCCCGAGATGGTGCAGCACCCAGTGCTAGGGAAGGACAATGAGGACATCGTGGGAGAGGAAGAGCTTCATGGTGCTTCTTCTCTTTGACACCACAAGAAGATATTATTTCTTCTCGAGTAATTACAGCAGAAATGCTTTTCTTTAACAACATTTTAGTTATAGTTTTGATAGATCTAGGTGGTACTGACTTGTTTATATATAGTTCTTTAGCCTGTGAGCTTAACTTGTTAACTCAGGAGTTACCGGTTGAGTTGTTGTTGAGGGTTCCGTTAGGTGAACCGACAGGGTTGACAGAGTTTTGTTCTGGATGTTTGTTGACCTTTGGTGGTTACACCATCGTGGTTAATCTTATATCCCTAGATGTTAACTCTTTTTAAGTTATCTTGGGTATGGATTGCCTAGAGACGTATCGAGTTCAACTCGACTGTTGGAAGAAGGAGGTTGTCTTTCAATAGGGTGGATTTTCTTGTGTCTTTACTAGAGACAGGAAGGTTTTTCCTACGTGTATCATATCAGCCGCTATAGCTGATAAGATGTTGCAGAAAGGTTGTGAGGAATTTTTGGCACATGTAGTAGTACTAGAGCTGAGAAGAGCATAGTTAGTCTATGGAATGTGCCAGTAGTCTGTGAGTTACCAAATGTTTTCCTGGATGAGTTGCCAGGTCTACCTCCTAAAAGAGAGATAGACTTTGAGATCCAGGTGTTTCCAGGTAGTCAACCTATAGCAGTACCAACCTACAGAATGGCACCTGCTGAGTTGAAGGAACTCAAGATTCAGTTACAGGAATTACTGGATAAGGGTTTCATTTGACCTAGTTCTTCTCCATGAGGATCACCAGTCTTGTTTGTGAAAAAGAAAGATGGTACTATGAGGCTATGTATAGACTACAGACAGTTGAATAAGATCACCATCAAGAATAAGTACCCATTGCCAAGGATAGATGATCTATTTGATCAGTTGCGTGGAGCGATGATCTTTTCTAAGATAGATTTGAGATCTGGATATCATCAGTTGAGGATAAATGCTTCAGATATTACTAAGTCAGATTTCAAAACAAGATATGGGCATTATGAGTTTCTGGTCATGTCGTTTGGACTGACTAATGCCCCAGCAGCTTTCATGGATATGATGAACCGGATTTTCAAGCAGTTCTTAGATTAGTTCATAGTAGTTTTCATAGATGACATTTTGATCTATTCCAGAGATGATGAGAAGCATGAGCAGCATCTGAGGATAGCATTACAGTTGTTGAGACAACACCATCTATATGCTAAGTTCAGTAAGTGTGAGTTATGGTTAGTTGAGGTGTCTTTTCTTAGACATGTCATTTCAGGAGATAGAGTAAGTGTTGACCCTAAGAAAGTCGAGTCTGTTCTACAGTGGGAGCAGCCTAAGACTCCTACTGAGATCATAAGCTTCTTAGGATTGCCAGGTTACTACAGAAGGTTCATCTAAAATTTCAGTGTTATAGCGTCACCTCTGACACGCTTAATAAGAAAGGGTGCACCGTTTGTCTGGTCAGACAACTATGAGAAAAGTTTTCAGATCTTGAAGAAGAAGTTGACAACAGCACCAGTGTTGATCCTACCCGAGGCAGATAAAGGATACATAATGTTTTGTGATGCTTCAAGGAGAGGTTTAGGCTGTGTGTTGATGCAGGAAGGCAAGGTAGTAGCTTATGCATCTAGACAGCTTAAGAAGAATGAGGAGAGTTACCCGACACATGATCTGGAGTTAGCTGTAGTAGTTTATGGTCTTAAGACATGGCGTCACTATCTTTATGGTGAGTCATGTCACGTGTTTACAGATCATAAGAGTTTGAAATATATTTTTACCCAGAAGGATCTGAATCTTAGACAGCGGAGATGGTTAGAATTGATCAAGGATTATGATGTGACGATAGATTATCATCCTGGTAAGGCGAATGTGGTAGCAGATGCCCTCAGCAGGAAGTCAAGTTCCATAATAGATTTATTCTCTATGGCATGCTTTAAGAGAGACCTTCTAGTAGAGATGTGGAAGTTGAACTTAGACTTAGGAGTGACAAAGTAGAGTTGTTTGATTACACAGATACAAGTCAATCCTACTTTTTATGATCAGATCAAGGAACTACAGCAAAGTGACAGTGAATTACAACAGATCATGTAGGACATGACAAGGGGAAAAAGACCAGAGTTTAGGTTTTCAGATGATGGATTGTTGTATCAGCGTGACAGGTTGTGTGTACCTAGAGACAGTGATTTGAAAGAAAGGATTCTTGAGGAAGTGCATGCATCGATGTACGCTATGCATCCAGGTAACACTAAGATGTATAGGAATCATAAGGAGTTGTACTGGTGGTCAGGTATGAAAAAGGATGTAGCTGAGTACGTGGCTAGATGTAGTGTGTGCCAGCAGGTTAAGGCTAAGAATCAAAAACCTGCAGGTACCTTGCAATCTCCTCCTATACTAGAGTGGAAGTGGGAACATATCACAATGTATTTTGTGGTAGGGTTGCCCAGGACACCTAGAGGTTGTGAATCGATATGGGTGATTGTAGATAGACTGACTAAGTCTGCTCACTTTCTTCTTGTTAAGTCAACCTTTGATGTCCCGAAGTTGTCTAAGATATACGTAGATGACATAGTTGGGCTACATGGTATCCCAGTTTCAATTATATCAGATAGAGATCCTAAGTTCACCTCCAGGTTTTGGAATCAGTTGCATCGTCCTTTGGGCACAAAGTTGAGGTTCAATACAGCTTTTCACCCACAGATGGATGGTCAGTCAGAGAAGACCATTCAGACTCTTGAGGACATGCTGAGAGCATGTGTCTTGCATTTCAGTGTAAGTTGGGAAGAACACTTGAGCCTTATAGAGTCTGCATACAACAATAGTCACCATTCCAGTCTTGGTATGGCCCCATATGAAGCTCTGTATGGAAGAAAGTGTAGATCGCCCATATGTTAGTATGAGGTGGGTGAAAAAGAGATTCTTAGAGCAGAGATAGTGGATTTGACTTTAAAAAAGATTATAGTGATTAGAGAACAGTTGAAAGCTGCACAAGATAGGCAGAAGAGTTACACTGAGAAGAGACGTAGACCTCTTGAGTTTGAGGTTGGTGATGAAGTGTATCTAAAAGTTTCACCATGGAAAGGAGTGTTGAGGTTTGGAAAGAGAGGAAAACTGACTCCTAGGTTTATGGGTCCATATCCTGTCATTGAGAGGATTGGACCTGTAGCCTACAGGTTGGATTTTCCATCTTAGTTGGCTAATCTACATGATGTGTTTCATGTATCGATGTCGAAGAAGTGTTACCCTGGTACAGGGAAGATATTGGACCTAGAACCTGCATAGCTTAGAGAAGATGTGTCCTATGTGGATGGACCAGTACAAATAGTTGATTGGAGGATCAAGAAGCTTAAGAATCGTGAGATACCATTAGTGAAGGTTTTGTGGAGAAACCACAACCTAGAGGAAGCCACGTGGGAGCTTGAGTCAAAGATGCATAACAAGTTTCCTTTTCTCTTTTAGGAATTTTGGGACAAAATTCTTATAAGGGAGGGAGATTGTTATGACCCACATCAATGTTAACTAATAAGTACAATGATAATAGCATCATCATGTTAATTAAGTTGAGTTAAGTACTCATAGATGCAATTAGTGCTTTGATCTAGTGTTACAGTCTAATTAGCATGTTTTCATGTCTTGAGAAGGTAGATAATTTTGTTCTTGAAGTTTTGCAAAAAGAATCACATGATTTGGACCTCCGAGGCAATAGTTATGGCTTTTTTTTAATTTCCTTGGACCTAAACTGTAATTTGGCCATAAGTTATTATCCTTTCCCTTATCTTCTTCCCCTTTCACCTGATAGAATAGTAACCGCCTAAAGCGGTGCCCAGTAGTCCGATCATGAGCAGGGGGTTGTGGGCGATTTAGGGCATCGCCGCAAGGATCTGAGCTCTATCCACCCTCATCTTCTTTTCTCCTTCCTCAGCCTCGCCCTAGCGGTGCTCCTACCAGCGACCCAACCAGCCAGGAGGGTCGGGCAGCAGCAGCGCTAACCAGATGCAGGGTGCCGGCCAGAGGTCATTTTGGTGCATACAACACCACGAAAATGGTATCCTTAATCTCGCCTATGAGGCTAGGATCCAAATCCACAGCCAATAACTACGATTAGGCACTCAGCTAGCAAGGGCAATGCCTGATCAGCAAGAGTAGCAGCAGCTGCAGCAACGTTCATGGCACCGTTTTGGCGTGGGAAGCAGCACGATTCGACACCATCGACTTCGGCTTGAGGTCTAGATCAATAATTCACAGCCAATAGCCACGATTTAGCACCTAACCCTCTTCTCTTCAACTTGTACATGTGTGGAAGCTACTACTTGCTTACAGTAGGTTTAATCTAGGGTAGAACCGAGGTTGAAGACAACCCCGTGGATGTGTTTCTAGTCATTTTCAGTCATCTTGGACCACTATGAGTAGAATCTCTCTTCCAAATGCAAGTGTAACTCAAATAATCAGATGTTTTGGTTGAAATCGGTGTTATTCGCCGATGCCAGCATTTACCCAGGTGTCGAGCAATGTCAGCGTCACTTAATTTCTAAATTGCACGAATTTCTTAGTTACGCTTGCACGACACTACTTAGTTGATTGATGAGTGTGATTTAGATTAGTGAAATTACACAATTGATCAAAACCTAAATTTCTTAGTTAAATTTTGAAAACAGTAGCACACAACCAATAACGGTACAATTTGGGTATAAACCCAGGCTGTACATTTTTAGTAAGTTAATAGATGCTCAATTTCAAAGAAATGACAATGACATGAAAGGGTTCAATAGAAACCTAGTTGCACACTCCCGGTCATATTTAATGTGAGTTTATTAATAATTATACGAATCGACACGTTTCTCAAGGATATCATAAGAAATTCTCAGTTATTATCAATAATTCATGTCATGATAAGTAATTAACTCTTAATTGGGTTAAGTGATGCACAACTCAGGATTAGGGTTGATGTGCACGTTATTCTAGGAATTTTAGATATTTTACAAGTGCTAATGATGATTTCTCATATGTTGAGTAATCAACCCTTATCAGTATATTAAGATGTTTAATTGCATGATTTCAGTATGTATGTGCCAAGTTGACAAGTATTCTATTTATTTAAATCTACCTGCAAGTACAATATGTTGATTTCTCAGTAAATTACAGTGTTTGAGCATATTGCACTGCCAAGTTAGAAATGATATACATGTTGTATTTATAAGTTTCAGATTAATAGACTCAGTACCATAGAGATACCAAAGCCAAGAATAAGTAAGAGACAGATGCAATGCAGTAAGAGCTTTTCCAGAATAATAAAATAATAGATTTAAGGGCTCTGACACCGTAGAATCCCTATGAGAGGTCTGCGCCTTAGGGATGAAACGACCTACCCTGGCAGTGCGTCCAATATACGGGGGTCGGAACGTACCAACAAGTGGTACGGGGGATGAAGCCCTAGTGGAAGTCTCCTTAAATTATAGTTTGTAGTATACAACATCAACCAGAAGTCTTGGTGGCACTAGAGTACAGAAAAGCCAATAGGTGGCTTGACTCTCCGCCTGTGTACTCAGGTTAGAGGAGGAGTCCAATTTACAGCACAATAGGAGTGCCGAGGCTAGAGAGCTAGTTTCCCTATTGCAGACCAGGAGAGTAGTCAGACTTAGCTATCCTAGGGTGTCGTCTAAGTCTAGTACGGTGGGATCATAGTTCGCTGTGAGTCTTCATATGTAGAGTACACTACATATCATCAGGGCATAAGATAAAATATTGTTTATATAGGTTCATAGAGTTTCTTATAAGTTAAGGAGTTAAGAAAGATTTGAGTTAGTTTCACAGCAGTTGTCCTTTAAATGAAATTTTAGTATTCTCTATTATTTAATCATATCTACAGCTTTACAACATTTGTTATCTTAATGAAATGTTGACATCTCTTGTTGTTTAAATTATATTGCTTAGTTCTGCTCAGTATAGTATTATCTTGTATTTTATTCCAATTAATAATCATAAAATGAGTTATCTATGATGGTTGGGTGAAATTCTATTCACTGAGCCAGTAGCTCACCAACCTACTGAAACATTTTTTAGGTCAGCATCAGCACGAGGAAACTGAAGGATCGTATCACCCAAATTCTTAGAAGGTAGTTCATAGTTAGATAGAGGTCTCTTAGTCCTTTCCCCTCAGTCTTTCGGCATGTGGTGTGGTAGAGAGAGAATGTAATGTAATATGTAGTTTAGATTTCGGTTATCTGTTGTGTTTTACTTTCTGCATAAACAATGTAATATGTCGTGTAAGTTTATTTTTCTTCCAAGTAAGGTTAATGGTAAGTTGCTTCCATAGTTTTATTACAATCTGATGTTATTCAAGCTATCAGGTTTTTCCTTTAAGTTAATTCTAAGTAAAAGTAAAGAAAAGGTTAAGGGCAGTTTACCGAGAGTGACTCCCCGGTCACTGGGGTCATTAGAGATGGCACGGGGATCGGGGTGTCACAATTCAGGCCTTCGAGCATCTATTGAGGTCTTGTGTTCTTTAGTTTTCAGGAAGTTGGGATGTACACCTTAGTTTGATAGAGTTTTCCTACAACAATAGCTATTAGAGTAGTATTGACATGGCAGCATATGAGGCATTGTATGGGAGATGTTGCAGATCTCTATTGTGTTGGTATGCGATAGGTGAATATCAACTTCTTTGTTCTGAGCTTGTACAACAGACAATAGAGAAGATCAAAGTGATACAAAAATAGTTGAAAGCCACACAGGACATACAAAAGTCATATGTGCATAATATTCATAGACCCTTGGAGTTCCAAGTGGGTGATAAGGTATATATGAAGGTCTCTCCTTGGAAGGGTGTTCTGAGGTTTGGGAAGAAGGGTAAGTTGGCTCCTAGGTATATGGGAACTTACCCAGTTATGGAACGTGTTGGGAAGGTGGCTTACCAGTTGGAGTTGCCAACTGAGTGGCACAATTTATATCCAGTGTTTGATGTTAGTATGTTGAGGAAGTGTCATCCAAATACAGAGTTAGTGTTGCATCCTGTGGAAGTCAACCTTAATGAGGATGTGACCTATATGGAGGGTCCAGTGTTGATCCTTGACCACAGAGTGAAGAAGTTGAAGAGGAAGGACCTTGTTCTTATGAAGGTTCTTTGGCATCATCGTGGTGTTGAGGAAGCCATGTGGGAGCTTGAAGAAGAGATGAGGATCAAGTACCCTTCCCTTTTCTCTTAGGATTTTGGGGGCGAAATCCTTGTTAGGGGTTTGTGGCTTGTAAGGACCCTGACCCACATTTTGGGATAACCCTTTTTTTTGCTTAAGTATGTTGCTTAGCTCCTTGCTCTAATCATCTGAGATGTAATTAGGGCATGTTGAAGGCTTGAGTTTCTTATTTGATCTTGTTTGGCTGAAGCTTGTTTTTTGTGGAGAAGTTTGGTGCAAATTACAATTCACCGAGGAGAAGGGGTTGATGTGTAAGTTTTCTACCTCTAGTGTGTTCCTTCTCTCTCTTGGCATCATCTAGAGGAAAGAGAAAGACATGTACATCTTGTTTGTACCTTGGATGGGTGGTGACATCCTTAGTGGTGTTTTTGTGCATGTTTGAGGTGTACCTTACACCTAGAGGTATTGTTTTGGGCTTGAAATCCTTGGAGAGGCTTTGTATCAGTTTGTGGATGTCTTAAGGAGACCTCCTATCATTTTGTGGTGACTAGTGATTCACCATATCAGTTTGTGGCTCAAGGGTTTCATCCCTATCGGTTTGTGAAAGGAGTGGGTGGGTGTATCGGTCATGACCTAGGAAGGTGACGTAGCCCATTTCCTTCGTACTTTGATCTCCCCCCAGCCCCCCCCACTTCGCTCCCCCCTGAGTTGGTGAGGCAAGGATCTTATCACCTTCTTTCATGGTGTTGCATGTGGCCTTTTCTCTATAGAAATGTGTCATATAGGGTTCTTTGGTGGTGACACCTTTCCTTTGTTCTCTCTTTCATCCCTCTTGTATATATATCTCTTTCTCTCCATGCAGAAACCTTTTGGTTATCTTTGCATTCTATCCTTGGTGGCCAATCTTGAGCTTGAGGAGTGCTTTCCCTTGGATCTTGGTGGACAAGCCATGATCCTTAGCCATTTTTTCTCTCTTTCTTTCTTCTTCTCGACCATGGTCCTTGGTTACCTCCTTTCTCTCTCATTCTCTCTTAAATATAGTTCCATCTTCTCTCTTGGAGGTGTTATGGTGATGGAGCTTGGAGGATCTCCTTCTACCTTGATCACATGAAGCTTGGAGCTTGACCTTAGAGCTTAGAGCTTGTTGGTGATCCTTGAGGTGGGTTATATAACTCTAAACCCTCTTTATTATTGTCGCATCTTTACTTGCTATCTATGCTAGCTATTTATCTTTGGCTCGTTGAATCTTGCATGGTAGTAGTTCTATTTGTTAGTTTTTAATGATATTTTAAAGAAGAGGAATATTTCTTAGTTGTTTCCTTTGTGTTGCACCTTTCTTTTTCCTTTCTAGTAACGTCATATTAAAGTTGAAGATGAGATGGCTGATATGCCTTTGTGGCCGACATGCTTGTGTAGGTTGATATGTATGTGAAGGTTGACATGTAGGTTAGATTGTTAGGTTTTGGGAGGCTGTCAAGACCTATAACGCCCTTGGCTATCACCCTTTGTGACATGTCATCATGATCTTTGGGAGACTTAGCCCGATATGCTTTGCTGACGGTTGTCCTTGCTTTGCAACTCCTATAATGATAGATGATGGATATTGCTACAGGCTAGTCGTCACAATTTTGGTTGTATGTAAACTGATATTGGTGGAGATGCTACTTCCCGACACCTCTGTGACTGTCACATCTTGGCATTGCGGAAATGGGAGCATTGCTTAGATGTGTGTTGCATGACAGTACTCTAGTTGTCACAGTTTAACACGATGTTGGAACCCTAATCACCCCCATCACATTGGGAATTTCTCGATACACCAGCGATGCATGTTATCCTCACACCCATGTGATGGCATTGCCCGATAAAAGAGGGTTGGTCGACACCCTCCCCTTGAGATGTAGTGTCTGATACCCCATGATGCCAAACCAATATACACCTTGGGTACGTAGGCTGATACCCTACCTTAGTATGGTTTCCAGATACCTTTGAAGGACAAATCGATACCCTATGTCAGAACCTTAGTCGATATCTTGTGGTGGTGTTTATGATACACCATGTTGATGTTAGGGTCACATGATAAGATGTGATACCCTATGGGGAGGTCGTGTGTATGATGATAAGGGTCATGTTCCTATAACCTTTATCTTATATCATGTATCATAATGATAAGGAAGTGATGATCTAAGGGTAGTTGTTGATCCAACCATGTAAACCCTAATCAAGTAAAGAGGAAACCCTAACCCTAAAGATGTGATGTATTATGTGTGGCATGGATCCTAATAGATGATAGTCTTAATGATGTATTACTTCTCTTGTTGTGAGTATATAACCATGTAGGTGAAACAATGTTTTGCATAGCCAGCTATGATCTATGATGTTTATGGTATGTTTGAATGGGCCTTATGAGGCATAAAGTGTTGTGGACATCCTTGAAAGAGGAGTTGAATGATCTTATGACCTAATGATGGTTTATTTCCTTACATGAGATTTTTTCCTCAATGATGAGATGAGGGGTTGCTACCCCAAGCATTTGGTCCTTGTGATGGACATATGGTGATTAACTGGCATAAAGTAATGATGTGATCCTTATATGTTTCAGTATGTGCTAGTGATTCCTCAAACCCTAATCTTGTAGAATTTGTTTAGGAGTTGTACATTGTAACTTGATTGATGCTTAAATATGTTTAAATTGGTCTAATTAATCAAGTGGAATCTAATAGTGTAGTTGCCCTATGCCATAGATCCATTCAGTGTCAGCAATTTTCTAAATGGTGAAATGAGTTTAACTCGAAGTGCATATTTTTTAATATGTGGGGTACAAGTTGAGTAATTCATTGTATCCTTAAATACATGATGTGTGAGACGACAATGCGTGAGTCAATCTCATTGTGATATGGATGGCCATGCGTGAGCTACTACTTTTTTTTAGAATGTCCATGAGTGAGCCTATTCTTCTAGAATCGTACATGTACTGAGGTGGGCTAGTTATGATTATATATGTGGATGGCCATGCGTGAGCCAATCCCTAAAATTGACTATGTGACATTGTTGCAGTTGACTGATATGCCTCTACATTGTTTTCTCTTGTACTGACTAAGAGGTGTGGTGAGTTCATGGATTTTGGCTCTTCCATTTGATCTTATATGGAACCAATTTCGACTTATCAAGTGGTCGGTTGAATTTGAGTGGTACGACTCAAATCCTCAGGGCATAATGAAATATGTAATCAGCCGTGTAGTATAATTGGATAGGATCAAATACAAAAACATTGGTTGAGGCCTTGCTTGATCTTTATACAATGTTGTTGATAGGAAATGTACATGTTCTTCATATTCCTTTTAAATTATTAAGATGTTTCCTAATTCAACAGTAATTGCCCTTCCTATTAATAATGATTGCCTGCTTCATTTAGTTATAACTATATTGCTGCTCAATCTATCTTATCTCTGATAATAATAGAGTTGGTGGTGAGTTATATCTCCCACTGAGATTTGGAATCTCACCCCATGGGTTTCCCACACCCTTTTTAAGTGGATGAGCATGAGGAGGTAGAGATTGTGTAGCGAAGGTTGAGGAGCAGTAGGAGGGCCAGTTGTTGATGAGGTTGGCAGTGCTGCTAGATGTCTATTGTTGATAGAGTCTTAGAGTCGTCCATGTACACTCGGGTCTTTGGGAATGTTTTGTAGATGTTTCACAGGTGTGCTTTCTTTATGTGCCCTTTGTATACCATATATGGTGGAATCATTTATATATATTATGGAACAGTTTTTGGTTATAGGTTAACAGCATGCCTTGTATATGCTTTGAGGCATGAAAGGACTTGTATGTGAAGGTTCTTGTTATTTGGCAGTTTTATGAAAAAGGTTTTAATTTATAGTATTTTTTTATAATATGTTTGTTAATCTTTCTTCCACAGTTATGTTTTGAGTAATATTGCTTTGTGTGGCTCGGGGCATCACAATATCATTCAAAACTTGCTATGATACCACTTGTTAGGAATAGAGGTGGGAAAGGGACAATGCTCTATAAGATTGAAGTCTTGAGAGTTAACATGGAAAACAATCCTCAAGATGAGATGAGGAAAACCAATGGGAAACATCATCAAGCAAGCACTATGTAACCAAAAAATACAATTTAAATAGCTCAGATTTAATTACTCCTAAATATGAGTAGCTCCCCATACGAGAACAAATATAAGTAATAATATAATTACACCCTATGTGTATAAAATCTTCCACTAAATTTCCTCTTGTCATGACTGATAACACCCAAATTTAGGCATCTATGCGAAGCATTTATTTATGGTTTTGTGTCATTATAGCCTTAATATGCCCAAAATAACCATAGATTCTTATCTTTTAGTAATTTATATTTTTTCATAGATAAAGTTGCTCAACTAGCCAATTTTGGGGCTTACAGGCACCGAACCTGAAAAGACATCTATTATTTAAGATTTCTCCCCAATACATGGTTTTTGCAGCAGCTAGGCTTCCATCCATCATGACCACGGTAGACAAAGCATCACACTATGTGCACCATCTTAGGAGAAGGTGGTCTCACTAACCGATTAGTGGGCCCAAGAAATTTTTGATTTCTCAGACCCTATTTCCGATGGCCAGTCCTTTATCAGAATACATACTCATCAATCAGAAGGTTCATCAATGCGGGCCACTCAACCACCGATAAAAGCCCCTCCCTCCCCCTCCATGGGGGTGGGTTTGGGCCATGATGTCATCACCACGTTCAAGAAGACAAAGCTGCGACCGTGGGATCCACCCCGACCACGACCATGGGATCTACTGCGACCGTGGCATGAACACGACCACGGGATCTACCACATCCATGACATGACTGTGACTGTGGGATTCAGTAGACCGCGGGATCCAGTGCGACCGCAGTAAGACCACGACCGCTACCATGGTGAGAAGGACTGTGACCTGGATCAGCACCTCGACCATTTCACCTATAAATACCCGCCCCTCTCCATTTGAAGAGGGGTACTAAATTTTGGAGGTTCTTGGTGTTGGTTATGACATTTGGAGGTTCCCAGAGCCCGTGGGAGGGTCTACAGGTCCGAGAAGGCTGAAGTGCTCACCCTACACCCATCTCTTCAGTGTGCTTCCATCCTCCACCATTGTCTACCATCATCCACCCATTTCTGCCCATTTCCTACCATCCACTATCATCTTCCACCTCCATCCACTCACCAAGCTATTGTTCGGGGTAGATCTAGAGAGAAAGGAGGCCAAGGAGTCTAGAAGATCGAGGAGGACAACCTAAGGGACGTGATCCAACCTATACAGAGGCCAAGGAGTGAGAGCCACTTCTCCTCTACAGGCTAAATATCTTCTTCTTCCCCTTTCTTCTATTGTTCTTCTTTGTTTCTATATAAATGATGTTCTTCCATCTTTGTTCAGTGCCAACTATGCTTGTCCATGGCTAGTTGAGCTCCTTCTTGGCTGTGTAGCCCGCTTTGGGCATGTTTATGTACTTTTACCTTAAGCAAGTAGTTTTATTCTAGATCTAGTATGTTTCTTGTTCTATCTTCTCTTTCTGGTTATGATTGCTAGTTTGGTTGATCTCTTTCTTGCTCGAACTTCTATTTCTACTTATATCGAGAGATTTGTTGTAGAAATAGATAAGAGAAGGTAGATTGGATTAGAATCTGAAAAGAGGATGGTTCAAGGTATTCTGTGCAGAATCATAGACCTGGGTATGGCCAGACCCAGCTTGGCACGGTCAGGCCCACTACCTAATTCTGCCCAGATCACACATGTTCCTAGCACCTCAGAACATTCTAGACCTCAGAGGGTATCTAGAATATTCTAGGGTGCTGATTTGTTATCCTCAAGAGAGGTTTCATGTCATTGATGGGTTTTAGTCACACTGCATGAGAGTGAGTAGGATGACCCCACGAGAATAGATATCATAGTGCATACCATGTTTGGATGTAGGTTGTTTGCTCATGCGTTTGAGGGTTGTCTACGCCGAAGAATGGGTGCATAGACTACCCAACTTTTGGTTACATAGCCAGGAACTCCTCTATGATTAGTAGAATCCTATGGACTCTGTTTTGTTTTGTTTTCTTTGTTTTGTTTTATTTCATGACAATCTGCTAGACTAGTTCTAGCTCCATACTTTTATCAACTATTGGATTTGCTTATCTAACTTAAGAATGAGATCTTAAGTTTCCCCATGTCCCTGTGTTCGGCCATGTATATCTACTTTGACCCCATAATAATGTTTTGGGGGTCCTTGAAGGTTTCAGGTTATAAATTTAAAGTTTGATTCCTTCTGAGTCCGCCTCCTTTTTGGACGTGCAATTTAGGTCGATCAACTTTTTGTCGTCGTTGTTGGGGACGTGGTTTTCCATGTTTAATGCCCAAAGATTTTGTTCTGTCATCTTTAAGCCTATATATATGCATAGTTTTCTTTTTGTCTTACACAAACTTGTTCATATATACTGAATAGGTTTCCTTTTTCTTATACATTCTCAGCCATGGATCTTGCTTCAGCAAGACAATTTATATTGTCAACATATCCTCCCAAGTTTTTCTATAGTTCTGACTACTGCAAAATAATTGAAGGTTGCTCTCCACATCTAGTTGAGCTATACTCGCCTCCACCGTCATCATATGTTGAAATTCCAACAAAGGTGATGGTAGATCAGCCCTTGACTTCCGCTTTGACATGGGATCAAGAGTTGATTAAAGCAGTGGAGCTAGCCGGAGAAAGTGTCAATGCACTAGCTCCTCATCTCCAAGAACAAATCGATCCACTCCAACAATTACTAGAAAAGTAGGATCATCAGCTCCAAGTATCCACTGAGATCGCAGACCGCAGTAGAAGTATACTTCAAACTGATGAACAAGGATCTGTCCAAGTGCATCAGTTTGATACAATAGAATCCCAACAGAAGTGTATGGTAGAATTGACAGATCTTGGAATCATTGCTGCTCAAGTACAATAGTTTCATGATAAGAAAGTCTAACATGGTAGGTGGGTTCAAGAGATCATTGATTTGTTTACCATTCAATTTCAAATGCCATCACACAACCATGAAGATTACAATCATCAGAGCCATTCCATTGGGCCTGGATTGGAACATGCCTCACCAACCTATTCAGACCATCAACTAGATTCACCTAGATTTTTCTATGAAGACCAACCCACCTGGGGAAGCCCCTCATTCCATCCAGATGATTCATCTGAACAACCAATGGAAGATACAACCCACATGCATGAATGGTTCTATGATGATGATGATCAGGGTAGTCAAACAACCTCACAACATGATGATCAATTTGAAGAACCTGAATCAGATGTTGATCTAGAACAGAGTGATACATCTCATATTGAGACTTGTCACTTCGCTTTAAGTAGTCAGCCATTCATGGTTTGGAACAATTTTTTCAATGAAAGTGATGACAATAATTCATCCCTGTGGAGCGAGTATAATGATGATGACGAACTGGACCAGCATGAGCAGACATTATCCACAATCCCTTTTCAAGGAAGAGTTGACACCAAGGGAGTAGGATGGACAGTCCACTACAACATGGTTACTGACCATGAAGACACCCCAGACCCCATAGAATGTGATAAGCTTGGAGTGGTAGAACCACAAATACATTTACCTGGGGATACTTTTTGTTCGTATGATGATTGGATGACTCAGACTGTACATGAAAGTTTATTTGAGAATCCAACTTCAAGTTCAGGGGAGGGGAGAGAAGGGAGGATCCCTCTAGAAGACTTTCAACCTCTTCACTCCACCTCATCCTGTGTCGACATCCTAGGGCCTTCCTATCCAGATTCATACATCGATGGGTACCTTGAGGATACTCTATAGAAGAATTCATTTCAGTGCAGTTCAAGTTAATACCAGCACAGAGATGACTTCACCGAGTCAGCAGATTTTATTCCTCTTCTCCAGACTCGAAAGGGCCCACCTCTTCGCCTATTCTACTCCTATAGGTGGGCCCGATCGGCAAGACACAGGTAACACGGACCCCAAAACTACAGATTTGGGATCCTAGTGTAGGAGTTGTAGAGCAGCCACCCCCTACTACCTATACAATTTCTCTTTAATTTTAAGTTTTAAATTTTTTCATTATGAAATCATTTCAGTTTTATCTTTCCTCTAACTGTTCAAATTTAGTTTCCTGTGTATCATTTATGTTTCTTTTACTCTTTAATCTGTGCATTACCTCCTTTTTCACCATGATAGTTGTTTTTCATCTATCTTTTTGTAAGAAGTTATTTGGTATATTTTGTTGCCCTCCAGCGGTGTTTGATTCTGAAGTTGTTTTCAACACCTTCCACCCTTGTTTTATCTACTTATGGTACTAAAAGGTATTTAATTAGATCTTTTTCACTTGGAAGTGGAAGGACCACGACTGCGGTCCGACAAGCCTAAACCACGACTGTGGGTTTGCCTCGACTGTGACTGTGGGTCTATGAAACCACAACCGCGGGTCTCCATGGTCGCGACCACGGGCCTGCCTATGCAGGACTTGGGTCGTCTTGACTGACTACTATGTCAGTTTGTCTCTGCCTTTTTGACTGACTATAGCACTTTAGACTGAATATTCCATATTTTGACCGACCTTTTGCTTTTGACTGGGTTTTTGTGTGCTTTTCCTGATTTTTCCTCTATCTCGGTACTAGGCTAGCACAGTCGGGCCCCGGGAAAGATAATGCACCCGACCTATAAATACCCCTGGGCTGAGCCATTCTTCCCCAAACCCACCGCCCAAGTTCTATTCTCTTCCACACTGCCCTTAGCCCATTTCCGTCTTCCATCATTGGTTAGTAGGAGCAGAGACAACTGCAGTAGTATTCGCCCTGAAATATCCCCCTCTGCCTGTGACCACAAGCTGCTACTCCAGTGCATCGGGTGTCTACGACCGACTGCACAAGATCCCATGACCGCAGTCACATCCAGGGTACAAGCCACGGTTGCGGCCATCCCGGTCATGGTTACCACAATTGTGGCTGCCCCAGTCGTGGTCGCCTCAGTCTTGGTAGGGGTCGAATCACTGCCACCTCGGTCGCGGTGGTTGAGGCCACCTTAGTAGTCGCGGTCAGCATCGCGGTCAAGGTTAATGTGTCTTGGCACGACATTGTCAAACATCACCATGATCGCACCAACCAGACCAGCACCACAAAATTGGTACCATGGATGCAATGAGAAATAGCTTTAAGAAGCTCAAGAAGATTGTTTCACGAAAAAAAGGGGAAGGAAGCTCCTCATTGTGCCACGCAAAGCATGAACCTAGTGTATGAATATAAGACTATGCTTTCTGCTTCAGAAGGGTTCAGGTCGTAGGAGACTAATTCAGACTATTGTCACATGTCTGCCACACCTATGGATACCTACAGTGGTGATTCGTTGCAGGAAGTCTCCAATGAGAGAAGGTCAAGAGCACACCGCGATGCTGAGCTCCATACTTTGATGGGCCATCAGGAGAGCCCGTCAGTGTTGCACAGAGCTTCATATGCAGGGGACCAGCGTCGACAGTCAGCCCAACAGTTGATGTCTTTACGTCGGTCAACTTCATCACGTGATTCAATTCAGGGGAGCATACGCCATCCCACTCTTGAAGGTGTTAGCCAAAGCTCCCTCCCTTCTCCCCTATTCAAAAATATGAAGAAAAAGCAGTAATTTGATGCTTTAATTAAAGACGAGCACAGACTGGTAGGCCCAAGATATGACGACCATATAACACTCATTAGGATCAGGATACAAGCACAAGTTGACATATATCTTGCAGTTGTTGGCCTAGACGTCCTTACATATACGCATTAGGATGCTTATCATAGACTCACATGTGAATTTTATGCTACGCTCGAGACCATAAAGGACCACCGATACACTGTCATGCATTTTCACCTCCTGAACCAAACCCACAAAGTCACTGAGGATCGCCTCAATAACTGGTTGTCATGCTTTGCTAAGGACTACACTGAGATGTCCAGGGGCCAGCTGGAGATAGGGGACCACAACTTTAATGCTGCTCAAGCATGGAAGATGCATACAGGGGAAGATAAATATGTTGCTAGAAGTGCCAAAACTTTGCACATCCACAACCCGACACTTCGCTATCTGCATCGGGTGATCATGAATTGTGTCTTGGAAAAGCAAGATAGTCAAGGGGTGCTCAGTTCAGTAGACATCTACATTTTGTGGTGTGCAGCAATAGGAAGAAAAGTGAATGTGGGGAACTTCATCATCTACCACTTTCACAACTCTTTCAAGAAGCAGGTCCAATTCATGCCGATGGCAGGCATTATCACTTTCATTGCGTGTCATCTTGGAATTAGAGATGGACACCTAGCACTTATGTAGGAAAAGGCTAAGTGGTCTAGGTTGGACTTAGATCACTTGATTCACGTAGGGGTAATCAAGTAGTGTAGCATGTGATACCTTTATATGTTTGGTTACAGCAAACATAGAGTACTACTTCCAGAAAATGTAGGCTTTGCATGTCGGACAACACTCATGTACATCTCTCTATTGGATGCTCAATAAAACATTCATCAAGTGGGTGGAACTACAGGAGCATCTACTTCAACACCACCAGTTCCAGAGACTCAAGAGGTCGGACAGTAGATAGGGGCAACCTTCCATGACATACCATATCAGTGGGGACCCTACACAGAGATGCCTGTAATGGATTACCAGCAGCAGGAGCAATACACCCCAAATCTCAACTCGGGGAACCTTTATGAGTTTATGACATATTTCAGTGATGACTCTGGAAGACAGTTTGATATACTGGAGCAGGATGTGCAGTACCTCAGATAGAGGTTCGACATAGCCTTCCCTCCACCACCTCCACCACCTTTTTAGCAGCCATTTTAGCAGCCCCTCTGGCCTTTCTACCAGTCGACCTAGGACTTCAGACAGTCATTCCACTTTCAACAAGGAATACACCAAGATTATGAGATTCCACTAGGGGGCATCGACGATCTGAACCAGTATATAAACAGCGACTACCAATAGCAGTTGTTTTCCACACCATCCAGAGCTTGAGATTTTCTCAAGGACAAGTAAACATTTTGAGCTTGGGGTGGCATGGTGTACCACCCTCTATCTTCTACCTTTCCCTTTTATTTCTTTCATTGCATGCATGCATTTTTATCTTCTATGTTCCTTGCATTTAGCATAAATTTCAGCTTTGTAACACTTTATTTAGTAATTTGTAGCTTTGAAATTAAGACTATGTGACGCAAATCTTAGAACTAAATGCTTATCTTTATGCCTAAATGCACAATTTTCATCTTAAACTTCTTGATCTTTTGCTTGACCATCTCATTGACTCTTTCCTTAAGTTTGGTGACAAAATCTAAAGTTACGCGCTTTTTTCATAGCTTAAAACATTATTCCCTTGATCTATGTTGTGAACGACAAATCCATGATATAGGATTGTTGGAAAGAGCTAGAGTTTGATCAAAACTCCAAGATGCATTTCTCACAAACTTGCCTCTATTCTAAGGACCCTTGAATCATAATTACTACCTTTCACATAGGTATCAAGTGGATAATGATGAGTTTTGAGCTATAATCAGGTTGAAGTATTTTCCTCGATGGACTGCGCACTCTCTCGCCCTAGATTGAGTCAAAAAGATGAAAAAAAATATAAATTTGTAAAAGAGGCTTGGCCACCCACAAAACCCAATAATATAAAAATAGTTCTTACCCAAGATTACAAATTAGAATGCAAAGAATAAAAGACTGAGTGTGAATAAATGAGCACTGTTGTCTCTTTTAGGAGAGTTGATGATGGTGCCCAGCCGGTGTATAACTGTGCTCATGAATGTGGGTATGTTGTGCCTGGTAGTTCCATCCTAAAACTCATTAGAGAGTCACTATGAACCCCTAGGAGACCTATGAGATCATCCCAATAGCAGGGTTGGTTCAAACACAGTACGAGGAGTTTGTCTCACTACTTTGGGCCGATTGGCTCAGACTACAGGGAATGTTTCTCGTTGCATGGACCAACCTGACGCAGATCGGGATCCTCACAAGTCATTAGAGCCTTTTTGCTTTTGTTGCTTCTTAGGACCTGAATAAGTGGGAGGCGCGTTGTTTCCGATTTGTCTACATGAATACATGATGATGGCTCATTGCTCATCACCCGTGTGATCACCTATGTGACAATACTTTTATGTTGTATAATTATGATTCAAACCCTCATGAGTATCAATAGGTTTTAGTGAATTTACTTAATCTAGCTTGGACGCTCTTTGATCCTACTTTAGCAAGATTGTGCTCGATTGGTGAGGGTTTGTTCTAAAATGACATGGGTCAAGAGATTTAATGTTTTAAGCTATTTTTCTTAACCTTAGCATTTATTGCCAAGCTTAATTTGGATGTTATCTTTTTGTTCTTTGAGTACAGTCTTGCTTGAGGATAAGCAAAGGTTTAAGCTTGGGGTGGTTGATAACACCCAAATTTTGGCATCTATGCTAAGAATTTATTTATGATTGACTGTCATTATAGCCTTAATATGCCCAAAATAACCATAGATTATTATCTTTTAGTAATTTATATCTTTTCATAGATAAAGTTTCTCAACTAGCCAATTTTGGGGCTTGTAGGCACCAAACCTGAAAAGACAGTCTATTCTTTAAGGTTTCTCCCCAACACATGGTTTTTGCAATAGCTAGGCTTCCATCCATAACGACTACGGTGGACGAAGCATCACATTATGTGCATCAGCTTATGAGACAGTGGTCCCGCTAACTGACTAGCGGGCCCAAGAACCTTTTGATTTCTTGGACCTTATTTCTGATGGTCAGTCCTTTATCAGAATACATACTCATCAATCAGAAGGTTCATCAACGCGGGCCACTCGACCATAGGAAATAGCCCCTCCCTCCCCCCCCCCCCGTGGGGGTGGGTTTGGGCCATGATGTTGCGACCGTGACCAAGAAGACAAAGTCGTGATCGTGAGATCCACCCTGACTGCGACCATGAGATCCAGCACGACTGCGGCACGAGCGCGACCACGAGATCTAACGCGACAGTGGTCACTGTGACTGTGGGATCCAACGTGACTGCAAGATCTAGCATGACTACGGAAAGACCGCGATTGTGGTGAGAAGGACCGTGACTTGGATCGACCCCTTAACCATTTCACCTATAAATATCTGCCCCTCTCCACTTGAAGAGGGGTTTCGAATTTTGGAGGTTCCAGTTGTTAGTTTTGACATTTAGAGGTTCCCATAGCCTTGTGGGAGGATCTAGAGGTCTGAGAAGGCCGAAGTGCTCACCCTACGCCCATCTCTTCAGTGTACTTCCATCCTTCACCATTTTCTACCATCATCCACCCATTTCCTACCATCCACTATCATCTTCCACCTCCATCCACTCACCAAGTTGTTGTTCGAGGTAGATCTAGAGAGAAAGAAGGCCAAGGAGTCCAGAAGATCGAGGAGGACGACCAAGGGATGAGATCTGGCCTATACGGAGGCTAAGGAGTAGAGTCACTTCTCCTCTATGAGCTAAATCTCTTATTCTTCTCCTTTCTTCTACGGTTCTTTATTTCTATACAAATGATGTTCTTTCATCTTTGTTCGATGCCAACTATGCTTGTCCATGGCTAGTTGAGCTCCTTCTTGGCTATGTAGACCACTTTGGGCATGCTTATGTACTTTTACCTTAAGTGAGTAGTTTTATTCCAGATCTACTATGTTTCTTGTTCTATCTTCTCTTTCTAGTTATGATTGCTAGTTTGGTTGATCTATTTCTTGCTTAAACTTCTATTTCTACCTATATCGAGAGATTTGTTATAGAAATAGATAAGAGATCGGGTAGATTGGATCGAAATCTAAAAAGAGGACGGCTCAAGGTGATCTATGCAAAACCGTAGACCTGGGTACGGTCGGACCCAGCTCAGTACGGTCAGGCCCACTACCTGGTTCTGCTCAGATCAAACTTGTTCCTAGAACCTCAGAACATTCTAGACTAGAGAGGGTATCTAGAATATTCTAGGGTGCTGATTTGTCATCCTCAAGAGAGGTTTCATGTCATTGATGGGTTTTAGTCATATTGTACAATAATGAGTAGGATGACCCCACAAGAACAGATACCACAGTGTGTACCATGTTTGGATGTAGGTTGCTTGCCCGGGTGTTTGAGGGTTGTCTATGCCCGAGAACAGGTGCATAGACTACCCAACTTGTGGTTACATAGCTAGGAACTCCTTGTAAAGAGTGGGATAAACCACCCTCTACTAAAATATGGTAAATAAAACACATTGGAAAGCAGCGGAATAAAATTATTTTCTTACTATATTCAATTTCATAAAAGATTGTATAAGACACATCAAAAATCTCCCTTTTAGGGTTACATCAAGATACAACATTTAGGATCTAGATAGAGGGAAGTCTAACTACCACAGCCTTGTCTCCCAAAGCATAACTCCATCAGCTAAGTCCAGGCAAAGCCAAGATCTTCAAGTCCTATACATCACCAGGCTCCACGTCTGGGTGGTTGGGAAGGCACCCAGCAAAAGGGAAAGAAAAATAAAAATGTATGTGTCACAAACTATTCGAATATAGTAAGGTGAGAAAAGTAAGTAAAATTAGACTAATGTTCATCATAAGATGAAGACAATCAAGAGAATGAGGCCATATATAAAAGAAGCTTTCAATAGATGCTTGCCATAAACAAAGTATAATAAAATAATTACATGCATGATTAATATTGACTACCTTAACTAAGTAGGGTTGAGGCACCTACTAGACCTTCAACCAAAGGGTGAGGGGAGAATAATACATTCCCAATCATCTGCATATATTTCATGTGTGGGGGATAATAAGACGTTCCCCAGGGGAGAAATAACACATTCTCCAACTATGGGTGGTTGTACATACAAGTACCACTACTATAGATAGTTAGTCTAATAGAATCAACATGTAAATGGTAAGTAATAGCATCATTTAAATAGAACATTGAAAAGGGGTACCAAGACCCAAGAATAACATTCCAAAATTGATTATGAGGCAAGTGTAACAAAAGATTCAACAATAAAGGAATAGGGCTCAATAAAGCCTCATTATGGAAAAGTATAGGTTAAGGCACAAATATTCCCAACTAAAGGTGTAAATGTACATACTTTAATCTTTAGAGTCCTAGAACCCCTTTTCATAATCTTTACATGAGATCAGATCCATTTTCCCTAATATGATAACCATGATCATGTATTAATACTATGTTTATTCATTAAAGATCCAAAACCCCAAAACTATCAACTTTTTCCACAAATGATTGAATTAGACTCTAAACCATCACTGATGTCTTAGTTATGTTCTTTTGATCAAAATAACATATAATATTATGTATTTTGAAGATATAGACTTTTAGATGCATTTTTGGTGATTTTTAGTTAATTAAATCATCCACAAAAATACCTACTCGAAAAACTCAAAATCAGGCATCAAATTTATTTTTATTAGATAGCTTACATTTTCTTGATTCCAAAACATATTTTATTTCTATTTTTCGACCAACGAGTAAAAAGATACGATTTTTCTAAGACTAACCAATTAGAAATTGCCACGTAGGCACTTCATATCAAACAGACATAGCGAGAGGTCGGGCTCGCTTATTGACTTGGCCCAATGAGGGGCGGCCAAGTCATGTTGTCAATGTCTGGGTTTGACTCGTCTGAAACAAAACAAAACTAGGTCAAAAGACATTCGTACCCTTGCACAAGAAACAAAAGGAAGAGGAAAGAAGAATGGTAAAACCGTAAAAACGTGAGGGACCTTCTTCCCCAATGCACCCGACCGACGAGCGGCGAGCAGCTTCTACTACTTGCTTGCTATTTTGGGCAAAAATAGAATACATAACCAAACTTTGCGTTTAAGCATGCAAAAGAAAGAGGGAGATGAGACGAATCTAAGGGTACCTTGCAATTGAATGGAGATGAAGTGAATAGAGCGAGAGGGGCGTCGCAAGCTGGAGGTCTTTGGTGGCTAGACGAGGGTCCAAATGTCTATGAAACACCAAACCGAAGGTATGGTTGAGTTGTTAAGGTGACGGTAGACCTAGGGGTATGGATATATATAAGCAAGGAGGTCTAGGCTAGGGTTTAACTAGGTGGTATGAGAGAGAGGAGCCGCACGATTTAGGGGTTTCTAAAATCTTTATCAAAACACAAAAATTTTGGAATAAAGTGGTGTGGAATCTCGTGAGAAACTCGTAGAACCAAAAAGCATTGAATTTCATCGAGTATTTCTCGAGATATTAGGATTTGAATTCTTGGAAAGAAACCACTTGTTTCCCTTTTCAGTTAGAGGAAGAAGATGACCAAGGGTCATCGAATCAGTGGAATCAGGTCCACGAAGGACCAAGAGTCGTCTGATCTCGCGGATGGGAAAAGCAGATGAATCCTAGTTGTATTAAAATTCGACCAAAGTGTCTTATTAATTTGAATATTTTTCTCTCTCCTCATTTGTAGGCTCAAACGATATCCAAAATTTACCAAAATTTATATTCTGGCTGATTTTGATGCATAGAATCCAAATATAGAATTCAGTTTTCCTTTTGGGGACTTTTAATAGGTTAAATAATTCAAATCATATTTTCTCTTTCCTCATGCATTAATGACTCTAGGATTATCAAAAAATAATATAACTTCACCCATAAGTCTTATTAAGTATGTTAGATACGAATTTGTCATTATTTATATTTGTTGAAGTTGTTTGTTATTTTAAATAATGAGTTGAAAGGTTTGCACACTTCCTCTCTTCTAAATTTATCTTCTCAACAAATATTTTTTAAATTGATTCAATATTCATCCAAAGGTCTATTTTAATATGTAGAACACGAATTTGGTATTATTATATTTTTTTTGAAGACTTTTATTTTTTTATTTAATTCATTTAAATGTTATCACTTATTTATCCTTTTAATTTATTAGAGGTATCTAGAAACTTTCTAAAAATATAAAACTTGGCCTATCAACAAACCTAATGTGAAGAACACTATTTTGACATTAATTAATTTTTTTCAACATATATTTAATATTTTTGGTCTTTGAGTCATTTTCTCTCTCCTGAATAGAATAAAACATTTAACATTAACCAAATTAAATAAAATTCACACATAGACTCATTTTGATATATATATTAGAAATTTGGAGTTCTTTTTCCAATTTAAGGATGTTAGATATTTTATTTCACCTTATTGGCTTATCTCCTATTTTCTTTTAATAAAGACTTTAATATATGCATTTATCTTCCGAATTAGGTGATACTTGGCCCTTAAGTTTCTTATAAGTCAAGAAAATGAGATTGATATCCAAATTATCTTCATGGGTTTCCACTTATGATTTTTGAGACAATATATTCCTCATTATCTCCTTTTATCCATTATATCTCATATTATTTCCAATTATTACATTTATCATCTTCTTTATGTATATTTCGAGATTTCCTTTCTTTTTCATATTCTAAAAAGCACTAGAAAGTTCTAGGATGAATTTATTTATTCTTTTTATCACTTAGGTGGATATTTTACATATTACACCCATTACTAAGCCATCACTGAGGTATTTGTGCATAAACCCACTTATTGAGAGAAACGGTGAACAATTATTCATTAAACCATCATATTCTCCACAAATTAAACAGAAAAGCCAAAGAGGATAGAAATGAAAGGAAAATATGGGAAATAGGGTCAAAAGACAAAATGTCTAAGATTCAGTATGTTACAGCACTCCACCCCTTAAAGAGGATTTCGTCCCCGAAATCACTAGCAATTAGGGAAGGGTGAGTGTGCAACCTCACATCACCAAATTTCAGGTTGTTTCTCCAACCATAACTTCCACCAAACAACTCATACTTCAAATACACCTAAGGGTTCACATACTTCACATACATCAACTAATCATAGGTCGGGTTCTCATGGATCACCTAGGGTCCATTATTAAGACATTCTTTTTAGGAGATTTAACATTATTTACATTTTTGGCTCTTTTACAATATACTCTTTATTCTATCAGATTATCATCATTATATTAATTATGTCAAGTCATATACACTTTATTTCCATAAGGGTTATATTTCATTATCATCCATGTAACATTATATATATACATACGTATATTTCTCATTTACCTTACTAGGAATTTCAGCAAAGTCAGGGGTTACTCAGTTATCTCAATATTCAATATTATATTTTATCATTATCATTATCATTAATATTTTGATATTAGACTTCATCATCCTTATATTATCATCGTATTAAGTTTTAACAAATTATTTTACACGAACTAAGGCACTTCATCCAATTTTTGGTCAATTATTCCAATTAATGTCACATTAGTCACTTATATTCATATTAACGGTGTCACAATGTAACATTATCTTTATTGCTTACATTAATGTCATCATTAATCATTATTCATTTATATTATTCATTTAGTACGTTTATGTAAATCCAATCACTTCATATTCACATTGAATCCATTACATGTATTTCAATGATCAAGGTGAGACATATTACTTATCAATGAATTGATTCACATTAAGTGACTAATCACATGTGTATTACATAACAAGGTAACTTGTAATTTATATTGATTACTTGATTAATATGTGATTAGATGATTATATATATATCATTTATGTGTATCAATGTATGTTAACTAGTTATGTCACTTATCATTAATGTTTCATGAAAGGCATTAAGGATGTATTTGTTAAGGTTAGGTTATTACAACTTAGGGTTTAGGTCACCATGACCATTATATTGCACTTATTCATTTCTTGGCATGCATTAAGTTAAATATTAGGCTACTATTATATTTTTCATCATATCATTAGGGTTTATAGGTTCATGACTTGATCAACATCTTACATACTGACAATTAGCATTAATATTCATATTATGTGCATTATGTCTTCATTTGGGTTCAAGAACATGCATTATTCCTTATATGACCATTATATGTTCATTTTATAAACAAACATGTTAGGGTTACTGCTATTACTTGTTTGAACAACATTAAGGATTCAAGCACAACAACCTCTTAAGTATGGGGTTAGGGTTTCTAACGATATATTAGATATACTTCAAGATATCACGGGGTTCCACACCCCTAAAGAAGATTTCATCCTCAAAATCTAACCACTCGAACATCCAACCTAACCATACTCCACCCCTTAAAGGGTTCGACCTATCAAGCCAAACTAACTAGGGTTAAAGGATGAGTCTAACTAAACCATACTCAAGATCCATCATGCTTCCACTGCACACTCTGATATCTTCCCAAACACCCAAACTCCAAGGTCCAGGTTCTACAGATAAACTATTCAAGCATATGGTCCTGAGGGACATAAGGAAACTATCTTGGTATCCATCCTCAAACAAATCAACTTAGGGTTCCCAACTATATACAACATAGAAGTCTAAGGTTACTATTGCCTAAAAGCAAACTATTTTGTGCAATTCGTATTAGCTCAGGCCAGGCCGGTATCATATAGGAATGGGAGTCCTAGGAAACCAAGCTAGTGGAACGGAGGAAATTATTGCCAGTCCCCGAAACCCTGATCCTTTCTAGACACCTTTGCCTCAACTTCATGCCCTAATAGTTGCCTAAAGGCAAACCTAAACAACATCAAGTTTTGCATGTTTTAATTATAAGTATTTTAGGGTTGTATCCATCAAGATTCTAAGGTGAAACTACAAGGTCCTAAATCAACCTATCATCAGCATAGATCAAATCTAGGGTAAACATGTAACTTAAGGGAAACTATTTAAATCTAGGGTTCTAACTAGGGAAAAAACTGAAATAGCCCAATTCTAAATACCATGGGCTCTGATACCATGGTGTAAAGAGTGGGATAAACCACCCTGTACTAAAATATGGTAAACAAAACACATTGGAAAGCAGCAGAATAAAATTATTTTCTGACTATATTCAATTTCATAAAAGATTGTACAAGACACATCAAAAATCTCCCTTTTATGGTTACATCAAGATACAACATTTAGGATCTAGATAGAGGGAAGTCTAACTACCACAGCCTTGTCTCCCAAAGCATAACTCCATTATCTAAATCCAGGGAAATCCAAGATCTTCAAGTCCTATACATCACCAGGCTCCACGTCTGGGTGGTTGGGAAGGCACCCAGCAAAAGGGAAAGGAAAATAAAAAGTATGTGTCACAAACTATTCTAATATAGTAAGGTGAGAAAAGCAAGTAAAATTAGGCTAATGTTCATCATAAGATGAAGACAATCAAGAGAATGAGGCCATATATAAAAGAAGCTTTCAATAGATGCTTACAATAAACAAAGTATAATAAAAGAATTGTGATTAATATTGACTACCTTAACTAAGTAGGGTTGAGGTACCTACCGAACCTTCAACCAAAGGGTGAGGGGAGAATAATGCATTCCCAGTCACCTGCACATATTGCAGGGGAGAATAAGACATTCCCCAAGGGAGAAATAACACCCCCAAGTATGGGTGGTTGTACATACAAGTACCACTACTATAGCTAGTTAGTCTAATAGAATCAACATGCTATAATCAATGGCAAGTAATAGCATCATTTAAATAGAACATGGAAAAGGGGTACCAAGACCCAAGAATAACATTCCAAAATTGATTATGAGGCAAGTGTAGCAAAAGATTCAACAATAAAGGAATAGGGCTGAATAAAGCCCCATTATGGAAAAGTATAGGTTAATGCACAAATATTCCCAACTTAAGGTGTAAATATACATACCTTTAATCTTTAGAGTCCTAGAACCACTTTTCATAATCCTTACATGAGATCAGATCCATTTTCCCTAATATGATAACCATGATCATGTATTAATACTATGTTTATTCATTAAAGATACAAAACCCCAAAACTATCAACTTTTTCTACAAATGATCGAATTAGACTCTAAAACCATCATTGATGTCTTAGTTACATTCTTCTAATCAAAATAACATATAATATTATGTAGTTTAAAGATATAGACTATTGTATGTATTTTTGGTGATTTTTAGTTAATTAAATCGTCCACAAAAATACATACTCAAAAAACTCAATTAGGCATCAAAATTATTTTTATTCGATAGCTTACGTTTTACTGATTCCAAAACATATTTTATTTCTATTTTTCGATCAATGAGTAAAAAGATACAATTTTTCTAAGACTGACCAATTAGAAATTGCCACATAGGCACTTCATATCAAACAGACACAGCGAGAGGTCGGGCCCGCCTATTGACTTGGCTTAATGAGGGGTGACCAAGTCATGCAGTCAATGCCCAGGTTTGACTCATCTGAAATAAAACAAAACTAGGTCAAAAGACATGCGTACCCATGCGCGAGAAACAAAAGGAAGAGGAAAGAAGAAGGGTAAAACCATAAAAACGCAAGGGACGTTCTTCCCCAACACACCCATCCGGCGAGCGGCGAGCAGCTTCTGCTGCTTGCTTGCTATTTTGGGAAAAAATGAAATACATCACCAAACTCCGCGTTTAAGCATGCAAAAGAAAGAGGGAGATGAGACGAATCTAAGGGTACCTTGCAATTGAACGAAGATGAAGAGAACAGAGTGAGAGGGGTGCCGCAAGCTGGAGGTCTTCGGTGGCTAGACGAGGGTCCAAACGTCTACGAAACACCAAACTGAAAGTATGGTTGAGTTGCTAAGTTGACGGCAAGGAGGTCTAGGCTAGGGTTTAACTAGGTGGGGTGAGAGAAAGGAGTCGCACGATTTGGGGGTTTCTCGAATCTTTGTCAAAACACAAAAATTTTGGAATAAAGTTGTGTGGAATCTTGCAAGGAACTCGTAGAATAAAAAATCATTGAATTTCATCGAGTATATCTCGAGATATTAGGATTTGAATTCTTAGAAAGAAACCACTTGTTTCCCTTTTCGGTTAGAGGAAGAAGACGATCAAGGGTCGTCGGATCAATGGACTCAGGTCCACGAAGAACCAAGAGTTGTCCAATCTCGCGGATGGGAAAAGTAGATGAATCCTAGTTGTATTAAAATTCGACCAAAGTGTCTTATTAATTTTGAATGTTTTTCTCTCTCCTCATTTGGAGGCTCAAATGATATCCAAAATTTATATTCTGATTGATTTTGATGCGTAGAATCCAAATATAGAATTAGTTTTGCCTTTTGGGTAGGTTAAATAATTCAAATCATATTTTCTCTTTCCTCGTGCATTAATGACTCTAGGATTATCCAAAAATAATATAACTTCACCCATAAGTCTTATTAAGTATGTTGGATATGAACTTGTAATTATTTCCATTTGTTGAAGTTATTTGTTATTTTAAATAATGAGTTGAAAGTTTTGCACACTTTCTCTCTCCTAAATTTATCTTCTCAACAAATATTTTTCAAATTGATTCAAAATTCATCGAAAGGTCTATTTTAACATGTGGAACACGAATTTCACATTATTATATTTTTTTGAAGACTTTTATTTTTTATTTAATTCATTTAAATTTTATCACTTATTTATCCTTTTAATCTATTAGAGGTATCTTGAAACCTTATAAAAATATAAAACTTGGCCTATAATCAATACTAAACGTGAAGAACACTATTTTGACATTAATTATTTTTTTCAATATATATTTAATACTTTTGGTCTTTGAGTCATTTTCTCTCTCCTGAATAAAAGAATATTTAACATTGACAAAATTAAATAAAAATTCACACATAAACTCATTTTGCTATGTAGATTACGAATTTGGAGTTATTTTTCCAATTTGAGGATGTTCGATATTTTATTTCACTTTATTAGCTTATCTCCTATTTTCTTTTAATAAAAACTTTAATATATGCATATATCTTCCAAATTAGGTGATATTTGGCCCTTAAGTTTCTTATAAGTCAAGAAAATGAGATTGATATCCAAATTATCTTCATGGGTTTCCACTTATGATTTTTGAGACAATATATTCATCGTTATCTCCTTTTATCCATTATATCTCATATTATTTCTAATCATTACATTTATCATCTTCTTTATGTATATTTTGAGATTTCCTTTCTTTTTCATATTCTAAAAAGCACTAGAAAGTTCTAGGATGAATTTATTTATTCTTTTTAGCACTTAGGTGGAAATTTTACATATTACACCCATTACTAAGCCTTCACTGAGGTATTTGTGCATAAACCCAAATATTGAGAGAAAAAGATGAACAAATGTTCATTAAACCATCATATTCTCCACAAATTAAATAGAAAAGATAGAGAGGATAGAAATAAAAGTAAAATATGGAAAAGAGGGTTAAAAGACAAAATTTTCAAGATTCAATTTGTTACACTCCTCTCTGATTAATAGAATCCTATGGACTCTGTTTTGTTTTCTTTTCTTTATTTTGTTTTGTTTTATTTTGTGATAAACTGCTAGACTAGTTCTAGCTCCATTCTTTTATCGAATATTAGATTGGCTTATCTAACTTAAGAATGAGATATTAAGCATCCCCACATCCTTGTGTTCGACCATGTATATCTACTTCGACCCCATAATAAAGTTGTGGGGGTCCTTGAAGGTTTCGGGTTATAAATTCAAAGTTTGATTCCTTCTAAGTCTGCCTCCTTTTTGGACACATGATTTAGGCTAATTCATGACACAATTTTTGCTACTAGGATGAGAATACACTTGTGTATTTTTTTGTTGCCACTGTAACTACGAATTGGTCCCCCTCTGCTTCTAATGAGGTCCCCTACCTCCTTGTAGTCTTTGATACTTGTTACAGTTGGTTCCTCCAACTAGAACTTTGATGTTCCTCCATGACAAGTGCTCCTCCTCTATTGATAGGACAAAACTTCTTTGTTGTCATTATCAAAGCACCAACAAAGTGTCATCCACTAATGTGTGTCCTCCATTGATAGCGTCTGATGCTGATGTTGATGCACCGCCTATGTGTTGTTGAGTGATAGATACATACCCTCCACTAACTATATAGACTGCATCTGTTATATTCACACTCATAGTGCTACCGACTGATGTGCGCTATTGATTGGACATATAGTTATCAATGTCAATGGCACAACACAAACAAAGTTCTACAGGTAGGTGTGCATCTTTGGTTGCTTGGATCCACGGTCATTGTCAATGCACCACCATTGTCTCATCACCATTGTTTAGCCTCAAAGACAAGTTGTTTGTCATCTATGATCCACAATATATCTTTACCATTGATGCATGCAATGTATCATTGATCCCCTACTACTACTTCACCTCAAGGAAAAGTCGTTAGCTCTCTCTTACCCACAAGACAGCTGCACCATTGGTGTACCTAATTTGTCACCAACTGGCAACTGGTAATTTGTCTCAAGGTAAAGTCATTGCCCTCTCTCATCTATGAGAGAGATTTGCATGTTGTTCTTTTTATGTGGCTCTTATATCATAGAAGGTACCAACAATGAACAACTGATGGGATCACACCAATAGGTGGGATGATCTCAATGGCCTCCCGAGGGCCTCTATTTATAGGCCTTCATACCATATGGTTGCAACCAAGAATCCTACTTAAATTCCTAATCCAAATTCAAACATTAGTTAATGTTTCACATACAGAGCCATCTTCTCTTCTTTGGTTTTTAACTCCTATCATATTGGAAACACATGAGACCAACTCCTATTAAGTACAAATCTGTTACAACCCCAACTTTTGGGTTCATTGGTGAGAAATGTAATTTCTCATATTAAAGATATTGGAACAAATAATGATATAATTTGTTTTGAATAAATGAATTTCATTTACAATAGCCTTGATGGTTGTTTTGTGGGCTTTATTGGCTATTGGGCCCAATAACAAGGAAATTCAATTAATTAATGAATAATTGAGTTTTTGGAGAAAAGAGAGGTGTGGAAATCTCTAGAAGGCAAAAGAACTTAATCCAAAGGTGTATTTCGTGACACATGGGTTCCAAAGAGTCCAAAGTTGCATAAAGGATGCAATAAGAGAAGAAAAGACCAATTAAGTATTTCCTTGTTAAGAAAGAAATTGCAAATAATGATAAAATGTGGGAAATAAGTGAAAAGAGGTATAATTGAGTTATCCTTGGTGGATTTTCGTATCCCAAGGATTCCTAATGCTAAAAGGAATTTCAATAGGAAAATAGGAGAGAGATAAAGAGAAATCCTTAAAAAGAGAATTAAAAAGGAAAAGAAATTGATTAATAAAAGGGAAATATGAGAAATTGACTTTCAAAAGAAGATAAAGGCAAATGGATGTTCCCTGATATGGGAATTCGTGCCTTTAGTTGTCTTGAGGTCCAAGGGACCCCAAATAATGAGATAATGGCAAAAGGAAAAGGAATATAAATTAGTTTTGAATAAATTAATGAGCAACTTGGGAGAGAAGTAATCCTTCTCATTCATTGCAACCTATTTCCCAAATTTTGTATAAAGGTAGATAATGACAAGACAAAATTTTCCTTAAATTTTGAGAAGGAAAGGAGTGGTGGTTTGGGAGGAATCAATTTTTCAAGTTATATCAGATTTGGGAATTAACCCTGAATTAATATATTAAAACCTCCTTTTGCTTTGAACGCGAGTAATCCGATCTGTTGGATCCTGATCCAACGATGGGCGCTCTTCGCCTGAGTCCCACTGGGACTGTGTTCTGTGTGACACCAGAGGGACCTTCCCTCTTGATTCTCTCATGATTCTTTGGTTTTGCCAACTGGCTGAGTTTTCCACTGGATCTAGGAGATGAAACTGCGGGGAAACATCCCCGGTTTGATGAGCTTTGGTCCTGGTTTTAGGAAACACCCAAACCAGCAGGGACCCTGTCTCAGCCTTATAAATAGGGGAGAGAAATCCAAGGCACTGGCATCACCTTTTGATAGCCCAAGCCCTACAGACGGAAGCAAGGAGTGCGTCTGTGCATTCAATTGCTCTATTCGTGTCGACTTGCACCCTCGACTTCTCAGAGATCAACACCGGAGTCCGGCGAGTGGAGGCGATCTTGGTGTGTCCGGGGCGAGCAATTGAAGGCATAAACGAGTTCGGCTAGGGGAGGCGGAGCTCCCTGCAAAGTTGCGTGCACTTTGGTGGCCGGAAGCTCCAAGTCAACCACTGGGTTGACCATCGGAGCGCAACACGGAGGCGCGTGAGGTTGAAGAAGGCTTCGCGACGATTTACCAACCTGCCCCTCACTCCCTTCAGTCACGACAAGGTCAGAAGCGTCTTTTATTCTTTTTAATCGGTTCTTTGGCGCGCGTGCCCATGGCCGTTGGATCCATCAGTGGACCGCGGACCATGGATCGAGCGATCCACGAATTTCTTAATTAACTAATGAATTGATAAAAGGGAATTATCTTAGAAAAATCGTATCTGGTGATAGGAAACTCAAATGAAGAAAATCTATACATGAAAAATGATCAGAAAAATATGAGGAATATGTTAAAAATAGTTTGAAGGCCTAAATCTATCTATTTTTGCAAAAGTGCATATTTTGATTAGAAAAGGTTTTAAATTTGTGGTTAGAAACCCTAAATGATGACCAAAGAGATGTTTAATCTTGTAATTAGGTTAATTCGAGTATGATTAACTTATTTGCTGATTTATATGGTTATTAACCTATTTTGATGATAGAATTACAAGTTTAGGGTTTGTAACTCAACATGTTGATTAAAATGTTTGGAAACCCTAAATTAGAGAAAAAGAAAAGAAAAGATATAACAAACTGAAAATTAGGGTTTATATGGCCCAAACCTGATCTTTAGGGCCTTAATGAAAAATAGGACAAGATAATTAGGGTGGTATGTATAATTTGATAAAAGTAAAGTAAAAGTAATAAAAAGGAAATGAAACCCTAATTATGATCAAAACCCTAAAAAGGGCAAATAACCTAGGAAACAATTAGAATTAATGAGTCATGATGGCATGATTAATAATATAGAAATTGAATGCCTTTTTCAGGAACAAATTGTGTGTGTGCTTGATTTCTGATTGATTGAGTTTTTCCTGCATTCAAGTCTGCATAACAGGTATGTGGTTACGCTTATGAATAACCGCTTTAGTTTCACGAAGATTTCTGAATGTTTCATCGCATTGACTGCAACTAAATAGTTTGGATGTTCATACTTGAAAATCATGAATTCACTATGATTATCACATTAATAGTAGAAGTATGTATTCTCCCACCTATATGCCACCCTGATGGATGATGTCAAAGGTCAGGCCCAGATGGGTAGACCAATGGATACTTTGAGTGGTGACCCCAGGCACCAAGCTCGGGAATGAGAAGGTGGCCTATGATATTGCATGACTAGTGGGCCAACTCTGGATGGATAGATTTCCCAAGTTTTTCAAAGGTAAGTAAAGTTTTAATTTTATACCAAATTCCAGTTAGTTAGTAGAATTTCATAATTATTATTGATTATTTGTCGAACCTTTGATCCTGTTAATTGAATAACGACTCTGACCTTCGGGTCTCCCTTAATTGGGGGTTACCGGGAGGCGGAGATGTTACAAAATCCAAATAGGACTTGGGCCAGAACCTTCCTTATTCCAACAACTATAATATAACATGTTTGATTTTATTGTATGATTTGGTTATAAAAAAATTTACCTTACTTTCATTTTAGCATCACAAAAACATAATTCCATCTAACATGCTAACAAGATTTTAATTTTTCAATCTCAATAAGCACATTTTACCACAACATTAAGTTCTCAACCCAAACTTCCACTAATGGCTACAGTTATTGAAGATAATCTTGATATGAGCTGTGAGTATGAGCTAAAAAAGGTGGTATCATTTCACCTATTGTAGACATCTGAGAATTATAATGCTTTCATTTTAGGAAAAGCCCATTTTACACAGCCACTAAAGAATAGATGGGGACCAAATGCTTGCCTCACGTTGTGACATAATATATGAGAAATTATTTGTGCAACGCTACTTATACCAAAATTGACACCCGCATTTTGGGAACCACATAGCAGCTCCTATATGCACCTTTTTAGCATTTAGGGAATGGCAAAGTGTGACATGCTCTTCTAGGTGAGGAGTCTACTGATTGGTGTGTGCACAGGACCCACACTTGGGCTTATAAATTTGTAATACCCTAAGATGGACACGCTTCTAATACTTCAAAGACTCACCCACAAGTGCACAGGTTCATATCCTAGTATATGAGAAAGTAAGTCAGGGGTCGATCCTTAGGGGAGAGGAGCACTAGAGCTATGTTAGTTTATCTAGGTTCCTAATGTGGAGTCTAGGGTTCAATCCTTATTTTGTTTGTTAAAATAATGGTGAACAAATAATGAAAGGAGCAAGAATCAAAACCTAAGTTAACCATAGATAGATCAAGTCTAATTAATAAGGAAAGTCAATCTTAGAAATAAAAGAGAAATTTGAGTTTAGGAAATGAAAACAAGATCTAACCCTAACACTATGCTAGAAAAGCAGTCTCATTTAACCACCTATGGAGAGCAATGAACTAGACTAAGCAAGAAATCACACTAAACTAGAAATTTAGGCAAGTAGAGAAATTAAGGTCCTAAACTAGCACTACATAGCAAGAATTGGCACAATCAAGATTAACAGAACACTAACTACTCTAGCAAGATCTAACTATCAAGAACAAGGCAATTAACTAAGGAAGAAAGTAGAGCAACTAACTAAGCAAGCATTAACTAGTAAGAAAGCAATTTGGACTTTAAGCAAACTATCGAGGTGTGGTCTCTTTGGGAAAATATGACTAAAACCTAGGTTTGGGGTTTTAACATGCAAACCAAACTCATTCATTTAGATTTTCAAACCAAACAATGAGATAGATGCTATAGAATTACCCTAAACTACTAGTTGGTCATGGGTGGAGTAAGGTGTGTGAAGGGGAACTACACCCTAGCACACCCTATCCAACCTTACGACATTCAATTGGACTAGGGTTTAGGTGAAATTCTAATAGGATGTAGCAAGTCTAGGTTTCTAGGGTAGGTATTGTTAGGGCAGTTGGGGCTAAGGGTAGCAGTGATAGGTGGAAATGAGGGTAGCTCACCTCACATCACCCACCACATTTGCCTTTAGAAAGCTCCATGTTGATTGCATTAAGCGCTCCTACACTAACTACTTAGATCTCATACCTAGAAGTAGAAGAGGGGATATGTATGTGGGAATATAGGGTGCTAGCTAGGGATCCACTAGTTGGACCTAGGAGCAATCCTAAAATAGCCTCATACAAGGCATTATCTCCTAGAGTCTATGTGGTTTCGAGCACAAACCAACAAGCAATCCATGTTCTTAAGCACAAACCACAAGATAAATTCATGGAAAATAGATAGCATATAAGATAGTTAATATCAAATGAAATAATAAGGTTTACAAGTTATTTTCCCCCAGTATGATATCAAAGTCACATTTTAGCCCCAAATAACCCACCAAGAGGGGCTTAGCTACTCATGAAACAAAAAAAGGAAAACAAAAGAAGTAGAAGAGAGAACACCATAGGAGCTTGTGGAAGTCCTTCTCTTCTTCAACTCCAGCAACAAGAGCTCATCCTCCTCCCTCCAAGGTGGTTGGATGGCATGGAATGGAAGGTGGAAGTAGCCAAAACACTGGAAGACTAGGGTTTTGAGGTCGCGGAAGCTGGAAATGGGGTGGAAGTAGGTGGGTGTATGTCGGATCTCAATGAATGCTCTCTAGGGTGGCAATCAATCTAAGGAGTGAATAGGAGGTAGCTAAAAGGCAGCTAACCTCATGCTCCAACTACCACCCATGTATATATAGCTGGTAGGGATGCACTAGGTTAAGTGGGGGTAGTATGGGAAAAATAGTATAAAAAAAGAGCTAGGGTTTGAGGTAGCACAACCGCGATGGGTATAGGGTAGCACAATAGTGCTCGGAGGGAATGAGCATTCTAGTGGAGGTGAAAATATCAAGTTGAGGGTGGATTTTTAGGAGGTTGGTAGCACGATCATGGTGGGAACAATGCAGCACGCTCATGGTGGGTAACACGCATGTAGTAGATAGGTGACAGCATGGGCGAGGTGGACACCATGGTCATGGTGGATGGGTGGCATTACGATTGCGGTGGACACCATGATTGCGGTGGATGGGTGGCAGAATGGTCGTGGTAGTCACTACAGACATGGGTGGATAGTTTCCAACATCGTTATAGTGAATACCGCAGATGTAGTGGAGGGTAGCGGATTGAAAATTGAGATTTCCCCTATGAATTTGTCATTCGCAGCATGGTCGTTCTGTCTCACCATGGTCGTGCTAGGGCTTTGCTTGCACTTTGAGCTTTCAACTTTACAATCCTTGGACTTATTTACTTTGACTTGACTCTTGGCCACTAGGGGTAGGTTGGGGAAGCTCTTGGACCCTCCTTAGACTCCTCCATGGGTAGAGGAATCCTTACATCATGCTCCTTCTCTAACGTCCATCTAAGGTGTGACCAAGTACATGAAAATCATGCAAACAACTTCTATAAGCACATTTGATAGTAAAACACATATTAGGAGAAATAGCTTGTAGTCTAACATGTTTAGATGTGATTAAAGTACAAAAAGACATAAGATGGAGCTCTAAGATAGGACTACACCACTAACTTGGTTGCATGTAGCTACTACAACAAAGATAGTTTTGTCACCCAACTACCACTACCCAATTAAGGGTATTTATTCCCCTCTTACAAATGAAACAACTCATTTCAAATTCAAATATCTTGTTTCTTTCATTTTCCCTCCACTTTTTAGTTGCATATAATGTCTCGCCTGCCTACTATCACATTTCCATGATGTGATTGCCCCAATTTCTAGGAACGATGACGGTTTAGGCACGACAGCTAGACCTATAAATGGAGGAATACATACATTCGATCTAGAGTTGAGTCCAAAATTTAAAAAAAAGTATGGGATATATATATATATATATATATATATATATATATATATATATATATTAGATTTTGGATATTAAATTTTGGATACGTGAATTTTGGATTGGATATCAGATATTGCTATATCCAGTCAAAAAAATCTGAATTCAACAAATATATACATATAGTATTAAAAAGATATCATTCATATATAAACATATGAAAATATAAACTTTTTAGCCTATATATTTAATGTATATTAATATCAAAGATGTGTAATATACTTATTGTCATTGAATATTGATCTATGGCTCTCGTATATTTATTCAAATTTAGATATTATCTTAATAGTTAGATTCTTATGTTATCATATGATATCTTGTCAGATATCGGATCGGACTCTTAATTTTAGATTTAGATATTGGACATAGTAGTTTTTGCAGTTTTTGCTCTGTATTCAATCTATTTACAAATCTAACAATGGTTGTTTGGAGTAAGAAAGAGCTGGGGGGGGGGGGGATAGCTTTAGTTATGTCTATTCGTTTCCATATATTGTATTAATTCTTATTTAGCATTGATGAGTATCTCCTAAGTACCACGTGCAAATCTATTGTAGATGGATGTGGATCGTGAAGCTGGGTGCCAATGTGGATGTGAATGGTGTTCTCTATATAAGTACTCATTCAATCTCATTAAGCACATTTTTACCAAGGTATTCTCAACCCAAAATTCCACTAATGGTTCTAATTATTAAAGCAAACCATGATTTGAGCTGGGCGTATGACCTAGGAAAAGTCGTTTCATTTCCCCTCTTACAAGGCAGCTGAAACGATCATGCTTAAGTTTTACGCAAAACTCATTTTACACCGGCAGTGCACAATGGGGTGTGGACCAAACGCTTGTTGCACGTCGTCACGGAAAATCAAGCATGTAGTTTCCGCAACAAAATAATAATGTCACTCAATCAATCACCACCCAACCACTTATTTTTATCCTTTCTCTTGGAAACAAAATAATTTATTTAAAATTCAAAATATATTTTCCATTTGTCCTCCATTTCTCAATTGCATATAATCTTTCCTCTATTACATTCGTATTTTTACAATTTTCACTACATTATTGAAAGTTATCAACAATTGGAATCATAAGTAACATATTTCGTCATATTTCAAAAAAATTATAGACATGCATTATGTTGACATCATTATTTTATTTAGTAAGTATAAAATTATATATATGAGAAGTGCTCACATTTATTTCAATGGGGGCACGCCTCTTTACAACTTGATATTAGTTCTAAACAAATCACAAATTAATGATATTGTACTAACAAAAGATATCAGCCACGGGAGCTGATATAAGTCGGGATGTACAACTTGATATTAGTTCTAAACAAAGCACAAATTAATGATATTGTACTAACAAAAGATATCAGCCACGGGAGCTCATATAAGTCGGGATGGTGCTTACAGTTATGATCAAAAAATATAATACAAACACAATAAGCCTTCATATTTTTCATAATTTCTATATTTTTACATAAGTCCATATTATTGATTATGACTCATACATACTCATATTCGTTCACATTGAACAAAACTAAAACTCATTTATAAATAAAATAATACCAAAATTCATTCAACACAAGTCTAATTTTTCTCTATTATAATATTAAGTTTGGGTGTTTGATCAACAATTGAGGATGAATAAAACCTCAACATGGATGAGTGATCCAGATGGCCAGTTTCAGTTCTACTCAATTCTTGCTCCTGCACCTCTCTATCCCCCACCAATGTAGATGTCGGTTGGATGGATGTTCGCATCACTCCAACTTTGTTGTAGGATTTTGGTCGTCAAGTATGATGGACAAGCATCTCACAGACGCATATGTCATCCACATGCTCTAGCCAACGATAGGAGTTGTTGGAGATGTCAAGCAGGTGGTTTGGAGGATCCTCCAGCTTGTCATCGTGTTGGTGTTGATGGCGGTAATGAAGGCGGATAGTAATCTTGCTCCTCTACTTGGTTTTCGTGATTCCAATAGCTATGTATGAGGTGGTCGAAGCTTCTAATGCGAGGAACACCGTCTCCAGTTGTTAATGGTGGAGTTGTTGTTGCTCCCTTGTGATGCTACCACATCCATCTCTAGGAACGATGACCATCTGGGCGCGACGACGGTCTAGAGTGGAAGAGATATAGGGGAGAGACGGTGAGAGAGGTAGTAATTTTTGTAATCCCAAGGCTTGTCTATTTGTCGTATCACACTGTATTTATCTTCATCTAGCACTATGTGAGTATCCAATGACGGATCTAGAAAACTGCTGCAGGGGGGTTGAGACTTAAAAAATTGTCATCTCAAAGACTTGAATTAGCACTTATTGGAATAAATATAAGAAAATGCACCAATGGAGCTACTTTTCTTATAACCTTTGATTTCAAAGTATATGTATGCATGAGTATTAAGCAATGTTTTATAATAACAGGCACCAATTCAAACATATAACCAACACATGGAGTTGAACCCGCGCTGAGAAAACAAAGAAGACTAGGACCTACCAACCAGGAAACCAATTTCATATAGCATATAGTTTGATTTCAAAGTATATGTGTAAATACTAAGCAATGTTTTACCATAATAGGCGCCAATTCAAAAATCTAACTAGCACAATGATTCAAACCCACGCCTAGAGACTAGTGGAGACTAACGCCTACCAACTGGGCTATACATTGTAGATGTTTGAAGTGTAACGTTGTATATATTTGTATGAATATATTGTTTCGTGTCTATTCTATTAATGAATGTTTGGAATATTTTTTTTGGGGGGAGCTAAAGCCGCAGTAGCCCCCCAAAAATATAACCAACAGAGTATCTCTTCGATACCACATGCAAATCTGATGCAGATAGCTGGGTTTAGTGACTTTTGCAGAGACACGGTGCTAATGTGGGTGTCAATAGTGTTATTTGTATGAGTACTCATCCGATCTCATTAAGCACAAATTTACCACGGTATTAAGTTCTCAACCCAAAGTTTCACTAATGGTTCTAGTTATTCAAGCCAACCCTAGAAAAGGTTGTTTCCTTGAGTCCTTTCCCCTCTTAACAAGACAGCTGAGACTGACCATTATTCCATTTGAGGAAAAACTCGTTTTACACTTGCTTTGCACAATGGGGTGGGGACCAACCAAACGCTCGCCGCGCGTTGTCACAGAAGATCAAGCCTCAGTCTCATTCCCCAATGAACACGTGTGCGTTAAAATTTGTCAGAAAGCCAAGCTTTAAGGGAATGTCGTGATATTCTCATTGAACGTGTTTATTTTATATTAAATATTTTAAAAATAAAATTTATCAAAAAGATAATGGTAATTTTCGTAACTGTTTTGTAGAAAATTTGAAAATGTGTTGTTTATTGACTCTGAAATATACGTTTGAAGAAAGAAATGTAACAGAAAAGTTGAGAAAATTACGGTAACTTATTTTATCATAAAAGAAGGAAAAAATAGAATAAATATAAAAAAAAAGTTGAGAAAAATGGTGAGAAGAGAGATAATTAAGAAGAGTGCAACATAAACTTGCTCTTTTTATATAATATAGAATAGATATACCCGGGCAGTAACGTCATATGATGGGAAGGTTCCAACAAAGGAAGCGGAGGGCAGCAAATCGATGCATTGACGTTTGAGGCCTACTGGTCCATGAGGGCATATCATATGAGTTAGGTGTAGGGTCGGCATTGCGCAAAGAAAGGGACTTGACATCCCACCACATGGAAACGAATATTTTAATTTCAGCTTACCATGCAGTCTCCGATACGAGCCAGTGATGCTGGTTTCTTTAAGCAATTATTCCTTTGTTTTTTCTATTCTCATTACTGGTGCTTTTCTATTCTCAGCACGAGTGAGCATCAGTTCAGTCGGGTTGTGGCAGTTGCGAATAGAGAATTGTGAATCATCGCCCGTTCTATAAATTGTATATTCCAATGGAACTATCATTGTAAGGGAATGTATTCTGCGCCTCTCGCCAATTCGATATGTTATATTTTATTTTATTTTGGAGCCATATATCAGTGCAAGAACCAACTTCATCAGTCAATTAAGTAACACCAAGCAAACATCGTTTACTTACAGACATTTTCGTCCGATTATTGGGAATTGGATTATAACAAGATTGTTTTCTTTAATTATTCATTCCTTAATCCAAAATTTCACAACACGTCCTAAGTTTTCAAAAATTACAAAACGCCTCTTTTGTAACATGTCCTTGTTATTCTTTTTTTCCCGTTTCAAGCTACTCCTATTTTGTTTTTTCTATTACTTTTTTTCTTAAAGTATGTGTTACGGGCTCAATACTTGCCTGCCGACAATAATGTTAATGAATTGTTTTCTATTAGGTATGATAGACCCACCTATGCTACATTTTCGTCAAACTTATATCTTTTTTCACTAACTCTCTCAACATCTAAACCAATGTATTCAACCAAAGTCAATCGTTGCAAGGACGCCAGCGATGAAGATATAACGCGTCTCTTACAGAATGTTGGGATGCTAAAAAGGGTTCTGCGTTGAAAAAAGTCGGGTTTATGTAAAGAAAAGTATAAAAAGCAATAACTGGCACGACCTGAAATTTTGACGAATTGCTAAACCTGTGACCTGCCAAAACAATATAATGTGTAACTTAAATCAAAACAAAAGTCTATGATTTTAATATTTAGTTATACAATTGTTAGAAAAGCACTAAGACAGTGTATCTTTGTATATTTGTTATGACTATCATAATTTTAATAGATTATAAAAGTTTGATTTGATATTACATTTTTATAACTTTATTCACGTCAACCTTTATCAATAAGTGATTTTTACAATTCAAACCAAATATGATTTTGACTCATACATCAACGTCCGAATTCAAAATTAAGAAAAATCTAAAGAAAAATTTCACTTTTTCGAGTCAGAGTGGTGATGCATTGATTTGTAGTCACTTTTGAAATGTTATTTTTCATGCATTTATTACATATTTGTTCATTTTGAGATATGTTATGTGTTGTTTCTCATTATTAGCATGTGAATCATTATTGAATCAATTATCAAGTATTCTGCTGAATCTTGTTAAATTACATTTATAATTCAAACTTGTGTATTTTTTCTATTTTCAGGTAAATTGAGCATTTATAAGATAGTTCGGTGCTATCGACCAGTGTGTCGATGGTACTGACACGATACAAGTTTCAATAGGGATATCTTAAAGTCTCGATGCTACCGAGGATGATGTTGATGCTATTGAAATTAGGAATCTGTGCTACCGACTCACTGTCTAGAGAGCATTAGAAGTTGGAATATTTTTCTCAGTGCCACTAACTCACTAGTCAGAAGTACCGACACAATTCTAGGTTCACAAGCCAGCCGACAACTCGGTGCCAGTGCTTCTTGTCGGAGGTAGCGACTCTTCGCAATCAATGCAGATTTGAGATTAAGTTAGATCCAACAATTATGACTTGATGATGTCCAAAGCCCACTTATGACCTAAGGTGAGTGTGGCCAAAAGAGGACATCACGTTGGAATATAGCACGAAGACGAGAGAGGAGGAGACAAAGGAGATAGCCACAAACCGGATGCTTGAGGCACTTCTGGAGGGTAGATTTGCGACCATGGCGCTATAGATCAAGGGGTTCACCATAGGGGATCGCCTAGACGACTTCTCCAAGAATTTTTCATTGTGTTTTCAATACAGCTTGTTTTCTCCCTCTTCCTCATGATGGTAGAAATTATACTGGTCTAGACTTCATATTGCTTAGAACCGGGGAGTAGCCCCGTATTGCTTTATATTTGAATTTTATAAATTCATAATATATTTCTTTCATTTTGAATGTGAATCTATAATCTCTTATTGATTTGTTTATGCTTGATAGCCACATTCAAAATAATAGACCCTAATTACTTAGAGAGAGGGATTAGGGGTTGTACAAATTGCATATTCACACAGCTTATATCGCGTCTTAGGAGAGGGCTTACTGTTGTGAAAGAAAAACCTAGATATTTCAATAATGTGTCTAATTAATTCCTAAAATGATGTGGAAGTGGGGTTTGTTTTAGTTTAGGAAGTGTATTATGATGTAGTAGTTGGTAATACTTGTCACAGGTCTTTACTCCAGGGTTAGGGGTGAATAATTATTAATGAAATGGAATTAGAATGCAATACATGCCCTGGTCAAACCATATTCCTATCGAATCCATCCATTCTTGATCACAATCATTTTTTGGATTTAATTCTTTGCTTTTAGCTACTAAATAAATAATCAACCAATTTCCTAGGCCTAGCTGATTAGGTTTCAATTAGTAGTAGTCTTTAGTGAATGTTTCCATGAGTTCGACACTTGGTCCTCACATGCCTATATTACATGATGTGTACACTTGTGTTTTACACACATAATTTAAGTGTGTCAAGTTTGTGGGGTTGTTGTCAGGGAAAAAGCAATATCAGACTACGAATGGTGTGATTGGTTAATCTAAGCCACTTCTTTTATTAATTTTATTTTATCTTCTATCTTTTCTTTTGAATAAGAGCATTATTGAGAAAAATTTCTAGTGGAAATTCACTTATATTATGTGTCTTACACAACCATTTATTTTCAGGTGCTAGTACATGGTCCTCACTTGAACCACAGATTATGGAGAATCTACTCCAATCAATGTAGATCAGGAGGAGATTTTTTGCAAAGCACGAGAGTTTGGGGCTTCAGTTGAGAATCTCATCCAAACTCTACCACTACAAACAGAGAAAGCACAAACAATTATGGACCCGAACGACAAAGATCATGTTGAGGATGTGCCTAAGGTAGAGACAGTCTGAAAAAGGATAAAGGTGTAACGTCCCATGATTTGAGTCCTCAAATAATGATCTTAAAAGGAATGATTGAACTAATATCACCAAGGTGCACCTCCTTTTCAGGGAGCCCATCACTAAAGAACTGTGTGGTTAAGTGTGCTCAGTCAAAGTAGTACTAGGATGGGTGACCAGTCAAGAAGTTTATTCTGACTGGTATGTAAGTGAGAAAAAAGTGTGTAGTTAAGGCTAGTGGTGGTCTGTTGGGCCAGTCATCATTCTTTAAACTCTACTAGAGCCTGGGCAGTGGGCCCGAGCATTACAAATGGTATCAAAGCCATAGCCCCTCTAGTAGAGGGGCCCACATGGGCATGTAACATGTCAGTCTTGAGTTGTGTGGTCCATGCATATTGGAAAGGGTTATCTATGGTGATGTAGCCACCCTTGCACTGGTATTCTGTGATCGAGAGTTAGATGTCCATGTGCCATTCTGGGTCTACACTGAAATGGGGAAATATTATGAGGCCATATAGTTGAGCCTTGACGAGGACGTCAAGATCCTAAGTAGGGGAGATTATAATTTCCTAGGATTTGAGGCCTCAGATAAATGATCTTAAAAGGATGATTAGACTAACTATATCACCAAGGTGAATCTCATTTTTAGGGAGCCCATCACTAAGAACTCTATGGTTAAGCATGCTTAGCCCAAAGTAGTACCAGGATGGGTGACCAGTCAGGCAGTTTATCCTAGCTTGCGTGTGAGTGATGGTGTGTCCCTGCCAATGGTGTTACACACTACTCAATTAGAATTTGAATAGGTGCATCTCCGTGAGCAAACAACACATGAGGGGATCACTTTCAAAAAATTATAAGGACCTAAACCTATACACCTACTTCTACTAAAAACACTACACCTGCAAACGCGCGGGGTCATGTCGTAGTTTAGGAGGGCGACAATCCACATGGAGAAATGGGGGCACTAGATCTAGGTTAGTTTTGGGCAAGGTTCCTACTGCAGAGTCTAGGGTTGAAGGGTTTAAAGTTTGGTTTGTTGATTACACTAATGATGAACAAGCAAGCAATTAAAAGAGAGAAAACAAGATTAAAACCTAAATTTCCCTAGATAGTTAATTCTACTGAGCAAGAAAAGACAAGGCAAGCAAGACGATGACCAAGTTACATTAAAGCAAGAAAGAAGAGGTCGACGCTACACTAATCTAGAAAATAGGGAAAAAGAGAAACTAAAGACCTAACTAGCAAGAACAAAGCAAGAACAAAGTAAGAATAAGGTAAGAAGCTAATTAAGCAAGTAAAGAGCTAACTAAGCTAACACTAGCTAAGCAAGAGGGCAATTAGGGTTTTAATGCAATAAAGGGATGTGGGGGTATTTGGGAGACGCACTTATCAATTAGGTTGTGGGTGACATGTGAGCATTATGATTTCATTTAGAGTACCAAACCAAACAACAAGCTAGAGTCTAATGAATTATCCTAAACTACTAACTGGCCATGGATATGGTAGGTTGTGTGTAGGGGAACTAGTCCCTAACACATCCTACTACCCTTGTGAGGCTCAATTGGGTTAGGGTTTAGGTGTAATTCAATTAGAGTCTAAACAAGCAAAGGTTTCTAGGTTAGATGATTTTAGGGTGATTAGGGGTTGAGGGTAGTAATGGGAGTGGAAATGAGGTTTTAGGCCTCACATCACTCACATTCTATACTTGAAAAAGCTCTGAGCTAATCACACTAAATTCATATAAACTAGCTACTTAGATCTCTCAACTAGCATTAGGAGAATTGATTAGCATGTAGGAGGATGGGTAGCTAGCTAGGGATCCATGAATTGGACCTAGGAACAAATCCTAAAATTCACACACATAAGCAATTTTCCTAAATTCCTAGGTGATTTCAAGCACAAACGAACAAGCAATTCATGTAGAGTGGGATAGAAATAGAACATAATCATTAGAAAATGAAATTATAATGTTTACATATCATTTCCCCCCAATATGGTATCAAAGTAACATTTTTGTCCCCAAGCAGCCCATCCAAGGGGCCTAGCTACTCATGGAAATGCAAAATACAAAAAGAAAGGAAGAAGAATGAGTAGATGAGTGAAAAACCATGATGAGCTCGGTGAAGACTCCTTTTTCTCCACCTCCTAGCAGCTGCAGCTCGAGCTCCCTCCTCCAAAGTAGGTGAATAGCATGGATGTATGGTGGAAGGTGGTCAAAACACCAGAAATCTAGGGTTTTGATGGTGGAAATGGTGAAATGGAGGTAGAATGAGGTGGGTATGGGTGGAGGAAGAAATGGGGAGGCTAGAGTGGTTGTAGGGTAGCTAACCTTATGCTACAACCTCCACCTAGGTATATATAGGTGTGGGGGGAAGCAATAGGTCAAGTAGGGGTAAAGTGGGAAATGTAGTGCAAAAGTAGCTAGGTTTTTGTGACTAGCACGACTGTGGTGGTCACCACGACTGTGGTGGGAAGGGGTGATAATGGTGGTGGTGGATTGGAATGACCGAGGTGAGAAATGAAGAAAATCATAGTAACTTGGTCAAATTTGTACATGAAGTAGCTCGGTCGTGGTGGGGCAAGGGTAGCACGGCCGTGGTGGTCACCACGGTTGCGGTAGCTTGGATTGCTCTGCATGTTCTTGGCTCCATGACCATTCTACCTCAACTGTCACATGGTCGTGAAAGGTGGCATGGACGTTCTGGGTCCGTCCACCACATCCATTCTGAGTGGCACGACTGTGGTGATTCTTGCTTTGCTTCAAGGTGACTCTGTTGGCTTTGGATGAACCATCACGGCTGTTCTGAGGTACCACAACCATAGTGGTCTCTGTTGTAGCACTTTGACTTGATTATTTGTTCATTCTTGGACATCTTTGCTTCAATGGAGCTTTGGCCACTAGGGGTAGGTTGAGGGAGCCTTAGACTTCACTTTTGGCCTCTCCAAGGATAGAGGAACCTAGATCATTCCTTCTCTCTCTCTTCCATCCAAGCGTGGTCCAACTGCCTGAAAAACATGTAAATAATGTCCATAAGTGAATTTCACAAATATGCATATTAGGGGAAATAGAATGTAATCTAATAGGTATAGATGTGATTGAAATGAAATATGACATAAGATGAAGACCTAAAATAGGGTTGCATCACCACCCCAAACTTAAAACATACTTGTCCTCAAGTATGCTCCAACTCAATCTCTCTACAATTTTTTTTCACAATTGAGAAATCACAAATGCAATGAAATAGGTGAATATTGACTGAATGGGCTCAAAGATGACTAAGTACATGCATTCCACCTCTCTCCTCTCCTCTTTCACAAACCTATGATTAGAGGACTGAGCCTGGAAACTTCAAATATAGAGCATAGAAAACACAATCAATTCATATGCCTATCATATCACTCTAGATAAGTCGTTTCATGGTAGTAAAGGATGAAAATGACTAATTTTGTTGTTTTACATTCATGCATTCAATTTCATGTGTCCATCCACACTAAGTAACCCACATTGCTGTGAAAAAGGGCAAAATGAGCTAGGTTTAACATTTCCTAGCTCCATGGTCATGCAAAAGGAAGAAAGGGTTGTGATAAGAGTTTGGAGTGCTTTTACACACTCATCTTTTCTTTATTTAGATTCTTTTAAACATCAGCATCTTTTATTTTCTTTTTGCATTTTTTTTCTTTTTTCCTTGCCCTTGATGTGGATAGGGCACATGATTATGAGAGTGAAGCCAGTGGTATGGATATGGCCACCCCAAACTTTTCGGGGTGGCCAAGGCTGATATGTGGACTTTGACATCCTTTCATGAGGCAGAGAGGCAAGAAGATGGTGGAAGAAATTTCGGGTCAAAGAGGGGTTACCAGTGTGGACATGAACATGAGATCTCCTACATAAAAATTACTCCAACAATTTCATCAAGCAATAACACACGACATGAATGAGCAATATTAAGACCAAAATTCTATCATGAGATTCTATAAAACTTGAAGCATTTGTAGCTTGCTTCAATCATAATTCAACCAAACAGTTCACAAGCATGAGAGATGTATGCGCATGTAAAAAGTCAAGATTGAGGCCATTTAGAAATAAACCATGATAATTAGCTTGTGTTTGTCAAAAGTCATTAATTAGAATCCAATAAGTAAAGATTGGGTTAAAACACACTTTTAGGCAATAAATTCCAAATGTGGGCAAAATTGACCAAAACAGTGCCAAGTTGCCTTCAGTCACATCTAAGCCTTTATTATGGAAAGATAAAGCAAGAAACAAGCAAATCCTAGTTAGAACATGCAAAAATTACCAAAAATCTACATGCATGGAAAAAAGAGCAAAATTTTTGAAAATTACGCAAAAATAGCAAGAAACGAAACTACATGACATGAAAGCATGCAAAGAAGGTAAAACCTAATCTAGATAGCAAAATCAAGAAAACAAAACAAGAAAACAAAACTAAATGGCAGGTGAAATGCAAAAAGAGTGAAATGGGAAAAGGGCATACCACCCTACCACCCCAAACTTTTGAATCATGTTGTCCTTAGCATGACACTAAAGTATAGGAGTGCTAGGGTAGATGATCACTATGGTGACTTCAGTAGTAGGAACCATAGTAATCTGACTGTGGAGTTGGGTAGTTATCATGATATGATGACAGTACGCTCCACCAATCTTCCCCCCCACCGGGGGTTCCTCTGGCATGGGCATGTTGAAACAGATACATGTGGTTGACCTAATAGTGCATATGTTGGTGGTGTAACCACATAGCATCCTAGGTACACTAGAAACCCTCTTATGTCAGGCTCTCAGTATGTTGTCATGTGTGCTCTGGATGCCCTCTAGTTGCGCATGTATAGTGGACATGTCGTATGCGTTCACTAAAGGTTGTTGTGATGTCTCCACCTCACGTCACCTCACCATGTGAATCTCTCTCTCCTTGACTATCCTCCACCTCCTCTTGATGGATGTTTGTGACTCTTCAAGTCCTTCAGGTAGATCTCTGGGTTGTTGTTGCCATGTGTCTCTAGGGTGCTCCTCTTCCCACCTCCTCGAGATATCCAATAAATCAAGAGATGGATCCCACCCCTCTAGGAGAGGTGTGGCATGGTAGGGGAGCTCCAGTGAAACTCTTGCATAAGGAGGGTTGACTTGGTAGAAAATATTCTGATAAATCACTGAAATAATTGATGAGTGAGTCAAGTAGTGTAGGTCCATGAGCTTCCCTCCTTCTGCCTTGGTGTAGCCAGATACATCATGCTCCAGGGCAAGAGCAATTGAGGTCACAATCCCTCCCAAAATAAAAGGATTCTTTCTCTTAGACAGGATTGTCTTCATGTGATCAATGATGAGCGACCCCAAATTTACATGATTTCCATGTACCATCCATCCCAACGCAAAGAGGTCTTTCTTGGTACAACTACCTTGATTCTCATATCGGGCAAAGATGGTGTTATCCAAGACCTTTTGAATGTATCACAAAATGAGATTGTGAATCAGGCGTGTATTTGATTTTCCCACCAGAAAATTGATTTGCCTTGTAAGCCTCTTCCACATGGTTTCATAGTTCACATTGGTTTCGATATATGTGCCTCCTTGATCAATTAATTCTATTGTCTCAGGGGTTGGAGTGAAAATGCCATTGAGAAAAGATGTAGTGATAAGGTAAGTGCTATTCCCCAAAGTGACACTAATGGCGTCCTGTGAGACTTTCTCTAGGGTTGCAAAGAACTATTGTGTAAGCTCCACATAAGTATCCTAGATTGTGGTCAACACCTCAAATAACCCGTTGGGTTCCAAGATATCCTAAAAGAAATCAAATATGCTTAGCGTCTCCATCGTCTCCTGGCAAGCATAGTGAGTGGAAATCACTCAGTGTGTCGGGCACTCTGGGTGCTTTGGCTTCTTCACCTTCTTACTCTTACCCTCAGGTGTTTCCTCATTATGTGTCTCAGGTACATTAAAATCCTCCTATTGTGCATTTGGCATTGCTTCATATTCATCATCTATAAGTAGTCGTCGTCGTGCTCGAGGTTGAGGTTGAGGTTGTGGTTGTGGTGTCGTGGAGGTTGAAGGTCGTACTGCTGAAACTAGCAGTCGAGCTAAGGAAACTAAAGGCTACACTACTGTCCCTCCTCTAGTATGCAATCTCGTGGATTCCTCCATCATAGGGTCCATGGTTGCCTCTACATACGGTGATTCTCCTTGTGAATTAGAGGCTACCAACGATGGTGGAAGAGCTAATGGTGTCGATGAAGATGAAGATGAGATGTTCTTGGGTTGACGACCGTAGGAGATCACATCTTTGGTCTTAGCCATGGATTTCTTATCCATTTGCTTCCTCTTTGGCAGAACTTCGTGGAGAAACGTGGGGTTTTAGGGATTTTCACAGTTCTACGTAGGTGGTGTGTAATGGAGAGAAAACGGAGAAATTAGTGGGTGAAAATGGGTGAAAAGATATATGGAGGTAGGTAAAATGGTAGGGAGATGATTTGGGATGGATTGGAGTGATTTTAAGATGAATCGGGGGTGGAATGGGGCTAGCACAGTGTTGTACAGCTGTTTTCTCCCGCGGAACGACCATTCTGTCACGCAAGGGTCGAATGAATAAGTGAAGAATGAAATTGCAAATTGCTAATTTAAGTATTTGATTGGGCTAGAAGATGGTCGTGTGGCATGGTGGCTTGCCATATGCATGGCCGTAGTGCTCTACACGACCATTTTGACTAGGTGGCTACACAGTTGTGTTGCCTTGCACGCCCGTGTTGAGTCTATTCTTTAATTCTTCAATTTCATGATTTTTTTGTTGATTTAAGTGTACCACCACAACTGTTCCATGGCACCACGATCGTGGTGTACTGTTGTAGTTTGTTTCAACTTGAATCTCATCAAAACACCAATTCTTTAATCCAAAATGATTTTTCATGAATTCTTTGTCTAAAGTTCATCTAATTTTCCTCATTTCATCCTATTTTCACCTACAAATCTTAAAACTCAAAAAAAACTCACAAAAACAAGTGCGTGTGTGTGTGTGTGTTTTCTTGGGAAAGTGTAAAAATAACCAAAAGTATCAAAAATGGAAGGTTGGGTGAAAAACTCATAAACCTAGGTGGGTTGCCTCCCACAAACACTGAGTTTCATGCCTTTAGCTGGGCTTCTCAATGATTCTTCAATCATTCATCCATTTGGCATCCTCATGTGCACATTCTTGCAATAAATGCATCTCTCATTTGCACTCAACCTATGCTCCTCATCCCTTTGATCACTAAAACTATCATCAAATCTTTCATCTAGATCTCCTCCTCTCAAATGATCAATAGGACTCTTGAAGTGACCATATTCAATATCCTCATCTTGAACTCATTGGTTTGAGGACTTGTATATGTTGATCTTTATCCTCATGTCCATGAAAGAGACTGTCATTATATCGCTATGAGTATGTATCTCGGCATCAGTTGTAGATAAGAATGGTCTACCCAAGATGATGTGGAACTTCCTATCATCTGACTCCATGTCAAGAATAATGAAATCAACTGAGAACACTGCTCCTCTTTCCTTAACAATCATCACCAAGACATTATCCACTCATCCTCTAGGCACTTTGATGGAGTGATCTACCAATTAGAGAGTGCAATGTGTCGGTTTCAACTTTCCTAAACCCAGCTCAACATAGACACTATACGGCATCAAATTCACACTAGATCCCAAATCAAGTAGGGATTTGTCTATGCGATGTCCCGCAATGTAGCTAGATATGATTGGGGCTCCTGGGTCTTTCCTATTCACAGGAAGTGAGTGTTGGAGGATTGAGCTCACTTGTTCGGTCAACTTGACTCTCTTTGGTATTCTCCCTATTGACCTTCTCTTCACAATGCATAAGTTTTTAAGAAACTTGGAATATGATGGGATTTGCTTGATAGCATCCAATAATGGAATATTGACCTTCACTTGGTGAAACGCGTCAAGAATATCAACATTATGCTTTTGTCTCCTCCTTAATTCTAGTGGCTCATATGATGCATCAATGAATGGTGGCTCACTAGCTTTTGCCCTACTTGACTCAACATGATGTGGTGTTGGGTTTTAGGGGAGGCAGAGAAGCAGTGGAAACAAAAAAAATCTCCCCAAAACCTAAAACAAAAGGAATCACTTCAACGGATATACAATAGGAAAGATGGTTTGTGGATGCATATCTTGTCCCGAGGCTTTCTCGACGATAGTACCACGCGCCTTGCGCGGTCTTCACCTTCGGTCTTAGACGGTGTCTGTGCAGCTCCTGGTCGCACCGGGACTGAAAACTCCTGGTCTCACCGGGACTATCGGGATTGATAGTTGTCCTTCAAGCGACAGAGGTCTCCCGCCTCTGCAGTCATCCACACGGACTTCCTGGAACTCCGATCTCCTTGTCCCACAAGGAATCAGAAGGAGTCACACCCTCCTGTCAGTGTACCAGTCGCCAACACACTCTCCTGCCACCAGTCGCTTTCTGCAGTTGTCCTTCCCTTGATGTGCCTCCCTTATCATGTAGCACTTGCTCGGGCTCTCTCTTGGTTACCAAAACCAGAGAGAATGACAACTTCACAAAGCAACTGGTTGTACTGGGTTGTTCTTTGAGAAGCCCCCAATACCCCTATATATATAGGAGAGTCATGGGATAGGGTTCTCCATCCCGGACAATGCAGGACTAAAGTAGGAGTAGAAGGGTTCGAGATTTTCCACAAAAACAACCAACTACGCAACCTGAACCGATCGTTTCACAACTGAAACGGTCAGTTGGGGATCTGAGCCGGTCGGTGGACAACTCAACTGATCGGTTGGGACCCATGAACCGGTCGGTTCACTTCTGAACTGGTCAGTTCGTGGTCCTGATCAGTTCCCGATTGACTTTCCATCTTTTTTTTCTAATTGGTATCAAATACCAATCCTTGTTCTAATCAAATTGGGCAAGTGAAACGAAAGGAAATTTCTCACCAATCTTACTTTCCCAACTTGCCCAGTTGGACTTGAATCGATCGTTTCAACACTTGAACAAATCGCTTCACCCTGTCCATGAGCCGATCGACTCACCGGTTGAGTCGATCGGTTCACCTAGCTTAGCCGATCGGTTCACCTAGCTTAGTCGATCGGTTCATCAAATGAGCCGATCGGTTGGGAGTGCAGATTGTGCAGAATCAGTCAATTGTAGTTTCAATCAATCTGATACTCTAATCAATCAGTCCAACACCTTGAACACTATGATACTGAGCTATCAATTGATTGAGTGTTTAATTGAACTACTAAACTCCTTTAGTAATCAATCTAAACATGTTTGTGCACAAACTCCTATTCCAGGTTAAATCCTATGTGTGTGACCCTACAGGTCCATTTCACGTTGGTAGTGAAATTCCATAACACTTATTACTTCACAAGCAAAGAGCGGTGCCTAGTCACACATAAGTGCTACCCAAGTGAAATAGAAAGTTGGAGAATAACTTTCAATCCTACAATCCATGAATGGTGTTACAGTGAATGTATAATTCCTTTGTCACTGATATCCTGAATGAACTCGAGGCATGGAACAGTCATCCTGTCAACATTCATTCATTTCCTTGATCTCAGAGCAGACTGGGTGAGATGTGTGTGACATCAATATCACATATTGATTCACACATGCATGCACATGCCTTTCTCAATCCTACTCATCAAGTGGCCAAGGACATCAAACTCCCTCAGGAGGGACAAATCCCATATCTATCACTCACCCCTCAAAAGCCCCATGTGTCAAAGTCACCCAATCATCACCTTTATAACAACCCATGTTTAAGGACTGTGTTTGATGATGTCAAAGTGTACCCAACGACGTGTTGAGTGTAGTGATTTCAGGTCTAAGAATCACACTCACCACCATCACTGTGAGAGATTACTGTGACTACCAAGTCATGGTTCCATGTGTCACTCTCACGGTGGGTCTGTCCAGTACCTTGTTCTCTAACAAGTACCTATGTGCTTGCTTTGATATCACTATATCATAACTAATGAGATTTTGTCATCAACCAACACACAATCTAGTCTTTAGTGTTATTGATGTCTATGGTTATTTCCACAATAACAACCGACTAGGGACCAAACAAGAATGTATACTCTTGACATTCGCATGATCTCATCGTTTAGGTCCTTAACCTAAAAGCATGCATCATTGAGTAAAATCATTCTTTAGACATCTATCATGTTACACTATCATCTCATAAATAGTTTAAACATATAGATCAGAAATTGCCTTTATTATTATTCAAATCATTTACAAAGTATCCCATCACAATCATCATATGACTTGCTCTATGGGCATACATACCAACAAACTCCCACTTGCACTTAGAGCCAGTCACCAAGGAACCTCAGTCCTTGTGACCTAGCATGACCATCATGCTTCTACTGAGAAAGGGCCTTAGTCAGTGGATCAGCTATGTTGTCTTCAGTTGGTACTTTGCAAATCTTCACATCTCCTCGTTGTACGATCTCTCATATGAGATGGAAGCGCCACAGTATGTGCTTGGGTCGCTGATTTGATATGGGTTCCTTAGCTTCTGCAATAGCTCCATTATTGTCACAATAAAGCTCAATTGCATCAAAACTACTGGGAACTACACCAAGTTCAGAAATGAACTTCCTGATCCACACAGCCTCCTTTGCTGCATGTGAAGCAGCAATATACTCGGCCTCTGTAGTAGAATCGGAAATTGTTTCTTACTTGGAACTCTTCCAGCTCATAGCTCCATTATTAAGGCAAAACATAAATCCTAACCACGATCTGTAATCATCTTTATTGGTTTGGAAGCTTGCATTGGTGTAACCCTTTACAACCAACTCTTCCTCGCTGTCGTAAACAAGAAACTGATCCTTAGTCCTTCACAAGTACTTGAGGATGTTCTTTACGGATGTCCACTGAGCATCCCCGGGATCTGATGGGTACCTACTCATCATGCTGAGAGCATACGAGACATATGGGTGTGTGCACAACATAGCGTACATGATGGATCTGATGGCTGATGCATATGGGATCCCATTCATATGCTCCCTCTCTTCACAAGATTGGGGACATTGAGCTCTAGAGACGGTGACTCCATGTAGCATGGGGATGTTGCCTCTCTTTGAGTTCTCCATGCTGAACCGCTTCAGCACTTTGTCGATGTACGTGATTTGACTTGGTTCGAGAAGCCTTCTAGATCTATCTCTATAGATCTTAATTCCTAGTATATAGGATGCTTCTCCTAAGTCCTTCATTGAGAAAGTATTCCCAAGCCAAGTCTTTACCTTCTCTAAGGCTAAGACATCATTCCCCATCAAAAGTATGTCATCCACATACAATATGAGGAATGTGGTTGAGCTCCCACTAACCTTCCTGTACACACAAGGTTCATCTTCATTTTGAGTAAAGCCAAATACTATGACTTCCTCATCAAGTCAAAGATTCCAATTCCGAGATGCTTGCTTCAATCCATAGATTGACCTTTGTAGCTTATAGACTTTATTGGCATTCTTTGGATCTATAAAACCTTCAGGTTGTGTCATGTACACATCCTCATTTATATTCCCGTTAAGGAATGCGGTTTTAACATCCATCTGCCAAATCTCATAGTCATAATAAGATGCAATAGCAAGCATGATCCTGATGGACTTAATCATGGCAACTGGAGAAAAGGTTTCGTCATAGTCAACACCTTGAACTTGTCGAAATCCCTTTGCAACCAATCTGCCTTTATAAGTTTGCACATTGCCATCCATGTCGGTCTTTTTCTTAAAGACCCACTTGCACCCTATGGGTTTTACCCCTTCGGGTGGTTCCACCAAAGTCCATACTTTGTTGGAGTACATGGATTCCATCTCGTATCTCATGGCTTCAAGCCATTTCTCAGAATCTGGTCCCTCCATAGCCTCTACGTAGGTAGTTGGATCATCATCTATGATCAACTCTCCACCTTCCTGAGTCACAAGATATCCAAACCTCTCAGGTTCAAGGTGGGTCCTACTAAATCTATGAGGTCCTTGTGTTACCTGAGGAGACAGCTGTGAATCTCCATTTTCCTCTCGTACATCTACCGGTTCAATGTTTTCTTGTTGGGCTTGAACCTCTTCAAGCTCTATTTTCTTCCCACTGCTTCCTTTGGAAATAAATTCCTTCTCTAGGAACACAGCTGTCCTGGCAACAAACACTTTGTTGTCAGTAGGGTGGTATAGATAATATCCCCTAGTTTCCTTGGGGTATCCAACAAAATAACATTTATCGGACTTGGGTCCAAGCTTATCAGGAAACATTTTCCTAACGTAAGCCTCACACCCCCAAATCTCCAGAAAAGACAAATCGGGACGCTTCCCAGTCCATATCTCATATGGTGTCTTTTGAACCGATTTAGATGGTACACAGTTAAGTGTAAATGTGGCGGTTTCAAGAGCATAACCCCAGAAAGAAATCGGAAGATCAACAAAACTCATCATTGATCGCACCATATCCAATAATGTGTGATTCCTTCTTTCAGACACACCGTTATGCTGTGGTGTTCCAGGCGGAGTCCATTGTGATACAATACCACGGGCTCACAGAAGGTCCTCAAACTCTTGGCTTAAGTATTCTCCACCTCAATCGGATCGAAGTGCTTTAATACTTTTACCAAGTTGGTTTTGTACTTCATTCATGAAATCCTTGAACCTTTCAAGGGTTTCTGACTTATGCTTCATCAGGTACACATAGCCATACCTACTAAATTCATCAGTAAAAGTAATGAAGTACTGATACCCATTTCTGGCATTAGTTCTAAAAGGCCCACATACATCAGTATGTATGAGTCCTAATAGATCACTAGCTCTCTCACCTTTACCTGAAAAGGGAGTCTTGGTCATCTTACCAACAAACAAGATTCACATGTCTCTATTGATTCATAATCAAAAGAGTCTAGATAACCATCTTTATGGAGTCTAGAAATGCGCTTCTCATTTATGTGCCCTAGACGACAATGCCAAAGATATGTTTCGTTTGAGTTGTTGAGTTTTTGTTTTTTGGTGTTTACATTATATACACTTGTCTCCAAATCTATCAAATATAGATCATAAGACATTGGGGCACTGCCATAAAAGATCCCATCTTTAGAAATGGAACAATTTCCATTCTTAATAAGAAATTCAAATCCATCCTTGTCCAAACAAGAGACGGAAATGATATTGCTATTTATGGTAGGTACATAATAGCAGTTCTTCAACTCTATTATTATCCCACTTGGTAGAGTTAACTCATAGGTTCCTACGGAACTGGCGGCAACTCTTGCCCCATTGGCAACACGTAGTTCAACCTCGCCTTTCCACAAAGGCCTACTTCTCTTAAGATCCTTCACATCTGAACAAATGTGAGATCCGCATCCGGTATCAAGTACCCATGACAAAGAAGTAGTAAAGTTAATCTCTATCACGTATACACCAGAAGTAGAGATCTCTATCTCTGACTTCTTCTTCCATCGTTCCTTCCATCCTCTCCATGTAGAAGAAATTGGTTTGGCGAGAGAACCCTTCTCTCCCTTACCTTTCGTTCCATTGATCTCTATCAATGAACTTTCTTTCTTCCTCACCAACGCTTTAAGCGTACATAGATGGATTCAAAGGCTCCTGGTATATCTGGATTGTGCAGAACACTTCTCACAGTCCTCAACCAATTACAGAATTTATTCTCAATTAATTTGCCCATTTTAAAAGATGATTCCTTTTCCATTCTACAAGAGAAAATTGCATTTTGTCAAAACCTTTTGATTTGATTTGAATAAAATTTGACGATAGTTAATTAGTCCTTTAATTAATTACCACTCCCACTATTTTGACTCAAATTGACAACCCTCACCATCAATTCGGAAGATTGCAGCATACAATCTTCTAGTGGGTCAAGATCCTGAAATCCTCTGAGCCATGAACCAGCTTGGGCTATCACCCACAACTCAAATCTTCTGGGTAGGCAACTCTTGCCAATTGCATCATATGCAACTCTTGAAAGATGTCATATGCAACTGCTTGCCATAATCATCTCCATGCCTCAAGGTGCTAGATCCTATCTAGGTCACCTTGTTAAGTCTGACCCAAAGCCAACACGATGAACATGCACCCTGCTTGGGCAGACCCACACATTCATCCTTCACGCTTCCACGAGATAGATGGTGCGCCACGCTTGGGCGTGCACACACTTGGTCGATCAAGCTTTTCACGTGTGTCGCATTTGGAAGGCATCTAAAACTTTAATATTTAATGAGGGATTTGGTTTTTATATACATATACATATCCAATCACCACAATATATAGTACGTATCAAATACATGCTATATCCCACAAAAAACATGCAAAATGATAAAAAGCAATGATTATGGCCATCCTATTGTGATTCCTCGATCCAAGAGGAATCACGGTCATCTAGGTCTACATCACATGCAACATGTACAAGATGAAATCCATGACTGCCTTTCTGGGTTTGATCAACTCATCTCCATGACTGATCGGCTCGCCATCAAGTTGGTTGTTTGGGTGCCACCAGCCGATCGACTGGCACCTCCAACCGATCGGTTCACCGGTCGTCGTTCATCTCCTCAGGTCGCCACCCACTCGTCTCGCTCCTCAAACCGCTCGTCTGGAACACCAACCGATCGGTTCACACCTTGAACCGATCGTCGCAGGTCATCCGCCAGACTTTGACATAACAGGAAATAAAATCTATCCTATTTATAATTGAATTGTGAAACCCCAAGTTACATTCGAGGGGATCAAAGGTAGGAAAAGAAATCTCAAATTATTTTGAGTCACATCAGGAATAGGAGAAAAGGGAATCGATGCGCAGACTGAGATGCAAGAAACCACACACAGATATAGGGTTTATAGGCCATAACCATGCTACACATCCACCACAAAACTCGTTTAAGGGCGATGCATATCGAGTGCATTAATATTACATATCATATATGTATATTTGGGATTTGTGGATTGGACATGCATAAAGCCAATTTTATTCGCATTGTATGCAATAAATAAAGGCGACAAACCAAAATTGATCATATCGATAATCCTAAAATATAGAGCAGTTGACATGGCTCTGATACCACTGTTGGGTTTTAGGGGAGGCAGAGAAGCAACGGAAACAAAAAAAATCTCCCCAAAACCCAGAACAAAAGGAATCGCGTCAACGTCTATACAATAGGAAAGATGGTTTGTGGATTCATACCTTGTCCCGAGGCTTGATTGGCGACAGTACAACGTGCCTTGCGTGGTCTTCACCTCTGGTCTTAGACGGTGTCTATGCAGCTCCTGGTCGCACCGGGACTGAAGACTCCTGGTCTCACCGGGACTGTCAGGATTGATAGTTGTCCTTCGAGCGACAGAGGTCTCCCGCCTCTACAGTCATCCACACGGACTTCCTGGAACTCCGATCTCCTTGTCCCACAAGGAATCAGAAGGAGTCGCACCCTCCTATCAGCGTACTAGTCGCCAACACATTCTCCTGCCACCAGTCACTTTCTGTAGTTGTCATTCCCTTGTTGTGCCTCCCTTATCGGGTAGCACTTGCTCGGGCTCTCTCTTGGTTACCAAAACTAGAGAGAACGACAACTTCACAGAGCAACTAGTTGCACTGGGTTGTTCTTTGAGAAGCCCCCAATACCCCTATATATAGGAGAGTCGTGGGACAAGGTTCTCCATCTCGGGCAATGCGGGACTAAAGAAGGAGTAGAAGGGTTTGAGATTTTCCACAAAAACAACCAACTGCGCAACCTAGTCACACATAAGTGCTACCCAAGTGAAATAGAAAGTTGGAGAATAACTTTCAATCCTACAATCCATGAATGGTGAAACAGTGAATGTATAATTCCTTTGTCACTGATATCCTGAATGAACTCGAGGCATGGAACAGTCATCCTGTCAACATTCATTCATTTCCTTGATCTCAGAGAAGACTGGGTGAGATGTGTGTGACATCAATATCACATATTGATTCACACATGCATGCATATGCCTTTCTCAATCCTACTCATCAAGTGGCCAAGGACATCAAACTCCCTCAGGAGGGACAAATCCCATATCTATCACTCACCCCTCAAAAGCCCCATGTGTCAAAGTCACCCAATCATCACCTTTATAACAACCCATGTTTAAGGACTGTGTTTGATGATGTCAAAGTGTACCCAAAGACGTGTTGAGTGTAGTGATTTCAGGTCTAAGAATCACACTCACCACCATCACTGTGAGAGATTACTGTGACTACCAAGTCATGGTTCCATGTGTCACTCTCACGGTGGGTCTGTCCAGTACCTTGTTCTCTAACAAGTACCTATGTGCTTGCTTTGATATCACTATATCATAACTAATGAGATTTTGTCATCAACCAACACACAATCTAGTCTTTAGTGTTATTGATGTCTATGGTTATTTCCACAATAACAACCGACTAGGGACCAAACAAGAATGTATAATCTTGACATCCGCATGATCTCATCGTTTAGGTCCTTAACCTAAAAGCATACGTCATTGAGTAAAATCATTCTTTAGACATCTATCATGTTACATCATCATCTCAAAAATAGTTTAAACATATAGATCAGAAATTGCCTTTATTATTATTCAAATCATTTACAAAGTATCCCATCACAATCATCATATGACTTGCTCTATGGGCATACATACCAACATGTGGAACACTAGGGATGGTAGGACCTACAAATGGAGTGTGAGGTGGAGCACATGGTATCCCAAACTCAACATGCATTGTCACAGATTCATTTTTTCCAATCTAAATTATAGTATCACCACTTGGCTTCCTTTGCTTTTCTTTATCGAACTTTCTTTGACTTGTGGGATGGCTGCTCAAGAGATTTTTCACTCCTTAGAACTGTCGCAACACTTCCTTGCTCATGGTGGAGAGGGGGATCTATTTGTGGTTGAGGAGGAGGTGGAAATGTACTTGGTATTGAAATTGAGGTGGAGGGGATAATTGAGGTTGGAAAGTGAATTATTGAGAAATTTGTGGTGATGGAGGGGGAGGTGGTGTATAAGGCCTTGTATGGCCTTGGAAGTGGTATATGGGTTGCACTTGTATGGGATGTGGACTACAGAAAACTTGTGAAGAAGGCATCAGTCCACTTGCTTCATTGAAACTCAAGATGAGTTTTGAAGACAATTTTTCTTCTTGGAGAGTAGTTATGGAAGATAGATACTCTATCCTCTCCTCAAACCTTGTCACATTCATTTGTATGACATCAAAGCTCTTCAACATAGAGAGAACTTCTTACTCAAACCTTGAGCTATACATTTGACTTTGTGGTTCCTAGTAGCTATAGGAGTGAGGTTTCTTCTTTTCTTCACCATAGAATTCAATAGAATTGATCAAGTGGTAAGGAACATTTATCACTTGGTTCTTCATGAAACTCACCATGTCACCAAGAATCTTAATCACTTGCGGGCTTGAGTCATTATGAGTAGGATATGTCACACCAAAGGCATGACCACCATCATTCATCATGCTAGAAGCACAAATTCTTGAACCTTCTGCCAGCTATTCATACAATGGCCATATCTCCTTATGTGGCCTAGACATGGAAACCCCTCCACAAGAAGAATCTATAATAGCTTGATACTTTAGTGATAGACTGGAGTAGAATGATTGAACTATCTTCCACAAAGGGATCGCATGGTGCGGGCACTCTCTCAACATCTTCTTAAATCTCTCTCAAGCATTGTAAAACTGCTCATTGCCCATCTGCTTGAAACTCGATATGGCACACCGCATTTGTGTCAATCTTGCTATAGAGTAGAATTGCCTCAAGAAAGTGTTCTTCATATCTTCCCAACTCATAATGTCTCTTCTTGAATCATACCAATCTTTGGCTTTCTCTTTGAGGGAGAAAGATAACAAGGTCAACCAGATTGTATCATCACTAGCTGTCGACGTCCCGAAGGTGGAGCATACTTTAAGAAATGAGTCTAAGTGCTTGTAGGGGTTATCACTCTCTAAGCCATAGAAGATGGGAAGGAGCCCAAGAAAACCTAGAGGGATGGAGAATTGGTCCCCTGGCATTTGATCAACTTTGCTAGAAATTGGTGATCTGTAGTTTCTAGGCATGAAGTAATCTTGAAGCAGCTTGTGAGTTGCATTTTGGCATTCATCTTGTCTTCCCCAAGTGGCTTGTCACATGTACAAGGCACAACCAAACAAAAGAAAGCAAGTTGGCAAACCCATATTTAAAAATAATGCAAACAATAAAGAATAAATAATAGTAATGATGACGGAGGTAGGAAAAGATCAAAGCAAAACTAACTAGATAGACCGAGCACCTTTCTCCCCAAAAACAGAGCCAAAAATCTTGGTGCAATTTTCTTAAGGTCACATACTAATCAACTAGATGGTGACTAGATGCAACCCTAAGGGAAAACACATAGATCTCTCAAAATTTATAATGGGACCTAGTCCAACACACTGGCTTAGACTATTCACACTTCACCTGCAAGCGCGTGGGGTCTTGATGTAGCATAGGCAAGTGGCAAGAGAAGGGTCGATCCTCAGGGAGAGAGGGGGAACTAGAGCTAGATTAATGTGAGCTACATCCCCAAAATGGAGTGTGGAGTTTTAGGGTTTAAAGGTTGATTTTGGTTAATTACACTACAATTGTGATCAACTAACAACAAGAAAGAAGTTATATTACCAAAAACCCTAGATTACCTGAAGAAATTTAAGGCTAAGAGACTAAGAAAAATGAGCAAATGAGCAAGAGCTAGAGGAACTACACTACACTATCAAGGCAATCATCAACTAAGAGAAAAGTTAATCGCTAAAGCAATCAACAGCCTAGGTTATCACTGGCTAACAAGATTAACACAAGAAAGCTCCAAAGAGCACTAACTACTCAAGCAAATCCTAACTATCAAGAACTAAACAATTAGCTAAGAAGTAACAAAGGCAAGTAACTAAACTAGCATTAACAATATAAGATGACAAAGGGTGGATTTTAAGCAATAAGATGGATAGGTGGGACGTTTGGGAATGATACTTTGATATTAGTAGGGGGAATTTATATAACAAGTAAGTTTTATATCTTCAATCTAGATTCCCAAACTAAACAACAAGGCAAGTGCTATCGGAATATACCCTATGCTACTAGTTGGGGAACTAGGGCTAGGTGTAATTCTAATAGGACTTGGCAAGTCTAGGTTTCTAGGGTAAGTGTTATTAGGGCAATTTTGAGAAAAGGGTGGGAATGGTAGTAGAGATTTATTCTCATTCATAGGGATTGTGGTTGCCTAATGGTTATTTTCTCAATAAGCATTTTGCTGAAAACATTATCATGAAACTAGATTCTAGAATTTTTCTGGAAAGCTTCATTTGCTATGGGTTGGTCGTCCTTGGTCCATTATTTCTGACAATAATAAATTTAAGTTAATTGACTTCCTCGACACCATTTGTGTTTAGGTTGGTGACAAATATATTATTCATCTAAATGAAGTTTCCTTCCCTAAATTGAAATATTTTTGGGAATGTGCAAGATCTAAGTGTTATAATGCAATATATGGAGAGGAATTGGGTATTTTCAATTCCTATAAGAATGAGTTTAGTCATATGGAAATGATGCCCGAACACATTTCCTACTCATGAAGTTTAGCATACTTTTGGGTTTTAGTTTGCATCAAATTTTTATTTTTGTGAGCTTGACAAAGAATTGACGGATCACCTATTCTTCACTTGTTCTTATGTTCATGCTCTCTATATAGGACCCAAAATGAAAGGTATATGGTTTCTCTTCATGTGGTCTAGCTTGAATGCTTAAATTCAAATTAAGGAATACTCATTTAATGTTCAATTATAGAATTTTCCACCTTTTAGAAAGAAGGAAATCTCTAGATCTTTGAAGACATGGGGGATGTGGATTCCATTTAGAGAGACATAAGTTTTGACTTCAAGTTGTTTAAACACTAAATCTTTACATACATAGATTTCTTTCTCACTTCATGTTTGTAAATTCTTTTTTTACACATCAATATAGAGCAAAAAACACTTTTGGGGAGCCAAAAAGTGGTACGTATGACTACCATATATGTAGTGTGATCAGTTCATGGTAACAAGGTGGTTCATTATAGGAGGTATGGGTTTTTTTACAAAAAATAAATCTATTATTACATCTAAAACCATAGATTAGAGAGAGAGAGTTCATACAAACATTGATGCTTTTCTTGAGCCAAGGGGGTTTGGAAATGAAATGCTCGGGGACATTGTTTCTAATGGTGTGATTTGCAATCTCATAATCCACCGTATTGAGGGATCTTGGGATGTGATGTAGTATTAGGTTTGATAGATTTGAACATGCATTGTGAAATTGTCTTTTGTATGGATCAAACTTCAGAAGTTCCTTAGTATCTTGCAAGCAAATCTGGACAACTTGAGCTGAGTTAGAAAGGATAATAGGGTTTTGTATTCAAATTTTGATGCAGACTTTAGTTACATGGATGATGACTTGAGTTTCTTCATCAAGGGCACTGGTAGCAAAGCCAACTTTGTTGTCTCCATGCATAAAAATTCAATTGCTATTGAATGTGTGAATTCTAGAATCACTACTATCAATTTCCTAATGAAAAGTCATGTCAGCGGAGATGAAGAAGTTCTTGATAGTTGGTGGGTTGAAGCTTGGGGTATTGGTGAGTTGTCTGTCACCCTTGTTCTGTAATTGTGTACAATTGAGGTTTTTTATGGAGAGCGTCCTTGCCTCAATGAACTTAATAGCACATTGGACATGCCTTTGTTTACTAGCATGGGTGATTTCGCTGCGGATTGTCCATATATGCCAGCCAGTAACTGTGAAAATCACTTCCTTTTTAGAGAACCTGATTAAGGCTTGAATCCACTCATCTTCATTCAGGGTGAATAGGTTTAGTGGGCATTGGATGTCTCTCCATATTTGGGAGCTATGAGTGCAGTCCCTAACACAGTGAAGGATGGTTTTGTCATTGATGTTACAACACAGACAAAGACTAGAGGAGTTGATGTGTCTTCTACATTTTTCCATGTTGGTAAGAAGGGCTTGTGAGATAGAAGTTAGAGGAAGATTTTGATCCTCAATGGAACTCGGAGGCTCCATAGGGTTCCTAGTCACCTGGGCAAGGAGTTTCTTTGTCCTGGTGTATCCAACAATATGCAGATCTAGAGGAGAAGAGTCCACTTGGTTCTTGGCTCCATTCTAGGAGGTTGTCTCTTGACTTGGGGAGGGGAGGTGGGATGCAATTAATTCTCTACCAAGAGTAGGCCAACAACTGTTGGTGTATGAAGTCTCAATCCCACTCTCCTTCCAGAGTTGTCATGGAGCCTACTTGAAGGTCTTCGAGGTTGTGAGGTGGTTGAAAGTTCGGTAGAAACTCCATTATGCTTGAGTCAACAAACAATTTTTCATTCCAAACATTTGTTTGGTTACCCTTACTGATGATGTGTTTAGAGTTGGAGGCTAGAAGAGGAATATTAGTCTTGATGAAATGTCATGCTAAGGAGAAGGGACCAATATTTTCTCCCACATTTCTATAGTAATTGGCATGCATGATCTTAATCCACATCTTATCATGGTTATTTAAGAATGCCCATGCATTTTTTATCATAAGAGCTTGGTAAGATCACTTGTGTCTTTTATCCAAAGACCCCCATAATCTTTATGAGAGGACACCTTCTTCCAAGAGACTAAAGAGAGTTTATTTGACTCACTAGAGCCTTGCCAAATGAAGCAATGAACATGACTATCTATTTCATCATAGAGCATTGGTAAAAGAGAGATAGATTGCATGGTGTATATGGGAAGAGCTTGCAGAGTGGCTCAAGCATTCTGTGTAAAGGACAAATATGTAAGGGTTGAGTGAGTCTCCCTGTCGGACCCCTTGGGTTGATTTGATTGGAGGTAGTGGAGTTCCCTCCCAAAGAATGGAAGATGACCCTGAGGTTATAATTTCCATGGTTAGATTTACGAGTTTTGCAAGAAGTGCTACTCATTTTAAGGTGTCTTTGATGAAGTCCCAATTCATTCTATCAAAGGCCTTGGATAGGTCATTTTTTATTGCCATGAAAACTTTCTCCTCCTTCTTAAAACACATAGAATGTATCATTTCCTGTACAAGGAGGATATTATCAATGATCTTTCTGCCAGGCACAAAACTAGATTGGGTTGGCCCTATCCAATTGTTAAGGTGAGGTTTTATTCTTTGAACAATGATTTTGGATATGATTTTCAGATTGGTGTTTGTGAGAGATATCGGCCTGAGGGATTGATCATCATCAAAAACTCTCATGACACAAGGCTTATGCTATCCTATGATGGATCATTCTTAAAACTTGATCATCAGGAACAACTCTCTCTAGTCTGTATCCCTAACATGCTGGAAATCATGAGAGTCCATTTTATGATGGACCTTTCTAAAGTTGATGGACCTGACAGAGTACATAATGAATTTCTCCAAAAGAACTAGATCATGTTCAAGGATATATCACACTCAGTATCCAAGATGCCTTCTCCTATCTCACGTTGTTCTAATTCCAATGAAACACAATGTTGAGACTTGTAATGACCTCAGGAGGTCTCGGGTTTGAATCCCTTTGGGGAAATTTTTTTGGGCAAAAATCTCATGCAAACACAACACCTAGTGGCTAGACTTGTGATGCAATTCATGCTACTAGGAGTGGAACAAGGGTGACTTGTCACCATCTGTATGGTACCTAGGTTTACTCTATTGGTATGTCTAGTGTGGCCCTACCTAGGATAGGTTCCTCAACATAAACAATATGGTCAGCTGAGGTTATTTATGTGATAATTGACATTTATGTTAATGGGTCAACTAATATAATTTTTGATGAAGTCTTGGTCACCATTTGGTTGAGTCATGATATAGAATGGTCTAAAATTTGATGACATTTGTACTAGTCATTTGAGAGATATTATTGTATGGATTCTTATTAAAGGATTAAATTTCAAATGATAGTACACCAAATTTTGATTCTAATCTATGTCATATAGATTTTGCAAATGTGGTTTTGCAAAATCATATTTAATGCTTATGGCACCATTTTAGCCCTAGAAGATAGACTTGATGACCCTTGGATCATCATGTACCTCCAATCTTCATGGTAGGGGAGGTAATAGCCCCATATACCAACCTTGACCACTCGATCAAACAACGCTTTATGCACCCTCATGTTTGGTTCTTCAAATCCTCAAAGCATAAAGCTATCCAACACCCCCTAGGTTTGGGAATGGGGAGTATATTTGGAAAGACCCAGTCCCTAACACAAGTTCCATCACTATTGCTTCTTTCAATGAGAACTAGAGGTTGACCCAACATGAGGAAGGTATGGAGAATCCTTTTATAGAGGGCATGGAAGATCTGAGGGAGTGTTTTTGTAACATACTGAATCTTGGATTCAATTGCAATTTAACCTATTTTCAAGATTTTATTTCATTCATGTCCTTTTTCCTAAATTCTCTTATCTTTTCTATCCTCTTTGTCCTCAATATTGAAATTGAGGAATACTTAATGGTTTGAACTATATTTACCCACATTCATTCCAATGAATAGGTTTGCACAAATATCTCAACTAATGTGTTAATTAGAGTCTAATAATGTAAATGATAATTAATGAGAGGTAATTAGTGAATTATATTAATTTATAGATTCAATGGCTTTGGGGACAAGAAATGAGAAAATAAGAAATTTATATCTAAATTTATTACGAAAGGTCCTAAATATATTTAGGCACTTAGCATAAAATCAAATACAAAAATGTGTTCAAGAGGAGAAGTCAATGTAAAGTTAGACTCCTCACACTTTAATTAGAAAACCCATGAATTTACAAGTCAAGTGGAATTTCTCTACCCTCTTAATTAATTAAATGAATATGCAACTCTAATATATATACATGCCTATTGCATGGAAAAAGGAAACCTACTTGACTCCTAATTAATTTTCCCTTTAAATTGCTTAAAATGGATATTGATTGTTGTCCCAATTGAATTAGTATTTAAAATGCTAATTGCCTTGGATTTTAAAATTGGTATTTGACTAAGAAATTAAGCTTTTCCTAAACATGTCTATCCCAGCAATGCAACACCTACCCCGCCAATGTAACACAAAATTGTGTTACTTCCTCCCTCTCTCTATCACGTGTAACATCACATTTTCTTGCCTTATGAAACGGGTAATGCCCTGTTGCCCCTTGAACGACAGCCGTCATCCACCTCCTATATCTTCTGCACCCTCCTTCCTTTTCCTCCACACCACAAAAACCCTAGCCTCCAGAAACCATCCCACCCAGGAGCATCACCGCTAGCAGCCTGCGACCTTGAATTGCCACCTCTTCACTATCTATCTTGCTCCTTACCACCAGGGGATAATAGAGAATCATAGTCGTGCTTACAATAACAACGCCACATTCGTGCCACCTCCTCTGACTCCTTCCTTTTCTCTCTACCATAGACAGTAACACGTGGTCCCGTCCTACTCATCTATGTAATTGCCCTCCCAAGGTGTCACTCCTCTGGTTTCCTTACAACTGATCCATCTGCACAGCCTTTCTATGCTAAGCCATGGACCACTCTATTGTTGCATAGTTCTCGAATCACCACCTCCATATGCCGGACCTACAAACCACATCCACCACTGCATCCAACCATGCAGAACCTCTCACTCCTCAAGACAAGGTCCTAAACCCTATTGACCTCGCTGGAGTCCACCTCCCCATGGTGGCACCCTACAACCACAACATCTCCTACCTAGGTTTGCAGCCCCGGAAGACCCCTGTTAGACACAAGGAATCATAGTGCCTCCTCCAAAAACCTCTTGATTCCAACTGTCGCAATGATCTACATAACCTGCAAGCCCGATGAAGAGCCAACTCGCATCACCAGCCAAGCTCCTGCCTTTGATCTCCATGTATGCCCAGCCCATCTCTAACATCTATAACACCATGAACTCGCTGCCCTTACACCACGATGCTCAGTGATGCATGTGCATGACCAGTAGCAGCACCCTCTATCGTGGTCCCATTTAACACATCAAGGACAACATACAACAACCACTCATCACCCTTTTGTGGTGTAGAGGCACCTCATCAGACTTTGTCGCCCTCTGCCTCGCAATAAGACCAAGAAATGCCTACAACACAACTCCACTTCCAGAATAGCCTCGATACCATCACACCCTGACAGCAGGGTGTCATAGCCACTAAGTGCAATGTCGTCATCTGCAACTACCAGATCTGCAACACCATGATAGAATCACACAACTTTGTGCAGCACCCTCACCATAACGGTGCCTTGACACCCCATCTACTCCCCTAGTGTCGTAGCCACCAATGCAACTATGTCTACCCTAATAGTAATGTTGTCAACTCCTCTCTTGCAACGACATCGACTCCTATACCTACAACACCACCTGACGTTGCATCGGCTAGTAGCAAGACACCACCTGAAGATACAGAGGAATTATCTTGGGATGAACCCTAGATATGCTCACAAACGGATCATCACATATCCATTGGTTTCTATTGTCTAAGGTCAGTAATTCTTTCTCTATTTTTCAATAATTAACTAATGATGACAATAGGAAGTAAACCATGGTAATACATGCACCTTGTAATCAAGTTAACCCTAGGTATATACATAAATACAATGATACATATGAGTATGATCCTAATGATGATATAATGAACCGTATATAGGAAATAGTCTTAATAGGTCGTATATGTAAGAGTGTGGTTAAAGATGATATCTAAATCTTAATTTATGATATGTATAGTAGATCTATAACAAAGGAGTTGTTTTGCAAAATGTGTTCACATTATTATAACATATTGACTTACTTGTATACATCCTATTAGTTTAAACATCTATACATGCAGTACTACATATCAAATGATGGATGTAAGTTGGGCATGTTGCCTTGTTGTAATCTTGATTGTCATGGCTCAACTAATAATGGAAGATTATATATAAGATAAGTTACATTTTGATACTACACATAGATTATCAAGAATTATGATAACCATGTTTCAACAAAACCCTATATACACAAATACATATTTATGCAATAGAGATAATTATAAATACAAATATAATTATGGAATGCATCTAACTATATTGTCTTCTTATGAATTCAATGGTGAAAAAGATAATAATGTGTAAAAGAATATATTGTTATAATCATATATCTAGATGACATGTTAGTTGGATCAAAGCATGTGTATATTAGTGAACCTAATAGATAGAAATTCATCTGGATTATACTTACACTAATATACATGGTAAGCATGATGTTAGGAATAATATGGATTCACATTATAGAGAAGAAAATGACATTAATAAACCTAAATTAGAATAATACATATTATTATCCACATATATATGAGATACATAAACTTATGTGACTAATTTTGGGTAATTAGAACTAAGATTTATATATAAAGCATCACATATTCTCGCAATAAAGATTAACATCATAAACCCTAACATGACATTAAATGCTTGGGAGTAGGGTAAGAATAATATAAAAATATAATAGGAATGAATGTGTTCACTTTGACTTGGCTAATATACATAATGTGTTTCTAGGATGAAAAGTTGACTTTGTGGACCAAAGTATACTATTCATGTTAACTTTTATGTATGAAAAGAGGCATGTGCATTATAACCCTAAGTTGGGCATGTTTTAAATCCAATCCTATTTTTCCAATGAGGCATGAGACTATTTTCATTAATTCTTATTATTGCATAAATTGTTCTAGGGTCTTGGACCCCACTTGCAAAGTTATTAAATTTCTTAAATCTTCCATTGATTTACTCAAGCATGATGATGTAAATGACTAATTAACTAATGTAATGTACATGAGTACAAACCACCCATAGTGGGCATGTGTTATTTTGCCCAGGAGAATGTGACCAGTCTCCCCAATTTTATATATATTAGGGTGCTTCGAAATGTGTTACTCTCGCTCACCCAGAGGTTGAGGTTAGGTAGGTCCCTAAACCCTATGTTAGCTTAATGTAGTCATATTAAATCATGCATGAAAATCTTACTATTAGTTAAACTGGTAGAATTCTTATTTGTTTTACTTGCCTCATATTCTTGACCTTCTTAACATAGTGAATCTTTATTATTTCCTACTTTAGTTTGTAATTGTTCTTATTCCTTAATTGACACATACATTTTCTCTCCTCTTGCTGGGTGATCCCAACTACTCAGGTTTAGGATCAAAGTGCGCAACAAGAGCATGGTGAACATCCTAAGATTAGGAAAAGGAGTCCATACTTCCCTCATGGATTTACGTGTTAAGTTATTTATTTTTGGAGACATATTGACGTAGTTGAGTTTCCCTCTACTTAGATCCTTTATTTGTATAAAGAATGTACACCCTTTTGGGAAAAATTAATATACTCTTTATTAAATTGAATACAGTCAAATTTTAATCTTCAACTGCTATTCATTGGATTTTGTTTACCATTTTTAGTAGAGAGGTGATCTCACTTCTTTACAGCATGGTATCATAGCCAATGGTAGTCGGAGTCTTGACTATTTCAATTTGTCTCCACGTTATAAACACTTACCTCATATAGTATCCCTTTAGTTCACCTTAGAATTGATCTATGATGAGAAGTTGATTTAGGACCATAAGAGTTCATCTTAAAAATAGCTTTGATCAACTTTTAGGTGATTCGCCTCTTAGGTAGCTACTAGGAAATAAGTTGAAAGCAAGGGTGCCTAGAAAGGGTCAGGGTCTGGGTGTTGGAAAAATTTTCCTCCGTGCCACTAGCTTGGTTTATGAGGACTCCCGGATCCATATGACATGGGCCTGGTCTGAGCTGATACTATTGTCCAAAATAGCATAACTTTAGGCAAATAACCTCAATGTTGAGTATCCTTAGGAACCTAATATATTATGATTTGGTTATTCATATAAAATCATCTTATGTAGTTTCTTATATGAGTCTTAGATTTCCATTTTTGGGGAAATCTACCCTATGCTAGACTTTGAAGTTTGGGTAATAGTAAAAAAATTAAGTGTTGGATCTTATACACGGTTTATTAGACTCACTCTTTTACCCTAGCCTAGTTTGACTTGGTAGTCCAACCCTTTTAAGTGTAGTAGTAGTAGTAGTAGTAGTAGTAGTATCACCTTGATAGATTTTAGAATTGCTGATTTCAAGGACGAAATCTTTTTAAAGGAATGGAGTCCTACAATACATGGAAATCTATCTACTCTGAAATTTTAGAAACCCTAAATCCATAGACAAGAGATTAGTGAGCTTATATGATTAGTATTGACCAAAAAATTATAACTATAATTTAACTTGTTTGTTTATATACAAATGAATGTATAATTAGTCATCTAATAAATAATTTATATGCTTGAACCCCAACAAATACTTAGTACACATGATATGAGTAACTCACTAATTGTGAATACACATAATGTTGACCATGTGACCCTAATTATAAGACAAATGCATAACATGCAATGGTCATGTTGACCTAAACCCTAAGATGTAATCATCCAACCTTAACCAATACATCCTTAAATGCCTACATAATACATTAATGAAATTCGGTGTCATCGTCAATAATGTACCTTGATACATATAGATGGATTATAATCACCTAATCATAACTTGATATATGAATCAATTCATTAATATTCAATGTGTTCCACCTTATTCTCTAAAATACATATAAGGCCTCAAATATTAAAAGGAGTAATTAGATTTACATAAGCATGATTATTAAGTCTATAATAAATTCCAAATGCCTAATGTGATGTTATTGTATAATTTATAATATGAAGTGTAAATAGGAGAAAATGGTTAATGTTGACATTAATGTGAGTATAACAAGTGATATGACAAAGTGTAATATAGGTGTAAGAAATTTATGTGACATTATTTAGACTTAATAAATTGTTGGATATTACTATCTATTCCTTACAAAATAATCTGTGATAAGTCTCTATGATTGTAATATGAGAATAATGGAGAATAAATTCAAACTATTAAGGATTGTGACCTAATATGTTAATAAATATTGAGATTATTTAATAAACCATAATTGTTCTTAAAATTCTTAATTAATAAATGAGAAATACATATGAATTGTAAATAATGTTGAGATATAACTCTTTTGACAAAAATGTGAATATAACATGACACAATTAACAACATAATAAGGATGATGTAATTTCATAATGGAGATAATGCTAATAAGCCAAAATGTTTACTTTGTTATATTTGATAAAAGGTAATATGAATAGTGGAAACCTTAGAAAACCTGACTTTTGAGAAGAGCATGTGAAGTACCACAGATTAGAGGTAACCACCTAGTTTCTAAGTGTTGGGATGTTACATACTCACCCTTCCCTTTGTTTAGATTTCAGTGATGAAATCCTCCTTAAGGGGTTGAGTGTTGTAACATATTGAATCTTGGATTCAGTTGCAATTTAACCTATTTTCAAGATTTTATTTCCTTCATGTCCTTTTTGTCCTTTTCCCTAAATTCTCCTATCTTTTCTATCCTCTTTATCCGCAATATTGAAATTGAGGAATACTTAATGGTTTGCACTATATTTACCCACATTCATTTCAATGAATGGGTTTTTGCACAAATACCTCAACTAGTGTGTTAATTAGAGTCTAATAATGCAAAATGACCATTAATGAGAGGTAATTAGTGAATTATATTAATTTATATATTTTATGGTTTTGGGGATAGGAAATGAGAAAATAAGAAATTTTATATCTAAAGATATTAAGAAAGGTACTAAATATATTTAGGCACTTAGCATAAAATTAAATACAAAAATGAATTCAAGAGGAGAAGTTAATGTAAAGTTAGACTCCTCACACTTTAATTAGCAAACCCATGAATTTTCAAGTCAAGTGGAATTTCTCTACGCTCTTAATTAATTAAATGAATATGAAACTCTAATATATATACATGCCTATTGCATGGAAAAAGGAAACATACTTGACTTCTAATTAACCTGTCCTTTATTAACCTACCCTTTAAATTGCTTAAAATGGATATCAATTGTTGTCCCAAATGAATAAGTGTTTAAAATGCCAATTGCCTTAGATTTTAAATTGGTATTTGACTAAGCAATTAAGCTTTTCCTCAACCTATCTATCCCAGCAATGCAACACCTATCCTAGCAACATAACGCAATGTTGTGTTACTTCCTCCCTCTCTCTATCATGCGTAACATCACATTTTCTTGCCATCTGAAATGGGCAACGCCCTAATGCCCCTTGAATGATAGTCGTCATCCGCCTCCTATATCTTCTGTGTCCTCCTTCCTTTTCCTTCACACCACAAAAACCCTAACTGCCAGAAACCATCCCGCCCAGGAGCATCACTACTAGCGGCATGCGGCCTTGAATTGTCGCCTCTTCACCATCTATCTTTCTCCTCACCACCAGGGGATGGTAGAGAATTGCAGTCATTCTTACAATAACAATGCCACCTTTGTGCTACCTCCTTTGACTACTTCCTTTTCTCTCTACCATAGCCAACAATACGCAATCCCATCCTCCTCAGCTAAGGAATTGCCCTCCCAAGGCGCCACTCCTCTGGTTTCCTTACAACTGGCCCATCAGTGCTGCCTTTCTATGATGAGCCATGGACCACTATGTTGTCGCATAGTTCTCAGATCACTGCCTCCATATGTCAGACCTACCAATTCCATTTACAACCGCATCCAACCATGCATCACCTCTAATTCCACAAGACAAGGTCCTAAACCCTATTTCCCTCACTGGAGTTCACCTCCCCATGGTGGCACCCTACAACCACAACATCTCCTACCTAGGTCTGCAACCCTAGTATACCCCTACTAGATACAAGGAATCGTAGTGCCTCCTCTAGAAACCTCTTGATTCCAAATGTCACCACAATCTACATAACCTGCAAGCCTAACGAAGAACCAACTCCCATCACCAACCATACTCCTATTGGGTTTTATGGCCTCAGAGTAGGCAACGAAAACAAAATTTGACTGGCCATTAACCCATAGCAGGAGATTGCATCAATGATAATGTAATGGGAAAGATGGTTTTAGTAAGATATACCTGGTCTTAGGGCTTGCCCATCGATATTACCTTGCAGCCATGTGCGGTCTTCAATGCCATGTTTTGGATAGTGTTTGTGCAGCTCCTGATCTTTGCCATGGAATCTGGCCTCCACCACATACTGCGACTGACGTGTCCTCCTGAGTGGCAGACATCTCCCGTCTCTATAGATAGTCCACACGGACCACCAGGAACTCCTGTCATTCTAGAAGAACTGGTAGGAAGGAGACAACCCTCTTGTTGGTGTACTAGCACCAACCTGCTCTCCCAAACTCAGATTGCTTTTCTACAGTTGTCTTTCCCTCACTGTGCCTCCCTAGTTGGGTAGCACTTGCTCGAGCTCTCTCGGTTACCAGAACCAGAGAGAATAAAAACTTTATAGAGCAACTAATGTTCTGAGTTGTATATTCAAAGAAGCCCCCAGTACCCCTCTATTTATAGTAGATGGCAGGGTCAAGGTTCCTAGTCTGTTCGGGAGTAGAAGAATTTGGAAATTCCATGAATAGTTTGTACTGTGGTAGGTGAACCGATTGTTTCATAACTGAAACGGTCATTTGGCAAGGGGAGCTGATCGGTTCACAAGTGAACCGGTCAGTTGGGAGTGTGAGACGATCAATTCACCTAGTGAACTGGTCGTTTCACTTCCCAGACTTGCCTGCAATTGACTTTCCTCAATCATTTCTAATTAATACAAAGATTAATCCTTATTCTAATCGAATTGAACAAGTGAAACGTGAAAGTTTTCCCCCAATCAGGAAAATCCTTATTTCCTCAGTTGGCAGGACTGTGAGCCACCCAGTTCACCAATTGAACCAGTCTGTTGTCTCACACCAGCCAATCAGCTCACAAGGCTAAATCAATCGGTTGGTAGTCATGACATTGCCAATGCAGTCTCCAATCAACAGGACACTCTAATCAGCTAGTTCAACACTTGAACTTGATAGATCTGAGCCCAGTCAATCAATTGTATGTTTTATTGAGTACCTAAACACCTTTAGTCTCAATCTAAACATCATTCATGGACAATCTCCTCTTCCGGGGGTATCCTATGTGTGCGACCCTACACGTTCCAATTTACGTTGGCAGTGAATATTAATAGCAACTTATGACATCACATGTGATAACCCGTATTTTTGGGTTTAGATACCCCATATAGAAATTGAAGACCATGCATGTTATGTAGATGTTTAGTGCCAAATTGAGGGGTCAATCATTCAATTTTGGACTCTTTCACTTAAAAAGGGTAAGCATAGATGCAATGAATGATTATTAGATCTATTTGAAATCCATTACAATGAATAGATTTTTATTCACCGACTTGGATACTTATGAGTGCAAGAGGTCGAATTAGTAGTTGTAATGAAATCAAGTGATCAATTGATGAGCCTTGAGGTATTTTAGGATCATAACAAGTGTTGTTGGACCTGTTGGACCAATATTTGATGATTGCTTAAATTGAATTCAAGGCATATACATCTATTTTATAAGGTTGTTTGGAGAATTATTTTTCATGACCAATTAATGGATCTTTGTGCCTCAAACTTTGGTATAAGCCACTTTAGGATACCTGAGCATATGTCTAAAATTATAGGATGTTTCAATCTTGTTGTAAAGAGATATAATTGTTTGAAGTTGAGGACATTCATGAAATAAAAGTGGTAGGACTTTGTTCTTTTGGTTATTGAGTTAGTACCTGTGACAATTTGATGTTACACTGAACTATCCTTTCTTGGGTATGGCTTTTAGCATGGAATGCATGGCTAGTATCTCACGCTTAGTTGAGAAGTGAGGGCCAGCTCCGAACTTTGTGGATCACGAGACTGACCAGGCCTATATTGTGCCTTCTTGAGCACATAACCCGGATACTGGTGATCAAAGAGCGATCATGGTGGCAGTGTGAGGTTGCCTTGTCAAAACTGCCCCGCATGGAGAATAGGCGGAGAAGATGCCACCATGACCAGGATGAGAGGAGGCTGTGATCTCCACTGATCCCTCCCCATCCACCCCCTACATGGAGGCACCCAACCCAAGAGCACTCTCCAGATCTGGACCTTATTGAGATGGCTAAGAGCAAGCAGAAGGCCATGCTCGAGCCTTGAGGAAGCACTAACGGCGGCAAAGGTTCCCCAATGCTTCCTTTGGTGGCGCTGCATCCAGAGGGCATCGTTGTTGTGGATGTTGCCAAAGAACCCTCCACCATCACCTCCAGCCGCCAGATCTCAATCAGGGGGTCTGCTCACTCACGAGCTCATCGGAGGAGATGACGATCGTTGAGTTCCCAGCCTGGCCTGGTCCAGGCTTTCACGACGGTGACAATAGGGGTCAGCGAGCTGACCACCCTGCGGATCTAGGGCCTTTACCACTTAGGCGGGTGACCAAGGTCCTCACGTTGGAGCTAGGGAATGTGAGCGAGGCTCGCCGGAGTCTGCAGCGGCAGCGACACTCATACAACATCAGGGACAGGGGTCGGGCACCTGTTCCCCCTGATCGGGGAGTAGCGAGCAAGGAGAAGCTGTCAAGGACTCTAGTACCTCCATGAATCTCTGGACTTTTCTGAACCGAAGATAAAGGATGCCAGTACCGAATCATTCACCGGAGTCTGTCGCTGCGGCAGCACTCGCATAGGGCGAGTAGTGCGTAGGGAAATCTGATCCCGAACACGTTGGGCAAGACGAGACAGAGAGTCGGCGGCTCAGATAGGCCAGCCACTGAACCATCAAGAAAAATGGACACTCAACCCTGAATCGGACGGCTCATCCAATCCAGGAAGGTAAGAGTTGCACCCACCATGGTGGCCACGTGGCAGCGCATGATTGGCCACAATAAGGCAATTCCCAGAAATTCCCCCGATCTTGTATAATTCATAATAAATAGCATGTTTATCAGAAAAATACAAATAAGGTATCGAAATGCTCAGAAAAATGAGTAGAACAATATAGAAGCATAATATCAACATTTTAAAGCTTTAATATCAGTGATATCATGTAAAGTGTATTATGCTTGTTTCATGAGTAATAAATATCAAATAATAGCCTAAAATCATGATAAAATGTCAGTAAGTCTATATTCATGTTTAGAATCCATATGATGTCAATAATTATGATGTTGATGCACGAAATCATGTAATTTGATTAATATGGATAATTAGGGCTAATAACACTAAAGGTAATGCAATTAATGGATACATGCTCAATAAATGATGAAATTCACAGAACATTCTCATATTTGTAACTGAAAGATAATATGTAAATATGAGACCAGTTTTGTACACAAAATTCATGTTGTAAGAAGATGAACCTTGATACATGGATTGTAACCCTAACTTGAATAATATATATATACTAGGGTTATTATGTGCACAAAAAGGATATGGGACCTAATATTCAGATAATGAATCATAATCTGGAAAATGACATCAGTAAGATAAATATAAGACAATAATGCAAGTAAACGTTGGAATATCCTAATGAGATAATATAAACCCTAATGAACACGACTAGGGTTAAGATGGTGAGAATCTGATGATAGTATGTGGTCTTGTCTTAACCAGGTGATGACCAGATATCTAGATGAGCAAGAATGAGTAGAAATCTCTAAACTCAGATATGTGGGTTTTTATTAAGTATAAGACTAGTTTTTCTGGTTGCCTATGATATGTGATATCTTGAATGCTCGTATTTGGATATGATTGCTTGGTTGAACTAGTATGAGTTATACTTCACCAAATCTAATAGAACATAAATGAGTATGATGGGTTGTAGCTACTAGAGCACATAGCCTGGTGTGGATGTATGTTGCCTAACATGGATGTATGATTCCTTGGCCCATGTTAGATGTATGATGATACTATATTGCCCACACTAGATGTAAGTCAAGTGAAAGTATGTGTAGTACAACCGCATCAAAGTGAATGCAATAAAAGGAATGTTTACCTGATTATCGCTTTAAACAATGTTTTCTTTTACTCTTTCTTCCTCAAGTTATTTCAATTATGCAAGCATATTAGTATGTATCTTTCTACCCACGTGCACAACACCTTGTGTGTTGATTCGTTGTTTCACGTATGTTTTAGGTTCAGAGATAGCATGGGAGGAAAAAGATGGGAGTGAGCAGTTGTACAGGTTGTACCTATTGTCTAAGATCATGTTAGCATACATGTTCAGACTTGTAGAATTTTCATTCAATATGTAACTGTAAATCATTTTGTAATAATTCATATTGTTATAAATATACTTGTTGAATGTTGAGAATGTTATGGTGTATGAATCATGGTTGTATGTTCATGTATGCGTATTATGCTTCTGCATCACTCTCTGATATGATTGGATGATGTTCTCAGATTCTGACCTCTCATTCCCAATAGGGTTTGGGAGAAGACAAAATCTGAGGACGTCACAGTTGGTATCAGAGCATGAACAATAGCTACACCTAACAATTGCTCACCATGAAACATAAAAAACTAAATTTCACCTTCCACATTAAACCCTAGAAACTTAGTAAGTTGTTCTATAGGAATAAGGTTTGACCTAGCCTCTAGGTTAGAACCTAGATTTTTGCGAACTAGGTTTAGACAAGTGTATGAGACCCTTTCCATATAGAGCTCATATGTATGGGGTAGCTACACTAGTCTAGATCTCGTTCTCACCATTTCACTAGGTTACATGACACTAGACTATGTATTGTGTGTGGGATACTCGAGTTTGCTGATTTGGTTTTGTTTTCCAATCGGCTCGAGCCTAGATAGTTTTCTCTGACGTCTTCTTTCTTGGAGAAAAAAAATACAATATTTTATTATATATATGTAAATATAAAAATGTGTCCCTCACACTGGAGAGTAGTTAGTGTTCATGCAATCTAAGTGAAAGGGAGTGACATCAGTCTAGAAGAGAGAATAGATCTAGATTTGATGTCTAGAGCCACATAAGGTTATGTGATAGATAGATGGACAAAAAAAAGATGAAGGAAATAAGTATATAGAATCTTATCTAATTTGATCTTTGATGGTATAAGTTCCTTATTAAGATTTGAGTTGTATATGAGCCGAATCCACTCTTAGAGGATCTATGCTAAGTCGTGATGATGAAAGTGCATTCCCTTTTCCTACTTAAGATAAGCTAAGTTAAGATAGAGATGAGTGTGCATGGGCCTCAGGCTCTTATACAAGGAGGATGTCTAGTGGTAGGATGAGATATGTGGTGAACTCTAGAGAGAGTAAGACCCACAGGGAGAAGGTCATAGGACCTAGCCTCCAATATATGAGATATGTGTTAAAGAAAAAATGTCCTACACTAGATTACTCTCGAGTGTTGAGTTGAGTCCTTATGCATGATTCAAATCTATATGTGAGAATTGGGTAAAAGAAAAGGATGGGTAGATGACCCATATGATAAAGTCAATCCTTTGGATGAGTTAGGTCCTAGATGAAGTGACATATTTTGTGAATCTCATCATTAGTTGCAAGTGAGGTAATATATGAACTCTAGTTATGAGAGTATGATGCTTTGTGCAAAAGATACTCAAAATACATGTTATCCCTTCTTATTCTCTTTCTAAATATATGATGATAGAAACCTCACTTGAGCTATATGGATGATTTATATATGAGGAGTCACTTGTACAAGCTTGACCTATTCTATATTCCCCCCCTATATCATACATGTAGCACCCAAGATTGAAATAATGATAAGTTTGACTTTAAAATATTCTCTTCCCCTTCATATGAAACATGAAAGATATGATGATGAGATCATGGGATAAACTTAGTATATTCTCTTTTTCCCTTCACATAATACATGCAAGACATAAAAAGTTGAACTCATCAACTTGATATAAAGATATTTTTGGATCATGGGATGTATGATCAGAAATATAGTTGTAACTTTGATCCTTCTCAATGTATGCTTCTAAGTTGAGTATGACTATCACACCATAGGGTGAAAACCCTAATGGTCAAACATGTTACGTAAGCCCTTCTTAAGTAGAAAAAAAATTTCTAATATTAAGGGTGGAGATAAATCTACTCTAATCCTGAAATCATTAAAGATGTTAATGATGTTAGATTTGAATGATATGAATACCATGGCATATAAAAAAAATTCCTCTTAAACTTTAAAATGTATGAACAAAACCTATACCCTTAGAGGTGATGTAACCCTAAGATATCATAATGTCATGTTATAGCTAAGACATTAAGTGATTCTTCCATATATATAAGGTGGGGTGGACACACCCAAGAATCCCTAGACCCTAAGCTCACAAATTAGAGTGCACACAACTATGGTGGTCTTAGAATCTAAGTAATGATGAAGTATATGAAGTTGAACTCCTAAATAGCCTCTTAAGGATGAGATTAGTTGAATTTCAAGGACAAAATTCCTTTTAAGGTGGGGTGAATGTGATAACCTAGATTTTTGGGTTTAGATACCCCATATATAAATTGAAGACCATGAATGTTATGTAGATGTTTAGTGCCAAATTGAGGGGTCAATCATTCAATTTTGGACTCTTTCACTTAAAAAGGGTAAGCATAGATGCAATGAATGATTATTAGATCTATTTGAAATCCATTACAATGAATAGATTTTTATTCACCGACTTGGATACTTATGAGTGCAAGAGGTCGAATTAGTAGTTGTAATGAAATCAAGTGATCAATTGATGAGCCTTGAGGTATTTTAGGATCATAACAAGTGTTGTTGGACATGTTGGACCAATATTTGATGATTGCTTAAATTGAATTCAAGGCATATACATCTATTTTATAAGGTTGTTTGGAGAATTTTTTTTCATGACCAATTAATGGATCTTTGTGCCTCAAACTTTGGTATAAGCCACTTTAGGATATCGTGAGCATATGTCTAAAATTATAGGATGTTTCAATCTTGTTGTAAAGAGATATAATTGTTTGAAGTTGAGGACATTCATGAAATAAAAGTGGTAGGACTTTGTTCTTTTGGTTATTGAGTTAGTAACCGTGACAATTTGATGTTACACTGAACTATCCTTTCTTGGGTATGGCTTTTAGCATGGAATGCATGGCCAGTATCTCACGCTTAGTTGAGAAGCGAGGGCCAGCTCCGAACTTTGTGGATAACGAGACTGACCAGGCCTATATTGTGCCTTCTTGAGCACATAACCCGGATACTGGTGATCAAAGAGCGATCACGGTGGCAGTGTGAGGTTGCCTCGTCGAAACTGCCCCGCATGGAGAACCGGCGGAGAAGACGCCACCATGACCAGGCTGAGAGGAGGCTGCGATCTCCACTGATCCCTCCCCGTCCACCCCCTACATGGAGGTACCCAACACAAGAGCGCTCTCTAGATCTGGACCTTATAGAGATGGCTGAGAGCAAGCAGAAGGCCTTGCTCGAGCCTTGAGGAAGCACTAACGGTGGCAAAGGTTCCCCAACGCTTCCTCTGGCGGCGCTGCATCCAGAGGGCATCATGGATGCAGAGGTTGCCAAAGAACCCTCCACCATCACCTCCAGCCACCAGATCTCAATCAGGGGGTCTGCTCACTCATGAGCTCATCGGAGGAGATGACGATCGTTGAGTTCCCAGCCTGGCATGGTCCAGGCTTTCACAACGGTGACAATAGGGGTCAGCGAGCTGACCACCCTATAGATCTAGGGCCTTTACCACTTAGGCGGGTGACCAAGGTCCTCACGTTGGAGCTAGGGAATGTGAGCGAGGCTCACCGGAGTCTGCAGCGGTGGAGACACTCATACAACATCAGGGACAGGGGTCGGGCACCTGTTCCCCCTGATCGGGGAGTAGCGAGCAAGGAGCAGCCGTCAAGGACTCTAGTACCTCCATGAATCTCTAGACTTTTCTGAACCGAAGATAAAGGATTCCAGTACCGGATCGTTCACCGGAGTCCGTCGCTGTGGCAGCACTTGCGTAGGGTGAGTAGTGCGTAGGGGAATTTGATCCCGAACGCGTTGGGCAAGACGAGACAGAGAGTCGGCGGCTCAGATAGGCCATCCATTGAACCAGCAAGAAAATTGGACACTCAACCCGGAACCAGACAGCTCATCCAAGCCAGGAAGGCAAGAGTTGTGCCCCCCATGGCGGCCACATGGCATCGCATGATTGGCCACAATAAGGTAATTCCCAGAAATTCCCCCGATTTTGCATAATTCATAATAAATAGCATGTTTATCAGAAAAATACAAATAAGGTATCAAAATGCTCAGAAAAATGAGTAGAACAATATATAAGCATAATATCAACCTTTTAATGCTTTAATATTAGTGATATCATGTAAAGTGTATTATGCTTGTTTCATGAGTAATAAATATCAAACAATGGCCTAAAATCATGATAAAATGTCAGTAAGTCTATAATCATGTTTAGAATCCATATGATGTCAATAATTATGATGTTGATGCATGAAATCATGTAATTTGATTAATATGGCTAATTAGGGATAATAACACTAAAGGTAATACAATTAATGCATACATGCTCAATAAATGATGAAATTCACAGAACATTCTCATATCTGTAACTGAAAGATAATATGTAAATATGAGACTAGTTTTGTACACGAAATTCATGTTGTAAGAAGATGAACCTTGATACATGGATTGTAACCCTAACTTGAATAATATATATACATACTAGGGTTATTATGTGCACAAAAAGGATATGGGACCTAATATTCAGATAATGAATCATAATCTGGAAAATGACATCAGTAAGATAAATATAAGACAATAATGCAAGTAAACGTTGGAATATCCTAATAGGATAATATAAACCCTAATGAACATGACTAGGGTTAAGATGATGAGAATCTGATGATAGTATGTGGTCTTGTCTTAACCAGGTGATGACCAGATATCTAGATGAGTAAGAATGATTAGAAATCTCTAAACTCAGGTACATGGGTTTTTATTAAGTATAAGACTAGTTTTTATGGTTGCCTATGATATGTGATATCTTGAATGCTCGTATTTGGATATGATTGCTTGGTTGAGCTAGTATGAGTTATACTTCGCCAAATCTAATAGAACATAAATGAGTATGATGGGTTGTAGCTACTAGAGCACATAGCCTGGTGTGGATGTATGTTGCCTAACATGGATGTATGATTCCTTGGCCCATGTTAGATGTATGATGATACTATATTGCCCACACTAGATGTAAGTCAAGTGCAAGTATGTGTAGTACAATCACATCAAAGAGAATGCAATAAAAGGAATGTTTACCTGATTATCGCTTTAAACAATGTTTTCTTTTACTCTTTCTTCCTCAAGTTATTTCAATTATGCAAGCATATTAGTATGTATCTTTCTACCCACGTGCACAACACCTTGTGTGTTGATTCGTTGTTTCACGTATGTTTTAGGTTCAGAGATAGCATGGGAGGAAAAAGATGGGAGTGAGCAGTTGTACAGGTTGTACCTATTGTCTAAGATCCTGTTAGCATACATGTTCAGACTTATAGAATTTTCATTCAATATGTAACTGTAAATCATTTTGTAATAATTCATATTGTTATAAATATACTTGTTGAATGTTGAGAATTTTATGGTGTATGCATCATGGTTGTATGTTCATGTATGTGTATTATGCTTTTGCATCGCTCTCTGATATGATTGGATGATGTTCTTAGATTCCGACCTCTCATTCCCAATAGGGTTTGGGAGAAGACAAAATTCGGGGACATCACATCACAAGTAATGAGCGGAATCTAGTAACTCATCATTGCTATCCAAGTAACTCAGAAAGTTAGAGAACAACTTCAACCTACAATGTGTGATTAGAGTTACCCTGATCGTATAGTTCCTTTGCCACTGACATCCGGATTGAACTCAAGGCATGGAACGTCATCCTATTCAACATTCAATCCATGTTCCTTAACCTAGAGCAGACAGTCTAAGATGCATGTGAATTCACATATCATATATTGAATCACATGAGTATGACCATACAATTCTCAGTCTCACTTATCAAGGGCCCCTGGATATCATACTCCTTGTAGGAGGGACAAATCACATATCGATCACTCACAGTCAAGTCCCCCTGTGTCAAAGTCACCCAATCATCACCGTTATAACAACCCATATTTCAGGACTGTGTTTGATGATGTCAAAGTGTACCCAATCACATGTGATGAGTGTAGTGATTTCAAGTCTAAGAACCACAATCAACACCATCTCTATGAGACATGATTGTGACTACCATTCCATGGTATCCATGTATTTTTCTCACGGTGGGTCTGTCTGATATACTATTCTCTAACATATATCTGGGTTCTTGACTTGATATCATATAACATGGCTAATGAGACTCTGTCATCAGCAACACACACAGTAGTCATATGTATTACTATTGTCTATTTTGCTTCCACAGTAATATCTGACTAGGGACATAACAAGAATGTATGTACTCTTATCATACATATGGTCTCATTGTTTAGGTCCTTAACCTGAAGACATAAGTCATCAAGTCATATCATTCTTTATACATCTCTCATGTATGTGTCATCATCTTATAACGGAGACAAACATAATAGATAGAATTACCTTTATCATTATCAAATCAAGTATCACATGCCTCATTGCAATCATCTTATGATTGGGCCTTTGGGCATACTATACCAACAAAATCTCACTTGCACTTAGAGCCAATCACCCATGAATCATATTCCAAGTGATCTTAACATGGCAATCATGTTTTTGCTGCACAAGTGCTTTTATAGTGGGTAAGAAGCATTTTCTTCATGTCGGTATAATGCATGTTTCACATCCCCTCATTGTAGACAACTTGTACGAGATGGAAGTGTTGTAGTATGCTATCTAAAATTCCTTTGCTTAACCAGTAGCTCCATTGTTGTCCCAATATTACTACTGAGTCACCAATGGTCGGAACCTCCATCCATATGAACTTCTAGATGCATACAATATCCTTTACAGTGTTTGTAACACTAAGGTACTCGGCTTCTTATTGTAGAATTAGTCAATTGTTTTATGTTGGAACATTTCCAACTAACAATTCTTATTCCAAGGTGAAATAAAATTTTGTCATTTTGGAAGCTTGCATTGGTGTAACTCTTTACACCCAACTCTTCCTGATTAACATAACTAAAGAACTAATAATTTAGTACTTCACAAGTACATAAAGATGTCCTTCATGGTATTCCAGTAACTCATACTAGAGTTCGACAAATATCCATTCGTCATGTCCAATACATACAAGATAACTAGATATTTATATCATCTAGTCATACAAGATGATGATTTCATATCTTTTTGTCATGTCCAATACATACAAGATGATGAGTTCGTATATTCTTGTCATGTCCAATACATACAAGATAGTTAGTTCATAATTCTTATCATATCCAATACATACAAGATAATGAGATGAGTTCATACATGATAGATCCAATTGCAAATGCATATGGCATATATCCATGTGTTCCATATTCTTCATAATAATTGGGACACCTTTCTCTCAAGAGACTAACTCCATGGAACATGGATAAGTTTTCTCTCATCATGCCGAACCCTTTCAATATTTTGTCGCTGTATGTTCTCTTTCTTAGGTCAAGAAGGTCTCTTGATCTGTCTCTATAGATCTTGATTCCAGTCACATATTGATTTTCCCATCAATATGTGGAATATATATATGCTCCCACTAAATTCTTGTAATCACACCTTACATCTTCATTCTGACTCAATTCAAACTCTTTGACTATCTTGTCAAATTGAAGATCCAATTTTAAGGTGCTTGCTTCAATCTAAAGATTGATCTATGCAGCTTTATAGACTTTATTTACATTATTGGATTTATAAACCTTTAGGTTGTATTACATACACATCATGCACAATATTCCATTTAAGTAATGTGGTTATAACATCCATATGCCAAATCTCATTGTCATATTAAGCTACAATGGCAAGCATTATCTAGATGGATTTATCCCTGGTAACTGTTGAAAAGATTTCACCATGTTCAATACCTTGAATGTAACATCCCTGACCTGGGTTATGAGTTAACCCTAGGTGTTTTACCTAATTATGTAATTAAGATACTGGTGATTATCATTTGGCATGTAGTTAAATTCTTGAGGAAAACATATTTCCATTTCTGCCCTAATTGAACAATGTTTTAGTATTGTTTTGTAATACAGGAACCTATGTGCAAATTACCCAGCTAAAGGGGTTAACTTGCAAATTTCACATGTTTAGATGTTCCTCTGATGTTGAGACATCATGAGAATGATTATGGTAAAGTTTGAAGGATTTCCCAAGCTTGAGCACCAAGGTGCAGCTGTGGAAGCAATCCCTGTGCTTGAAACCCTAGTTTTGGGGTAAAATGCAATTTACCCAAAATTTGGAGTGCAACTTGTAAATTTCATCTTATAAAATATCTTTTATAACTTTTTTCATCATTTAGAGTAGAAATGATGAAGATGGCACTTCATTTGAATAATCATATAATAAATGAACACCTTTGTGATTGAATAATCAAGGTGTAAGTATAACAACCTTTTATATGTGTACTTTAGTAATGGGTTGATCTTCTTTGCCTTCAATTCTTGGCCTTAGAAGGAGATTGTCCTTAGAAATAAGGAGTAGGGACGAGCAAAGAAGAAAGGAAGGACTTAGATGAGAAATGGGATAAAGTAGAAGCTTTATGGAGAAATCTCACCCAAAATATATATACCACTTCCTTTGCAAGAAAAGGAACGTTTCTTTCATTCCCTCACTTATCCCCCTTGCTCAAACCGACTAAGGCAGAGCTCTGGATCATAGGAGAATGACCAGGGAGTTCAAGGTAAGTTTGGATCATCCCTTTTGCTTGAATTCATGGAGGAAACTCGATTTCAAGGTTGAATTCATGGCTAGCTCACCTAGCTTTATCTTTCTAGCCATTCCTTTCCAACTTTTCCTTGGAGAATTCACCTTGGCCGACCTATGGAGCTCAAAGACGCCATTAAAGACCTGAAGCTTGGAAGCTTGGAGCTCAAGCAACAACCTTTAGGCGGGTTTTATAACTCTAAACCTTATGCTTTGATTATACATCTTTTTCTATGCATATAGTTGCTAGTTCTTCTTCTTCCCTATCTTCCCTTGCATCCTTGCAAGAAAAATCGTGAAGAACTGCTACTGTTCTTGAGGTAGAAGATAAGGGCATTAATTCCTATTCTTATCCACGGATTTCCACTTTACCAAACGACCTCCACCAATTGCCCATACGGTTTACACAACCATTTGGTGGGCAAACGGTTTCAGGGTCGCGTTGACCAAGTGACGACCATATGGTAATCTTGTTTATAATTATGTAGGTTAATCACCCAAAAAATTTTAGGGGTTAAATCCAAAGGAATCGTGAGATATAAGCAAATCAATTAGCAAATCCAATTGAATTAAGTTCTGATTTTCAATCTGTTTAATTTTCCCTTTTTGGGCAAACGGTCTCAAGACCATTTAAGATGGTTGACCAAGCGTTGACCATTTGGGATTACTGTTCATAATGAGGTTGATTAATGACTCACCAATTTGATGGATTAATTCCAAACGAGTTATGAGTTGAAGGTTGATTAATAGGGCAAATCCTAATTGAAATCAGTGCTGAAATTCCAATGAGTTAATTAGTGATTTTGGGTTGATTAGCCCAAACGGTCTCAAGACCGTTTGGGGAATCATCCAAACGGTCTCAAGACCGTTTGGGGATCACCCAAGACCTTTTAGAGGTCTGGGGTCAAGAATAGTTGACCAATTGAAGGTCCAAAGGTACCAAACCATATTGCAATTAAGTATTGATGTGATGATCAACTCAATAGATCAAACCTTGATGAATTCTCACTATAGTCCAAAGATTGGATGGGCAAACGGTCTCAAGACCGTTTGGAACTCATCCAAACGGTCTCAAGACCGTTTGGTGTCAACCCAAGACCGTTTGGAGGTCTAGGGTTAAGGTAATTTGATCAATTGAGGGCCCAATTACAGTGGGTTATTGAAATAATCAAATTGCTGATTTGTGACTTAATTAAGGTTCAACCCCTATCAAATCAACTTAGATTTTGATGAATTCTTGGGAAAACGGTCTCAAGACCGTTTGGAGGTTATCCAAATGATCCCAGGACCGTTTGGTCCAAGTTTGAGCCCGATTGGAGGACAATTGATGGGATCAACTTCGATTTGATTCACATTGTTGAGTGTTGATGGTTGAATGTTTATAGACCTTAATTGAACCAACTCCAACCCTAATTGGATATCAATTGAGGGTCAATTGAGTGACCAATTGGTTAAGGATAACCCTAATTGTCTCAATTGATAAGTGGCTAACAAGGATTTGGCCAATTGAAGGCTTCAACATAGAAAACCCCAATCGTTTATAACCTTTAATCCACTTTTGAGGTCCAAACGGTTTGAGCCCATTTGGACCAAACGGTCTCAAGACCGTTTGGGCTCAAACGATCTCAAGGTCATTTGGACCAATCGATCTCAAGATCGTTTAAGATCAAACGGTTTCAAACTGCATAAGCTTCAAACGGTTTGAAAGTCAACTCTCCCCAAACGGTCAACACACCCAAACGGTCTCAAGACCGTTTGAGACCAAACGGTCTCCAGACCGTTTGAGGTTAAACGGTCTCAAGACCGTTTGAGACCAAACGGTCTCAAGACCGTTTGGTGGTTGAAGGTTGAAACCGTTTGAAGGTTTTCAAGGTTGTTTATACTTAATCACTTGAAGGTGTAAATGGTTCAATTGTGATATAATCTAAACCCTAATGGTAACTTAGGACATTAACGGACTAAATGACTAATGAATTAACCCATGATGACGATCAATGGGTAATTTACCAAAATGTCCTTGAAGGGTTCAATTGAGTTATACCTTGTTCTAATCAAACCCTAATCACATGATAGTGGTGTTTTGGCTTATGATAGTCAATAAGGACTTAACCCAACCTAATCTAGAGTGATGTAATCATCACCTATGAGTAAGAGGAGAGAGAATATCCCAATTATGGTTGAAATCCAAGTAATGTACCTTCAATATATATATATAAATGTACATGATTAGGGTATGATCCACCTATGTGAGATCATGAAAACCTTATTTATGATAATTGATGAATCTTAATCTTATCTGAGGACTTTAATGATGATGTTTCTCATACATGGTGATGTTATGAGATCAATTCACCAATAGGTGAATAGTAAACCCTAATTCTAGGATGATGACATGTATTGTGAATAGTAAACCCTAATTGATGAAAATCAGGGAAACCTAGCTCTTGTATGAGTAGGGAGATACAACTTCTTTAAATGAGTTATTTATTATTATCAGTTGATTTAACCATGCAGGTTCCTATATGAGGATGATCATATCCAGGTATGGATGATGATACTATATTCATTGAAAGCATGTTGTTAGCTCTATGAATAGTGATTTATCCTGATGCCTTGTTAATAGCATCTTATGAGATTGATAGGTTGTGAGAGCCATGAATACCATCAAGGTCATGCTTTAAGAGATGACTTGTGATGAGAGTACTGAGAAATGATGATTATGTGAGTTAGACTTGATACATTTAGTATTCTACTTTCATAACTGATGTTCTAATGATTAATGTTTGAAAACATGTATGATGTTAAAAGAATACTAAAATGTACCTAACTAATCAAGTATAATCATACCATGTAGAGCCCTGATCATAGATCCATCATTGTCAGGAGTTAAATGATGGTGAAACAGGTTTTCCTAAGGGAACTCCTGGATCACATACTTTTGAGTATGTGGGGAAAATGGATGTGAATGTCCTTACATCCTAGTGTAGGAATTGATGTAGATGTATCTTAATCTATCAATCCTTCACTATGGGTTATGTCGGGGTGATGTAACACTAATCTCCTGAGAAAGTCTTTTATACCGCATCGATGAGAGATAAACAAGAAATCCCTCGATGGCGAAGAGAGTACAGAATGCCACTGTGACTCTAATAGCGAAGTACCAGAATACCTTGGTAAGCTATAGTAGCAGAGACATTAGATGTCATGCATGTTGAACCTCACACTGACTGAGGAAGATGAGGTCATAAGAATCTGGCTCTTTTGATGACCTATGTATGATACCGATGCGACTTAATAGTGATCGGTTGGAGTATGAACGGTATACCTCATCTCCACAGGGCATAATGATGTTTGTAAAACATAATCAACCGTGTAGCATATCTGCTTAGGTTGATCCACGAGATACATTGATTGAAGATACATTACTTAGTATACATGTTCTTCATATTCCTTAAATGTTGTTGTTCTAATTGATAACAATCTGCTGTTGATTACCTTGAAGCTTTTATTGCCTATGTTGTTCTTGAATTGTTATAATAAAGCTTCTGGCGAAGAGTTATAACTCTCGCTGGGACAATTATTTAAAATTGTCTCACCCCGTAGATTTCAACCTTTTTAGGTGGTCATCGAGGACGAAGGAATCAGTCTGCAGGTGGACAGTATCAGCAACAGCAGCACCAGGAACAGTAGTAAATCTCAGGTGGAGATTCAGACTGCTGAGTTGTGTAGTTAGATAGTCAGTCCTATGTGTTCTCTGTACTCTCAGGTCCTTGGAGTCTTTTGGTCTGAGATTTTGGTTCTAAGTTCTTGAGATTTTGTATCATGTTGTATATAATTACTCAAGAAGTAATTATCAAAGATGTAAACAGTTTATCTCCTTTTATGAAAGAAGTTTTTATGGATTCAAGCTCTTATCTCGAAAAGTTTTAATTTTCCGTGATTTTTGTCTTCCGCTGTTAATCGAACCGTTTCTACTACTTTTAAATCGTGTTTATATCGTGGTTTGGAGATCAGAGCCCACAATTAGTGGTATTAGAGCTCTAGGTTCGCTGAGTCTACAGAGACATAGTAATTATGATGTCGAGTCTATCCTTAGTATTTCTTTCTTATCTAATAGAGTCTTCTGCTCCTCAGGAGAAGAAGATAATTAAGAATGTCTGAACCACATGAGGAGTTCGTGGCAGAAAGTAGTGTTGCTGCACCCCAAGGAGGTGCAAGGAACCTGGAGATAGAACAACCTGTACCTGAGCCACCCAGAGAGCCACCTCAGTTTGACCCAGCTGACATGGAAAACCCAGCTGTTCAAACTATGTTCGGGAAGTTTATGACTGCCATGACACACATCACTGACAGGATGCCCATGCCTGCACCTAGGGCACCTGCCCAGCCTGAAGGACAAGGTATCGGTAAGACGTTCGAGTGACTTCGTCGTGTCGGAGCAACCGAATACTTTGGAACAACTGATCCTGCAGATGTCGGTCTGTGGTTGACCGAATTGGAAAAAGCTTTTAGAATCCTCAACATCCCAGAAGCTCATAAGGTTAGACACACTGTCTATCTTCTCAAGGGAAGTGTTGGTCACTGGTGGACCATGGAAGAGAAGAAGAGGCCTAGAGTGGAGATATCGTGGGAAGATTTCCGTCGGGAATTTATCAATAGATATTTTCCAAAGACCTTCCTAGATGAGAAGATCTCTCGGTTTGAGAGACTGAGGCAGGGCATGATGAACATTAGCGAGTATGAAGCTAAGTTCATGGAGTTACTGCGGTTTTGTCCGCACATGGCTGCCACAGAAGAAGAAAGAATCAGAAGGTTCGAGAAGGGTTTAAACGCCGACTTGACTACTCCCGTGTGTACCCTAGAGAATCGGGAGATGTTTGCTACCTTCGTTGAGTCAGTCAGAAGGATAGAGAAATACGTAGTCGAGAAGAGACAAACCCATAAAAGATATCCGCAGTTCCAGAGTTCTTCATCTAGAGACTTTAAGAAGCCTAGATTCTCTGCACCTACACCTCCACCACCCAGAACGAGTGCTCAAACACAGTGGTCACCGAGTAGAGGCAGGGGACGAAGCCTACCTCAACAAGAGACTCGTAGTTCAGCATCGATGTCAGTCACAAGACCACCCAGACCACAAGAACTGGAGAGGAGCTGTTACAACTATGGGAAGGTGGGGCATTTAATGAAGGACTGTGGATCTAGGCCTGTCAGTGTGACACAACCTCAGAGGCAGAGTCAACAGGGATCTCAGACAAGGCAATCTCAGGGGGCAGCTCGAGGACGTGGACAAGCGTCTCAAGCTGGATCATCAGCACCACCTCAACACCAGACGACAGCAAGGTTCTATGCTATGAACCCACCTGATGCAGTGGTCAATCCACGAGTAGTGGCAGGTCAGATGGAACTTTTATATTCTAATATGTCTAAATCCTGTGTGGTATCTGTTCTAATTGACCCAGGTGCTACGCACTCCTTTGTCACTCGGAGAGTGATTCGTAACTGCTATATGACAATTAGTCATAGGGCAGATAGCTTGTTTTTGGAGACTCCGTTGAGTGGGTCTGCTGTGTTGTAGGAGGTATGCTCTCCCTGCATTCTCTTCTTTTCTGATCATAGCATTCAAGTGGACCTTATACCACTTGATATGCAAGGATTTGATATAATCCTCGGGATGGATACCTTGGAGAAGTATCGAGTTGTCTTGGATTGTGAATCCAAGCTTGCTGTGTTTGCTGATAAAAACAACACGTGGATCTTTCAAGGAGAAAGGAAGATTCTGCCCACCTATCTTGTGTCAGCTATGGTTGCTGATAAGCTGATGAGGCAAGGATGTTATGCATTCTTGGCCCATGTAGTAGATGTTACCAAAGAAGGTCTCAACCCTACTGAAGTTCCTATAGTCAGGGAATTCAAGGACGTGTTTCCTGAAGAACTTCCATGTATACCACTTCCTCGGGAAATTGATTTTGAAATCAATTTGATCCCAGACACAAAACCTATAGCCCAGACACCATATAGGATGGCGCCTGCTGAGATGGCAGAACTCAAGAAATAGCTTCAAGAGTTACTTGAGAAAAGTTTTATCCGACCGAGCACTTCACCTTGGGGTGCTCCGGTTTTGTTTGTTAGAAAGAAAGATGGGTCAATGCGGTTGTGCATTGATTATAGACAACTCAATAAAGTAACGATAAAGAATAAGTACCCTCTGCCGAGGATTGATGACCTCTTTGACCAGTTGCGTGGTGCAACAGTCTTCTCAAAGATAGACTTGAGGTCAGGATATCATCAACTCCGTATTAAGGATAGTGACATATCCAAGTCTGCCTTTAGGACAAGATATGGTCACTATGAGTTCACGTTTATGTCGTTTGGACTAACCAATGCACCAGCTGCATTTATGGAACTCATGAATAGAGTTTTTCAACCTTTCCTTGATCAGTGTGTTGTCGTCTTCATAGATGACATTCTGATTTTTAGCAAGGATGCTCAGTAGCATGAGCAGCATCTTCGCCAAGCTTTGACCTTGCTAAGAGAACACAAGTTGTATGCTAAGTTTAGCAGGTGAGTTCTGGCTGCCGGAGGTAGCTTTTCTTGGACATGTGATATCTACCTCGGGAATTCGTGTTGACCCTACAAAGGTAGAATCTGTTCTACAGTGGGAACAACCGAAGACGCCGACGGAGATTCGAAGTTTCCTAGGGTTAGCAGGCTATTATCGAAGGTTCATTAAGAACTTTAGTTCCATAGCCTTACCCTTGACAAAGTTGACCCGGAAAGAAGTTCCTTTTGACTGGAGCGATAAGTGCCAGCAATCTTTTCAGTTGTTGAAGGAAAAGTTGACAAGTGCACCAGTACTTGTGTTACCTGAGCAAGGCAAAGGATACATAGTTTTCTGTGATGCCTCCAAGAATGGACTCGGATGTGTGTTGATGCAGAATAAACAAGTGATTTCTTTTGCTTCCCGACAGCTTAAGAAACACGAAGACAATTATCCGACACACGATCTAGAGTTAGCTGTTGTGGTTCATTCCTTGATGATCTGGAGACACTATCTCTACGGAGAGACATTCCAGATTTTCACAGATCACAAGAACCTTAAGTATATCTTCTCTTAGCATGAGCTTAACATGAGGCAACGTCGCTGGATGGAGTTAATCAAGGACTACGATTGTATAATGGATTACCATCCAGGGAAGGCCAATGTTGTGGAAGATGCCTTGAGTAGGAAATCAGCAACATCAACCATGGATAGAGCACAACTAAACTCTTTAGTATGCTCTAAGAGAGATATTCTTATCTCTTTAAGGCAAGACAATGTACAGTTGAAGGTGTCATTGTTAGCCGGGTTGTTGGCTGAGATGCATATTAAACCTACCCTAAGAGAGCAGATAAAGGAGGCACAACAAGTTGATGTTGTAGTTCAGCAGATTAGATCAGAGTATGGAAATGAGAAGCGAGATGGTTTCCATGACTCAGATGATCAAATAGCCTGTTATCATGGGAGGATGATAGTGCCAGATGTGGACAACTTGAGGAAGTTAGTCCTGGAAGAAGCTCATTCTTCGATGTATGCCATGCATCCAGGGAGCACCAAGATGTATCGAAACTTGAAAGATATGTATTGGTGGCCTGGAATGAAGAAGGATGTTGCAGAGTTTGTTCTGAGGTGTCCTGTGTGTCAGCAAGTTAAAGCTGAAAACCAGAAGCCTGCAGGAACAATGCAACCCTTACCCATACCACAGTGGAAGTGGGACCATGTTACCATGGACTTTGTTGTTGGCCTACCCAGGACAAGCAAAGGACATGATTCCATTTGGGTAGTTGTTGATAGGTTGACTAAGACAGTGCATTTCTTACCTGTCAAAACAACCTATTCTGCGGAGAGGTTATCACAGTTGTATGTTCAAGAGATAGTGTGTTTGCACGGAGTTCCTGTCACTATAGTTTCTGACAGAGGTCCCCAGTTTACAAGTCGTTTTTGGGAGCAGTTACACAGATCCTTCATCACCAAGCTAAGGTTTAGTACGGCCTTTCATCCACAGACTGATGGACAGTCGGAAAGGACCATACAAACCTTGGAAGACCTGTTGAGAGCAGGTGTTCTCCAGTTTACCGGAAGTTGGGATCTACACCTAAGCTTGATAGAGTTTTCTTATAACAATAGCTATCAGCATAGTATTGATATGGCACCTTATGAAGCCTTGTATGGTAGACTTTGTAGATCACCCTTGTGTTGGTATGAGACTGGTGAGCATCAGTTGTTAGGACCCGATCTTATGCAGCAAACTACAGAAAAGATTAAGGTAATACAACAATAGATTAAGACTGCACAGGATAGGCAAAAATCTTATGCTGACAAGCGTCGTAGACCCTTAGAGTTCCAAGTCGGAGACAGAGTGTATCTCAAAGTCTCGCCTTGGAAAGGAGTTCTTCATTTTGGAAGAAAAGGGAAGTTAGCTCCTAGATTTATGGGGCCTTATCCAATCATTGAACGGATTGGAAAGGTAGCATATAAACTAGAGCTGCCACCAAAGTTACAGAGGTTACACCCTGTGTTTCACATTTCTATGCTGAGGAAATGTCACCCAGATACCGAGTCAGTTCTACAACCTATGGAAGTAGAATTGAATGAAGATATAACTTATGAGGAAGGACCAGTGTCAATCCTTGATAGTAGAACTAAAAAGCTAAAGAAGAAAGATATAAGCCTTGTGAAAGTCCTCTGGAACCACTGTGGTGTTGAAGAAACCACTTGGGAACTAGAGGAGGAGATGAGAAGGAAATACCCTGCTCTTTTCTCTTAATACGTTTTATCGATTTCGGGGACGAAATCCTTGTAAGGGGTGGATAATTTGTAACATCCCTGACCTGGGTTATGAGTTAACCCTAGGCGTTTTGCCTAATTATGTAATTAAGATACTGGTGATTATCTTTTGGCATGTAATTAAACTCTTGAGGAACACATATTTCCATTTCTGCCCTAATTGAACAATGTTTTAGTATTATTTTGTAATACAGGGACCTATGTGCAAATTACCCAGCTAAAGGGGTTCACTTGCAAATTTCACATGTTGAGATGTTCCTATGATGTTGAGACATCATGAGAATGATTATGGTAAAGTTTGAAGGATTTCCCAAACTTGAGCACCAAGGTGCAGTTGTGGAAGCAATCCCTGTGCTTGAAACCCTAGTTTTGGGGTAAAATGCAATTTACCCAAAATTTGGAGTGCAACTTGTAAATTTCATCTTCTAAAATATCTTTTATAACTTTTTTCATAATTTAGAGTAGAAATGATGAAGAGGGCACTTCATTTGAATAATCATATAATAAATGAACACCTTTGTGATTGAATAATCAAGGTGTAAGTATAATAGCCTTTTATATGTGTACTTTAGTAATGGGTTGATCTTCTTTGCCTTCAATTCTTGGCCTTAGAAGGAGATTGTCCTTAGAAATAAGGGGTAGGGACGAGCAAAGAAGAAAGGAAGGACTTAGATGAGAAATGGGATAAAGTAGAAGCTTTATGGAGAAATTTCACCCAAAATATATATACCACTTCCTTTGCAAGCAAAGGAACGTTTCTTTCATTCCCTCACTTATACCCCTTGCTCAAACCGACTAAGGCAGAGCTCTGGAGCATAGGAGAATGACCAGGGAGTTCAAGGTAAGTTTGGATCATCCCTTTTGCTTGAATTCATGGAGGAAACTCGATTTCAAGGTTGAATTCATGGCTAGCTCACCTAGCTTTATCTTTCTAGCCATTCCTTTCCAACTTTTCCTTGGAGAATTCACCTTGGCCGACCTGTGGAGCTCAAAGACACCATTAAATACCTGAAGCTTGGAAGCTTGGAGCTCAAGGAACAACCTTTAGGCGGGTTTTATAACTCTAAACCTTATGCTTTGATTATACATCTTTTTCTATGCATATAGTTGCTAGTTCTTCTTCTTCCCTATCTTCCCTTGCATCCTTGCAAGCAAAATCGTGAAGAACTGCTACTGTTCTTGAGTTAGAAGATAAAGGCATTAATTCCTATGCTTATCCACGGATTTCCACTTTACCAAACGACCTCCACCAATTGCCCATACGGTTTACACAACCATTTGGTGGGAAAACGGTTTCAGGGTCGTATGAAGGCAAACGGCCTTCAAGACCGTTTGGTCACGTTGACCAAGCAACGACCGTATGGGAATCTTGTTTATAATTATGTAGGTTAATCACCCACAACATTTGAGAGGTTAACTCCAAAGGAATCGTGAGATATAAGCAAATCAATTAGCAAATCCAATTGAATTAAGTTCTGATTTTCAATCTGTTTAATTTGACCTTTTTGGGAAAACGGTCTCAAGACCGTTTAAGATGGTTGACCAAGCATTTACCGTTTGGGATTACTGTTCATAATGATGTTGATTAATGACTCACCAAATTTTATGGATTAAATCCAAACGAGTTATGAGTTGAAGGTTGATTAATAGGGAAAATCCTAATTGAAATCAGTGCTGAAATTCCAATGAGTTAATTAGTGATTTTGGGTTGATTAGCCCAAACGGTCTCAAGACCGTTTGGGGAATCATCCAAACGGTCTCAAGACCATTTGGGGATCACCCAAGACCGTTTAGAGGTCTGGGGTCAAGAATAGTTGACCAATTGAAGGTCCAAAGGTACCAAACCATATTGCAATTAAGTATTGATGTGATGATCAACTCAATAGATCAAACCTTGATGAATTTTCACTAGAGTCCAAAGATTGGATGGGCAAACGGTCTCAAGACCGTTTGGAACTCATCCAAACGGTCTCAAGACCGTTTGGTGTCAACCCAAGACCGTTTGGAGGTCTAGGGTTAAGGTAATTTGATCAATTGAGGGCCCAATTACAGTGGGTTATTGAAATAATCAAATTGCTGATTTGTGACTTAATTAAGGTTCAACCCCTATCAAATCAACTTAGATTTTGATGCATTCTTGGGAAAACGGTCTCAAGACCGTTTGGAGGTTATCCAAAAGATCCCAAGACCGTTTGGGCCAAGTTTGAGCCCGATTGGAGGACAATTGATGGGATCAACTTCGATTTGATTCACATTGTTGAGTGTTGATGGTTAAATGTTTATAGACCTTAATTGAACCAACTCCAACCCTAATTGGATATCAATTGAGGGTCAATTTAGTGACCAATTGGTTAAGGATAACCCTAATTGTCTCAACTGATAAGTGGCTAACAAGGATTTGGCCAATTGAAGGCTTCAACATAGAAAACCCCAATCGTTTATAACCTTTAATCCACTTTTGAGGTCCAAACGGTCTCAAGACTGTTTGAGGCCAAACAGTCTCAAGACCGTTTGGGCTCAAATGATCTCAAGGTCATTTGGACTAATCGATCTCAAGATCATTTAAGATCAAACGGTTTCAAACCGCATAAGCTTCAAACGGTTTGAAAGTCAACTCTCCCCAAACGGTCAACACACCCAAACGGTCTCAATACCATTTGTGACCAAACGGTCTCAAGACCGTTTGGTGGTTGAAGGTTGAAACCGTTTGAAGGTTTTCAAGGTTGTTTATACTTAATCACTTGAAGGTGTAAATGGTTCAATGGTGATCTAATCTAAACCCTAATGGTAACTTAGGACATTAAGGGACTAAATGACTAATGAATTAACCCATGATGACGATCAATGGGTAATTTACCAAAATGTCCTTGAAGGGTTCAATTGAGTAATACCTTGTTCTAATCAAACCCTAATGACATGACAGTGGTGTTTTGGCTTATGATAGTCAATAAGGACTTAACCCAACCTAATCTAGAGTGATGTAATCATCACCTATGAGTAAGAGGAGAGAGAAGATCCCAATTATGGTTGAAATCCAAGTAATGTACCTTCAATATATATATATAAATGTACATGATTAGAGTATGATCCACCTATGTGAGATCATGAAAACCCTATTTATGATAATTGATGAATCTTAATCTTATCTGAGAATTTTAATGATGATGTTTCTCATACATGGTGATGTTATGAGATCAATTCACCAATAGGTGAATAGTAAACCCTAATTCTAGGATGATGACATGTATTGTGAATAGTAAACCCTAATTGATGAAAATCAGGGAAACCTAGCTCTTGTATGAGTAGGGAGATACAACTTCTTTAAATGAGTTATTTATTGTTATCAGTTGATTTAACCATGCAGGTTCCTATATGAGGATGATCATATCCAGGTATGGATGATGATACTATATTCATTGAAAGCATGTTGTTAGCTCTATGAATAGTGATTTATCCTGATGCCTTGTTAATAGCATCTTATGAGATTGATAGGCTGTGAGAGCCATGAATACCATCAAGGTCATGCTTTAAGAGATGAATTGTGATGAGAGTACTGAGAAATGATGATTATGTGAGTTAGACTTGATACATTTAGTATTCTACTTTCATAACTGCTGTTCTAATGATTAATGTTTGAAAACATGTATGATGTTAAAAGAATATTAAAATGTACCTAACTAATCAAGTATAATCATACCATGTAGAGCCCTGATCATAGATCCATCATTGTCAGGAGTTAAATGATGGTGAAACAGGTTTTCCTAAGGGAACTCCTGGATCACATACTTTTGAGTATGTGGGGAAAATGGATGTGAATGTCCTTACATCCTAGTGTAGGAATTGATGTAGATGTATCTTAATCTATCAATCCTTCACTATGGGTTATGTCGGGGTGATGTAACACTAATCTCCCGAGAAAGTCTTTTATACCGCATCGATGAGAGATAAACAAGAAATCCATCGATGGAGAAGAGAGTACAGAATGCCATTGTGACTCTAATAGCGAAGTACCAGAATACCCTGGTAAGCTATAGTAGCAGAGACATTAGATGTCCTGCATGTTGAACCTCACACTGACTGAGGAAGATGAGGTCATAAGAATCCGGCTCTTTTGATGACCTATGTATGATACCGATGCGACTTAATATTGATCGGTTGGAGTATGAACGGTATACCTCATCTCCGCAGGGCATAATGATGTTTGTAAAACATAATCAACCGCGTAGCATATCTGCTTAGGTTGATCCACGAGATACATTGATTGAAGATACATTACTTAGTATACATGTTCTTCATATTCCTTAAATGTTGTTGTTCTAATTGATAACAATCTGTTGTTGATTTCCTTAAAGCTTTTATTGCCTATGTTGTTCTTGAATTGTTATAATAAAGCTTCTGGCGAAGAGTTATAACTCTCGCTGGGACAATTATTTAAAATTGTCTCACCCCGTAGATTTCAACCTTTTTAGGTGGTCGTCGAGGACGAAGGAATCAGTCTGCAGGTGGACAGTATCAGCAGCAGCAGCACCAGGAATAGCAGTAAATCTCAGGTGGAGATTCAGACTGCTGAGTTGTGTAGTTAGATAGTCAGTCCTATGTGTTCTCTGTACTCTCAGGTCCTTGGAGTCTTTTGGTCTGAGATTTTGGTTCTAAGTTCTTGAGATTTTGTATCATGTTGTATATAATTACTCAAAAAGTAATTATCAAAGATGTAAACAGTTTATCTCCTTTTATGAAAGAAGTTTTTATGGATTCAAGATCTTATCTCGAAAAGTTTTAATTTTCCGTGATTTTTGTCTTCCGCTGTTAATCGAACCATTTCCGCTACGTTTAAATCGTGTTTATATCGTGGTTTGGAGATCAGAGCCCACATTGAACTTGTTAGAAACTCTTTTCAACCAACTTACCCTCCATCTCAGTCTTCTTTTGGAAGACACAAAAGTACCCTATTGGTTTTACCCCTTCACGTGGATCAACCAAGGTCATACTTTGTTGATGTACATGGGGTTCATCTTGGATTTCATGGCTTCAAGCCATATCTTAATTTCTGGCTCTCATTAGCTTCTAGGTAGATTGTTCACTCATCATATGATCAACTCACCACCTTCTTGTCCATAAGATATCATATATCACTCAAGATCTAGGCGTGTTCTACCATAACCATGTGTTATGTGTGTTAATTAACGAACTTTGAGATTCCACAACATTTTGTGATTCTTTGTATTCCCATTGTAAAGCATGTGCCCAAAAGGAAATTTGAAGTTTTAGCTAGTAATCACACTCTGACTTATCAAGGTGTGATTCCTTCTTTCTAATACACTTCTCATGATACACTATCACTGTGTTTCAGATGGAGTCCATCATGATACATTATCATCATCTTCCAGAAGGTTCTCAAACTCTTGGTTCATAGTATTTCCATATAAATCATGTCAAAATTTAATACTTATACCAAGTTTGTTATGTACTTCATTATGATCTCCTTTAACACTTCAAGAGATTCATGTTTGTATTTTATTAAATACAAACTACCATATCTACTGAGTTCATTAGTAAATATATTGAAGTACTATTGATTACCTTTAGCATTTATTCTCCCTACTACATAATAGGCCTTTGGCGTCGGTTGTTTATGCCCTTTTAGCGACAGTTCCAAAGCAATGCCTATGTGGGCACCGCTAAAGGTCGAACTCTTCGGCGTCGGTTTTATAACCTATGCCAAAAGGCTTCACACCACCGAAAATGTGCCAGCAGGGCACCGATAGGCATCAGTCATTTATAGTAAGCCGACGCCAAAAGGCTTCGCGCCACAAAAAGGGTGCCATCTAGGACACCATCTGCATCAGTTTGCAACTAAAACATCGACGCCATATTCCTAGACGCCACAGTCGTGCTTCCCTGCACGGCCGTGTTTAGTACTATAGGCGTCGGTTTTATACTAATAAGCGACGCTATTTCCCGCCACGTCCGTGCTTTCCTGCACGGTCGGGTTGTTTGTCACATTAGGCGGCAGTTTTTATCCAATAACTGACGATGTAAGCCTTTGATGACAATTTTCTATAAATAACCAAGCCTATATTTTAATTTTTTTCTTATCAGTTTGCAGGCCTGCTGTGGCTGGTCAGTAGGATGAGAACCTGCAGTTCAGTTTTGAACTGTAGGTTTACGACATCCATTGATATCAGCCAACAAATAGGCCACAAACCTGCAAAATCAACAAATATACTTTTCACACAAGTAGATACATTCAGACATCAATTCAATTCTCACATTCACACATGTAGAAACATTCAAATACATGTAGAAACATTCAGACATGTATAAACATTCAAAAATATTCATTGACAAAATATCATTAATAAATGTGTACCACCTATCCCATCCTTGAATACCTAATCTCACTAGTAAGTGTATAATGTGTATTGGGTTTTCGAGAAAATTTCAGCAACATTTCCCTGTTTGTTCTCTAAGTACATATGTACTTAGAGAACAAACGGGGAAATGCTGCCGAAATTTTCTCAAAAACGCAATACACATTATACACTTACATCCTAAGTGAGATTAGGTGTTCAAGAATAGTCCCAAACCGGGGACTATCCAAGATTTACTCCTAATGAGTAAATCTTGGATGGGTTTCTAGGCCAACAAAATATAACACCAGTCCATTGTCCACAACCCCATGCCACACACAATTTTCTTATAAAAACACTCATGGATAGCCATAACAACATATAAATGCTTCCTAAATTAACCAATGTATTATTTTATAACACAAATCGTGGTGGGTATAACATAGCAAAAAACTCAACATGTCACAACAGAAACATGTCCTTAACCTAATATTCAGATATTTGTAACAAAACTTGTGATAGAAAATTAAGTAGCATGCCCAATATATAACAAAAGCAACATTTGAATTTGACATAGAGTAAAGAGCTTTTCTATCACACAGAGACCTTGTGAATAGACTTACTAAAATAGAACCATTATATGGAACTAATCCCACATTATACACATACTTTTTCTGAGTAAGATAATGTGCACTTCATGGAATTATTAAGATCTGAATATATATAAGTTGTTTCTACCTACTTTGAAGGGATTTTATAACATTCGAGTCTTCCATTTAAGGCATTAGATGCATATATTATAGTCCATTATATTGAGGATAAGAATCCCATGCGATACACACGATTGAGAATCTTTCACCATACTAGGAAAATACTATAGCATGTCCTCTCTAAATCTAGGTTCAGCATATACATCCAAATAAGATACACAACTAGATATTCATTTAGGTGTTAGACATTCATTTAAGTGTTCCTGATAACTCCCAGGTATGCACAACTAGACAACGGTGGTGGAGCAGTACTAGAGGAAGCATACCTTTCAGTAGCGGCGGTGGACAAGTAGATGAGCAACAACAACGGACCTCCATCAGCGGTGGTGGTGGTCGGTGAGCTCCACAAGCGGCGTGGTGGTCCTAGCGGTGGCCGGCGAGCTCCAGAACCAGCAGTGGTAGGGCAGACAGGTGCATCGGTGACCGGCGAGCTCCAGAACCAGCAGTCGTAGGGTAGGCAGGCGCAGCAGCAACAGGGCAACGGAGACTAGGGACCAGAGACCGGCGTGGCGAATAGGGACCGGAGATGTCGACGGTGCAGAAGGAGCAGGGGAGTGGTGGTGGCACGCAAGGTTGAATGCGGGCGGGTGGGGGTTGAGTCAGGTGACCAGCAGCAGCAGCAGCGAGAGCAGGAGAATTCTCGTGATGAAACAGAAGAAAGGGGAAGAGTCGGGTGATCGTGGGTCTATTAAGTTTGTAAAAGGCGTCGGTTGTCTACAAAACTGACACCTAAACCTCTTAAGCATCGGTTGATAGTAAAAACCGACGTCCAATTGGACAATCTTTACCCTAAATTATTTGGTGGGGAACCATTATCAGCGTTGGTTATCAAAGGATAACCGACACCGAAATTGGAACTTTTCACACAAATTTTTATCTTATATAGGTGTCGGTTAGTAGTTAAAAAACCGACTTTGGGGCCAATTTTTTTCACTCGAAAATTGGATTTTGCGGGCGATTTTAGGCGTCGGTTTGTTTTACCTAGCCGACGCTGAATACAAAGCGGTACTCGTATCTAGCTAGTCTTTGAATATAGACGTCAGATCTCCTAAATAACCGATATGGAATGTTATAGGCGTCGGTTTTTTTAAATAACTGACGCCCAGAAAAGTGACATTGAATGTTGTTTCTGTAGTAGTGATCTAAAAGGTCTATATACATCAATATGTATAATCCTTAATAGAATAATCATCCTCCCACTACATCTAGTGAATAAACTTTGTCATATTGCACAATGAATGAGATTAGCATGTCTCTGTTGGTTCAATAACCAAACAAGTCTAGATATCCATCATATGAATTCCAAAAATGCAATTCCCATTTATGCGCTCTAGATGACATCGGTATAGGCATTCAAGTTTGAGTTATTTACGCCATTCATTATATGTGTCATACACATTTGTCTCTTTAACTATCGAGTATAGTTAGTGAGACATAGGCATTTCCATCAAAGTTCATATCTTTAAAATGAAATATCAGTCCATTACATTCTTGTCTATACAAGATGTATGATAATTCAATTGATGGAATATGTATAATAGAAATTCATTAATTCTATTATATGTCCATGAATGTCATATTGTAAATGTAATGGTAGCAAATCTTGTTATGCACAGTTTCTAGCTTACTTCTTCTTAGGTCCTGAAGTAGAGATCTCTATCTCTTTCATTTTCCCAATATCATCTATAAAGAGGTTATTTCCCTTTCCAATGTCAAATAGGTGACAATGGTGGCACTTTCTTTCCTTATCTTTATAAGTGAAAAAGGACATATTCCCTTTTACACTTATCCATTCTCCATATCTTGAGTGATGAAGATTTGGACCTTAGCTTGGCTTTAGTCAGTGGACTTTACTCTGTTGATCATTATCGCATGTTTTGTCCTTTCTTCATTCATGCTTTGGCATCAACATGCCAAGCACTTCAGACAGTGGTTGGGCCATGTTTTTTCAACATTTGATAAACTGGCTATATGATTCACACAATGATTTGTAGAATCATATGTTTGGTCGACTCTTGACCTATCAGAAATCATAGTTAATCTATATCCACAATCATATTGAGCATATGAGATTATACTAGATCTCCATTTGTCTTATTATACCCAAACATCACTTTGAAGACATTATACCTTTCACATTTTACATGATTCTTAAGATGTATAACCATCTCAAGATTGTCCATGCTTCAAGCTGTTTATGCAACTCATAGTTCATATAGCTCATTATAAGGTTCTTGATGTCTTAGACATCATTGGCATACTTCAAGCAAGCATCCAATTTTAGCCTTAGGTGCATTTGGAGTGGTTTTATTGGTTCTAGTCTTTCAAGGACTTTAGAGTTTATCACTTCTCAAAGGTCCTAAACTAGATTTGAAGTTTATATTGTTTATGAACTGATCATAATGATAATGTATTTGTGTTTGTCATTTGGATTCTAAAAAGGAATTTTTGCAACTTTTCAAGACAAATTTGATTTGTTTGATTTGATAAATTTGACGATATTAATTAGGCCTTTAATTAATTATTTCTCCCACTATTTTTTTCAAATTGATAACCCTCGTGTATCAATTTGAAAGACTGCAGTGTATAATCTTCTAGTGGGCAAGATCCATATTTCATCAAATTATGAGTCAGCTTTGGCTGATCGCCCACAACTTGACTATTTAGGTAGGCCATCATGCCAATTGCATCATATGCAACTCTTGGATAGATGATATGCGCAACTCTTTGCTATGATCATCTGCATGCCTCTGGAGCTTAGACTCTCTAAGAATCACTAGTTAAGTCTGACCCAAAAGCTGACACGATAGATATGCACCATGCTTTGTGCAAATCTACATATCTACCATCACACTTCTACGAGTTGGATGACGTACTATTCTTTGTGCAAATCTATGCTTGGTTGATCAAGCTTTTCATGTGTTCCGCTTATGTAAGGCATGTAAGACTTTAATATTGTATTTGAGGTTTTTTATATAAGTACATATACATATCCAATCACCACATTATTATAGTATGTATCACATACATGCTATAACCACAATGAGAAATATGCAATATCGATAAAAGTGATGATTATGGCCATACTATGGTAATTCCTTGGAGCTACAAGGAATTACAGTCATCTAAGGTCTACATCATATTCAACCTATTGTTGATGAAGATCTTTATGCTTGAACCATTCTGGGTTGATCGGCTCATCCTATGACATGATCGGTTTGCCTCCTGGTTGGTTGGTTGGTCGGTCTGGCCTTCGATGTTTGGACAACTCCAACAAGTGGTTGAGCCATCATTCGGTCGATCTAGCTCCATCTAAGAAATCATCCTCGGTCCTCTAGGTGGTTGGCTCGTCTGGTTGTAAGTGTCTTCTTCTTCGATGAAACAGAAAATAAACTATTCTACTTTTACATAATCTTTGGGAAACGTTGAGTTACATTCAAGGGGAGCAAAGGTAGAAGAGAAAGGATGTTGAATTATCTCGAGTTACATGTGGATTAGGAGGTAGAGGCTTGGTATGCAAACCGAGATGAAAACAACCATAACCAACCAAGCACACATAGGGTTTATAGGTCATAACCATGCTACACATCCACCATCAAAACTATTTTAGGGCGACGCGTATCAAATGTATATATACCATATCATATATGTATATTAGTTTGGGGCCGCATGTGGTATTTAGTCGGATATGTACATTAGTCATTTTAAATATTCAAATCATATGCAATAAATAAATGACGATAAAACCAAAATCCGATCATATCGATTTATCCCAAAACACAATACGTTGACGTGGCTCTAATACCACTGTTGGGTTTTATGGCCTCAGAGTAGGCGGCAGAAACAAAATTTTACCAGCCATTAACCCATAACAGGAGATCGCATCAATGACTATGTAATGGGAAAGATGGCTTTAGTGAGATATGTCTGGTCATGGGGCTTGTCCAACGAAAATACCTCATAGCCATGTACAGTCTTCAATGCCATGTTTTGGATGGTGTCTATGTAGCTCCTGGTCTTCGCCATGGACTCTAGCCTCCACCACAGACTACGGCCGATGTGTCCTCCTGAGCGGCAGACATCTCCCACCTCTGTAGATAGTCCACATAGACTACCTAGAACTCCTGCCGTTCTAGAAGAAGTGGCACGAAGGAGATGACCCTCCTTTTGGTGTACTAGTACCAACCTGCTCTCCCGAACTCAGATTGCTTTTCTACAGTTTTCTTTCCCTCATTGTGCCTCCCTAGTCGGGTAGCACTTGCTCGAGCTCTCTCAGTTACCAAAACTAGAGAGAACACAAACTTTGTAGAGAAATTGATGTTCTGAGTTATGTATTCTGAGAAGCCCCCAGTACCACTCAATTTATAATAGAGGGAAGGGCCAGGGTTCCCAATCTATTCGGGAGTAGAAGGATCCAAAAATTCCATGAATAGTTTGTACTGTGGTGGGCGAATCGATCGTTTCATAATTGAAACAGTCATTTGGCAAGGTGAGTCGATTAGTTCACTAGTGAATCGGTCAGTTGGGAGTGTGAGCCGATTGGTTCACCCAGTGAACCGGTCATTTCACTTCCCAGACTTGCCTGTAATTGACTTTCCTCAATTGTTTCCCATTAATGCAAAGATTAATCCTTATTCTAATTGAATTGAACAAGTGAAACGTAAAGTTTTCTTCCAACTGGGAAAATCCGTATTTCCTCAGTTGGTAGGACTATGAGTTGCTTGGTTCACCAAGTGAACTGGTCAGTTGGCTCACACCATCCGATCGGCTCACAAGGGTGAACAAGTCAGTTTTGCAGTCGACATTTCCAATGCAGTCCCCAATCGACCTGACACTCTAACCATCTAGTTCAACACTTGAACTTGATAGTTATGAGTCCAATCACTCAATTGTATGTTTAATTGAGTACCTAAACACCATTAGTCTCAATCTAAAAATCATTCATGGACAATCTCCTCTTCTAGGGGTATCCTATGTGTGTGACCCTGCAGGTTCCAATTTACGTTGGCAGTGAATGTTCATAACAACTTATGGCATCACAAGCAATGAGCAGAATCTAGTAACTCATCATTTCTACCCAAGTAACTAAGAAAGTTGGAGAACAACTTCAACCTACAATCTGTGATTAGTGTTACTGTGATCGTATAGTTCCTTTGTCACTGACATTCAAATTGAACTTGAGGCATGGAACGTCATCCTCTTCAACATTCAATCCATGTTCCTTGACCTAGAGCAGACTATTTGAGATGCATGTGAATTCATATATCATATATTGAATCACATGAGTATGGCCATACAATTCTCAGTCTCGCTTATCAAGGGCCCCTAGATATCATACTCCTTGTAGGAGGGACAAATCCCATATCTATCACTCACAGTGAAGTCCCCATGTGTCAAAGTCACCCAATCATCACCGTTATAACAACCCATATTTTAGGACTGTGTTTGATGATGTCAAGGTGTACCCAATCACATGTGATGAGTGTAGTGATTTCAGGTCTAAGAACCACAATCACCACCATCACTGTAACGACCCCACCTCCCGGTAACCCCCAATTAAGGGAGACCCAAAGGTCAGAGTTGTTATTTAATTAACAGGATCAAAGGTTCGACAAATAATCAGTAATAATTAATAAACTGTACCAACTAAACTGAAAACTGGTATAAAATAAAACTTTTCTTACCTTGGAAAAACTGGGATTTCTAAACTTCTATCCATGAAGATGTTAATCTAACTAATCCTCCTGTGTGCGTTACTTCTCATTTAATTCCACATATGCCACTTTACTGTTTGTTCTTTTCATTTGTACCTAAAACACTGACAAACAAAACATCGGTCAGTATATCGAAATATACTGGTATGTGGAGACAACCAAAAACTTGCACATATGGCTAACAATTTAATAATCACAATCAAATTATTTAACAAGCCAATTTACACTTTTCAGTATGACATTCTCCACTACTTTTGCCCGAACCGTGGCATACCCACCTTAGGGTTTCTTTTGCCCATGACATAAGGCCACCTTCTCAATCTCGAGCTTGGTGCATGGGGGTCACCACTCATGGTGCCCTCTAGTCATGCAATATCATAGGCCACCTTCTTGGTGCCTGGGGGTCACCACTCATGGTGCCCATTGGTCTACCCATCTGGGCCTGACTCTCTTGGCATCATCCATCAGGGTGGCATGTAGGTGCGAGAAGACATACTTCTATTATTAATGTGATAATCATAGTGACTTTATGATTTGCAAGTATGAACATCCAAACTGTTTAGTTGCAGTCAATGCGAATAACCATCTGGAAAATTCTCGTGAAACTAAAGTGGTTATTCATAAGCGTAACCACATACCTGATCTAGAGCAACTTGGTGTCCAAGCAATAAGGATAAAGAACAAGCAACCATCAATCAACCATATCCTGAAATTAATACATGGCATCCAAGTGTTATAATTTATCTAGAACATTTTAAAGCTAGACTTGGATTCTGTCTTAGGCTTTCTACGCCACTTTTAGGGTTTCCATTGCAATTAGGGTTTCCTTTTATCTTTTACTATTTTAAACCCTAATTTAACACAATTGATCACAAATCCTAATTATTTCCACATCTAATCCTCAATTTTGGATTAAAGGCATAATTAACCATTAATTCAACTCATTAAGCCTCTTTTTATTAAAGCTACTATTTTTATCTTTTTAATCCATGACAAGATCATTATACGCATTTATCATCAACTCATAGTTCATTATGGTCCAAATCCCATATGAACTCGATTTGTTATAATTCCATCTTTTATTCATCAGAAAACCCTAATTACTACATTTAGGGCATTTATCCACAAATTAGGAACTTAATTCTCGAATTAGCTTAGATTCAGCATATTCCAACTTTAATCATGAAATTAATCAATTAAAGCCATTAATAGTCGAATTAGTCAACATTAGGGTTTCAAGGCTTATTCAAACATATTCATGCACATGGACTTTCAATTAAACTAATTACGTGCAAAAATTCATCCTTTTTCTGCCTAATGTTCTTTTTTTATCATTAACAGGCTAATATCAACTTTAATCATCTATTAAACCCTACTAATCACTTTAATCATATCAAAATAAGGTTCTTTAAACATTAATACATTAAAGTTGATAGCTTCCATTACTTTTCGAATTGCATAAGGAATCAGGCTTCAATTATATTTTATTTAGATTCCTCTCAATTTTCTGAGCAAGTTTCATATTTATGCATACTCATCCGAGCTACCATTAGAGAGATATGAATTTTGTAAAATTACCTTCTTTGGGCCAATGGCATGTTGCCACGTCATCAATCCCATGCAACACTTGCGATTTGGAAACATGTCGAAAAGACTGAAATGCCCCCACTTAACCAACCGGCCCTAGCACAGTGCGGAGGGTAAAACTGTCCAAAGTATCTTTCCTTTCTTCTTCCTCCAGCAGCCAAACGGCTGCCGCCCTAGCCGCTGCATTGCTGCCTTTCGCGGCCCGCCCTCTCCTCCATAAAGCCAGAAACTTGTCGCTGACTGTCTCCCTTGGTCTGCCGCCCCTCTGCGCACTTGGGGCGCCACCTGGTTGCGGCCGGTGCGGTCAAACACTTGCTCGACATGCCCTTCTCTTCAGGCTGACGCTGCAGCCTAGGGGTTGTTGCTGCTGCTGCACGTGTTTTGGGTCACCGCTCTGATGGAGAAGTTGTTCTTCAGCACCGTGGTACACCGGGATCCCATCTAGACTACTCCTCAACTCTCCATCGCTCCCAGGAAAGTTCCCACTTAGAGGCTAGGGTTTATACGTAATGAATAAGGAGGAGAATGTGGGATTTTCCTCTTTCTCTCCCAGACTCGAACTAAGGCATTACCCCTTTATATAGGGTGAGATATGAAGCCCTAAGACGTGCCTCATAAGGACTCAAGTCCCAAACTCAAAAGGAAACATACTCTCCTTGGTCGTGAAGCAACCAACTCTCTCTCTCTCTCTCTCTCTTCATTATCTCCTATTTTCTTGATATTCCTTGTTGCATGAATAATTAGGAATTCAAAATTCCTCTCCAATACTCTTTATTCTTGTCTTTTAATTCATTGACCTCAAATTTATATTTTCCTCAAGTAGGAAATACTTTCTTTTATCAAATTTACATAATCCATTAATTATGTATTCCCATTATCTCTTTATTTAACAATTTTGGTATTTTATCTTTATTTCCTCTTCATTGGGTTTCCTTGGATCCCAAGGAACTCAAGAATTCGAAATTCCTTTTTAAGAAATACTCATTATCCTTAAATGCATCAATATGCATTATTTCACATTATTATGTTGCTTTCTCATTAAAATATCCCTTTTTGAGGATTTCTCTTTATTTCTCTTTTATTTTTCCTCATAAGTATTCCGTTTATCATTAGGAATCCTTGGGATACGAAATTCCATTAAGGATTACCCAATTATACCTTTTTCACATATTTTCCACATTTCATCAATGTTTTCAATTTCTTTATTAACAAGGAAATACTTAATTGATATTTTCTTTTCTTATTGCCTTTTCTTTGCAACTTTGGACTCCTTGGAACCCAATGAATCTAAGAGGCACGAAATCCTCTTTGGATTTGCCTTCTAGAGGTTTCCACACCTTTCTTATCTCAAATCCTCAGTTATTCATTAAATAAATTGAATATCCTTGTTATTGGGCCCAATATCCAATAAAGCCCACAAATAAATCAACAAGGCTATTGTAAATGAAATCCATTTATTCAAAATAGATTATATCATTATTCGTTCAAATATCTTTAATATGAGAAATTACATTTCTCACCAAAGGAACCCAAAATTGGGGTTATAACAATCACTATGAGAGATAATTGTGACTACCATTCCATGGTATCCATGTATCACTCTAATTGTGGGTCTGTCTGATATACTATTCTCTAACATATATTTATGTGCTTGACTTGTTATCATATATACTGACTAATGAGACTCTGTCATCAATTAACACACACTCTAGTCTTATGTATTACTATTGTCTATTTTGCTTCCACAGTAATATCCGACTAGGGACATAACAAGAATGTATGTACTCTTATCATACATATGGTCTCATTGTTCAGGTCCTTAACCTGCAGACATATGTCATCAAGTCATATCATTCTTTAGACATCTATCATGTATGTTTCATCATTTCATGACTGAGACAAACATAATAGATGGAATTACCTTTATCATTATCAAATCAAGTATCATATGCCTCATTGCAATCATCTTATGATTGGCTCTCTGGGCATACTATACCAACAGACTCCCACTTGCACTTAGAGCCAATCACCCATGAATCATATTCCAAGTGATCTTAACATGTCCATAATGTTTGTGTTGCACAAGTGCTTTTATAGCGGGTAAGAAACATTTGCTTCAAGTCGGTATATTGCATGTATGACAACTCGTATGAGATGGAAGTGCCATAGTATGCTATCTAAAATTATTTTGCCTAACCAGTAGCTCCATTGTTGTCACAATATTACTACTGACTCACCAATGGTTAGAACCTCCCATAAGTTCATCCATATGAACTTCTAGATGCATACATTATCCTTTACAGTGTTCATAACACTAAGGTACTTGCCTTCTTATTGTAGAATTAGTCAATTGTTTTATGTTGGAACATTTCCAACTAAAAATTCTTATTCTAAGGTCAAACACAATTTTGTCATTTTAGAAGCTTGCATCGGTGTAACTCTTTACACCCAACTCTTACTTATTACCATAACTAAAGAACTAATCTTTTTAGTACTTCACAAGTACATAAATATGTCCTTCATGGTATTCCAGTAACTCTTACTAGAGTTTGACAGATATCCATTCGTCATGTCCAATACATATGAGATAATTGGATATTTATATCATCTAGTCATACAAGATGATGATTTCATATCTTCTTGTCATGTCCAATGCATACAAGATGATGAGTTTGTATATTCTTGTCATGTCCAATACATACAAGATAGTTAGTTCATATTTTCTTGTCATGTCCAATACATACAAGATAATGAGATGAGTTCATACGTGATAGATCCAATTGCGAATGCATATGGCATCTATCCATGAGTTCCTTATTCTTCATAAGAATTGGGACACTTGTCTCTCGAGAGACTAACTCCATTGAACATGGACAAGTTTTCTCTCATCACGGTGAACCCTTTCAGCATTTTTCCGATGTATGTTCTCTTTCTTAGGTTAAGAAGCCCTCTTGATCTGTCTATATAGATCTTGATTCTTATCACATAGTATGCTACTCCAAAAACCTTTTAGAATGCACTCTGTTGCCAGATTTTGTAGTATAAGGATGATATTCCCCATCAATATGTGGAATATATATATATATATGCTCCCACTAAATTCTTGTAATCACACATTTCATCTTCATTTTGACTCAAGTCAAACTCTTTGACTATCTTGTCAAATTGAAGATCTAGTTCTAAGGTGCTTGCTTCAATCCAAAGATTGATCTATGTAGCTTTATAGACTTTATTTGCATTATTGGATTTATAAAACCTTTAGGCTGTGTTACATACGCATTCTACACAAATTCCAATTAAGGAATGTGGTTTTAACATCCATATGCCAAATCTCATAGTCATATTAAGCTACAATGGCAAGCATTATCTAGATGGATTGATCCATGGTAACTGCTGAAAAGATTTCACCGTGTTTAATACCTTGAACTTGTTAGAAACTCTTTTCAACCAACTTACCCTCCATGTCAGTCTTCTTCTAGAAGACCCAAAAGTACCCTATTGGTTTTACCCCTTCAGTTGGATCAACCAAGGTCATACTTTGTTGATGTACATGGAGTCCATCTTGGATTTCATGGCTTCAAGCCATATCTTAGTTTCAGGCTCTCATTAGCTTCTAGGTAGACTTTTGACTCATCATATAATCAACTCACCACCTTCATGTCCATAAGATATCATATATCATTCAAGCTCTAGGCATGTTCCACCACAACCATGAGTTATGCGTGTTACTTAAGGAACTTTGAGATTCCACAACATTTTGTGATTCTCTTTATTACCAATGTAAAGCATGTGCCCAAAAGGAAATTTGAAGTTTTAGCTAGTAATCATACTCTGACTTATCAAGGTGTGATTCCATCTTTCTTATACACTTCTCATGATACATTATCATTGTGTTTCAGATGGAGTCCATCATGATACATTAGCATGATCTTCCTGAAGGTTCTCAAACTCTTGGTTCATAGTATTTCCATATTGATCATGTCTAAATTTAATAATTATACCAAGTTTGTTATGTACTTCATTATGATCTCCTTGAACACTTCAAGAGATTCATGTTTGTATTTTATTAAATACAAACTACCATATCTACTGAGGTCATCAGTAAATATATTGAAGTACTATTGATTACCTTTAGCATTTATTCTAAAAGGTCTATATACATCAATATGTATAATCCTTAATAGAATAATCATTCTCCCACTACATCTAGTGAAGAAACTTTGCCATATTGCCCAATGAATTAGATTAGCATGTCTCTATTGGTTCAATAACCAAAAGTGTCTAGATATCCATCATATGGATTCCAGAAATGCAATTCCCATTTATGCGCTCAAGATGACATCACTATAGGCATTCAAGTTTGAGTTATTTATGCCATTCATTATATGTGTCATACACATTTGTCTCTTTAGCTATCAATTATAGTTAGTGAGACATATGCATTGCCATCAAAGTTCATATCTTTAAAATGAAATATCAGTCCATTACATTCTTGTCCATACAAGATGTATGACGATTTCATTGATGGAAGATGTATAATAGCAATTCACTAATTCTATTATATGCTCATGAATGTCATATTGTAACTATAATGGTAGCAACTCTTGTTGCGCACAGTTTCTAGCTTACTTCTTCTTAGGTCCTAAAGTATAGATCTCTATCTCTTTCATCTTCCCAAGATCCTCTATAAAGAGGTCATTTCCCTTTCTAATGTCAAACATGTGACAATGGTGGCACTTTCTTTCCTTATCTTTATAAGTGAAAAAGGGCATATTCCCTTTTACACTTATCCCTTCTCCATATCTTGAGTGATGAAGATTTGGACCTTAGCTTGTCTTCAGAACACTTCTTGACTTTGCTTTAGTCAATGGACTTTACTCTGCTGATCATTATCACATGTTTTGTCCTTTCTTCATGCATGCTTTGGCATCAACATGCCAAGCACTTCAGACAGTGGTTTGGCCAAGTTTTTTCAACATTTGATAAACTGGCTATATGATTCACACAATGATTTGTAGAATCATATGTTTGGTCAACTCTTGACCTATCAGAAACCACAGTTAATCTATATGCACAATCATATTGAGCATATGAGATTATACTAGATCTCCATCTATCTGATTTTACCCAAACATCACTTTGAAGACATTATACCTTTCGCACTTTACATGATTCTTAAGATGTACAACCATCTCAAGAATATCCATGCCTCAAGCTGTTTATGCAACTCATAGTTCATATAGCTCAGTATAAGGTTCTTTATGCCTTAGGCATCATTGGCATACTTCAAGCAAGCATCCAATTTTAGACTTAGGTGCATTTGGAGTGGTTCTACTGGCTCTAGCCTTTGAAGGACTTTAGAGTTTACGCTCACTATTGAGAACACTTCTCAAAGGTTCTAAACCAGATTCAAAGTTTATACCATTTATGAACTTATTGCAATGATGTATTTGTGTTTGTCATTTGGATTCTAAAAAAGAATTTTTATAGCTTTTCAAAACAATTTTGATTTGTTTGATTTGATAAATTTGACGATATTAATTAGGCCTTTAATTAATTATCACTCCCACTATTTTGTTCAAATTGATAACCCTCATGTATCAATTTGGAAGATTGTAGCATACAATCTTCTAGTGGCCAAGATCCATATTTCATCAAATTATGAGTCAGCTTTGGCTGATCGCCCACAACTTGACTATTTAGGTAGGCCATCATGCCAATTGCATCATATGCAACTCTTGGATATATGATATGCGCAACTCTTTGCCATGATCATCTGCATGCCTATGGAGCTTAGACTGTAATGACTAGAAACAAATCAATCCATCACCGGTAATAATTGTGGAATTACCATAAACAGTAGATTAACAAAAAACACTAAAATTTAAAACTATTTTTGCAAGGAGATCCTCTTCCAAGAAACTCTTATTGAAAGATCCAAAACGTATACATATCATGAGTTCATTGTACATACACTATTTCATCTCATCTTGAGGACAACATATAACAATTACTCTATCAAAACATATATTGAAGCAACATAAAACCTTGAGGCATACAAGCCAAAATCTCATATCGTTCATGAAACCATTACGAACTGAATCCAAGGACCTGAGAGTACAGATACGACACATAGGACTTCTATCTACAAGACACGATAGATAGTACATTCAACTTGAGTTGTTATTGCTGCCCCAACTGTTGTTCTCCCTCTACAGAAAGGTCTCTACCGCCTCGTGCACGTCCACCTAAAAATTGTGGATCCCACGGGGTGATACAATTGTCCCAACGAGAGATATAACTCTCTGCCGACCATATTATTATCACAGATAAGCAATATAAAACTGGGCAGAGGTTCTTTTCATATTATCAAGTAGGATTAATCACTGTATAAACATGACAGCGCAATCTCTTTAGTTAAGAAAAATGATGCATTTATCCATGGTAGAGCAATAAACCATCTATCCACTTCATAAGGAATGTAAAGAAATAGAAATAACATCTATCCACTAAGATGTATAACTGAAGTGTACATCAACCAATATATTTCCGTATTTGATCCTTAAACAAATACACTACTCAGTTGATTATATATTACAATCACACTTAAGCCCTGAGGAGATGAAGTATATTGTTCATGCTCCAACCAAACACTAGTAAGTCGAAATCAGTACCATACAAGGTCAAGGACAGAGCCGGATGCCAAGACCTCACCTGTCTTGGTCAGTACGAGACCACACAGATTCAATAGGACATCTCATGTTATTTGCTATTAGGACATCTCGTGTCAACTACAAATACAATGTTGGGGTATAGCAGCATCTTCGCTATAGAGTTATAGCCCCAACATGCACTCTCTTTAGGGAGATCTCAGTTTATCCATCCCTGGATTAAAAGAATAAGGACGATTACACATCAATTCCTTAACTGTTTTGGAGAATCACATTTCAATCCCGATCCACATAGAATGAAGAAGGATTCTACGCATCAATTTTTCATTTGGTCATGAGATTCACATCATCCCGTGATAAATAAGAAAGGTGCGACATCAGTTCTTCATTGGGATGTCTGGATATAATTTGTCCATCACCCCTGCATATTCAAAAATATGCTCTCCAGGAAATCCCGTGGGAAAACCCATTTCACCATTCAGCAGGGCACTACATTATGAGATTTTTCTTGATTAATTAGGTACATTATAGTATCTTTTAGCATCAACCAAGTTTCAAACATGAATTATAACATATGCTATAAAGAAAGGGTAGTACTTTTAAGATCTTTGGAACATTTTGAAAGTATATCACTCGGGATCTCAGTCCCTTATCACATCACTGGGAATTCTCATCCCTTCACATCATCATCACCATGATTACTGGATCTGGGTACTCAAACCCTTAGATCATCACTGAGCATTATTACCTCTGTAATAGGTAACTATTACCTCTAGGTCTTCAGACCAAGGTATTCATCATATTTGTTGTACAAGTATTTCACATAGCTTATAAGGCTCATTAAACATCTTGTCACCTCTCACTAGGCAACAACTATTCTCATGGCTAACAAGGCCCATTAAACATCTTGTCACCTCTCACTAGGCAACAACTATTCACATGGCTCATAAGGCCCATTAAACATCTTGTCACCTCTCACTGGGCAACAAATATCTTTTAGGTCATCATACCACATAAACATTATACTTATTATACAAGTATTTAACATGTCTCACAAGGCTTATGCAATAAGAGAAATACAACCTTTCCATTATTAGGGTTAGGGTTTCCCTTTTTTAACCAAATAGGGTTTCAATTTCATATTATCAATCCAAACCCTAATTTATTGCTCCACACATCTAGGAGCATACATTGATATCATAAGTATTCAATTATACTTATTTATTCTCCTCGTTTATCATTAAATGATTATCAACACAAAGTATGAGTTTCTCTCTTATCCTCACTAGGATATTGATTACATCATACTTTATTAACTTGGCTTTACCCCTTTCTCAAGGTATGTAAGCCTACACTTATCAAAGTGCATTAAACTCATTACATCTTAATGTAACAATTGGAATGACACACTTCATGTGTTACTCATCCAAGTATATTGGATTTAAGGTGCATCAAGGTGTATCAACCTTGAGGTGTTGGATGTGATATTTATCATACCTTGATGTATCACTTCCCTCATCACTTTTAACTTACTTAAATTGATCAACTTATCTTGTATTAGGGTATTTCCCATCCTAATACTTTATACACTAACTCATCACATTTATCATGTAGTGTATTGGCCATAAGTCACCCACTTGAATTACCCAACTATCATCAAGTGATATGGATACATCTCGGGTTATGGCATTGTTGATATAGGGTTGACCATTATCAACCACTTTAGGTGTTTCACTTGTCAAGGTATTAACCACACCATTACTTGGTGTTACACTCATCAGTCCTAAGAGTGTTTTACCCTCACCTTTACAAGGTGTATCAGGTTGAATCATGTATGTCAAGTTGAACACATGTATTGGGTTACGTGTATATTGGGCTAGACATAATCATATCCCTCATACCCTTACACATCAAGGTATCAACCTTACCAATCATATGGTGTATCACCTTCACCATACATGGGTGTAACATCCTCAACTCACTTGAAGATATTGGCCACACCATACTTTAGTGTATTGGCCATTACATGTTCTAGGGTATTAACCACCTTACCACTTTTGTCATCTAGTGTATTGGGTTACCCACCATATTGTTTTAGAGATGTGTGCTCAACACCATATCGTCCAAGAGGTATATGCTTCACCCAATATCAGTTTAGAGGTGTATGCTTGCTACCCATATCACTTTCGAGGTGTATGTATGCTTTACCATCTCAGGCAAGAGGTGTATGCTTGCTTTCCATATCACTTTATAGGTGTATGTGTTCTTACCATCTCGGGCAAGAGGTGTGTGTATGCTTCACGCCATATCGGGCAAAGAAGTGTGTGTATGCTTCACACCATATCGGGCAAAGAGGTGTGTGTGTGTGCTTCACACCATATCGAGTTAGAGGTGCTTGCTTATGTTCTTGAACCTGATATCACTTTATAAGGTGATACCATCATCTTCAAGCTCTAGATCTTCGTTCTACTTGTTCTAGCACAAGGATAATAGGTCTAAGCAACTACTAGAACTCATAGATATATCAAGTATTTAAGAAAATTTCGGAATTGAAAGTAGATCATCAATATAGAAAGAAATATGGTGAGTACTGAGTAATAACATGTTTGGGTTCAAGTCATATTACCCACCTCAAGAACAACTTCAAAGCTCCAAGCTCCAATGCTTTACGTTCCTAAGGTTGAAGATGACTTATCAAACGTCCAAGGCTTGTTCACAACTCCTTAGGGTTAAGACTTGAGCTCCTTTTTTATCCTTAGCACCATGCACAATACCTCACTACTTATGCACGATATGCCCTCACTTGTGGCCAATATCCCTTTCACTTGTGGCCAATATCACTCCCCAATGGCCGATATCAACTTGTTATGGCCGATATCATTTGCTATGGCCGATATCACTTACTATGACCGATACCAAGGCCCTATGCATGATACCACTTCACCTATGCACTATAAAAAGACTATATGCATGATATCTAAGAGAAAGGAGGTGGTAGGATTCGAAAAATTTCACTAAGAGGTGAAAAGAAGGGTATATATACTTGAGGTTCATGAAAAAGTATATATATGAGGTGTCATCTTTTTAAGCTACTAGGTGCCACATGTCCATGCATGGATTGACACATGTACTTGCATGCATTCCATATTTATCTTTCCATGCAAAATAAAAACTTGAGTATAATGCAAGGGGTAAGGGTCGGACCCCTTTGGTTATCTTCTAGGGCAAGCCACTTCCACTCACATTGTTATTATATTCACAATTCAATACAACCTTTTCAAAGGAAAGTTGTAAGCCGATATCTATTGCTTTATTGAAGTGATTAGCTCGTCATGGCCTTTACCAAGAGTCCACAAACCAATATGATACTCCTTCTTTGGCTCCTTGGCCGATAGGCACTCTCATATGAACTCTACAACTCGATACAACTCAAGTTAGTATTTCACATTCAACCCCTTTCTTGGTCTTTTCATCACCAAGAATACTACCACTCAAAAATAATTCAAAACATGTCTCTCCTTCTTTATCTCTCCTCTAAATGATACATAGAGGAAGTAGGAACACTCTAGAGCTGGTAATTTGCATATAAATCCTACATTTTGGGTAAATTACAATTTATACCAATATTGGTGCACAAGGCACTAGCATTATTCAAACAAGTTCAAACTTGGCATTTAGGCTTTCCACAAGCCACCACTTAGCATAATTCTCTTTATTATAATGTTAAAACACTTAAGGCACATTCAACATGTGACATTTTTCAATATAACCTCCCATCTTTGGTAAATTGCACTTTGGTCCAAAATAAAGGAACATTGCTCAAACAACATTCAATCAGGACCAAACTTGAAACATAAGAGTGTCACATGATAACAAAACTCCTTAGAGGATTATATTAAATTTCTAAGAAACTTACTTAGCCAAAACAAATAGGGTTACCTCATAACCCAGGTCAGGGTCATTACATAGACTCTCTAAGAATCACCAGTTAAGTCTGACCCAAAAGCCGACACGATAGATATGCACCATGCTTTGTGCAAATCTACATATCTACCATCACACTTCCATGATATGGATGACGTACTATGCTTTGTGCAAATCTATGCTTGGTCGATCAAACTTTTCATGTGTTCCTCTTATAGAAGGCATCTAAGACTTTAATATTGTATTTGAGGGATTTTATATAAGTACATATACATATCCAATCACCACATTATTATAGTATGTATCACATACATGCTATAACCATAATGAGAAATATGCAATATCGATAAAAGTGATGATTATGGCCATCCTATGGTAATTCCTTGGAGCCACAAGGAATTATGGTCATCTAAGGTCTACATCATATGCAACCTATTGTTGATGAAGTTCTTTGTGCTTGAACCATTCAGGGTTGATCGACTCATCCTATGACAACGATCGACTTTCCTCTTGGTCGGTTGGTTGGTCGGACTGGCCTCTGATGTCTGGACACCTCCAACAAGTGGTTGAGCCATCAACCGGTCGATCCGGCTCCATCTTAGCAATCCTCCTCGATCCTATAGGCGGTCGACTCATCTGGTTTTGAGCATCTTCTTCTTCAATGTAACAGAAAATAAACCATCCTACTTTTACATAATCTTTGGGATACCTTGAGTTACATTTGAGGGGAGCAAAGGTAGACGAGAAAGGATCTCAAGTTATCTCGAGTTACATGTGGAATAGGAGGTAGAGGCTCGGTATGCAAACTGAGATGCAAACAACCATAACCAACCAAGCACACATAGGGTTTATAGGTCATAACCATGCTACACATCCACCACCAAAACTATTTTAGGGCGACGTGTATCAATTGCATATATATCATATCATATATGTATATTAATTTGTGGTCGCATGTGGTATTTAGTCAGATATGCACATCAATCATTTTAAATATCCGCATCGTATGCAATAAATAAATGATGATAAAACCAAAATTTGATCATATTGATTTATCCCAAAACACACTACGTTGGTGTGGCTCTGATACCAATGTTGGGTTTTATGGCCTCAGAGTAGGTAGTGGAAACAAAATTTTATTGGCCATTAACCCATAACATGAGATCGCATCAATGACTATATAGTGGGAAGGATGGTTTTAACGAGCTATACCTAGTCATGGGGCTTGCCCAATGACAATACCTCACAACCATGTGTGGTCTTCAATGCCATGTTTTGGATGGTGTCTGTGTAGCTCTTGGTCTTTGCCATGGACTCTGGCCTCCACCACGGACTGTGGCTGACGTGTCCTCCTGAGCGGCAGACATCTCCCGCCTCTGCCAGATAGTCCACAGGGACCACCTGGAACTCCCGCCATTCTAGAAGAACTGGAAGGAAGGAGATGACCCTCTTGCTAGTGTACTATCACCAACCTACTCTCCCAAAGTCAGATTGCTTTTCTGTAGTTGTCTTTCCCTCACTGTGCATCCCTAGTCAGGTAGCACTTGCTCGGGCTCTCTCAGTTACTAAAACCAGAGAGAACAAAAACTTTGCAGAGCAACTGATGTTCTGAGTTGTGTATTCTGAGAAGCCCCCAGTACCCCTCTATTTATAGTAGAGGGTAGGGTCAGGGTTCCCAGTTTGTTCGGGAGCAGAAGGATCTGGAAATTCTATGAATAGTTTGTACTGCGGCAGGTGAACCGATTGTTTCACAACTGAAACGGTCATTTGGCAAGGTGATTCGATCGGTTCACTAGTGAACCAGTCGTTTGGGAGTTTGAGTCAATCGATTCACCTAGTGAATTGGTCATTTCACTTCCTAGACTTTCCTACAATTGACTTTCCTCAATCAATTCCATTTAATGCAAACATTAATCCTTATTCTGATTGAATTGAACAAGTGAAACATGAAAGCTTTCCTCCAACTGGGCAAATCCCTATTTCCTCAGTTGGTAGGACTGTGAGCCGCCCGATTCACCAAGTAAACCATTCGGTTGGCTTACACCATCCGATGGGTTCACAAGGGTGAACCGGTCGGTTGGCAGTCCTGACATTGCCAATGTAGTCTCCAATTGACCTGATACTCTAACCAGCTAGTTCAACACTTGAACTTGATAGTTCTGAGTCTAGTCAGTCAATTTTATGTTTAATTGAGTACTTAAACACCTTTACACTCAATCTAAACATCACTCATGGACAATCTCCTCTTCCAGGGGTATCCTATGTGTGTGACCTTGCAGGTTCCAATTTACATTGGCAGTGAATGTTCCTAACAACTTATTACATCACAAGCAATGAGTGGAATCTAGTAACTCATCATTTCTACCCAAGTAACTCAGAAAGTTGGAGAAAAAATTCAACCTACAATTTGTGATTAGTGTTACTGTGATCATATAGTTCCTTTGTCACTGACATCCAGATTGAACTCAAGGCATGGAATGTCATCCTCTTCAACATTCAATCCATGTTCCTTGACCTAGAGCATACTGTCTGAGATGCATGTGAATTCTCATATCATATATTGAATCACATGAGTATGACCATACAATTCTAAGTCTCACTTATCAAGGGGACCTAGATATCGTACTCCTTGTAGGAGGGACAAATCTCATATCTATCACTCATAGTCAAGTCCACATTGTGTGAAAGTCACCCAATCACCACCGTTATAACAACCCATGTTTTAGGAATGTGTTTGATGATGTCAAAGTGTACCCAATTACATGTGTTGAGTGCAGTGATTTCATTTCTAAGAACCACAATCACCACCATCACTATGAGAGACAATTGTGACTACCATTCCATGGTATCCATGTATCACTCTCACGGTGGGTCTGTACGATATACTGTTATCTAACATATATCTATGTGCTTGACTTGATATCATATATCATGACTAATGAGACTTTGTCATCATTCAACACACACTCTAGTCTTATGTATTACTATTGTCTATTTTGCTTCCACAGTAATATCCGACTAGGGACATAACAAGAATGTATGTACTCTTATCATACATATGGTCTCATTGTTCAGGTCCTTAACCTGAAGACAAATGGCATCGAGTCATATCATTCTTTATAAATCTATCATGTATTTTTCATCATCTCATGACTGAGACAAACATAATAGATAGAATTACCTTTATCATTATTTAATCAAGTATCATATGCCTCATTGCAATCATCTTATGATTGAATCTTTGGGCATACTATACCAACATCTCCTGCCTTCGATCTCCATGTATGCCCATCCTAGCTCCAGCACCTATAACACCATGAACTCACCACCCTTACACCATGATGCTCAGCGATGCCTATGCATGACCAATAGCAATGCCCCTCTGTCGTGGTCCCATCTGATGCAGTAAGGACAACATCCAACAACCACTCATCACCCCATTATGGTGTAGAGCCCCCTCATTAGACTTTGCCGCCCTTTGCCTCCCAATACCACCAAGAAATGCCTGCAATACAACTCCACTTCCAGAACAGCCTCGACGCCATCACACCCTAACAGCAGGGCGTCATAGCCATCAAGTGTGATGTCTTCGTCTGCAACTGCCAGATCTGCAACATCGTGATGGAGTCATAGAACTTGGTGCAGTACCCTCACCATAACGACACCCTGACATCCCATCTACTCCCCTAGCATCGTAGACACCAATGCAATGTCATCTACCCTGATAACAACATCGTCGACTCCTCTCTTGCAACGAAATCAACTCATATAACTACAACACCACCTGACGCTGTGTCGGCTAGCAGCAAGACACCACCTAAAGATCTAGAGGAATTATCTTGCGATGGACCCTAGATATGCTAACAAACAGATCATCACAGATCCATTGGTTTATGTTGTCTAAGGTCAGTAATTCTTTCCATATTTTCAATAATTAACTTATGATGACAATAGGAAGTAAACCATGGTAATACATGCACCTTGTAATCAAGTTAATCCTAGGTATATACATAAATACAATGATACATATGAGTATGATCCTGATGCTGATATAATGAACCATATATAGGAAATAGTCATAATAGGTCATATATGTATGAGTGTGGTTAAATATGATATCTAAATCTTAATTTATGATCTGTATAGTAGATCTATAACTAAGGAGTTGTTTTGCAAAATGTGTTCACATTATTATAACATATTGACTTACTTATATACATCCTATTAGTTTATACATGTATCCATGCAGTACTATATATCAAATGATGGATGTAAGTTGGGCATGTTGCCTTATTGTAATCTTGATTGTCATGGCTCAACTAATAATGGAAGATTATATATAAGATAAGTTACATTTTAATACCACACGTAGATTATCAAGAATTATTATAACCATGTTTCAACAAAACCCTAGATACACATATACATATTTATGCAATAGAGGTAATTATAAATACAAATACAATTATGGAATGCATCCAAATATATTGTCTTTTGATGAATTAAATGATGAAAAAGATAATAATGTGTAAAAGAATATACTTGTATAAACACATATCTAAATGACATGTTAGTTGGATCAAAGCATGTGTATAGTAGTGAACCTAATAGATAGATATTCATGTGGATTATATTTACACTAATATACATGGTAAGCATGATGTTAGGAATAATATGGATTCACATTATAGAGAAGAAAATGACATCATCAAACCTAAATTGAAAGAAAACATATTATTATCCACATATATATGAGTTACAAAAACTTATGTGACTAATTTTGGGTAATTAGACCTAAGATTGATATATAAAGCATCACATATTCTCTCAACAAAGATTAACATCATAAACCCTAACATGACATTAAATGATCGGGAGTAGGGTAAGAATAATATAAAAATATAATAGGAATGAATATGTTCGCTTTGACTTGGCTAATATACATAATGTGTTTCTAGGATGAAAAGTTGAATTTGTGGACCAAAGTATACTATTCATGTTAACCTTTATGTGCGAAAAGAGATATGTGCATTCTAAACCTAAGTTGGGCATGTTTTAAATCCAATCCTATTTTCCCAATGAGGCATGAGCCTATTTTCATTAATTCTTATTATTGTATAAATTGTTCTAGGGTCTTGGACCCCACTTCCAAAGTTATTAAATTTCTTAAATCTACCATTAATTTACTCTAGCACGATGATGTAAATGACTAATTAACTAATGTAGTATACATGAGTACAAACCACCCATAGTGGGCATGTGCTATTTTGCCCAGGGGAATGTGACCACTCCTCCCAATTTTATTTATATTAGGGTGCTTGGGAATGTGTTACTCTCCCTCACTCAGAGGTTGAGGTTAGGTAGGTGCCTCAGCCCTATGTTAGCTTAATGTAGTCATATTAAATCATGCACACAAATCTTACTATTACTTAAACTGGTATAATTTTTTTTTTACTTGCCTCATATTCTTGACCTTCTTAGCATAGTGAATCTTTATTATTTCCTACTTTAGTTTGTAATTGTTCTTATTCCTTAATTGACACATACATTTTCTCTCCTCTTGATGGGCGATCCCAACCACCCAGGTTTAGAATCAGAGTACACAATAGGATCATGGTGAACCAACCTAAGACTAGGAAAAGGAGTCCATACTTCCCTCATGGATTTACTTATTAAGTTGTTTATTTTTGGAGACATATTGATGTAGTTGAGTTTCCCTCTACTTAGATCCTCTATTTTTATAAATCATGTACACCCTTTTGGGAAAAATTAATGTACTCTTTGTTAAATTGAATATAGTCAAATTTTAATCTTCCGCTGCTATTCATTGGATTTTGTTTACCATATTTAGTAGAGAGGTGATCTCACTTCTTTACAGTTTGGAGGTCTTCCATGCTCTATAAACACAAAAGATATGGAGAACATTGTCCCCCTTTCCATTTAACTTTTCACACAATGTTAGTGATAAGGACTTTAACATCATGTCAGGGCTCTCCATATGAGTAGATGTACTACCAATTGCATGCATCATGCAACTATAGAGCTCAAAGTATAGAAGACCTTAGTTAGGTGGTTGATCATGGTCTATATCAATCCATAAATGTTGTCCACATGATGACTTATTTGACAAAGAGGAAACTAAGAGAAACTCTAGTTCAAAGAATACACAAACTGTAGTAGAGGAGCAAGTGACTGATTGGGAGCTAGATCAGACTGCCCGTGGATTCCTTACAAAAACCTTATTGCTATAATGGGTAATTTCTTTATAAATTAAATACATACTCTTTTCTTGCATTATATGTTAATATCATCTTTAATGTATAGAAGGTAACCATAATAAGTTAAAGTTTTAATATAATTAATTAGATTAACATGGAATCATGTAATTATTCCTTTGGTGCTTGATAAGAATATCATATAAGATGTTGAATAGTCATTTCATGTAAGATAAATATATATATGATGCTAAAATATGCAAAAATGTTAGCATACACTAAATCATGTTTAATATCTATTTAATATTTGAAATAGTGAATATGACACATAAAATAGTCATATTCACTTCTAATAGCTAATTAAGGTTAATAATTATATATAAACATGTTATTCTAAGATAAATAATTTCTAAAAAATATATATTAACTTAAGATAAGTAATTTTCATATCAGTATGAGACACATGAACCATGATAACATGACAATGATCCCTAATATGATGTGGATACCTAAGTTTATGGATGAGATGTACCTAAGAATTAAGGTTAGGATAAATAATAGATATGGAATATAATGATTCTAATATAAAATTAAGCATCAATGACCAATGCACAAGATTAAAAAAAATATAAGTAATAATGGATGGTCACTGAATGAACTATAATGTTAGGATTAATGATATAATATGATGCAATATACACCATGTTGTCTTAACCAAAATTCGACCCATGATAGAAATGACTCAAGATATTATTTTAAAAAATGTTGAATAGGTATGTGAGATAGTCCTCTTGATGACTATATCATAGTTGGGGGAAAACGTATTAGTTCTTGCCCACAACATTCTTGACAACCTATCTTTTGAGAGAAAGATCCATCATCTCTCTAGCACCACCCACCCACAACATCGCATATAGAGCTTCCGATCCACCGACTAGAGACCTCTCCAGGATATAAGCTACCACAACTACGGTGCTCCAACCACATCGGAAACCCCCTTGATAGACTCAATTTTCTTTTTGCAACAACATCACCTAAAACTAGAGCAACACCAGCTAGCGCATGTTTAGGAAAAAAATCGACGACTAAAACCAGTTTAGGGAAGACCCAAAACAACAACATTGATACCTACTCAGTTACACCACACCAACTCAACCATAAACACGATGTGGCAGCAAATACGGCTGGGTGAGACTCCACACGACTTTAGGGCAGCACCATCCTTACCACTGCAACATCCGACCTCCTTGCCTACCACTATGAGAACAGGAGGGCATCTTAGCGTCGCATTGAGTAAAAGCAAATATCTCTAAAATAGGAACAATACCCCCTTACATTTGAGCAGAGCTTATAAGAATAAGATGAACACCACTCTAGCTAAAACAAACTTCCTCTACATTGAAGAAACAATGATGACTACCTACTTCCCTTTCATGCACTATCCACTTGACGATCCTACTAACCACATCTTAGTGCAGCTTCCTAGGGCATGGAAATATCATGAATACGACCTTCCTCCAGGTATACACAAGGTGAAGTGCACAAAAGCTTCGAAGTAGTTATTGACTACAATAGAAAATTAAATATCTATATTGAATATGGATGGGCAGAGATGATTTCATCATTGAAGCTCATAAGAGGATGGACCATCTTCATTCGTCCTATAGCAGACAGAACCCTAATGGCATGGGTCACATACTTCAACAATGAAACCCTAGTGGAGTTGTACTCTCTCTTCTTCACACTAGATGACACTATCTCCATAAGCTCAAACTCAGCAGATCATCTCTTTGTCCCGGAGAAACACCAACCCAAGGTGGGAATGAGAGTAAATCTCATTGAAATCACCTCTTCTCCAACAACACCAGCACACTCAGAGCAGGAAGACACAACCACTTCAGCACAGTGCCTTTCTACCATAGCAGCCTGGTATGAATACAAAAACTCATCCACTGTATTCATGACTTCTGTCATGACTTCTTCAGAAACTTCAACTTCAATACACCATCTGCATACTGAACCATCCTCTTTGAACACATATGATCTAAATTTCCCACCCCTTCTAAATCTCACAACTACCGACCTTGCCCTTGCTACCTTCAAGAACAACACCCAAAAAATGGTTGGAAGCTCGTTTCTCAAAGACCCCAATTTTGAGCTCTGAGATGTACCAGATGCTTTAGCAGAAAACATTCTAAGTCCTGATTCAACACTCCACCATGTTGCTACATCTTGACCACCCTGGACACCTCTCTTATGGATTCCCCCATCACCCTGGACATTCCCAAGGTGGCCATAGAACTTTCTATAGCAAAAAGGAAACCTTCCATGCAAAAACATCATTTATAGATAGATCACAACTCTTCAGAAGATTTGTCAAATCTAATCAGTGCCAAAAGCCCTATGACAACTCGATTATCACCCAAAACTCTTTCATGTGTCTTCATATCCTTGAACCAAATGCTCTTCCACACCTCCTTTTACATGCTCATGTTCACCATCCTGCTACAAAACCCTCATGTCGTGACCCCAAGCTCCTATAAAACCTATATCGTCTAACCTACACCATCCTTCATCACCTTTATCTCATACCACAACACCTCCATTTTCAGTTAACAGATCCCCCTTCACCATGGCACCTACGATGCACCTTAATAGGGAGTTCCCCATTGACCTTCCAACAAACTCCATGAGACTGTTGAAAGTCTTCACCAGTCCTAGAAACCTCATCACTATCACAAACAATATTGACAACAACATCGTCAATATTCTTGATGTTACCAGAGCGATCACTCTTCTTTGCCCTAGACACACTATCCTCAAGCCTAAGATCCTATCACTAAGACACCTTCTACATTTTGTCCCTGAAGGCACAAAATTGTAACATCTGTTTGGCCAAGTCATGACTATCCCATGTGGCACTGGTTTTGTCCAAGCCAATATCACCCGATGGATGCCCGAATAAGGATCCTCACTAGACAATTCTGGAGGATCAGGCCGGGTAGCCATCACTGACCTACCTCCTCACCTTTGGGAGATTTAGGTCTTCAGAGCCATATAACATTCCATCAGAGCCACTCTCTAGTTCGTCAGTCATGACACCCTTCATCCCGCCCATTACATCAAAGCCTACTATGTTTTCTTAGTCAAAAAACCATTACCCTTCATGCGCCTATAAAAATCAGATTGCGGGGAAAATTACAAAATTAAGCTAACGGCTAAAAACCCTACTGTTGTCACAACTACTTTCACATATATCAAATCACATCCTCCATCATGGTTCTATCCAGACAACACAATCAAACCCTTCACTATCACCAAGAAACCAACCGAAAGAAATATGGTCTGCAAAAGAAAAAACTTTTCTACCATTTCTTTAGAAGACACAAACTTGTCCACAAATAATAAGAGGCCCAATACATCATGTCTATATGCAGACAACACCAATAACTCCCACCAAAACTCCTTCAAACCTTTCCCTTTCCACAATAATGGCACTGACACCACTACTAGCATTGATTCAGACATTTTTCATAAGCTGAAAACTGCTATCATTGATGAAATTTGATCATCGCAGAGTCTAAAGAAGTAAAGAAAAGGAAAATCTTTCTCTACAATCCAATATATCAACCCACTATCAACCACACCAGAGGGGCAAACATGAAGAAACTACTTTGCTTCAGAAGAACTAAGTATATCCTCTGAACACTCATATTTATCTCAACACAAATCTCATCTTGCAATTGTTGATATTAGACATTCATTGAATAGTGATAGCCAGATTGGTAATATTTAGGATATTATGTCATGGCCTGATATACAATCCTTTACAAATTTTGCAGATAAGATAGGTATTACCTTTGATAATTATACTATATCACATAATTCCCTTGATGATATAGAAAAATTTATGTATTGGAGAAACCATAGAAACATCCATGAGACATACACTAGCCTAAACAACCTACACTTGCACTGATTTACCCTTGAGCATTGACATTTTATCCTCTACATGCTCCATCAATGAAGATCACACCATGGAACGTCTGTGGTGCTTCTAGTCTTTATAGAAGGAAAGAAATTAGAATACTTATTTATAAAAACAACATCAACATTATCACCATCCAGGAAACAAAATCCATGCTCTTCCCTTTTGCTCTGAAAACCATAGGTAGCAAACACATTAACATTTGGCACCACATTCCCCCGATAGGTTTTAAAGATGGTCTATCTATAGGAATAAACAATATTCTGTTCACCATCACACAAGTTGTGTTTTTAAATTCTCTATAACCCTTTACATCACCAACAATACTGATGCACATAGCTGGGTTTTCACTGGGGTTTATGGCGAACCTAGTTCTAAAAAAATGTAATTCATTGCTAAGATCAAATACATTATACAAAAATTTGTTGATAAACACTGGCTCATTGGAGGAGACCACAACCTCATCACTCAACCATCAGACAAAATCAACCTCTCCCAATAGGGAGGCCACATGTACCCTACAGACATAGTCTTCAACAAGCTTATCACACAACACCACATGATCGATATTCCCCCTACCAATGCACGCTTCACCTGACACCACAATAAAAAATGGGAAAGGCTTGACCACTTCATCTGCACCATACTCTAGAAGACTTATATGCACACTCCTTTGTTACACTTGCACAATGGCCTATCTTCGATCACTTCATTATCATCATCGACTCAAAATTAGAAACATGGGGACACAAACCTTTCTGCTTTGAAAATTTCTCGCTCACCAACCCAAACTGTTTGGGGCTATGTAAAAACACCTAGATTTCCACTAATTATCATACCATAGAACCAGGATATCACATCCATAAGAACACTAAGAACATCAGGAAAAATCTAAAAACTTGGCAGAAAAAAAAATGGAAATATCAAGCATAAGTTAGATGATCTAGAACAACAATATCTTTATGTTGATAGTGACCCTACAACTGACCCAGCCCTCACCCTCACCTTCAAAGTTGAATTAGAACATAAATTGCATAGACTTCATATGGAAACAACGTGCTAAAATCAGATGGGCCATGGAGGGAGACAAGAATACAAAATTCTTTCACAAAACCTACAACAACAATGCTAGAAAAAACATCATTTCCAGACTATGCATTAATGGCAGAATCATATATAACAAGCACATGATCACCAACCACATTATCCTATTGGATCTAAGGGCTCTACATGGGGGTGAATAGAGCTACAAAATTTCTCACCAAACAGATTAGACCTTCAAGTTATATCAATTAGAAGCAATAGCTTAATGGTAATTTGAAGTCCTAACTAACAAGCACAATAAGGATGAGAGAGATTGATAGCAAGCACTTAACAAAGGGATGTAGAGTGGTTCCACACTTCAAACTAGAAGTGAGTCAGTCCACTACCTAGAGAGGTCAGCCTCTAGGACTTTGCAAGTGCTTTTCTCTATTAATCACCACAGAGATTACAACAATAGACCACCAAAGGACTTACCCATCCAATCACTAGAAGATCTCCACCTTCATAAGGAACTTACCCACTTAGCATAAATCTTCAGCCTTTTGCTAGGCCGTACCCATTCAAGCTCAAGTCTTCAACCTTGGAGGACTTTTCTTCTCCTCTTGGATCTTCCACCTTTGCCTTCTCCTTCACCTGGAGAAGATCACCACCTCTTCATCAACCTTGAAGAGGACCAGCAACAACTCCTTCTTCACTCGATGGAGCTTGCTTCCTTCAGCTTTTCTTCATGAAAGAAGGGGGTAAGGAAGTAGTGGAAGATTGATAGCTTTACATGCAAAAAGGTGGAGCTCTCTTACAATAATCCTAACTCACTCACAAATCACAAAATGAAGTGTAAACTAGAGAGATAAAGGGGCTCAAGGGGTGGTAGCACACTCAACTATAGCAAGGACCTTGTATGTAGTGAATGAGCAACCTTGGAATAAATTCCAAGCGGTCCTATTTATAGCTGGGGGTGCTCCCTTGAGTTGGGGAACACTTAGGGTTAAATTACAACCATTTTTGCACAAGGCAACGAATCTATTTCATCCAAACAAGTCACCAACGGTTAGAATCACTTTTTCTACATTTTTGTACAGTACATTCAGTCGAGATTCAATAAAGGTAACTCGATCAATCAGGTAAAAGACAAACCTGATTTTCAAACTATCAGTCAAGTTTGTCCTAGGAAACTCGACCGATCAGTTAAAATCACATTTGGTCAGTAACCCGATCGGTCGAGTTCTATGAATGCACAACTCGACCGATGCACTCTTTAGAAAATTGATCCAAGGGATCGGTCGAGATTGCAACTCGACCACTCAACAGTCTGTGATCAATTTTATAAAGTCAATAAAAAGTGATTAAAACTTGGTACTAAGTGTCCCACATAATTTTCTCATCTTAGTTACAAGTCATATCATCAATACAAGTGATTAAAAAATTCTTCTAAGGCCATTTACATGGATTTCCTTATTAGCACACTTGCATTGTTTTGACTTGAACTTTGACAAGCTAGGGCTTGTATAAATTGATTCTTTTCATGTACCTAACACCTGAGATCAATCATGAATACACATATTAGATGCATAAGAATGGAATGGTTGATTCATTATCAAAATATGGAAAATGTATAACCTGTAGGTCAACATGTCCAACACTTGAGCGCATCTTCTATACTGGACATAAGCATATCATATGGAAACATATTTGATGCAAAACCATCCCATACCCACAACACACTATCAGAGATTTTAGCCATGAGGAACTTGATGACGCTTTTACTTCACTTGGCAAAAACAAATCTCTTGGTTCTGATGGTCTTAACACTAAATTCTACCTTACCAATTGGAACCACATCAAAGGAGACTACATGAAACTGCTCAGAGCCTTCCATAACAATATTAATGTCCACAGACATATCAAAACTATCAATCATGCCAACATGGTGATGTAGCCCTATTTTAGGGATTCATCCTATGTCTTTTTGCATGATGATCATATCTAAACATTGTAGATTACAAGATATTTCCACCAATATGATCTTTTATGATAAATGAACTTATGCCTCCTTTTGTTTGTATTTCAAGGCACTTATGCATGCATTGATGCATGGGAGAGAGATAAAGAACATCTTTGGGTTATTGCACCCTAAGATTGGACCTACCTCTTCCCTGAGCTCCCTATGGATGCACAAGAATCAATTCAAAGAAAAAGGAGGTTAAATGAAGAAGTTAAAGAGGAGATCAGGAGCAAGAATCCTCAAAACAGCCATGGAAAATCACCACGGTTGTGGGGAATTAAGCTCTAAAAGTTACAGGGAAGTCGCCAAATTTATACATGAATGACCATGATCGTGGTCTGAAAAATAGTCATGGTCACTGAAGACCCCATGACTGTGGTCCTCAGAACAACCATGGCCAGATCTTCCCAACTCGCCTGTGGTCAGCAAAATGACTGTGGTGATTTATTCATGAAGACCCCAAAAATCAATAGGGACTCGACTCATTTTACACGTGAATGACCACTGTCATGGTCATCAACATGACCGTGGCAATTAAAGGCCACCTCACCCATTGTGAGCACCACGACCGTGACGAGCTGAAGACAAGATGACCTCAGAGCGAACTCGCCCATGGCTACCTCCTCCAACATGACTGTGGTACCCTCTACCGATCACGACCGTGGCACCCGCCACATCTGTGGCCACCATACACACTTACACCTCAACTCCACCTTCCACCTCATCCATTCCACTGCCCACGACTGTGCCATGCAACCTCCACCATGGTCATGTCACCTCACCACGACTGTTGTGGCCACCTAAACCTATCCATTTTCTCCACTTTTTTTCCATTTTGCCCCCACTCACCCTAGTGCCTCCCCACCACCTATATATACATAGGTGGCGGCCACAACATGAAGGTTAGTTTCCCTTAGCCTCTTTCTAGCTACTCTAGAACTCCCTCATCCACTTCCTAGCATTTACTCCACTAACCTACCTCTCGTTCTATATTCCAGTCCATTTCCACCATAAAAACCTAGTTTTCTAGGTTCCCTACCATAATCCCTCATATCTCCATGCTTTTCACCCACCTTGTAGGAGGAGCCACACCCTACAACATCTAGGAGGTGAAGAAGAAGCAACTACTCTGAGCTCCATGGATTTCTTAGGATGGTTGTTTTGATGGTGGAGGATGGATTGGTTAAAGGTTTTGGGTGAAAATTGGTGGATTTTTGTGGGTTTTTGGGTGGAGTGGTTTTAGATGGGGTAGAGGACGAAAATGGAGATGGTGGCTAGATTGATGGAGGATTTGGGGTGGAAATGGAAGAGGGAGAGGTGGTGGAGGTGTAGGAAGTGATTGGAGGTAGATTGGGTGGAGGATTTGGGCTAGAGGAGCAAGGGCAGAGGTGCTGGGGTCACTATAGGTCACCACGGGCAAGGAGAGTTTGCATAGGTGTGAAAGAATGAGGGGAGGGTCATGGTGTTTTTGGAAGTTTAGGTGAAAAATAGGCGGGGTCCATCTCCGCCACGCCCGTGGTGAAGGTTTGGTGACATGGCTGTGGCGGGTGCCACGATCGTGGTGGTTGGTGAAGGCAGTTGCAGTTTGAACCTCGTCACAGTCACGGTGGTCACCACGGTCGTGGTGTCCTCCTCTCGCATCAATCGTGGTGGTCACCACGGTCATGGTCGTTCATGTACAAAACCACCTCCATCACTATAACCTCCTCAAATTTTTACTATTAAATCACTACAGCCGCAGTGAGCACCACGACCGTGTTGCCTTCATGTGGCCACGCCTGTGGTAGTGACCACAATGCTGCATGTTCCACGACCATTTTGAGATCTACGACTGTGGCCATTCCTTCACAAAATTGGCCATGTTACTGTAACTTTTCAAGCAATTCCACCATGCCCGTTTTGGTTCACCACGGCTGTGGTGGGTCTTTCCTATGTACTTTGTCAATTCAATTTCAAAAACTTTGATATTTTTGCACTATTTTGATTCTTTGCCACATTTTATCTTCAAGAACCATGTCTTGCCCTCTCTTTCTCTCTCTTAAACCTGTCACACGCATCTCATCAAAACTTAAACAAAAGCTATCAAGCACACGTGTGCGTGTGTGTATTCTTGGAATCATGTGAAAACAAAGCAAAAGTATCAAAAAGTGGAAGTTGGGTGCAAAAGTTCCCAAACCTAGGTGAGTTTACTCCCACAAGTGCTAAATTTTACACCTTCAGTCAGGCTTATTGAGTGTTGAACTCTTTCATCCTCTCAAAAATCTCAAAGCATCTTTGTAGTAAATATCCTTCTCATGTGCATTCAAGCACATCTGTTCATCAAGATGGTGTTCCTTAGCTAGCATCACAATATCAAAACTTTGATTGGATCTATCTGGAACTTTGTGCAATCTTCTCAAGGCCACACACTAGCCAACTAGATGGTGACTAGATGCAACCCTAATTGAAAACACACATATCTCTCAAAATTTATATATAGTCCTATTCCAACCTGCAAGGGCACGGGGTCGTGTTGTAGTATAGGCAAGTGGTAGGATTAGGGTTGATCCTCAGGGAAAGAGGGGGCACTAGAGCTAGGTTAATGTTATCTATGTTCATAAAGCTAAGTCTAGGGTTTGAGGGTTTAACAGTTGGCTTTGATTGATTACACTATGATGGCAAGCAAGAAACAATGAGAAAGAAACTAGATTAATGACAACCCTAGATTACCCTAAGCAAGTTAAGACTAAGAAAAAGGCAAGTCAAGCAACTAACAAGAGCAAGGAGTTACACTACACTAGCAAGTCAAATTATCAACTAAGAGGCAAGCTAAGCAATAAGACAAGCAAGAGCCTAGGTTATCACTAGCTAACTAAATTAACATAAGCAAGCTCAAAAGAGCCGTATCCACTTAAGCAAGAACTAACTATGTAGAACTACGCAATTAGCTAAGAAGTAACAAAGGCAATTAACTAAACTAGCATTAACAAGCTAAGACGACAAAGGTAGGTTTTAACAAATAAGATAGATCATGGGCCATTTGGGAATGAAACTTGATATTAGTTGGGGGAAGGTTAACATAGCATGCAATTCTCATATTTCAATCTAGACTACCAGACCAAACAACAAGGCAAGTGTTATTGGAATATACCCTATGCTACTAGTTGGAGAACTAGGGCTAGGTGTAATTCTAATAGGACTTGGCAAGTCTAGGTTTCTAGGGTAAATGGTATTAGGGAAATTGAGAGCCAAGGGTAGAAATGGGAGTAGAGATGAGGGTGTTTCACCTCATGTTACTTTCCATCTAGTCTTTAGGAAACTCTAGGAAATTTCACTAATCACACTTACACTAGCTACTTAGATCTCACACCTGCTTGTAGGAGAAGGGAGTTGTATGTAGGAACAAAGGGGTCTATATAGGGATCCACTAATTGGACCTAGCTGCCATTCCTAAGATTGCCACATACATTCTATTTTCCCTTAGAAGCTACGTGTCATCAAGCATCACAAAACAAGAAATTTATGTTTAAAAGCACAAACCACATGCAAGAAAATGGGAAATGAGATAGAAGCAAGAGGAAATCACCATAGTATAGAAATATGTTCAATACAAGTCATTTTCCCCCAACATGGTATCAAAGTAACATTTGAACCTCAAACAACCCACCACTAGGGGCTTAGCTATACATGCTCATACAAAAGAGAAAAGAAAGGATAATTCCAACCATCCCTCGAACTCCATTTTGTCTTCTCCTAAAAAATCCAAAAATTACAGCTCTACCACCACCACCACCTCCATGCAATGAAGGGGATAGGTAAGATTGTGAAGAAGGGGGCTCAAAAGAGCCTTGAGGTGATCACTGGAGGCAAAGTGCACACCAAGAGAGACTCCTCTCAAGTCTCCATGCCATCCCACACTCCATCACCATCAATCTCCATTTCCCAATCGCTCCACCGTTTGGCATCCGTGAGTGCCTCCCGCACCCGATCATTGGACATCCACCCCATAACCGATGAGACCTATCGAGAGGAGGAGGAGGAGGCATCCGAGGAGAACCTTGATGCCATGATTGATGAGGTTGAGTCGAAGGTCACTACTCACCAAAAGTAGGGCAAGTGGGCTACATCCCAATCTTCATCACGGTTACCTCCATGGGCTATGCAGGCTCGCCACTCTACCTCTTCATCTAGGGAGAGACCAAAACAATAGCCGCAGGCAAGATAGAAATTGGTGATTGAAGAGGAGGATCAGCCATAGCGATACCCTAAGCAACGAGTATCGCTCAATCTTTACACAAGATTTGGGTCAAGATCCTACCAGGATGATGAAGAAGAAGATGGCACTGATGAGAAAGAGTTTAATTTTGATCCAGAGGATACCTTGGCCTACCTAGAGGCAGATAGATTGAAAGGATTCAAAAAAGCTCTTGAGGGGAATTCTTATGGTAGAGGGAAAAGTAAAATGTAAATCACACCCATATATCCTGAATGCATGTCAAGGAGAGTCATCTCCATAAGGTATGGGTGCAAGAAGGTGATCAAAGACCTGTGCATTAAAGTAGAGGTGGAAAGGAAGCTAAAGAAAATTAGTTTGTGGAAGGTGCTTTTCACAGAACAAACCACATACATGGAGTTGACTTAGTAGTTTTTCGCCATACTCAAGAAGGTTAAGGTAAAAGGGGAGGAAGCCATCAAGTTTGGTATGTTCGATAGAATACACATGTTGACTGCTTCTGAATTGAACTACATCTTTACAAAGGATCCTGAAGAAGCCAACAAAATGAATGATGGTGTTATTGAGAGAGAGGTTGACTTGGACTATGGTGACTTCTGGTATGGTTTGACAATGGAGTCAGGATACACTACTAGCAAGTCAAAGACTATGTTCATTAGTAATCCCTTGGTCAGATATTTGCATAAAGTCTTTTCCAACACGATTTTAGGGAGGTATGACAACTAGGGCAACATTTCACAAAAGGACTTCTTTATTTTACATGGAATAAATAAAAAGTTACACATTAACATACAGTCTCTCTTGATATATCACATGAAGAGAATTCCCTTCAAAAGCAAAACTCCATTTGTTATGGGAGGGATTGTGACCTCAATCGCCCTAGCCCTAGGCTTTAATGTCATTGGACTTAAAGAAGCCGAGGGAGCTCAATTTGTTGATTTGAAGTACCTCATTCGCTCTTAAATGATCACGATCAAGAACAAGAGGTTGATATATTATGTAAAATATGTAACACCACAAAGAATTCTTGAGCTGCCCTATCATGCTATCCCACTCCTCCCCCCCCCCCCCCCCGACTTACTACACGACAAGCGAAATCGATGGAAGCAAGACAACCCTCGGGAAAACTATAACCCCGCTATTGCACATGAAGAAGTGGGAGAATCAAAGGCACAACAACAAGAAGAAGATCCAGAAAGATAGTCCCAAAGGGTAAGAATAAGGGATGAGGCAACAATCCAACCGTAGGAGCCTTCAATTAATGCCTATGACATGTCATCCATCCAGGCATAGCTTGAAGGCATTCAGAAGACACATCATGACATGCATCTCATCCAGAAGTACATGTGGCAGGACCAACATCAGATGCATCATCAGGTCAACCACTTGTACCAATACCACCATGCTCAGGTACAAAGAAACCCTAAATGCAGTGAAGACTTTTGGGTTGGTAATTCAGGACATCAAGAGACCTACCCTCCCCCTCAAGACACATATTGAGGCCACTACTACCATTTCCCTCTAGCTCATCTAGCTCCTTCACCTCCTCATCAGTACCAGCCAGAGCAGCCAAACCAACCACAATAGGGAGACCTACCTTTTGATCAACAACACCAGCCTTGATCTTCACTCTACTATCCCTAAGCTTTAGTTTCATGTTGAGGACAACATGATTCAAAAGTTTGGGGTGGTAGGGCGGTATGTACCACCCTGGATCTTTCTCTCACTTTGTTTTATGCCTGTTCCACCTATTTTTGGATTGTTTGACTTCACTCTTTTTAGTGTAGATTTCTTCTTGCTAGCATTCATGCATACACGTAGTTTAATTTCATGCATTTTAATGTAATTTTTCAAAAAAAATGTTCTTTTTGCTCTTCCATGTCATGCATTGCATTTCCGTGTAGATTTTGGTAATTTTTGTGTGTTTTAACTAGGATTTGTTTCTTTATGTTTTAAATTTCCCTAAAGTAGGTTAAGATGTGATTGAATGCAAACTGGCACCATTTTGGCCAATGCCCAAATTTGAATGTTCTTGCCCAAAAGTATGTCTCAATTGAATATGTATCTATTGTGATGTGAAATGATTAAATCTTGGGTAATGCAACTTTCTTTTGATGTTTTTGGCTAGAAAAAGTCCTATGTAGGAATTTTGCATGTGCTCCAATCCTCTTGAAATAATTTGATATTTTGAATAAAAGAGTGATTCTTGCAAGTCTTGAACGTTTGGGTTTATTGTTCTATATGAAAAGGATGTAATCTACTATAATGTTCATTTTATGTGTGACTTGTTTGATTGGTGAATGTTACATGGACTAACTTGCTTTAGTGATATTATACATGAATTTCCACTTCTTGTGGCCCCTTTTTATCTGACATTTCTTCCGCCATCTTCTTACCTCTCTGCCTCATGAAAGGGTGCCAAAGTGCACATATCAGCCTTGACCACCCCCAAAAGTTTGGGGTGGTCATACCTTTACCTCCCCGCTTCACGTTTTTCCTCATATGCCCTACCTACACCAACGACAAAGAAAAGAAATAGAAAAGCAAAAAAAAGCAAAAAGAAATAAAGGGTACTCATGTTTAAGAGCATTCAAATAAAGAAAAGATGAGTGTAAAAGCACTCACTCCCTTTCATAACCATTTCTTCTCTTTTTATTTCTAGTAGGGCTAGGGTAAATCAACTCTAGCCCTCATCCCCCTACATAAGATAAGTGGGTCATGAGCAGTGAAATGAAGTGTATGAAGTAACTCTAGCAAGTGAATCAGTAATCCTAACCTTTTGAATGTATTTCATGCATGATGTGATTTACCCGGAGCATTATAAAAATTGCATTACTTGCATATGTGAATGATGATCCTTATTCTAAGTTCTTGTGCTCTATGCTTAGTTCACGATTGAAAAGAATGAGAATGAGTAGAGAGTAGTGGATTGCATGCCTAATTCCTCATGTGAAATCATTTTAGCCAATAAACATCACAATGATTGCATTGTCCTTGATCATTGATTGAATTGAAAGAGAGATTAAGTAGGAGCATACTTGAGGAAAAGTATGTTTTAAGTTTGGGGTGGTGATGCAGCCCTATTTTAGGGCCTCATCCAGTGTCTTTTTGCATGATAATCACATATAAACATTGTAGATTACAAGCTATTTCCTCCAGTATGACCTTTTATGATAAATGCACTTATGCCTCCTTTTGTGTGTATTTTTGGGCACTTATGCATGCATTGATGAATGGGAGAGAGATGAAGAATATCTTTGGGTTATTGCACCCTAAGATTGGACCTACCTCTTTCCCGAGCTCCCTATGGATGTACAAGAAACAATTCAAAGAAAAAGGAGGTTAAATGAAGAAGTTGAAGTGGAGATCAGCAACAAGAAGCCCCAAAACGGCCGTGGTAAATCACCACAGTCGTGGGGAATTAAGCTCCAAAAGTTGCAGGGAAGTCACCAAATTTGTACATGAATGACCACGACCGTGTTCTAGAAAAAACGGTCATGGTCACTAAAGACCCCACGACCATGGTCCTCCGAATAGTTGTGGCCAGCGCTTCCCATCTCACCCATGGTCAGCAAAATGACCATGTTGATTTATTCATGAAGATCTCAAAAATCAATAGGGACTCATCTCATTTTACACGTGAATGACCACAGTTATGGACATCAAGACGATAGTGGCCCTTGAAGGCCACCTCACCCGTGCTGAGCACCACAATCATGGTGAGCTGAAGACAAGACGACCTCAGAGCGACCTTGCCCGTGGCTACCTCCTCCAATATGGTTGTGGTCCCCAACACGACTGTGGTACCCTCTACCCAACACGACCGTGGCACCCGCCATGGCCATGGCCACCATACACACTTACACCTCAACTCCAACTTCCACCTCGATCATTCCACTACCCACGACCATGCTATTCAACACCCACCAAGGCTGTGGCACCTCACCACAACCGTGGTCACCATGGCCATGGTGACCACCTAAACCTACCCATTTCTACACTATTTTTCCCATTTCCCCCCACTTACCCTAGTGCCTCCCCACCACCTATATATACATAGGTGGCAGCCACAACACGAAGGTTATCTTCCCTTAGCCTCTTCCTAGCTACTCTAGAGCTCCCTCATCCACTTCCTTGCATTTACACCACTCACCTACCTCCCATTCCGTATTCTACTCCATTTCCACCATACAAACCTAGTTTCCTAGGTTCCCTACCATAATCCCCCATATCTCCATGCTTTTAACCCACCTTGGAGGAGGAGCCACACCCTACAATAGCTAGGAGGTAAAGAAGAAGAAGATACTCCAAGCTCCATGGATTCATATCCCTTTCTTCTCCTTTCTTTTCCATTTTGTATGAGCATGTCTAGCTAAGCCCCTAGTGGTGGGTTGTTTGGGGTTAAAATGTTACTTTGATACCATGTTGGGGGAAAATAACTAGTATTGAACATATTTCTATTCTATGATGATTTCCTCTTGCTTATATCTCATTTCCCATTATCTTGCATGTGGTTTGTGCTTTTAAACATAGATTGCTTGTTTTGTGATGCTTGATGACACTTAGCTTCTAGGGGAAATTGGAATGTATGTGGCAATCTTAGGAATGGCTCCTAGGTCCAATTAGTGGATCCCTAGATAGCCCCCTTTGTTCCTACACACAAATCCCTTCTCCTACAAGTAGGAGTGAGATCTAAGTAGCTAGTATAAGAGTGATTAGTGCAATTCCCTAGAGTTTCCTAAAGGCTAGATGGAAAGTAACATGAGGTGAAACACCCTCATCTCTACTCCCATTCCTATCATTGGCTCTCAATTGCCCTAATACCACTTACCCTAGAAACATAGACTTGCCAAGTCCTATTAGAATTACACCTAGCCCTAGTTCTCCAACTAATAGCATAAGGTATATTTCAATAGCACTTGCCTTTTTGTTTGGTCTGGTAGTCTAGATTGAAATATGAGAATTGCATGCTATGTTAACCTTCCCCCAACTAATATCAAGTTTCATTCCCAAACTGCCCACCTATCCATCTTATTGCTTAAAACCCACCTTTGTCATCTTAGCTTGTTAATGCTAGTCTAGTTAATTGCCTTTGTTACTTCTTAGCTAATTTCTTAGTTCTACATAGTTAGGTCTTGCTTAAGTGGATAGAGCTCTTTTGAGCTTGCTTGTGTTAATTTTGTTAGCTAGTGATAACCTAGGCTCTTGCTTGTCTTATTTCTTAGATTGCCTCTTAGTTGATAATTTGACTTGCTAGTGTAGTGTAACTCCTCGCTCTCATTAGTTGCCTGACTTGCCTTGTTCTTAGTCTTAACTTGCTTAGGGTAATCTAGGGTTGTTGTTAATCTAGTTTCTTTCTCGTTGTTTCTTGCTTACCATCGTAGTGTAATCTATCAAAACCAACTATTAAACCCTCAAACCCTAGACTCCACTTTAGGAACATAGCTAACATTAACATAGCTCTAGTGCTCCCTCTTTCCCTGAGGATCGACCCTAATCTTGCCACTTGCCGATACTACAACACGACCCTGTGTTCTTGTGGGTACGTGTGATTAGTTGAGCCAATGTGTTGGACTAGGTCTATATATAAATTTTGAGATATGTGTGTGTTTTCCCTTAGGGTTGCATCTAGTCACCATCTTGTTGGCTAGTATGTGGCCTTGAGAAGATCACACCACATAGATCTCATTAGGAAAGTCAACCATCCGACCAGATCACACAATTCAGATCTATCAGCCTCATTAACACCTCTTACAAGATCATTGCAAAAGTCCTTAGCAATCACATCAAACCACAGATAGAGGACATCATTTCCCACAACTAAAATGTCTTCCTTAAAAACCATAGCATACATGATGCCTACATCATGTCAAAGGAAACTCTCTAGCTATGATACAAAAATAAAACCCCGATCATAGCTATCAAACTGGACTTTGAGAAAGCCTTTGATTACATAATTTGGGCTGCCTCCTCCACACCATGTCTGGATATGGCTTTCTAAAAATTTGGAATAACTGGATACATGCTTGTATCTCTACAAATCACTTCTCCACCATAATCAATGAATCTCTATTTGGTCACTTCCACAACACAAACAGACTTAGACAAGAAGACCCTCTCTCCCCATACCTATTCATCATTGTTACCTCCATTCTTACCAACATGATTAAGCTTGGCACTGCACATGGCCTCATCTCCTCACCTACAGAATGCTATGAGAATATTGTCCAATTTGCGGATGATACCATGATTCTAGTTAAAACAGAAGATAACACCATCATTAACACCACCCACATCATTGGTCTTTTCTCATGCATCTCTGGCCTCAAAATAAACCTCTCAAAATCTTCCATCGTAGGTATCAACACCTCTACCGACCTCATTGACAAATACAAAACCCTCCTAAAGTGAAAGATTGAACAATTCCTAGTAACCTACTTCGGTCTTCCCACATCTCCACACCCTATCACACACTCCCTATGGAACCCCATCATTGAAAAGATTAAGCATAAACTTTTCTCTTGGACCAACCACTTTCTCAACCTTGCGGGATGCCTCACCCTTCTCAACAATGTCATTACATTGATAACTACACACTTCTTCAATTGCATTCCCCTACTAGGCAAAACCCTTAAGCTCATTATCTCCATCAAGAAATAGTTTCTTTGGAATCACTTCAACGAAGAACATCAAAAACACAAAGTCCACTTGGTAAATTGGGACACTCTTATAACACCTATTGAATATGGTGGTTGGGGCATCATAAACATTAAGAATCATGCCATATCCCTCATCACCAAGAGCATCAACATCCTTTCCATAAATACAGATAAGATCTGGAAAATTTTCATCCTTGACAAGTACTATAAACATAACCCACCTTGGCACAAAATCAGTAAGTGTAAATCATCTCTATTTTGGAAGTTTATAACTAAACACTTCAACATCATTACTCACCTCATCAACTACCCCCCCACAAGCCTATTCAAACATCAACTTTTAGAGAGACCCTTGGTTCCAAAATAACTCCATATAGAACCTAAAATGCAATTTCCATCTTTCGCCATCCTTGAAATATATCAATACTGCCAGAGCTTTGAAACTCCTTACCAGCAATCAATAAAACTCTATCAAGCTCTGCCTCACTAATAACCTTCATGAGAATACTTTTCTAGACATCATCCAAGATCTAGAAAACAATATTGCCAACTACATTTCTTGGATTTGGAGACCTAAATATTATCCTAAAGTTGCTAACCCATACTTAACTTATAGAGGACACATTTGAGATATGAAAATCATTTGGAAGGCAAAATGGCAACAAAAATTTAAAATCTTCTTCTGGCTCCTTTCAAACAATAGGATCCCAACATACCATCACACCAATAGAAGAGGCTTCTAGGGACCTACCAGATGCTACCTCTGTTTAGCTGTATAAGAAACAACACAATGTCTCTTCACTAGCTGCCCCTTCACCCTACACTTCTTGTACAAATTCTTCCCAACACACAATATCACTAGCAATTTACTCCTACCTAAACATATCACACACTTAAAAAACTCTAACACAACATAAGAACTGTCCTCTCTACAGATCTGATTATTAACACCCTCTGGAACATTTATCTAGAAAGAAACTAGAGAAAATATAACAACACAAATTGACCAATACATCTTCTACTAATTGACATTGAACATTCCTTGTACATAAATTTGCATTGCAAGATGGACTTCAACATCAACACAGGTGTCAGGAGTAGATGAAGATCAGGATAAAATCTTTAGAGACTAAAATGGTGGAGGATGCTACTCACTGGAAGACATCATAGCAGATGGCACAAGATTTGAATCTAGATCTCTGGGAGCTTCAGCTGAAAGAAGCACAACATGCCTAGCATAACAGTTTTTATTTCATCTCATTGTTGAGGCCTACTGTTAAGGGGTTCTTCCCCTACAAACACTATTTTATCCCATTCCTACTCTTTTTTTGCTTTTGATATATACATCTGAACTCGAGTCCACATCCTCATATGTGCTTCCCCGGACGAAACACCTTGTTATCTCATACTGATTGACGTCTCCATTTGTATGCATTTTATTATTAATGCATGGACTACTTATAAAAAAAATGTCATATGGTTGGGCTAGAAGTATGACATATATGTCTCTTGAAATGTTTGTTGTCTTAAAAATGATGTTCTTACTTGGAATATTGTATTGGATAAGATAGTTTTTCATATGTGAAATGTTTTGATTTTTATCTATAGTTTCAAAAAACTTGAACGTACATTTGTCTAAAACATTATGCATTGATACCTTCATAATAGACTTTCACATGTGGGTGTGATTAGGGTTAGTTCATAGATGGTACATGAGAAAGGAACCACGCATGTGGGTAACTAGAGTATCTAATGTACTAAGTAAATATTCAAACCCTCTAGGTTCATACACGATCATGCATTACTAAAATTGTCATGGACAAACTATGTGGTACAACAGAAAACCAGTGATAAGATATCATTATTATTTTAGATATTATTGTTTCGAAATTTTGCTTCTTGCGATACTATGTGACTTTATATCCAAACACTACACCTTACTAATAATTACAATTTCATATATAAAGTAGTTATGTCCTTACATACACCATAAAGTCACCACTTTTGTGCTAACTTTTTTGTAATTTAATTTTAGGTTCAAATATAGAAGGGGAGCAATATATTAGTTGTAAAGTGAGTAAATATATAGTGTAGATCTATTGTAGGTCATATTTATGTTATATATATTTACGATGTTCACTCTAAGTAAGTAATTTAGTTTTGAAATCAAGATATGCAGCTATCGTATACCAGTATATGTGTTTGTGTATGTATATGGTGAACGTTGTGAATGTTCAAGTACAATATAGTCTTATATTGTATGATCTTTGATAATAGTGAGTTATTGATTTTATAGTTTATCAGGATCAAGAATCCGGGGTCATTACATGTGACCCAACCATTACACTTCCTACCATAGATGATTTGTTGACATTGTTTTGGGTGGAAAAGTAGGGTTATATAATAATAAAAAAGAAAAATGACAAAAAAATAAAGACAGTTAACACGTGAATGGCCTGGAGGAATTAAACCAAATAAAGATGGGATGAGGTGTAGTATGTGATCAACCATTAGATACATGTACTAGTTATTTTATTTTATATTGGTTGATCAAATCCACTACAAATGGAATGACTAGCATGATTCGAACCAACAATACAAATATTTGGAATCATCGGCAGTGGTGGATCCAAAATATTGGATATAGAGTGTTGAATTAGTACGGACTGTGAAAAATCTTGACTACATATATATGGGTAAATGAATACTTACATGAATAAAAGCAACCAAAATTTTACTCAAATTGCTTTCTTATTGCCTCATATAAGGTAATTATTATTATAATAGGTAGTGGCAATTTGTTTCAAGACCTCAAGGCTATGTTTGTCAAGAGAGAGAGAGAGAGACTCTAAGAGGAGAGAATAATGATACATTTTTATTGAGTTGGTATACATAATAAGTGATAGAGTAGGATAGGTGAAGAATGAAAACTTAAAGGAAGGAAGATGAAAGATCTATGCATGTTCTTCTTTGCTTTTTTTAATTTTAAAATTGGGGTAGAGAGGAGATGAAAATGTAGAATGAAATTTTCCTCTTATGTTAAGCTTCCTTGTACATGTCCTCCTTCCTTTTCACTTTCATCTTATTCAGATCATATCTACAAGATGAATTGTCATTCATCTTCTTTCTCTTCTTGCACTACACATCATATGTCATTTACTTTTTTTTTCATATATCAAAGATAAATTTTATTTGATACAAGTTTTCTTATTTATAATATATATGTAAGATTGACCATGTCTTCTCAAGTTCATATAACGTTGTAGCTATTGAGGTTTAACTAAAATTTAGATACGTCGATACTCTTCAATTAAGATTCTGTGAAATATCATGTACCAAATAATGCTGTTTATATCCATATTTACTTAGATACGTGGATCTTTTTCTTATTTAGGGAGCGATAACTTATGAAGCTTTTAAAAGAAAGAAATTCAAATAGAAAGTGATGTTTAAGCATGCATGGTCATTTTTCTTTCTATGGATGTGGTAATTATAATTGAGTGCACCAGTTCAATTTATAGTCATTTGTGTTCTACAATTAATGCATCAATAATATAGCATTGTATGGTAATTAATACATAAATTTGATATCTCTTTTTATGAAACTCTTAGTATATTAATAACTTTTTTCGAAATCTAGAGGGGACACAACACCTAGTTCATAAAGAGCTCTGCCTATTGGTATGGAGGGATAAGTTTATGGAGGGAGATGTTGTGTAAGTCATGACACAAATGGATATGACATTGTTAAGTCATTCTTAACAAAATGAGAGACTGGAGGCAAAACTACTTAACTTCATTGCATGCACTAATAACCTATTACATCTATGTAAATGATAAAATTCTTGTGATTTGAAAGTGCATAAGATATCTCATGGTCGAATCTGTATGCTTCAACCCAAAACTAAATCCAAATAGAAGGATAATGAAAAATCACAATGAATATATCAAATCATAGTAATACCACAACCACTTTTTTCAAAGTGGGCTTCAACTTAGGAAAACCCCTCTTGAATCTGCCCTCAACGGTAGGAAATATAAAGGAAATGGTTTTCAATATTTGCTAAAATGTTGGATTTTTTAAACATTTTAGGAAAAAAACCAAGGGAGAAATAATTTATCTAATAAATGCCATACTTAGGGTTAAATATCGGATCATATTATTGCGGGTTTATTAAATTAGATCCAGACACATATTTAACTAGCCACCGCGGTCCAAGGCACAACACACAAATTTTCACACTTTATAAACCAAAACCTAACCTATGTTATATTCGTTGGTTGTAGGTCTAGTTCGAATCCAACCCATGCTGATATTTTCCTACAATGAAAAGATAGTGACATACTTGGGTTTTTACTCTCTTTCACTGAAATTTATTTATGTTACAATGTATTTACATCACAATATATATATATATATATATATATATATATATACACACACACACACACACACACACACACATTGTTTGTCTATGTTCAAACTTTAGAGTCCTTGAAGAACTTCATAACTTTTTAGTGAACAATGAGATGTATGTGTTGTTAAATTAATATATAATGATTATTATACATTTAAAGCAATTGATGAGGGAATTTTTCTGTTAGATTATTATCTTGTCAATATTGTAATAAGGAGTTATGTATGGACACTATTTTTTATATAACATATAATAAGATTTTTGAAAACTTCTTTACCCACCATTGAAAAATGAAAAACTTAACTGAGTGTTGTGATTGAATGAAAAAAAGGCTTACTTGGAAAGAATATTGCCATGAAAGTGGTGTCAAATTAGTGCAATATATCAAACAGATCGGTCCCATTGCATTGTTGCCTTTTAAAAATGTTGACTTCTTATCTTAAAGTATTACTAATGTAAATTACTATTTTCTATATAATGTGTGGTAAACTCATTTCTACAATATAAACTGAAAGTCTAAGTAGCATGACTGAGTGAAAAAGAGATAGCAAAAAGCAGGATGAACAATTGGAATGAATTTTTTTTCAAATAAATATAAGAATGATTAATTAATGTCAGAGAAACTAACTAGGTTTGTTGTAAATTGAATTATTGTCTTGTCATTACAACAAAAACGAGTGACATATATGTGTTCTAAATTTTTGTCATAGCACATATATATATATATATATATATATATAGAGAGAGAGAGAGAGAGAGAGAGAGAGAGAGAGAGTCAGGCTAGAATACACTCGAGTGTACGGATCACACAAATACACTCAAGTGTGTTTACATATCAAGATTATTTTTTGCAAAATATAAACCGTTGATCTTCACCGTCATACTATAACTAGGTTACATACAAATTTTGAGCCTATTTGGATGAGTGTAAGTCACTCATCCAAGGGCAACAAAATCGACGTGCGAAACTAATTTGAAATGCATAATTTTTGCGGTCTTCATAACATGAGCTATACATATCCAAATGTGCTCAAATTTTGCGTATGAGTTGTTCACGGGATGTTTAAGAAGATCAACAGATTAGATTTTCAAAAAAAATATTGCATCATGAAAAACTACTTGAGTGTATTCCGCTCCGGATACACTCGAGTGTATTCTAGCCTGATATATATATATATATATATATATATATATATATATATATATACTCTCAGTCAGAGAAACTTATATGGTGGATATATATATATATATATATATATATTGTATAATATGTGACATATATGAAATATCATGTATAACTTTATATACTAAATATTATGTTGGGTTTTCGAGCGTCAGGGTTCGGATTTACCTAGATCTTAACTCAATCCATATTATATTTTTGAGCCTAAAATCAAGATCCTAACCTACTCGTGAAAAATTATGGATCCAGATTCTATTTTGTTCGATCGCTGCTGGAATTTGGTTGAAATTGACTCAATGCTCAACCCTAATTTGAGACGTAACTATTCCTTCCATCACAATCCCCAACCTCTCTTGCGCAGCCCAGCGCTCTCATTCCCAAGATGAAAGGCGTGAGGGATTGGTTTTCACGAGCCAAAGGACAATCAGCCTCCTGCATTGGCACAAAACCAAGGCATCTCCCATTCATTCATTCAGCGTGGCTTTTGCCTTTTGTGCGGGCTGACCACCAGACCAGGGTGTGGGACAGTGGGGTGTGGACCTCCCATCTTTTACCAAAGCTCCCTCCGGCCTTGGCGATCGGGCTCTCCTACCCAAGCAACCCAGCCCTCTCTCTCTCCTCTGGTGGAGCGAGGCGTCTTTTCCCCGCCCTTCAGCTTTAAGCTACCAGGGTGTTGAAAAAGGCAAGAGAGAGAAAAACAGAGGATGTGGAAGCTGGTTAGAGAGTGGACTAAGGAAAGGTTGGGATGGCATTAGTAGAGATGGAGATTCGTTTAGCCTAGTGCCTAAACAGAGAAAAAGGCTGGTTGGCGTTACTTCGCTGTTGTTCCCTGCCCGTTCGCCCGTCGTCCTCGTCCTCCTCTCCTAATAAGTTGTCGGTTTCATCTTCATTACTGCAGAGCATTGAAGGGAACCTTTCTTTACTCCCTCTGCAAGGCGACGGGTCGTTTTCCGTTTCGCCGCTTGCCCCCCACAACTTGACGCCCGGCTAGAGGTTGAAAGGAAGAGGAGTTGAGGTGTCATTGCCACTGAATCCTGTGCCACACCAGTCCGCTGTTCATCAATCCTCCTCCCCCATACCTATTTGAAACGCCCGCTTCCCTGGCGCAACGCTTTGTCTATTCGGGGTGGTTGAGAGGGGAGTGTGGGGGTGACGGTGAAAGCCGGCCGCAGGCTCTGGGTTTTGTCGGCGCTTCAGCTTTTGTCATATTCCTTTTCCGCCTTTCCTTTTCAAGTTCCTTCATTTCACAACCCTTTCCTTCTGTCTTGGGTTTTGGATCTGCTTTAGTGTGGTTTCTTCACTCCTGCTTCGTCTCTAAGCTTTTGCTTGCTCCCAGCACCACCTTTGGACGCCTGCAGAGAGGGGGACTGTGTCGTGCTGCGATCCTGAGAGTAGTGACCGGAGTGGCAGCATCTTTGGCTTTGCAGATTCCTCGCACCTCTTGTCCGTTCTTCTTCGCCAAGGTGCATCCTTTTCCCGGGTTTCCTTCTGGCTTGTGAGAGCTTTGGTTAGTGGGGTGAGGACTTCAACGAGAGAGGGAGGCCGTAAAAGGAAAGAGCTTGAGGAGGGGTTGAGGAAATGGCAGGAGGAGGAGCAGCTCCGCCGCCTAAACAGGAAGACTTGCAGCCGCACGCCGTCAAGGACCAGCTACCCAACGTCTCATACTGCATAACCAGCCCGCCGCCATGGCGTGAGTTGCTATCTATCTCCATCGCATCATCCCCTGCATCTTTTTCCTTCTCTTGTTATGTGCTGCTCCGCGTTTAATGGCTTTTGCTATAATCCGTCTATGTTAATAGCTTTTCCATTCTTCTTCCCTCGGTTCATGTATCGCTCATATTATTATTTTATTATATAATATATGTACTCCTTTCATCACCTTCTGTCGGGTTTTCCGGAACCCAGAGTGTAGATTGTTTGCGTCGCATTTGGTGGTGGTTTCCTCCTTTTACTTCCATCGTTTTCTTCCTGGCATCACTTGATACTTCGATTCTTGCCCCTCTGTTGGTTGCCTTGTCTTTCTCTTTTTGGACTATCCGCTGTCCCACTTAACTTTGCTTACAATTTGTATTAACTAATGATGATGGCCTCTGTAAGATTCATCTGTCCCCCCTCTGTTTTATTATTTTTTGTGGCTCACGATCTACATATATGTCTCGTGATACTGAGGTTTTGGTAATTATTGTTGCTAATTCTTGTAATTTTTGTTTTGAAAAAAAGACACCATTTTGGTAGTTCTTACCCATCAGATATGTGGCTCTGATTTAATGATTACAATTTTGTTCTGTTTTCCCTTTCTATATCATAGAAGAATTTTCGTCCCCTACATCTGTTATGGGTGCTAATGAATCCTTCTTATGCGATTTCTGACTACTACAGCGGAGGCAGTTCTACTGGGATTTCAGCATTTCTTGGTCATGCTGGGCACAACTGTCATCATCCCCACTGCCCTCGTCCCTCAGATGGGAGGATCAAATGTATGATCACAACTGACCAAACTCTTTCAAAGTACTTCTTTTAATTCTAGAAAATCATAATTAACTCCAGGCTACACTAATGTTCAAATTGTCTAACAGGACGACAAGGCAAAGGTGATCCAGACGCTGCTCTTCGTAGCTGGCCTTAACACACTCACGCAGACTTTCTTTGGAACACGTCTCCCGGCGGTGATTGGGGGCTCATACACATTCGTTATTCCTACCATCTCCATAATATTAGCTGGACGCTACAGTAACGTCGTTGATCCACATGAGGTTAATCATCTTGTGCTCCTATCATCCTATGTTTACAAGTTGTCGGCAAATTTACTATCTTTTTATATTTGTATATATAATATTTATTCTTCCTCCTGACCCACCTCCTCTGTCCTGTAGAAATTCTTGCGTATCATGCGTGGGACCCAGGGGGCACTGATTGTTGCTTCCACGCTCCAGATTGTTCTTGGATTCAGCGGCCTCTGGCGTAATGTTACTAGGTAATATATTTTACAAACCACATGTATTGTAGTAGAGATTCCTGTCACAATCAAACTCCTTGTACGATTTCATCTCGTGTGTGTGATGTCTGTTTCAGGTTCTTGAGCCCACTGTCGGCTGCTCCTCTCATCAGTTTGGTTGGATTCGGCCTCTACGAACTGGGGTTTCCGGCGGTGAGTTTTGTGGAGCTTTGAAGTTCCATGTGTTGTGTGTGGTTTGTTTGTTCATCTGCTAAGAATGTCAGAGAATGCGGCTGTTGAGATTTCTTCATGCAATCATCAATCAGTAGGATTTGTGTGCCATTTATCATCAGCATTGCAATCAATGTTTCTGATTAAAAAACTGTGTTGATGAATGTGAATCAATAGGTAGCAAAGTGCGTGGAGATCGGTCTTCCACAGCTCATTATACTCATTATATTCTCACAGGTAAGATTCCTTAAGTCTTTAACAAACAGCTGTCTGGATCATTGTTTATATGGGTTCTTTTGCTTTGAGGAGTTCGTTGATATATATGTGGTGCTTCTTTTTCAAAAGCAGTTGCTCTTCATCCCAGTTCCCAGTCTTAACATTTCATGTCACTAATGATCAATTCTATACTTGTTTTGTTTCAACAGTACTTGCCACATGTTTTCGACTCAGGGAGGCATGTTTTTGATCGGTTTGCTGTTATGTTCTCCGTTGCCATTGTCTGGCTATACGCATATTTCCTCACTATTGGTGGGGCATATAAGCATTCGCCACCAAGAACCCAGCTCCATTGCCGCACAGATCGCTCCGGGCTCGTTGGTGCTTCTCCTTGGTTAGTGTCCGGAACAAAGTCATCATTTTTCAGTTGTTGCCCACCCTGCTTTCCTTGTGTTCTGATATTCTTTTTAAATTTGAGTTGCTTTTTTAAGATGATGCCATGTGGTGCTCTTTGGCTATGCAGGATAAGAGTGCCATACCCGTTTCAATGGGGGGCGCCAACATTTGATGCAGGAGAAGCTTTTGCAATGATGGCTGCTTCGTTTGTTGCCCTTGTGGAGGTAAAGTTAGCATTCTGTGCTTTTAGAGTTGTGCAGTGGGCCATCATTCTTATGGTGTTCAGTGTTTTAGAGCTTCTCTAAAGTTGCCTTCTCTGTGCAGTCGACTGGGGGATTCATTGCTGTCTCTAGATATGCTAGTGCCACACCTGTACCTCCTTCGATTCTTAGCCGTGGAATTGGGTGGCAGGTATGACTTATTCTCTTACACTTGGTGTTTACAATGGACAATTAAGCAAATGTTTTCCCTTTATGAAATAAAACGGAAACATATCGTAGATATTGTTTGCATGGAATGTTAAAAGGAGTCTTACCATGTTGCTATCATGGATGGGACGCATGCTACTGAAAGTGTCCTAACTTCCATCAATTCTCTTCTTTTTTTCTTCCAGGGAGTTGGCATCTTGCTGGATGGATTGTTTGGGACAGCTAACGGGTCCTCAGTTTCAATGTAATGTTTCAAGGCTTTATTTTATTTGATCAATTCTTAGGATCCAATTCCCTTGTGAATTAATGAGTTACAAATACCAACTCAATAAACACTACTCTCGTTTTATTCAGACCATTCGCATCTATTGGAATCTGATTTTTGTTGTTCTAATATATTTCCTTATAATTATAATAACAAAAGGAAAACACGTGTTCGTCAAGCAAACTGTACCAACTAAATTTCCGGTGATAAGGCTTTAAATCCACCAAAATAGGTTCCTGATTGAAGCTCACTATTCTGTAATGTGTAGAAATGATGAAACATTGTGCCTCTACAAGTGGCAATGGATCTCATTTCTGTTAGGCCATTCATAATCTACTAAAACTCATTTGTGAACCGTGTTCTTTGTAATCTATATTAAGTCATTAACAAAAAGACAAAACACATATTCATCAAGCAAACTACTGACACAATAGTATGAATATGAGAAACAAAGGTGAGCAGCCTTGGTCACACTGGATACACTTGAACCAACAAAATTCCCTTTACACATTACATGCAGCGATGAAGGTAGTGATAGTAGTATAAGTGGCAAATAAGAGGTTCCTCTATGAAGTCTGCTATACTGCACAATGCATGCAAATGGTACAAAATAGTGCATCTAAAAACGTCAATGGATCCTGTACATGCTACCAAGTTCAAGTAAGATGAATACACTTCCAAGAAGTTGCGTTTGGTGTAGGATCTTGAAGTAGGGTTTACGAGGAGTGCTTCCGATACTAGGATTCACTCATAGTCAAGATTGCAGATGCCTTACACAAAGAAGATTTATCATGGCCAACCGAATGATTGAATGGGTGTTATTTTCTAGTTTATGTGTGGAAGGTTAACCAAACCATTGAATGGATATCTTGTTTAGTGATAACTTTTCGACTGAAAAAAGGACATTCGACCTAGTTAGACATGTAATTTGCCCACTCCCAGGTTAAGCAAAGCCTCAAGGCTCAAACCATATATGAAATAATATAAAAAGAGTGGACAACCAATTAGATGCCATTTTGATGCTGTCAGTATTTCTTATGGTCTGTGGCTTGTGAGTTGATAGACATACATTGCATCATAATTTCCATCACTGAATGGATATCTTGTTTGGTTATAGCTTTTTGACTGAAAAAGGACATTCGACCTAGTTGGGCATGTAATTTTCCCAATCCCAGGTTAAGCAAAGCCTCAAGGCTCAAATTGTATATGAAATAAATATAAAATGAGTGGACAGCTAATTATATGCCATTTTGATGTTGTCAGTATCATACCTGTCAAGGCGCTCGCCTAGGCGGCCGCCTAAGTAGCAAGGCGTCCCAGTGCTGCGCCTAGGCGAGGACGCTTTATTTATAATGCTACAGTGACCTAGTTTTGTGGGTCTGGTTGTATATTCACTTATTTTAATGTTTGATATGGCTACACCAATGTTCAAAATTAATAGTGTTGCCTATTTTATGTGCCAAATATCACTTTTAATTGGATCTAATACTCCTTTTTGGGTTTGACTGGATCTAATACTCTTTTTTTGTTTGACTGGATCTAATACTCTTAGTACACATTTGATTTTTCTTAGTTTGCACCTTCAATTCAGATTGTATTAAGTAGCTATGCTGTGAAGGATAGTGATTACATTGCTTAATACTTGTAGCTATGTATGACAATAAATATATATTAATTTGTTGATCACTCTTTTACATTCTTTATAATAATTCTTTTTGTTTCCTTGACATTATTGTCAATGATAATATATTAGAAATGTAATTGGTTATTTTTTCATACAATAATATATATATATATATATATATATATATATATATATATATAACTACATATATAACTATACAATGTGTATATGAGTAGGGAAAAACCATGACACATGTATATATACATAAATTATTTTTTTAAAGGTCGCTTAGGAAACGCCTAGTCGCGCCTTGGCGCAAGGCATCCAGCCCCAAAGCCGTGTCGCCTTGCCGCCTTAACAAGTATGGTCAGTATTGTCTTATGGCATGTGTCTAGTGAGTTATTGACATACAATGCATCATAATATGACTTTGATCAAATTTGTTTTCGCGGCATACATAAATCATTGATGCTTATAAAAGTCCCGTGGTTATCACTATAAGTGTAATAGAAGGGATATCGACTCGATGGCCAATTAAGTGTAATAGAAGGGATATCACTGTAGTATTGTCTTATGGTCGGTGTCTAGTGAGTTATTGACATTTAATGCATCATAATATGACTTTGATCAAATTTGTTTTTGCGGCATACATAGATCATTAACGCTTATAAAAGTACAATGGCTATCACTGTAAGTGTAATAGAAGGGATATTGTCTCGATGGCCAATTAAACGGCTAAGAAGGTTGTTGGACTTGTCTAGGAATCTGTCTCATGAGTTAGGAGACGTACAATCTTACATATTATGATTTTGATCTGATTGTTGCTAGATATTTGAATGAATCATTAAATTTTTATCTTTTTGATAATACGAAATGCATCCAATATGAAAATAAAAATGGTGTCTAGTGAGTCTGTAGACAATTAGACATACAATGCAACATTATAATTATGCCAATCCCAAGATTATACTATTAACAGATCTCTGTTAAATAGGAGTATATAATTCCACAGTGTAAATAGGTATACGAAACAGTGTAAATAGGTATACGGAAAATACCCATTAAGATATACACATATGAAGAAAAAAGAGACCTACAAGGAAGGGTAAAAGCAGTCACAGGGGAGAGGGTACAAAGAAGGGAGCTAGTTAATTTTAACATTGATTATTAACATAGAAGGAATGTAATTAATGTTAACACCCCCTCAAACTCAAGGTGGATCAAATACGTTGAGTTTGTGGATCAACTTGTGATTTGATGCAGTGTGCGTCTTTGTGAAGAGGTTTGCAACATCATCAACAAAGTTTATAAAGGAGAATTTCATATGCCTGCTACATTCCTTTCTCTCACAAAATGACAATGCTTAATCTTATCATGAAAAAGTTGATCACTGACAATTCATATTGCGTTCTTGTTATCACTCAAATACTTCCACTTATCCCATCAAATCCCATTAACATTATGCCCAGAAGCATTAATGAGCAGTGTATGTGTGGTCTCAAGAATTTGTCTATGCGTGCGCTGTGCAACACTGTTTTGTTCATGAGTATAAGGGCAACACTATTTGAATATGATGCCTTGACAGTTGAAGATCTCACACATTATAGTGGATGTGTACTTCTTCGCTCCATCTGTGTGGAATACATGAATGACTTTATTGTGTTGGGTTTTAATTCTGTTAGTGAATCAATTGTACATGTGTAGAATTTCTAACCTATTGCGCATAAGGTAGACCCATGTTGCAAAATCGTTTTGTTCGTGAGTATAAGGGCAACACTGTTGGAATCAATGTTGCCCGAAATTTCTATTTCGGTGGCAATCAGACATCGAAATTGACTGACGAAACTCTCAAAACAGGCAGATCATCGATTTTTTTTTCTACTTTTTCATATACTATGTACTACTTAGAGCATATTTTTTTGCTCTATTTTGTGTCTTTAAGTCTATATATTTGTTCTTGCAAACTATAATGACTTAATTCATTGATTTCACCATTGAAAATTGACATCAAAAATCCCCATCAAAATGCCCATCAAAACAGTTTAGGGTCGTTCACTCAAAAATGACGAGACCCCACCCCCACATATCCAATATAAAATATTATTACATATTTGAGTAGATCTATACTAGTAGATCATCCTGGAAAAATTTCATAAATTAATTTGTTTATTTTGCCGTCGAAACGCCAAGAATGCATTTATCGAAATTTTTGTCGAAATTTCTGTTTCTGTGGCCACCGAAACGACATTGAAATCGGACATTTTCTTCCTTGGTTGGAATATGCTTGGTTGGAATATGGTGCCTTGAGAGCTAAGGATCTCACACATTATAGTGGATGTGTGCTCCTTCGCTCCATTTGTGTGGAATACATGAATGACTTTATTGTGTTAGGTTTTAATTCTGTTGGTGAATCAATTGTATATGTGTAGAATTTCAAACCTATTGCGCATAAAGTAGCCCTGTATAATTTGCGAAACCATCAATAAAAGGTACATAATATTGGAATTCACTTTTCGAGGTTCAAAGGTGTAGGTCCCAAATATCAGAATGAACACAATAAAAAACAATGCTACTTATATTGATTGAGTTTAAAAAGGGGAGAACAACTTTTGCGAGTTTGCAACTTGTGCACTCTTGTAATCGAGTGGGATTACAAACAGATATGAGAGTGCCACACTTAATAAGACTAGAAAGACAACTTGCATATACCTGTCCTAATTAATATTGTTATAAATTAGGCGAGAGCATAACTCTGGTGGCGGCAATGTGGGTTGTATTTGGGGTGTGATACATGGTATCATGCTGTAAGACTTCGACTTCATGTCAACTTCGCCAGGTATGGAAGTGGAAGTTTGTGGAAACTTTGAGGAAGTTTTGAGAAAGTTTAGGTGCAAACTTTGAAGTTGTATAGAATGGCCCAACTTTGACAAAGTTGTGTTCCATGTATCACCAACTCTAAGTGTAGTTCCTCCTATTCTGAACATATGTCTTGTATAGAACACCAAGCTTTATCAAAGATGACTCAAAAGGCAAAATACAAAAAAATTATCATTATAGTGAAATTTCTAATAATTGAGGATTGAGGCATGATATATCCAACATGAGATATATCAACAGCCTTCCGTTTCTATTGGTGGATGTTGTAGAGAGTAGCAATTCCTCAAAATAGATGAATTGGAAGTCATATGATGTGTGGCACATGAATCCATGATTCAAGTGTCAGAGGATGTACCCGTAGTCGATGAAGATGAAGAGCTAGTTGTGCCTTCAATGTTTCGAGACGTGGAAGTGTTGACATTCTCTTTCTCCAGGATTTGACACATAATCGAACGATCTCTTGCAGGGGAGAGTTGCTTTACCAGTCCCACTTGCGATGGTATCAATGTTTGTTTAGTCTATGCAACATTATGCTTGATTCTATCCTTATATTCACTATAGAGCTTTGGGTGAAGCTTGTGATAGCCCATTACAAGATGGCCCTTTTGTGATAGTGTGCATAGAATGTGGTTATGAGATTTTATCCTGATGGAAACAATGGTTGTAAGATCCATATCAACACTAGATGTGACTGGAGGCTGGTTGTGTACAAGTGTTATAACCTTGACAAGTCAAAGACGAGTTTTGTCTACCACAAGCTCAGGGATGATGAATTCAAGAGAAGGTGTAGTTAGCCGTTGTATGATGTTTTTCACACATGCTTGAAACTCCTGACAGAGTGCCGTAAGTTGTTTCTGGTATTGCCCATCTCTATAGTCGTTGAGGTGCTCATTCAACCACGCATGAGAAGTAGGAGAAGTGAAAGCTACTAAGCAATTATTAAATCTCGTCTTGCCTTGTGTTAGGAAGAAAAGGCAACATCTTTGAAGAGAAGAAGAAAAAATGTGCAGGATGACGAGAAGTGCACTAGCAATCCCGACACGTTTGTTGTCCGTAAAGAAAAAAAATATGCCGGTTACAAGATGTTTGGAAGGACATCGCACACGGGAGATACAGAAAGCAGCGTTTTGCACGAAGTGTTGGGCTTTGCGCTGTTAGAAAGAGAAAAAGGAGGCTTTTTCAGCCTTTTTTTGTATGTGGAGAAGAAGTGATAAAGGCAACGGCAACCCTAAATTTCCTTTGATGCCATGATAATTGTGTGAATCCCATTAGCATACTGTTAACAGGTCTCCTTTAATAGGAGTATGCAATTATATGGTGAAACAGGTACAAGGAAAATACCCATTAAGATATACATGTATAAGGAAAGAGCAGATGTTACGTGGAAGGAAGGGTAAAAGACATACACGGGGAGAAGATACAGGGAAAGGAACTAATTAATATTATTAAACATGGAAGGAAAGTAATTGACATTGAACACAACATAAATATGACTTTGATCTAGTACATTTAAAAAAAATGCTGAAAAGGTATGTGAGATAATCCTCTTGATGACTATGTCATCTAGTTGGGCTAGAAGTATGACATATATGTCTCTTGAAATGTTTGTTATCTTAAAAATGATGTTCCTACTTGGATTATTGTGTTGGATAAGATATTGTTTCATATGTGATATGTTTTGATTTTTATCTATAGTTTCAAAAAACTTGAACATACATTTGTCTAAAACATTATACATTGATACCGTCATAATTGACTCTCACATGTGGGTGTGATTAGGGTTAGTTCATAGGTAGTATATGAAAAAGGAACCACACATGTGGGTAATCGGAGTATCTAATGTACTAAGTAAATATTCAAACCCTCTAGGTTCATACGTGATCATGCATTACTAAGATTGTCATGGCCAAACTATGTGGTACAAAGGAAAACTAGTGATAAGATGTCGTTATTATTTTCGATATTGTTGTTTTGAAATTTTGCTTCTTGCAATACTATGTGACTTTACTGCCAACCACTACACCTTACTAATAATTACAATTTTAGATATAAAGTAGTTATGCCCTTACATATACTACAAAGTCACCGCTTTTGTGCTAACTTTTCCGTAATTTAATGTTTTAGGTTAAAATATAGAAGGGAAGCAAGATGTTAGTTGTAAAGTGAGTAAATATATAGTGTAGATCTATTGTAGGTCATGTTTATGTTATATATATTTACAATGTTCACTCTAAGTAATATAATTTTGAAATCAAGATATGCAACTCTCGTATACCAATATATGTGTTTGTGTATGTATTTTATAAACGTTGTGAATGTTCAAGTACAATACAGTTTTATATTGTATAATCTTTGATAATAGTGAGTTATTTATTTTATAGTTTATCGGAGGGAAGAATCCGGTGTCATTACACGTGACCCAACCATTACACTTCCTAGCATAGATGATTCGTTGACATTGTTTTGGGTTGAAAAGTAGGGTTCATATAACAAGAGAGAGTTAAATGACAAAAATAATAAAAAAATTCTTTTGCAGGATGACGAGAAGTGCACTAGCAATCCCAACACGTTAGTTGTTCCGTAAAGGAAAAACAATATGCCGGTTACAAGATGTTTGGAAGGACACCGCACATGGGAGATGCAGAAAGCAGCATTGTGCACGAAGTGTTGGGCTTTGCGCCATTAGAAAGAGAAAAAGGAGGCTTTTTCAGCCTTTTTTTTGTATGTGGAGAAGAAGTGATAAAGGCGGCGGCAACCCTAAATTGCCTTTGATGCCATGATAATTGTGTGAATCCTATGAGCATACTGTTAACATGTCTCCTTTAATAGGAGTATGCAATTATATGGTGAAACAGGTATAAGGAAAGTGCCCATTAAGATATACATGTATAAGGAAAGAACAGATGTTATGCGGAAGGAAGGGTAAAAGACATACACGGAGAGAAGATACAGGGAAAGGAACTAATTAATATTATTAAACATGGAAGGAAAGTAACTGACATTGAACACAACATAAATATGACTTTGATCTAATACATTTTGTTGGCATACACAAATGATTAATACTTATGGAAGTCCTACGGTTATACTGTAAGTATGATAGAAGGGATGTTGACTAGAGAGCCAATTATATGCCATAAGAACCCTGTCAAACTTGTCTTGAGATCTGTTCCATGAGTTGGGAGACCTGCAATCGTACATATTCTGATTTTGGCCGAATTGTTTCTAGAGATATGCATGAAGTATTAATATTTATCTTTTTGATTTAGACTAAATACATCCAATATAAAAATGAGACTCTGAGTGGAGCCAGTTATTATTCGACCTTAAACTTCCTAGTTTAAGATCATTGCTATTTTATCCCTAATCAATATGCATATTATCTATGTTTATTCTTCTTTGATGAGACATTTTTTCCATCCACGCTTGAAATAATAACTTATTTTATTACCTTATCCAGTGAAAATGCAGGGTTGCTAGCTTTGACTAGAGTGGGAAGCAGAAGAGTGGTTCAGATATCTGCTGGATTCATGATATTTTTTTCAGTTCTTGGTGAGCTGTAACATTTTCTAGCTATGCATAATGTTTTGTATGACACTTAAATAATTATAGTATTATACTTTCTCCAACTCAGTTCTCACATTAACAATGTGGCTTGATCACTAGTCAGTGCAGCTCTTTTGGGTGCCATATAGAAAACTTACAACTGATTTCTAGGCATAAGAAAATCATACATGTTTTTAGAAACATAACCCTCAATTCTTTCAGATTAATGAAAAAATGGAAATAAAGGTGATAGAATAAATGCTGCAACCTTTCTCTGTATGCATGACATGATAGAATAAGTCTTGCAACCTTTCTCTATATGCGTGACATGAGCTTACTCAAATCAGCTAGAACTGTTAGTCTTGATAAAAGATTCTAGAAAAGCCATGTTTTTAGAAACATAACCCTCAATTCTTACAACTGATTTCTAGGCATAAGAAAATCATACATGTTTTTAGAAACATAACCCTCAATTCTTTCAGATTAATGAAAAAATGGAAATGAAGGTGATAGAATAAATGCTGCAACCTTTCTCTGTATGCATGACATGATAGAATAAGTCTTGCAACCTTTCTCTATATGCATGACATGAACTTACTCAAATCAGCTAGAACTGTTAGTCTTGATAAAGATTCTAGAAAAGCCATGTTGGGAACATGAAGTAGCCAAAATGATAGTCTTATGCAAGGAAATGAGAAAGACCGATCCTTAGGAATACTCTCCCCCCTATGTTAATGTTCAATGTAGTGGGGAGGAATCCATTAAAATTTTCCAACACCCTTTCTTATAAAGGCCATAATAGTGAATCAATTTTGGCATGCGACATCCCAACCTTTTATTGTCATTGTGGTTTTCGTTCAAGGAAAAGAATGTTGCCACCAGTGAGGATTCCACATAGTCATATGGAAGACATGAAGTTGTAATGACATACGTGTGCTGTTAACACACCCATATGCACCTATACATTTATGAACACACAAATCACTTTGAATATTTCTTGTTTTTGATATTATATGTAATTTAGGTCACGAAATGTAAGTTGACATGCCAACTGCCGAAATGAAAATTAGTAACACCCAAGGTTGAAAAAAACGTGAGGCGTAATGAGGCGTTTTTGCCTCGGCGAGGCGAGGCGTAAGCCTAAAGGCGGTCGAGGCGTAAGCCTCAGAATGTACTGAGGCTTATGAATAAATAAATATATATATATATATATACCTTAAAAATATAGGTATATATTATATTATTTTATATATATATATATATATATATATATATACACACACACACAAACACACATATATATATATTATATATATGCACATGTATATACAATGTATATACATATCTATATATATTGTGACATATATATATATATATATAATTATATATGCATATGTATGTATATATATGTATCATATATGTATATCTAATATGTCTATATATACAAGTTATATATATATATATAAGTATATAACTAAATAATCAAATCACAAAACAGTATAGCATTGACGTGTAGCAGCAACAACTTGGCTAGCAGCAGCTGGATTAGCCACCACGGCCACCAGCAAGGGCTGGAGCAGCCTAAAGACTGATGTTTCCTGGTTGCCTGGAGGTGGAGATCTTCTATTTGAATAAATACCACTTGGCCTGGGCCCAATAGCAATCCAAATAGTACAACAAACCATCAGTTTTAGGTGGCAGACAGAGGCTTACGCCTCAGTTACGCCTCAACGCCTTTTTACGCCTCTTGAAAAATGAGGCGTCCGCCTCTGCAAAAGTGACTGAGGCTTAAGCCTCGGGGCGTCCCTGAGTGTGCCTCTAGCGCCTGAGGGCGCGTTTTTTTTTTCATGGTAACACCACAAAATTGATGTCCATATGTTTCGTGTAGGAGGTTTTAAATAATATACAAATGAGAGTAGTTATATAAAGCTTCCAACCCTAGGTATGGAGTTCCTTTACGCACACACAGCCACAAATTTTTCATTCAAAAGAAATGGGCTATTACAAACTGTCAGCCTTCTAAAAGTAGCTTGCAAGAATAGTTTTGTGAGAAATTAAAAATGACTGATGTCAGTGTAAAAGCGCAAGTTGTGAATATTTGCCAACTTGCTTTTATCTGACCAGCTTATTCTCACTCAGTATAAAACTATGAAAAATTGCAACATTTCCTGTTGTTTTGCTGATGTTTGTTGCTATGCTACATTGTATATGGCTTAAAATTTAGGGGTGGGCGTGGTCTGGTCAAGTCTGGTCTGACCCTAAAACCACAGACCAGACCACATATAATGGTCTGAAAATTTTCTAAACCAAGCTTGACTGCTAAAAGGATCTAGACTGAACTTGATCGCTAAAATCTGGTCAAGTTTGGTTAAGTTTGGTCTAAAACCACTAATATCTAGAAGCTTCTAGCAGCATATTTAGATGAAGATCAACAAAAAAAAGTTCAACAGTAATTTGTTTCCCTTTTGATGTCAAGTTAGTAATGTTCTTGAATAGAACCAATCTAACAACACGAAATAAAGTTTCTTGTAGACATTAGATGGATGTTTTGTATATCACATTTAATAATAAATGTTAAATTATTTTTATAAATTATATGTATATATCAGCTACAACGTTTATATATAAATGTTATGACAACACTAATAATATATATAATGTTGATATAATTTGAAAATATTATATATACATCAATGTATAGACACACACACACATACATAGAGTTGGCCAAGTTCGGTTTGTTCGGTTAACTAGTTGCCCATACTTATGACCAGACCAGTTAAGGATGGTCTGAACACTTTGCAAACCAAACTTGATTGTAATACCACTCCAAACCAAACTTAACCAGACAGTTTGGTCAAGTTCAGTTTAGCCTGATGGTCAAATTGGTTTCGCGTCCATCCCTATTAAAATTCATGGTTTGTATATAACCTGTATATGTGACCCAAAGGACCCTCCAAGTTAAATGGTCTAAAATAGAAGAGTAAACCATAATGTAGTCTAGTGATCTATTTTCTTGAGGAAATGCGATTTCTGTATTAAGCAGTTAATATTGTCTTGAAGCTGTTCTTAAATCTCACACTTTTGATTTTCCTCAACCTTCAAATGATCATTGATGTTACATTAGGATATACTAAGCCTTCTAGTATTTCAAACTGAATAGAAAAACTCCCATGTGTTGTCTTAAACTCGTATACAACTACATAATTTCATCATGATCATCAAAGGATATTATCTACACGTGTGATGGATATAAGGATGTACTAGAATGTAAAATATATCGTAGTTATTTAAATATGCATGATAATGCAATAAAATATGAAATCCAAATAATGAATTAATGTTTTTTTGGATCAAAATTACCCCCATACAGTTTGCTTAGCTAATAGGCATGCAATCATTGGGTTTAGCCTAATCTCCTGTCAATCCTGTGTGTTTGATGAATTGATGTTTTATTTTATATTGATATAGCCTAAAATTATTGGGGGATTGTTGGGAAGGATGTGGCGAGCTATATCAAAGGGTGGTGGAAGGGGGAGAAGGAAATAGGGGAGGTAAACGACACCCTTGTTGTGCTTATTCCAAAGACAGACACGCCGAAGACAATAGGGGAATTCCGCCCGATTAGTCTTTGCAATGTGGTATATAAGATTGCATCCAAAGTCATGGCGAATAGGATGAAGCCTCTTATGGACAACATTGTGTCGGAGAATCAAAGTGCCTTTGTACAAGGAAGACTGATCACGGACAACACCCTTATTGCATATGAAGTGTTTCATTCTATGAAGAGAGACAAGGGAAGGAAAAAGGGCAGCCTTGCGTTGAAATTGGACATGTCAAAAGCGTACGACAGAGTTGAGTGGCGGTTTCTTGATGCCACTATGGAGAGATTGGGGTTTGGGCTAAAATGGAGGATCAAGGTTCAAGAATGCATAACGTCCGTCAAACACGCGTTCGCCTTCAATGGAGATAAGACCCAAAGCACAGTGCCTATACGCGGACTTCGCCAGGGAGACCCTCTTTCCCCCTACCTTTTTATTTTATGTGCGGAAGCTTTTTCATCTTTGATTTCTACCGCTACACGTGAAAACCTCCTGCATGGCATCAAGCCAAGAAGGGGAGCGCCATCTATCTCACACCTTTTTTTTCGCAAATGATAGCTTACTCTTTGCTAGAGCCAACACCGCCGAATGTCTGAAGATAGCTGAAATTGTCAGCCAATACGAACAGGCATCGGGTCAAAAAATATTGCCCTTGTATAGTGAAAGGAAATTTATGTAGAATGTCTTAAGAAAAACTACTTCAAACACTAGAATAACTTTTTTTTGAGAGCTCTAGAATAACTGATAACTAAGTAACTTTAATTCACTGTAAAATACTGTTTTTCGTCAACACAAAAGGGAGTAAAAGAAAGAAACATAGATAAGATCAACTAAGATGAGAAAGCTGAACCCCACTTGAATTGGCATTCCCTTGAAAGAATTCTGATCAATATACCGAGCACAGTCACATCATTTTCCAATCAGATTAGGAACGATTATATCATTTATATTAGTTTGTTACATGATAACACTAATTATGTTGCCTTAGTAATGTCAGTTATTGTTTTGTGCTGGACTTCTAGTCAAGAAATTTTGCGCTCTGCTGTTTGTTCATTGCCTAAAAAGAATTTGACAATGTGAACTAGTGTCTACAATATATATTTAAATAGCAGTACATGCTTTAAAAATAAAATAAAAATCACAGTACTTTATTTTTCATACTGCGTATAAATTTGTTGGCTTGTTGGACAAGGTATCCTTCAAGAAATTGATTTCTTTGCTCATGCTAATATATTGTTGGACGAGTTGTATACTTGTATCTACTGCACTCACATTTGTTTCTTTTTTAATTAAATTGATATCTTACCATGAAACTCTTGTTCCAGGGAAATTTGGAGCAATATTTGCTTCTATTCCAGCACCTATATTTGCTGCATTGTACTGCCTTTTCTTTGCCTATGTTGGTATGTATATAGAGACGTATTACTATGCGTGTTTCTTCGATTGAAACTTCTGCAGTGTGCAGCCTGTATCTGTCTCACTGTGGCTGAACTTTGTCAATTGCAAACAGGTGTTGCTGGTATCAGTTTCCTTCAGTTCTGCAATCTCAACAGTTTCAGAACCAAATTTATCTTGGGCTTCTCTGTCTTCATGGGATTATCCGTTCCTCAATACTTCAACGAGTTTACCTCTGTTGCTGGTTTTGGTCCCGTTCACACCCGTGCTAGATGGGTAAGAATTAATCATTACTTGCTGCAATCTCAAAGTTGATATATAATGAATTGTGGAAACTGAATAAGTGCCTATTGTGCAGTTTAATGATATGATTAACGTCATATTCTCCTCGAAAGCATTTGTTGCTGGGTTGGTTGCATTCTTCCTGGACAATACGTTGCACAAGCACGACAGTTCCACCAGGCGAGACCGGGGCTGGCATTGGTGGGACAAGTTCAGGTCATTCAAAACGGACACCAGGAGTGAAGAGTTCTACTCCTTGCCCTTCAACCTTAACAAGTTCTTTCCTGCTGTTTGAGATTCCACGACAACGAAATGTCACACAGTAGTGATCGCAGTGGCCCATAGTTGGAATGAAGCCCCCTGACTAGTCGACTACTTGAATCTAACTGCTGAGTTTTGAACTGTATCTTTCTGAAATGCTGTATATTAATCGCGCAAGTTGGATTCAAGTTGTGCAAAGTGGGCTTTCGTTTTAGGTTTTGCTATTAATGTGATTTTTCTTGTCACTAAACTGAGCTGCGTATAGTAATCTAAAACAAATATTCCATTTCTTTTGCATTCTTTTCGCGGTCCTACTCCAAATGCAGACCGAATTTTACATGTTGTATGTCGCACTACCTGACTTGTGCTCTACTGCTCTTGTTTTCCAATCTGTCATTATAAACCATCATATGTGCTAGGAAATTCTGCATACACGCGTAAGTAGTCGGTGGAACAGATGTGAGATGGCTAATATAGCTACGGATTTCTCATAAAAGATGGTGAAACTGGCCATCGGCTTCTACAAAGATCATGGGCCATGCCGAGTTCTTGTACAGACCTTTACATCAGCTTTAGCCTTTTAGGCATGACAATCACTCGACCAGTTATAGCGGAGCTAACTGTGTTTACAAAATTTAAATTGAAACCAAATAAACAGCAACTACATAAAAGCGCAAACAAACGAAGTACTAGTCTTAAATCTCATGCCACGGTTGCCACCCTACAAACTGAGCAGGTGGTTGCCAAATCCAACGTTTGAAACGCTTGTTCACCCACATATGTGGGAATTGAAATGAGAAACTCTATGGAAGTCCCGCACTCTAGTCCTTGTCAGTGAAGCCTGTAGGCCTACCCCACCCGTGTGAGGTCCCATACCTACCCGAACATAGTTGATTCTTGGGATTGGAATGTGATCACGGAATCTTCACACAACCCCCCAAGCTGCTATAAGGGAACCTGTTTCACTCCTAAGGAACTTGACAACTAGGAAGTTCTATGGTGCTAAAGGTTCTATCTTTACTATGTATCCAAATTTCACTTTATTATGAGAGTGATTTTCCAATCACATAATATTCCAGTTGTACTTCTCCATTTCAACCATCCTGCAGTGATTCTGTGACAAATGTCATTCTGTTCATTTTCATCTATTTGAATAATAGAACCCAAGCAACATAATTTATCACATTTTGGTCTATCTACTCCATCCAACTTGGCTCCATCATTCACAATGCGGGATTGGCTAAAATTGCAATGCATATACTCAGTTTTGCTCCTAATCATCAATCTATTTGATTCCAATGCCTCTCTCCACCATTCAACTTTATCATTTAACAATCTTTAGCTTTGTCAATCAAAACAATATCTTCCGCAAATAACATACAAGGAATATCACCTTGAACATTCTCTGTCAGTTCATCCATAACAAGACCAAATAGATATGGGCTGAGTGTGGATCCTTAGTATATGTAACATCCCTGACCTGGGTTATGAACTAACCCTAGGTGTTTTGCTTAAATATGTGATTAGATGCTTGTGGTTATCTTTTGATATGTAATTAAAGCTTCTGAGGAACATATATTTCCATTTCTGTCCCTTTTGAACAATGTTGTAATATTATTTTGTTAAATATGGACTAATGTGCAAATTACCCAATTAGAGGGGTTAACTTGCAAATTGTATATGTTAAGATGTTCCTCTGATGTTAAGACATCATGAGAATGAATATGATGTAGTGATATGGATTCTCCAAGCTTGGGCACCAAGATATAGCTTGTAGAGCAATCCTTGTGCTTTAAAATCTAGTTTTGGTGTAAAGTGCAATTTACCCAAAATCTAGGGTGAAACATGTAAAATGTACCATCTAGAATATCTTTCATGACTCTTGGCATCAAGTAGAGCAAAGAAAATGAGGAGGGCGCCTCATTTGATTGATCAAGTAAGAAAGATAACTTTGATAATTAAATAACTAAGTTTTAAGCAAGATGACCTCTTTATATATATGCAGCTTATTAAGATATATGGCTCCTTTCCCTTTTAACTTGGATAAGGAAGGAATTTTGCATGGGATAAGAAGGGAGAAATGTGGCCAAGAAAGTGGAGAAAGGCTTAGTAGATATAGTTGAGAAATAAAAGAAATAATCCTCCTTGCTTTGAAAATACCCCAAAAATATATAAGTGCATCCTTTTAACAAGCAAATGATCGTTTCCCTTCATTCCTCCCCTTATCTTCTTGCTTTGGCCGACTGAGGAGAAGCTTAGGAGCAGAGGAGAACGACCAGGCTAGTTTGGGTAAGTCTTGATCGTCATCCATCTCGATTTCATGGTGGAAATCCTTATACAAGGTTGGTTTGTTAGCTTTCCTTACACAATTCTTCTTTCTAGCCTTCTTCTCCATCCAAATCTTGAGGAACGGACCTTGGATGACCTATGGAGCTCAAGCCACCATTAAAGCTACAAAGCTTGGAGCTCTAGAACAGATCTTAAGGTGGGTTTTATAACTCTAAACCTTTAATTTTGTTAAGTGCATCTTCTTTTCCTAGAATCGTTGCTTGTTCTTCTTCTTTACACACTTCTAAGTGTTCTTGCAAACAATTCCATGAAGAAACGCCCCTGTTCTTGAGGTAGAAGATGATGGCGTTAATATCTATGCTTATCCTAATCTTACTTTAGCAAACGGTCCTCCACCTCTTGCTCAAACGGTTTGCAAAACCGTTTGAAAGCAAACGGTTTCAAAACCGTTTGAGAGCAAACAATTTCACAAGAATGTTTGGAAAGCAACCGGTCCAAGACTGTCTGGATGGGTTGACCAGACGTTGACCGTTTTGATATCTGTTGTACACATTATGGACTAATCACCCATCAAAAATCATCATCTAATTCCAACTAAATCACCAATTGAAGGCTCATTAGTCACCTAAACCCTAATCGAGTTTATTGCTGATTTCAATGATACAATCATGTTGAAGTTTGGGTTGAGTGACCCAAATGGTTTTAAAACCATTTGGTGATCACCCAAACAGTCTCAAGACCGTTTGGTAATCACCCAAGACCGTTTGGAGGTCTAGTGTTAAGTGGGGTTGACCAATTGAGGGTCTAAAGTTATCAAGTTGTAAAACAATTAAGTGCTGATTTTGTGACCTAAATTAGGGTTCAACCCTTAAGAGATTGACTTGGTTTTGGATGAATTTATGGGCAAACGGTCTCAAGACCGTTTGGAGGGTGTCCAAACGATCTTGATACCGTTTGGGGTCAGGTCATGACCCAATTGAATGATGGTCCAATGGGTTCAACATCAATTAGACTCATGTTGATACATGTTGAAGGGTGATCGATTCCAAACCCTAATTCAAACGATCCAAGCCCTAATTGGTGATCAATTGAGGTTCAATTGAGGGTCAAATCAGTTGAAGGTTGACCTAATTGACTCAATTGATAAGTGGCTAACCTTTACTTGAACGATTGAGGGGTTCAACCTTGGAAACCCTAGCTCAATTGGAAGAATTGACACACTTTTTGGTCCTTGCGGTTTTGAGGTGGTTTGGGTCCAAACGGTCCCAAACCGTTTGGTGACCATACGGTTTCAAGACCAATTTTCCCATGCGGTTTCAAGGTCAAAGTTGGCCAAACGGTTAACGATACCAAACGGTCTTCATATCACCTAGGGAAAACGGTCTTGAGTATGTACTTTATCAAACATTCTTGAAAGTCAAAGGGACCAAATGGTCAACACCACCAAATGGTTTCAAAACCGTTTGGGGGTTGAAAGTGCAAAACCGTTTGGGGTTTAAAAAGGCTAAGAATGTTTGATGCCTTAGTGATTAAGATGGTTTAGTAGTTGTTTAACTTAAACCCTAAAGGTACCTAAAGTGATTAAGGGAACAAGTAATTAGTTGATTGATACATGTTATGGTCAATGGTGAACATTACAAAAGTACCCTTAGTGGGATAGTGTGACTAATACCCCTTGATCAAGCAAACCCTAATGACCATAATGGTGATGACATGACTTATGTGATCACGGTTGATTTGACTTAATCTAACTAAGAGTGATGTAGACATCATTTAATAGTTAGAGGAGAGAGAAGACTCCCTATATGTATGAGAATCAAGTAATATACTTCCAACATGTATGAATACACATAATTAGGGTATGATCCTTCATAGTGAGATCATGGAAACCCTAATTATGGTGATTAATGAATCTTAACTTAATTAAAGGCATTAATGGAAGTATTCTTCATACATGATGATGGTATGACCTCAATATCATGTAATATGATTAGTAAACCCTAATTCTAGGGTAATATCATGTAATGTGAATAGTAAACCCTAATCTAGGGTGATGTGATGAAATGAACAGTGAACCCTATTTGGAGTTATGCTTTTAAGCATGAAGCCCTATTCTTGAATTATAAATAAGTAATCATAATACCTTTGAAAGTCATAAGGGTTGAATAACCTTAATTAAATCGAATAGGGAAACCCTAACCCTAGAAAACAACCGTGGTGATATAACATGGTCGTGGTAAATTGACAATAGCACGACCGTGCTAGGTAGCACGACCATGGTAGCTTCCCCTTGCACGACCGTGCAAGGGAGCACGGCCGTGGTGTTCTATGATTAAATTGAAAAGAACTTGTATTGTGCTAAGACAGATATAATGTGCATGTTTTCAATTATATTAGTCATGCAGGTTGTTACCAAGATGTAATCATAGCTAGGTAAGGGTTATGATACCTCATTCATTGAAAGTATTCTTTAAGCTTTGAAAATAATGATATTTTATGTTGCCTATTAAAAAGGTAACTTTTGAGATGGATAAGCTGTATGAGCCATGAAGACCATCTGTATTGTTATAATCAAAGTCATGTTGTTAAATGATTTGATGACTATATGTCACACGGTAACAAGTGTTATGATGATCTAAGGGTTTGAACACCCCTATTTTTGAATCATAATGATGAGATGGTTAGGGATTGATATCCCAGTGGTAACTGATGTGAAATGAACTTGATATAATTAGTACTCCTTTATAGCAATTGTTTTAATGATTTGTGTTTGAAAACAAACCTGATGTTAAAAGAATGCTATAATGTACTTAAATAATCAAGTATAATGATATCATGTAGAGCTCTGATCATAGATCCATCATTGTCAGTAGTTTAATGATGGTGAAACAGGTTTTCCTAAGGGAACTCCTGGAGAACATACTTTTGAGTATGTTTGGGTTATGGACGTGAATATCCTTACGTCCTAATGTAGGGATTGATGTGAGATGTACCTTAATCTCTCATCCCTTCATTATATGTTTATGCTGAGATGATGTATCACTATTCTCCCGATGATGTTGTTAATGCCGCATCGGTGTGAGATAAATAAGAAATCCCTCGATGGCGAAGAGAGTACAGAATGCCATTGTAACTCTAATAGCAAAGTTGCCAGAATACCCTGGAAAGCTATTATAGCAGAGACACAAGATGTCCTGCATGTTGTTCCTCACACTGACTGAGGAGGATGAGGTCATAGGAATCCAGCTCTTCTGATGACCTATGTATGGTACCGATTGCAATTTTGTAATGGTCGGTTGGAGTATGAGAGGTGTAACTCATCTCCTCGGGGCATAATAATAATGTTTGAAAAACTTAATCAGCCGTGTAGCATAACTGCTTAGGTTGAACTATGAGCAACAATGATTGATGATACATTGTTTATAATGTTCTAGTTGAATAACTAGTATGCATTTTCTTCATATCCCTTATTGAAGATATGCCTTGGTTTTCATTTAAGTGATAATTGAAATGATTGTTTAAATAGAATATTGCTTCACCTAGTCATATAATGTTAAACCTGCTGTTGAATGTTTAAATTTATATTGCTTATTGTTATTTTGTTTATTGCCATAACAAAGCTTCTGGCGGAGAGTTATAACTCTCGCTGGGACAATTATTCAAATTGTCTCACCCCCATGAGATTCGACTTTGTAGGTAGACACCGAGGACGGAGAAACCCATCTGAGGGTGAGCAGCAGCATCAACAACTATCTCAGGGACAACAGTGATCCTCAGGTGGAGACACTGACTGTCAAGTATTGTAGATAGTATGTCCTATGTGTCGTCTCTGTACTCTTAGGTCCTAGGAGTCAGTAGATGTTTTAAGTAGATTTGAGATTTTGGCTTAATGCCTCGAGATTTTTGTATCTTGCTTTATACAGATAACAGAGCAATTGATGTGGTAATCCTTCGAGATGTGATTTTACAGAGATATAATGATGAATCATGTTGTAAACAATTTATCATGTTTCCTTATAAAGGAGTTTTATTGTTTAAAGATCTCTTCCTGAAAAGTTTTAATTTTTAGTGATTTTTAATAATTCCGCTGCTAGTTAATCATTTCCGCTTAGTTTATCTCGTGTTTTGGCGATTCAGTCGCCACAATTTAGTGGTATCAGAGCTCTAGGTTTGCTGAGTCTATAGAGACATAGGACTTAGGTTGTTGAGTCTGTTCTAGTGTCTTCCAGTATATCTAATAGTGTCTTCTACTCCTCAGGAGAAGAAGATAAGATTAAGGATGTCTAGACCACACGAGGAATATGTTGCAGAGAGTAGTGTTGCTGCACCCAGAGAAGGTGCAAGAAACCCAGAGATAGAGCAACCTGTGCCTGAACCACCCCAGTTCAATCCAACCGACATGGGGAACCCAGCCGTCTAGACCATGTTTTGGCAGTTTATGACTGCCATGACACATATAACTGATAGGATGCCTATACCAGCACCTAGGGCACCTACCCATCCCGAAGGACAAGGAATCGACAAGACGTTTGAATGTCTTTGCCGAGTTGGAGCCACAGAGTATGCTGGGATAGCTGACCCAGCAGATGCTGACTTGTGGTTAACTGAACTAGAGAAGGCCTTTAGATCCTGAGCATCCCAGAAGCTGAGAAGGTTAAACATGTTGTGTATCTTCTCAAGGGGAGTGCTGGTCATTGGTGGACCATGGAAGAACAGAAGAGGCCTAGTGTAGAGGTTGCATGGGAAGTCTTCTGACGGATATTTATCAACATATATTTCCCTAAGATGTTTTTGGACGAGAAAATCTCTCAGTTTGAGAGGTTAAGGCAAGGTCCAATGAACATTTGCGAGTACGAGGCTAAGTTCATAGAGCTGTTGTGGTTCTGTCTGCACATGGCAGCTACAGATGAAGAAAGTATTAGACGTTTTGAGAAAGGGTTAAACGCTGAGTTGACTACTCCCGTGTCTGCCCTAGAGAATAGAGAAAGGTTTTCTACCTTTATGGAGTCTGTCAGAAGGATAGAGAGGTCTGTAGAAGAGAAGAGACATAATCAGAACAAGAGGATGTATCCCCAGTTCCAAGGATCTTCATCTAAAGGTTTCAAGAAACCTAGGTTTTCTGCGCCTACACCACCACCTAGACCAAGTACCCAAACACAATGGACGTCGAATAGGGGTAGAAGACGAAGCCTACCACTATAAGGAGCTCGCAGTTCAGCATCTATGTCGGTTACAGGACCACCCAGACCACAACAACTGAACAAAAGTTGTTATATATGTGGAAAGATGGGACATCTGATGAAAGACTACAGATCTAGAGAAGTGAGTGTGACTCAACCCCAGAGGTAGAGTCAACAAGGATCGCAAAGGAGGCAGTTTCCAGGAGGATCTAGAGGATGTGGACAAGCGTCCCAAGCTGGACGCTGGATCATCGTCACCGAATCAACCACAGGCAACAACAAGGTTCTATGCGATGAATCCACCTGATGTAGTGATCAACCCTCAGATTGTGGCAGGTTAGATGGAATTGTTATATTCTTATATGTCTACATCTTACATTGTATCTATTTTTATTGATCTGGGTGCTACGCACTCCTTTATCACTCGAAGAGTGATTTTTGACTGCAACTTGACTATAAATCATAGAGTAGATAGTTTGTTGCTAGAAACTCCGTTGAGGGGATCTACCGTGTTGCAGGAGGTATGTTCTCCCTGTATCCTCAAATTTTCTGAACATCGCATTCAAGTGGATCTTATGCCACTTGAGATGCATGGATTTGATATAATCCTTGGGATGGATATCTTGGAAAGGTATAAGGTTGTTTTGGATTGTGAATCCAAGCAAGCTGTGTTTGTTGATGATAGTGACACATGGATCTTTCAAGGAGAGAGAAAGATTCTACCCACCTGTCTTGTGCCATCTATGGTTGCTGAGAAGCTGATGAGGCAAGGATGTTATGCATTCTTGGCCCATGTGGTAGATACTACCATGGATAGTCCTAACCCTGTCGAAGTTCCTATAGTCAGGGAATTTGAAGACCTATTTCCTGAAGAACTTCCAGGTGTGCCACTGCCTCGGGAAATTGATTTTGAGATCAATCTGATCCCAGACACGCAACCTATAGCACAAAAACCATATAGGATGGCGCCTGCTGAGATGGTAGAACTCAAGAAATAGCTGCAGGAATTGCTTGAGAAGGGTTTCATCCGACCAAGTACTTCACCTTAGGGTGCTCCGGTCCTCTTCGTTAAAAAGAAAGACAGGTCAATGCGGTTGTGCATTGATTATAGATAGCTAAATAAAGTAACGATAAATAATAAGTATCCTCTACCAAGGATTGATGATCTCTTTGACCAGTTGCGTGGTGCAACTGTCTTCTCAAAGGTATATTTGAGGTCGGGATATCATCAACTCCGTATTAAGCACAATGACATACCCAAGTCTACCTTCAGGACAAGGTATGGTCACTATGAGTTCATAGTTATGTCGTTTGGACTAACAAATGCACCAGCTGCATTTATGGAACTCATGAATAGAATCTTCCGACCTTTTCTCGATCAATGTGTTGTTGTCTTTATAGATGCCATTTTGATCTATAGTAGAGATGCTCAACAACATGAACAACATCTTTGTCAGGCTCTAACTTTTCTAAGAAAGCATAAGTTATATGCTAAGTTTAGCAAGTGTGAGTTCTAGTTGTCGGAAGTATCTTTCCTTGGACACGTGATATCTGCTTCAGGTATTCGTGTTGACCCTAAAAAGGTAGAATCTGTTCTACAATGGGAGTAGCCAAAAACACCGACAGAGATCCGTAGTTTCTTAGGGATGGCAGACTATTACCGGAGGTTCATTAAGAACTTCAGTTCCATAGCCTTACCCTTGACTAAGTTGACCAGGAAGGATGTTCCTTTTGTTTGGAGTGATAAGTGTCAGCAATCTTTTCAGCTACTAAAGGAGAGACTGACAAGTGCACCTGTGCTTGTGTTACCTGAGCAAGGAAAAGGATATATAGTTTTCTGTGATGCCTCCAAGAATGGACTTGGATGTGTGTTGATGCAGGATAAACAAGTGATTTCTTTTGCTTCTCGACAGCTTAAGAAACATGAGGAGAATTATTCAACACACGATCTGGAGCTAGCTGCTGTGGTTTATGCCTTGAAAATCTGGAGACACTATCTCTATGGAGAGACATTCTAGATTTTCACTGATCATAAGAACCTTAAGTACATCTTTTCTCAGCATGAGCTTAACATGAGGCAACGCCGCTGGATGGAGTTAATCAAGGACTACAATTATAAAATTGATTACCATCCAGGGAAGGCCAATGTGGTTGCATATGCTTTGAGTAGGAAATCATCAACACCAGCCTTGGATAGAGCATAACTAAATTCCTTAGTGTGCTCAAGAAGAGATATGTTTATCTCCTTAAGGAAAGACAATGTACAGTTGAAAGTGTCATTGTTAGCCGGGTTGTTAGCTGAGATGCATATAAAACCTACTCTGAGAGAGCAGATCAAGGAGGCACAACAAGTTGATGCTGTAGTTCAACAGATCAGATCGGAGTATGGTGATGAGAAACGAGATGGTTTCCATGACTCAGATGACCAAGTAGCCTGTTATCATGGTAGGATGATAGTGCCGGATGTGGATAACTTGAGAAAGTTAGTCCTAGAAGATGCTCATTCTTCGATGTATGCTATGCATCTAGGAAGCACCAAGATGTATTGAAATTTAAAAGATATGTATTGGTGGCCTGGTTTGAAGAAGGACGTTGCTGAGTTTGTTATGCGGTGTCCTGTGTGTCAGCAAGTTAAAGCTGAACACCAGAAGCCTGCAGGAACAATGCAACCCTTGCCCATACCAAAGTGGAAGTGGGATCATGTAACCATGGAATTTGTTGTTGGCCTACCCAGGACAAGCAAAGGGCATGATTCCATTTGGGTAATAGTTGATAGGTTGACAAAGATAGCACATTTCTTGCCTATTAAAACAACCTATTCTTCTGAAAAGTTAGCACAATTATATGTTGAAGAGATAGTGCGACTGCATGGAGTCCCAGTCACCATTGTTTCTGACAGAGGCCCCCAGTTTACGAGTCATTTTTGGGAATGACTTCATAAAGGTTTAGGCACACAATTAAGGTTTAGTACAACCTTTCATCCTAAGACTGATGGACAGTCTGAGAGGACTATACAGACCTTGGAAGACTTGCTTAGAGCATGTGGTCTTCAGTTTTTAGGGAGTTGGGATCTGCACCTAAGCTTGATAAAGTTTGCCTACAACAATAGCTATTAACATAGCATTGACATGGCACCTTATGAAGCTTTGTATGGTAGACGTTGTAGATCACCCCTATGTTGGTATGAAACTGGTGAATATCAGCTGTTAGGTCATGATCTTGTGTAGCAGACTACAGAAAAGATTAAGGTAATACAATAATAGATAAAGAGTGCACATGATAGGCAGAAGTCTTACACTGATAAGCGTCGTAGACCTTTAGAGTTCCAGGTTGGAGACAGAGTATACCTTAAAGTCTCACCTTGGAAAGGAGTTCTGAGATTTGGAAGGAAAGGGAAGTTAGCTCCTAGGTTTATGGGGCCTTATCCAATCATTGAACGGATTGGGAGAGTAGCCTATAAGCTAGAATTACCACCAGAGTTACAGAAGTTACACCCTATGTTCCACATTTCCATGCTGAGGAAATGCCATCCTGATATAGAATCAGTTCTACAACCTGTGGAGGTAGAATTAAATGATGATATATCTTATGAGGAAGGACCAGTGTCAATCCTTGATAAAAGAATTAAAAAGTTGAAAAAGAAAGACATAAGTCTTGTGAAAGTCCTATGGAATCATCGTGGTGTTGAAGAAGCCACATGGGAATTAGAGGAAGAGATGAGAAGGAAATACCCTGCTCTTTTCTCTTAATATGTTTTGCTGATTTCGGGGATGGAATCCTTGTAAGGGGTGGATAATTTGTAACATCCCTGACTTGGGTTTTGAACTAACCCTAGGTGTTTTGATTAAATATGTGATTATATGCTTGTGGTTATCTTTTTATATGTAATTAAAGCTTCTGAGGAACATATATTTCCATTTCTGTCCTTTTTGAACAATTTTGTAATATTGTTTTGTTAAATATGGACTAATGTGCAAATTACCCAATTAAAGGGGTTAACTTGCAAATTGTACATGTTAATATGTTCCTCTGATGTTAAGACATCATGATAATGAATATTATGTAGTGATATGGATTCTCCAAGCTTGGGCACCAAGATATAACTTGTAGAGCAATCCTTGTGCTTTAAAACCTAGTTTTGGTGTAAAGTGCAATTTACCCAAAATCTAGGGTGCAACATGTAAAATATACCATCTAGAAAATCTTTCATGACTCTTGGAATCAAGTAGAGCAAAGAAAATGAGGAGGGCACCTCATTTGATTGATCAAGTAAGAAAGATAACTTTGATAATTAAATAACTAAGTTTTAAGCAAGATGACCTCTTTATATATATGCAACTTATTAAGATATATGGATCCTTTCCCTTTTACCTTGGATAAGGAAGGAATTTTGCATGGGATAAGAAGGAATAAACGTGGCCAAGAAATTGGAGAAAGGCTTAGTGGATATAGTTGAGAAATAAAAGAAATAATCCTCCTTGCTTTGAAAATACCCCAAAAATATATAAGTGCATCCTTTTAACAAGCAAAGGATCGTTTCCCTTCATTCATTCCCTTATCTTATTGCTTTGTCTGACTAAGGAGAAGCTTAGGAGCAGAGGAGAACGACCAGGATAGTTTGGGTAAGTCTTGATCATCATCCATCTCGATTTCATGGTGGAAATCCTTATACAAGGTTGGTTTGTTAGATTTCCTTACACAATTCTTCTTTCTAACCTTCTTCTCCATCCAAATCTTGAGGAAATAACCTTGGATGACCTATGGCGCTCAAGCCACCATTAAATCTATGAAGCTTGGAGCTCTAGATCAGATCTTAAGGCGGGTTTTATAACTCTAAACCTTTAATTTTGTTAAGTGCATCTTCTTTTCCTAGATACGTTGCTTGTTCTTCTTCTTTACACACTTCTAAGTGTTCTTGCAACCAATTCCATGAAGAATCGTCCCTTCTCTTGAGGTAGAAGATGATGGCATTAATATCTATCCTTATCCTAATCTTAATTTAGCAAACAATCCTCCACCTCTTGCTCAAACAGTTTCAAAACCATTTGAGTGCAAATGGTTTCACAAGAACGTTTGGAAAGCAACCGGTCCAAGACCGTTTGGATGGGTTGACCAGGTGTTTACCATTTGGAGATCTGTTGTACACATTATGGACTAATCACCCATCAAAAATCATCATCTAATTCCAAGTAAATCACCAATTGAAGGCTCATTAGTCACCTAAACCCTAATCGGGTTTATTGCTGATTTCAATGATACAATCATGTTGAAGTTTGGGTTGAGTGACCCAAACGGTTTCAAAACCATTTGGGGATCACCCAAACGGTCTCAAGACCATTTGGTAATCACCCAAGACCGTTTGTAGGTCTAGGGTTAAGTGGGGTTGACCAATTGAGGGTCTAAAGTTATCAAGTTGTAAAACAATTAAGTGCTGATTTTGTGACCTAAATTAGGGTTCAACCCTTAAGAGATTGACTTGGTTTTGGATGAATTTATGGGAAAACGGTCTCAAGACCGTTTGGAGGGTGTCCAAACGATCCCAAGACCGTTTGGGGTCAGGTCATGACCCAATTGAATGATGGTCCAATGGGTTCAACATCAATTAGACTCATGTTGATACATGTTGAAGGGTGATCGATTCCAAACCCTAATTCATATGATCCAAGCCCTAATTGGTGATCAATTGAGGTTCAATTGAGGGCCAAATCAGTTGAAGGTTGACCTAATTGACTCAATTGATAAGTGGCTAACCTTTACTTGAACGATTGAGGGGTTCAACCTTGGAAACCCTAGCTCAATTGGAAGAATTGACACACTGTTTGGTCCTTGCAGTTTTGAGGTGGTTTGGACCAAACGGTCTCAAGACCGTTTGGGACCAAACGGTCTCATGACCGTTTGGGACCAAATGATCCCAAACCTTTTGGTGACCATGTGGTTTCAAGATCAATTTTCCCATGCGGTTTCAAGGTCAAAGTTGGCCAAACGGTCAACGAGACCAAACGGTCTTCATCTCACCTAGGGCAAATGATCTTGAGTATGTACTTTATCAAACGGTCTTGAAAGTCAAAGGGACCAAATGGTCAACACCACCAAACGATTTCAAAACCATTTGGGGGTTGAAAGTGCAAAACCGTTTGGGGTTTAAAAAGGTTAAGAATGTTTGATGCCTTAGTGATTAAGATGGTTTAGTAGTTGTTTAACTTAAACCCTAAAGGTACCTAAAGTGATTAAGGGAACAAGTAATTAGTTGATTGATACATGTTATGGTCAATGGTGAACATTACAAAAGTACCCTTAGTGGGATAGTGTGACTAATACCCCTTGATCAAGCAAACCCTAATGACCATAATGGTGATGACATGACTTATGTTATCAAGGTTAATTTGACTTAATCTAACTAAGAGTGATGTAGACATCATTTAATAGTTAGAGGAGAGAGAAGACTCCCTTTATGTATGAGAATCAAGTAATATACTTCCAACATGTATGAATACACATAATTAGGGTATGATCCTTCATAGTGAGATCATGGAAACCTAATTATGGTGATTAATGAATCTTAACTTAATTAAAGGCATTAATGGAAGTATTCTTCATACATGATGATGGTATGACCTCAATATCATGTAATATGATTAGTAAACCCTAATTCTAGGGTAATATCATGTAATGTGAATAGTAAACCCTAATCTAGGGTGATGTGATGAAATGAACAGTGAACCCTATTTGGAGTTATGCTTTTAAGCATGAAGCCCTGTTCTTGAATTATAAATAAGTAATCATAATACCTTTGAAAGTCATAAGGGTTGAATAACCTTAATTAAATCGAATAGGGAAACCCTAACCCTAGAAACCAACCGTGGTGATATAACACAGTCGTGGTAAATTGACAATAGCACGACCGTGCTAGGTAGAACGACCATGGTAGCTTCCCCTTACACGACCGTGCAAGGAAACACGGCCGTGGTGTTCTATGATTAAATTGAAAATAACTTGTATTGTGCTAAGACAGATATAATGTGCATGTTTTCAATTATATTAGTCATGCAGGTTGTTACCAAGATGTAATCATAGCCAGGTAAGGGTTATGATACCTCATTCATTGAAAGTATTCTTTAAGCTTTGAAAATAATGATATTTTATGTTGCCTATTAAAAAGGTAACTTTTGAGATGGATAAGCTGTATGAGCCATGAAGACCATATGTATTGTTATAATCAAAGTCATACTATTAAATGTCTTGATGACTATACGTCACACGGTAACAAACGTTATGATGATCTAAGGGTTTGAACACCCCTATTTTTGAATCATAATGATGAGATGGTTAGGGATTGATATCCCAGTGGTAACTAATGTGAAATGAACTTGATATAATTAGTACTCCTTCTTTATAGCAATTGTTTTAATGATTTGTGTTTGAAAACATACTTGATGTTAAAAGAATGCTATGATGTACTGAAATAATCAAGTATAATGATATCATGTAGAGCCCTGATCATAGATCCATCATTGTCAGTAGTTTAATGATGGTGAAACAGGTTTTCCTAAGGGAACTCCTGGAGAACATACTTTTGAGTATGTTGGGGTTATGGACGCGAATATCCTTATGTCCTAATGTAGGGATTGATGTGAGATGTACCTTAATCTCTCATCCCTTCATTATATGTTTATGCCGGGATGATGTATCACTATTCTCCCAATGATGTTGTTAATGCCGCATCGGTGTGAGATAAATAAGAAATCCCTCGATGGTGAAGAGAGTACAGAATGCCATTGTAACTCTAATAGCGAAGTTGCTAGAATACCCTGGAAAGCTATTATAGCAGAGACACAAGATGTCCTAAATGCTGTTCCTCACACTGACTGAGGAGGATGAGGTCATAGGAATCTGGCTCTTCTGATGACCTATGTATGGTACCGATTGCGATTTTGTAGTGGTCGGTTGGAGTATGAGATGTGTAACTCATCTCCTCAGGGAATAATAATAATGTTTGAAAAACTTAATCATCCGTGTAGCATAACTTCTTAGGTTGAACTACGAGCAACAATGATTGATGATACATTGTTTATAATGTTCTAGTTGAATAACTAGTATGCATGTTCTTCATATCCCTTATTGAAGATATGCCTTGGTTTTCATTTAAGTGATAATTGAAATGATTGTTTAAAGAGAATATTGCTTCACCTAGTCATATAATGTTAAACCTGTTGTTGAATGTTTAAAGTTATATTTCTTATTGTTATTTTGTTTATTGCCATAACAAAGCTTTTGGAGGAGAGTTATAACTCTCGTTGGGACAATTATTCAAATTGTCTCACCCCCGTGGGATTCGACTTTTCAGGTAGACGCCGAGGACGGAGAAACCCATCTGAGGGTGAGAAGCAGTAGCAGTAGCAATCTTAGGGACAACAGTGATCCTCAGGTGGAGACACTGACTGTCAAGTCTTGTAGATAGTATGTCCTATGTGTCGTCTCTGTACTCTCAGGTCCTAGGAATCAGTAGATGTTTAAAGTAGATCTGAGATTTTGGCTTAATGCCTCGAGATTTTTGTATCTTGCTTTGTACATATAACAGAGCAATTGATGTGGTAATCCCTCGAGATGTGATTTTACAGAGATATAATGATGAATCATGTTGTAAACAATTTATCATGTTTCCTTATAAAGGAGTTTTATTGTTTAAAGATCTCTTCCTGAAAAGTTTTAATTTTTAGTGATTTTTAATAATTCCACTGCTAGTTAATCGCTTCTGCTTAGTTTATCTCGTGTTTTGGTGATTCGGTCACCACAATATACCTCAACTGTGATAGAAAAATTTGGTGTCTCTCCTCCATGAGTCTTCACACATGCAGTAGAGCTATGATACATGTCTTTGATCAATTCAATATATTGGATGGGCACACCCTTTTTCTTCAAAACCATCCACAACACTTCTCTCGGTACTTGATCATAAGCCTTTTCGAAATCAATAAACACTATATGAAGATCTCTTTTGTTTTCTCTATACTTCTCCATATGCCTCCTTATCATAAAAACAACATCTGTTGTTGATCTTACATCCATGAAACCAAATTGGTTGTTTGAAATATGCATTATAGATTTTAGCCTCTACTCATGAATCCTCTCCCAAAGCTTCATCGTGTGATTCATCAACTTGATACCTCTTTAATTTGTGCAACTTTGAACATCCCCTTTGTTCTTAAAGATGTGGACTATAATACTATTTCTCCACTCAATCGTCATCTTCTTGGTCTTCATGATCTTGTTAAAGAGATTTGTTAACCATATAACTCCTTCATCCCCATACTCTTCCATTAATGAATGAGAATACTGTTTGGTCCGCATGTATTTCTCATCTTCATCTTCTTCAAAGCATTCTTGACCTTAAATGGTGAAACTTGTTGTGTGTAAATGATATCTCTTGTATTCATGTCACACGAGTCTCTAACATTAGTTGTAGTATCTCCATTGAAAAGCTTATGGAAGTAATTTCTCCACTGGTTCTTGATATCATGGTCCTTCACCAACACCCTACCATCTTCATTCTTGATGTATTTTACTTTCTCAAGTCTCTTCCTGTCCTTTCTCTTACACGAGCCATTTTCTATATATCTTTTTCCCTTCTCTTGTGCCCAACTTCTTATAAATATCATCAAAGTATCTAGACCTTGTCTCCTGAATAAGTTTTTTAGATTCTTTCTTTGCTTGCTTGTATCTTTGAAATGTTGCATCATCTCGAGATTTAGGTAAACTCCTATAGATCTCCCTTTTTAGTTTAGTAGCCTTATATACTTCATCATTCCACCACCTCTTTTTGTGGAGGCCCACAACCTTAGGATTCCCCTAAAACTTCTTTGGAATTTTTTTTTATGCAAGAGCTCATGTTATGCCACATAGTGTTAACATCAGACTCTAAGTTCCCTCCTTACTAAATTTATCATGAAAAGTCAATTTATTTTCTCCTTTAAGATTCCACCACTTGATCCTGCTATCTTAGTTTCTGTTATGCTTTCCTTTATTAATCTTCATGTTACTATCCAAAACCACCAACCTATGCTGGATCGTGAGTTCTTCACCAAGAATCACTTTACAATCCTTACATATATTACAATCCACCCATCTCCTAAGGAGATAATCAACTTGACTACAATTGTGCCCACTCTTGAAAGTGATCTTATGAGATTCTCTTTTCTTGAAATGGGTGTTTGCTAAAATCATATAATATGCAACTATAAAAATCTAAAATCCTCTCTCCTTCTCTTTTATGCTGCCATATCCAAAACCACCATGAACTCTCTCGTATCCACAACATTATTACTACCCACATTGCCATTTAAATCAGTCCCAATAATGATCTTCTCCTCTATTGGTATTCCCTGCATCAATTCATCCATGTCATGTTGGGTTTTAGGGGAGACATAGAAGGCAGCAGAAACAAAAATTTTCTCCCCCAAACCCAGAACAAGGAAACACATCAACATCTATACAATAGGAAAGGATGGTTTGTGGAATCATACCTTGTCCCGAGGCATGCTCAGTGACAATACCTCGTGCCTTGCATGGTCTTCACCTCCGGTCTTGGACGGTGTCTATGCAGCTCCTGGTCGCACCAGGACTGACGACTCCTGGTCTCACCGAGACTGTCAGGATTGACAACTATCCTCCGAGCAGTAGAAATCTCCCGCCTCTGAAGTAGTTCACACGGAGCACCTGGAACTCCAATCTCCTTATCCTACAAGGAATTCGAAGGAGTCGCACCCTCCTATCGCCGTACTAGTCACCGACACACTCTCCTGCCACCAGTCGCTTTCTGCAGTTGTCTTTCCCTTGCTGTGCCTCCCTTACCGGGTAGCACTTGCTCGGGCTCTCTCGGTTACCAAAACCAGAGAGAACGACAACTTTACAGAGCAACGGGTTGCACTGTGTTGTTCTATGAGAAGCCCCCAATACCCCTATATATAGGAGGGTCATGGGATAGGGTTCTCCATCCTGAGAAATATGGGACTAAAGCAGGAGTAGAAGGGTTCGAGATTTTCCACAAAAAACAACCAACTGCACAACCTGAACCGATCATTTCATTTCTGAAACAGTCAGTTGGGGACCTGAGTCGGTCGATTGAGACCTCAACCGATTAGTTGGGACCCATGAAACAGTCGGTTCATTTCTAAACCGGTCGGTTCGTGGTCCTGGTCAGTTCCCGATTGACTTTCCATCTTTTATTTCTAATTGGTATCAAATACCCATCCTTGTTCCAATCAAATTAGGCAAGTGAAACAAAAAGAAATTTCTCACCAATCCTACTTTCCCAACTTGCTCAGTTGCACCAGTTGAATCGATCGTTTCAACACTTGAAGCAATCGTTTCACCCCGTCCTTGAGCCGATCAACTCACCACTTGAGCCGATCAGTTCACCAAGCTCAGCCGATCGGTTCATCACATGAGCCGATCGATTGGGAGTGTAGATTGTGCAGAAACAGTCAATTGCAGTTTCAATCAATCCAATAATCTAATCAATGTGTCCAACACCTTGAACATTATGACATTGAGCTAATCAATTAATTGAGTGTTTAATTGAACTACTAAACTCCTGTAGTAATCAATCTAAACATTGTTTGTGGACAAAACTCCTTTTCCAGGTTAAATCCTATGTGTGTGACCCTACAAGTCCATTTCACGTTGGCAGTGATAGTCCATAACACTTATGACTTCACAAGCAAAGAGCGGTGCCTAGTCACACATCAGTGCTACCCAAGTGAAATAGAAAGTTGGAGAACAACTTTCAATCCTACAATCTGTGAATGGTGTTACAGTGAATGTATAATTCCTTTGTCACTGATATCCCGAATGAACTCGAGGCATGGAACAGTCATCCTGTCAACGTTCATTCTCTTTCTTGATCTCAGAGCAGATTGGAAGAGATATGTATGACATCAATATCACATACTGATTCACACATGCGTGCGCACGCCTATTTCAATCCTACTCATCAAGTGGCCTTGGATATCAAACTCTCTTAGGAGGGAGAAATCCCATATCTATCACTCACCCCTCAAAAGCCCCATGTGTCAAAGCCACCCAATCATCACCTTTATAACAACCCATGTTTTAGGACTGCGTTTGATGATGTCAAAGTGTGCCCAACGACATATTTTGAGTGTAGTGATTTTAGGTCAAAGAATCACACTCACCACCATCACTATGAGTACTGACTGTGACTACCATGTCATGGTTCCATGTGTCAAACTCACGGTGGGTCTGTCCGGTACACTTGTTCTCTAACAAGTACCTATGTGTTTGGTTTGATATCTCTATATCATGACTAATGAGATTCTGTCATCAACCAACACCACAATCTAGTCTTGTGTGTCATTACTGTCTATCTACCTTCCACAATGACATCCGACTAGGGACATAATGAGAATGTACAAACTCTTAGCATCCGTATGATCTCATCGTTCAGGTCCTTAACCTGAAAGCATACGTCATTGAGTATTGTCATTCTCTAGACATTCAATCTATTCTATCACTATCTCATATGACTGAACCAGAAAGAATTGGAAGCTTGCCTTTGATGTTTATCAAATCAATCTTAATGTATCCCATCAATCATCCCATGATTGGCTCTTAGGGCATACATACCAGCAGACTCCCACTTGCACTGCGAGCCAATCACACTTGAATCATATTCATAGTGATCTTCAAACATGTCCCACATGTTACTGTGCTCTTGTGCCAACATAGTGAGTTATGGCAAAATCTTGCCAAAGTCAGTATTAATTACATGTCTCACATCTCTTCACTGTACGTCACACGTATGAGATGGAGTCACCGTAATATGCGATCCAGTATTCCTTTGCTAACCTTTAGCCACATTGCATGATCAAGGATTCCATACTTGTCATCAATGACCGGAATATCTATAAGTTCATCTCATGAACTTCCAGATCCATATAGTATCCACTGCTGTTCTCTAACACACGGATACTCGACATTTCCTTTTAAATGATTTCATTGGAACACTTCCAATTATCAACAAACTTTCACTTTTATATATCCTATATATATTTTGTGATTAATTTTCTGTCCTTTTTGGAAGTTCGCATCAATGTAACTCTTTACATTGAACTCTTCCTTATCTCCATAGAACTAGTACTTCTCAAGTACTTATCAAGTTCTTATGGTTTCCAGTAACCCTTACTGGAAGTAGACAGACATCCACTCGTCATGTCCCACATACGAGTTATCAGGATGAGCACATTATATTGCCATGTCATACATACAAGATGATGAATGCATTTTTGTTCTTTCCATGTCGATACATGCAAGATAATGGGATGATTACATACATGATAGATCCATATCTATTCTTAGTGTTCCCATTCTTCATAAGAATTGGACACTTGGCCTTGGGATACTAACTTTATGTAACATGGACAAGTTTTCTCCCACTAAATCTGTGTATACTGAAACCCTTCGATACAGATTGCCAATGTATGCTCTCTCTTTTCTAGGTCAAGAGGTTTTCGAGAACTATCTCTATAGATCTCTATTCCTATCTCATAGGAAACATCTCTATCTTCCTTAAAGATAATTTCCACATTGGATTTCCATTCTAGAACATTTCCATTTCACATCAATATGTGGAATGTGATGAAAACTACTAGAGGGGGGGTGAATAGAGTTTTATAAAGATTTTAATAATAATTTAAACTCAAATAACCACAATGAAGATATTGGACAAGGAGACACAGGATTTAGAGTGGTTCCAACTATAGAAAATACTATAGCCGTCAGTCCACTACCCGGTTGCTTACCCAACCGGGATTTGAAAAGAAATTTATTTTATTACCTCGCAAGGACTTTACATAAAATACAATTTCTTTTCCCAAACCCTTCAAGCAGCCTTCACCTAGAAGTAATCGCCCAACCTTGAAGCAGCCTTCCCTTGAAGTAGATGCACCAACTCCCGTTGCACCATCCTTCTGAAGTAGCTTCCCTTGCGATAGCCTTCTTGAAGTAGCTTGAAGTCCCCTTCTCCACCTGAGAAGTCAACCCTCTCCAATCTGCAGCCTCCAACCCTAGGAGTAGCAAGGAGAGTACAAATAATAAAAAGGAACAAGAAAGAAAAAGGAAATTACAACTTATCCTTTAAGCCCAAGGCTTGATATGCCTAGATCAAGCGTATAGATCTCCTAACCAAGTGTGTGAACTTGTGATTGCTGTGGGTAGGAGAATCTAGCCTATAGGACACGAGATTGAGCTAAGGAGAATGTAGACTAATGATCACAGTGCTCAAATTGCTTGCAATAGATTGCTCAAGTATGCTCAAGTGTATTCTCAAATGTAACAAGTGAATTCTAGTGTCCTATGGCTTGTCCTATTTATAGGAATGGCCTAAGTATGCTTAAGGACGTTCTAGACAACTTCTAGGGGTTTCTAAGTGCTTAACTAGCCGTTAGGTACAAAGTTGTTGCTTTAACAACGACTAATTAATTTATTCTGCAGTTGCTGTCAGAGACCATCTCGGTCGACAAATGGTCGACCGAGACACCTACTCGGTCGAACTTTTGTCGACCGACAGGCTCTCTGGAACAAGTGATTTACAACGTCTTTCTTCAACTGCCAACTAACTTGTCTGTTGTGTCTAACGGCTACTCTGGATCTTTTCTTGGTCGAGAAGATTGTCGACCGAGAGTGTCTCGGTCGAGGAGTTTGTCGACCGAGAATGATCCTGTTTCAAGATTTCAATTTAGGCACTAATTATATGTGTGAGTGTGCATAAATGATCCTATTTAAATGGGATGACATATCTAACTATGGTGTTTGGCTAGGGAAAATCTAACGCTTGATTTACATGCAATTCTAAGTACTTGTACATTATATATTTGTACAAGTTTTTACAACAATGATTACATTGCATGAAAATATAAACATTTTAACTTGTGGATTTTCCCTAGTTGCTTTGCCATCCATCTTAGTCCTGCAAACTCAAGTAACTCGTTAGATTAATAAGAATGAAATGTTTGTCATAATCAAAACAAAGGGATTTATAGATGTCCATTTAGCCAACAATCTCCCCCTTTTTGAAGATGACAAACATTTCCAAAATATAAATAAAGGAAATATAAAACATATGAGTTTCATACCTTTAGATTTATATTTATCTCTCCCCCTTTGTCATTTCAAAAAGATAACCGTTTAAGAATAAAAACTCCCCCTTAATTAGATATCCCATCAAATCTAATGAAAAGAAAAGATGTCCATTTAAAAGCCAAAAATGTAAACAAGAGTTTTTGTTTAAGTAGCACAAATGTCAAAGAAAACATCCTCCAAAGGAGTGATAAGCAATTGCTTCCTAATGTTGTTAAAATGATCTAGTGGAAGCGGTTTTGTAAAAATATCAGCCAATTGATCTTCCGTATCAACATGATGAAGGGAAACGTGATTTTTTGAGATGTGATCCCTTAAAAAATGATGACGGATTTCAATATGTTTAGCTCGGCTGTGTAAAATAGGATTGTGTGCTAAGTTAATGGCGCTCGTGTTGTCACAAAAAATAGGTGTAGATGTCAGATTAAAACCATAATCGCTTAACACCTGTTGCATATATAGCACTTGAGCACAACAAGACCCGGCTGCCATATATTCAGCTTCAGTTGTAGATATGGCAACCGTATTTTGTTTCTTTCTGAACCAAGATACTAAAGCTCTCCCTAATAAGAAACAACCACCACTAGTACTCTTGCGATCAAGTCGACAACCAGCATAATCCACATCAGTATAAGCTTTAAAATCTAAGGATTGTCCTTTTGGATACCATAAACCAAAGCAAGTAGTACCGACTAGATAACGAAGAATTCGTTTGACTGCTAGAAAATGAGAATGCATAGGTTGTGATTGAAATCGAGCACAAAGACCAACAGAAAACATAATGTCCGGTCTAGAAGCCGTTAAGTAAAGCAAACTACCAATCATGGCTCTATATAAGGAATCATCAATAGGTTCCCCATTTTCATCCTTATCAATTTTGACAGAAGTAGCCATAGGAGTAGTAGCATGTTTGCATTGATCCATCCCAAAGCGTTTTAAGAGTTCTTTAGTATATTTTTCTTGGCTTATGAAAATTCCTGCAGGTGTTTGCTTAATTTGAAAACCAAGAAAGAAAGTTAGTTCACCCATGAGGCTCATTTCAAATTCTTTTTTCATAATATCACTAAATTGTGTGCACAATGAATCATTTGAAGCTCCAAAAATAATGTCATCAACATATATTTGCACAACTAGGAAATCAGATGTATATGTTTTGAAAAATAAAGTAGAATCTGAATTTCCAATAGAAAAGCCATTATCAAAAAGATATGTTTTGAGCCTTTCATACCAATTCCTAGGTGCTTGTTTTAAACCATAAAGTGCTTTCTTAAGTTTATAAACATAGTCACCTTTTTCCGGTATTTCAAAGCCAGGTGGTTGGGCAACATAAACTTCTTCTTGAATAATGCCATTTAGAAATGCACTTTTGACATCCATTTGATAGAGCTTAATGTTTTTATGGGCAGCAATAGCTAGTAACATCCTAATAGCTTCAAGTCTAGCTACGGGTGCATATGTTTCATCAAAATCTATTCCTTCTTGTTGATTATATCCTTGTGCTACTAACCGAGCTTTATTCCTTATTACTTCTCCTGACTCATTTAGCTTGTTCCTAAAAACCCATTTAGTTCCTATTATGGTTTTATCTTGTGGTTTAGGAACTAAATCCCATACATCATTTTTAGTGAATTGATTCAATTCTTCTTGCATGGCTATTATCCAATAATCATCCTTAAGAGCTTCGGATATCTTTTTAGGTTCAATGATAGAAACAAAAGCCATGTTTGCTACATCTTTGAAGGAAGACCGAATCTTGACTTTATCATTTGGATCTCCAATAATTAGTTCTTGGGGATGATCCTTGAGCCGATCAACTCACCACTTGAGCCGATCAGTTCACCAAGCTCAGCCGATCGGTTCATCACATGAGCCGATCGATTGGGAGTGTAGATTGTGCAGAAACAGTCAATTGCAGTTTCAATCAATCCAATAATCTAATCAATGTGTCCAACACCTTGAACATTATGACATTGAGCTAATCAATTAATTGAGTGTTTAATTGAACTACTAAACTCCTGTAGTAATCAATCTAAACATTGTTTGTGGACAAAACTCCTTTTCCAGGTTAAATCCTATGTGTGTGACCCTACAAGTCCATTTCACGTTGGCAGTGATAGTCCATAACACTTATGACTTCACAAGCAAAGAGCGGTGCCTAGTCACACATCAGTGCTACCCAAGTGAAATAGAAAGTTGGAGAACAACTTTCAATCCTACAATCTGTGAATGGTGTTACAGTGAATGTATAATTCCTTTGTCACTGATATCCCGAATGAACTCGAGGCATGGAACAGTCATCCTGTCAACGTTCATTCTCTTTCTTGATCTCAGAGCAGATTGGAAGAGATATGTATGACATCAATATCACATACTGATTCACACATGCGTGCGCACGCCTATTTCAATCCTACTCATCAAGTGGCCTTGGATATCAAACTCTCTTAGGAGGGAGAAATCCCATATCTATCACTCACCCCTCAAAAGCCCCATGTGTCAAAGCCACCCAATCATCACCTTTATAACAACCCATGTTTTAGGACTGCGTTTGATGATGTCAAAGTGTGCCCAACGACATATTTTGAGTGTAGTGATTTTAGGTCAAAGAATCACACTCACCACCATCACTATGAGTACTGACTGTGACTACCATGTCATGGTTCCATGTGTCAAACTCACGGTGGGTCTGTCCGGTACACTTGTTCTCTAACAAGTACCTATGTGTTTGGTTTGATATCTCTATATCATGACTAATGAGATTCTGTCATCAACCAACACCACAATCTAGTCTTGTGTGTCATTACTGTCTATCTACCTTCCACAATGACATCCGACTAGGGACATAATGAGAATGTACAAACTCTTAGCATCCGTATGATCTCATCGTTCAGGTCCTTAACCTGAAAGCATACGTCATTGAGTATTGTCATTCTCTAGACATTCAATCTATTCTATCACTATCTCATATGACTGAACCAGAAAGAATTGGAAGCTTGCCTTTGATGTTTATCAAATCAATCTTAATGTATCCCATCAATCATCCCATGATTGGCTCTTAGGGCATACATACCAGCAGACTCCCACTTGCACTGCGAGCCAATCACACTTGAATCATATTCATAGTGATCTTCAAACATGTCCCACATGTTACTGTGCTCTTGTGCCAACATAGTGAGTTATGGCAAAATCTTGCCAAAGTCAGTATTAATTGCATGTCTCACATCTCTTCACTGTACGTCACACGTATGAGATGGAGTCACCGTAATATGCGATCCAGTATTCCTTTGCTAACCTTTAGCCACATTGCATGATCAAGGATTCCATACTTGTCATCAATGACCGGAATATCTATAAGTTCATCTCATGAACTTCCAGATCCATATAGTATCCACTGCTGTTCTCTAACACACGGATACTCGACATTTCCTTTTAAATGATTTCATTGGAACACTTCCAATTATCAACAAACTTTCACTTTTATATATCCTATATATATTTTGCGATTAATTTTCTGTCCTTTTTGGAAGTTCGCATCAATGTAACTCTTTACATTGAACTCTTCCTTATCTCCATAGAACTAGTACTTCTCAAGTACTTATCAAGTTCTTATGGTTTCCAGTAACCCTTACTGGAAGTAGACAGACATCCACTCGTCATGTCCCACATACGAGTTATCAGGATGAGCACATTATATTGCCATGTCATACATACAAGATGATGAATGCATTTTTGTTCTTTCCATGTCGATACATGCAAGATAATGGGATGATTACATACATGATAGATCCATATCTATTCTTAGTGTTCCCATTCTTCATAAGAATTGGACACTTGGCCTTGGGATACTAACTTTATGTAACATGGACAAGTTTTCTCCCACTAAATCTGTGTATACTGAAACCCTTCGATACAGATTGCCAATGTATGCTCTCTCTTTTCTAGGTCAAGAGGTTTTCGAGAACTATCTCTATAGATCTCTATTCCTATCTCATAGGAAACATCTCTATCTTCCTTAAAGATAATTTCCACATTGGATTTCCATTCTAGAACATTTCCATTTCACATCAATATGTGGAATGTGATGAAAACTACTAGAGGGGGGGTGAATAGAGTTTTATAAAGATTTTAATAATAATTTAAACTCAAATAACCACAATGAAGATATTGGACAAGGAGACACAGGATTTAGAGTGGTTCCAACTATAGAAAATACTATAGCCGTCAGTCCACTACCCGGTTGCTTACCCAACCGGGATTTGAAAAGAAATTTATTTTATTACCTCGCAAGGACTTTACATAAAATACAATTTCTTTTCCCAAACCCTTCAAGCAGCCTTCACCTAGAAGTAATCGCCCAACCTTGAAGCAGCCTTCCCTTGAAGTAGATGCACCAACTCCCGTTGCACCATCCTTCTGAAGTAGCTTCCCTTGCGATAGCCTTCTTGAAGTAGCTTGAAGTCCCCTTCTCCACCTGAGAAGTCAACCCTCTCCAATCTGCAGCCTCCAACCCTAGGAGTAGCAAGGAGAGTACAAATAATAAAAAGGAACAAGAAAGAAAAAGGAAATTACAACTTATCCTTTAAGCCCAAGGCTTGATATGCCTAGATCAAGCGTATAGATCTCCTAACCAAGTGTGTGAACTTGTGATTGCTGTGGGTAGGAGAATCTAGCCTATAGGACACGAGATTGAGCTAAGGAGAATGTAGACTAATGATCACAGTGCTCAAATTGCTTGCAATAGATTGCTCAAGTATGCTCAAGTGTATTCTCAAATGTAACAAGTGAATTCTAGTGTCCTATGGCTTGTCCTATTTATAGGAATGGCCTAAGTATGCTTAAGGACGTTCTAGACAACTTCTAGGGGTTTCTAAGTGCTTAACTAGCCGTTAGGTACAATGTTGTTGCTTTAACAACGGCTAATTAATTTATTCTGCAGTTGCTGTCAGAGACCATCTCGGTCGACAAATGGTCGACCGAGACACCTACTCGGTCGAACTTTTGTCGACCGACAGGCTCTCTGGAACAAGTGATTTACAACGTCTTTCTTCAACTGCCAACGAACTTGTCTGTTGTGTCTAACGGCTACTCTGGATCTTTTCTCGGTCGAGAAGATTGTCGACCGAGAGTGTCTCGGTCGAGGAGTTTGTCGACCGAGAATGATCCTGTTTCAAGATTTCAATTTAGGCACTAATTATATGTGTGAGTGTGCATAAATGATCCTATTTAAATGGGATGACATATCTAACTATGGTGTTTGGCTAGGGAAAATCTAACGCTTGATTTACATGCAATTCTAAGTACTTGTACATTATATATTTGTACAAGTTTTTACAACAATGATTACATTGCATGAAAATATAAATATTTTAGCTTGTGGATTTTCCCTAGTTGCTTTGCCATCCATCTTAGTCCTGCAAACTCAAGTAGCTCGTTAGATTAATAAGAATGAAATGTTTGTCATAATCAAAACAAAGGGATTTATAGATGTCCATTTAGCCAACAATCTCCCCCTTTTTGAAGATGACAAACATTTCCAAAATATAAATAAAGGAAATATAAAACATATGAGTTTCATACCTTTATATTTATATTTATCTCTCCCCCTTTGTCATTTCAAAAAGATAACCGTTTAAGAATAAAAACTCCCCCTTAATTAGATATCCCATCAAATCTAATGAAAAGAAAAGATGTCCATTTAAAAGCCAAAAATGTAAACAAGAGTTTTTGTTTAAGTAGCACAAATGTCAAAGAAAACATCCTCCAAAGGAGTGATAAGCAATTGCTTCCTAATGTTGTTAAAATGATCTAGTGGAAGCGGTTTTGTAAAAATATCAGCCAATTGATCTTCCGTATCAACATGATGAAGGGAAACGTGATTTTTTGAGATGTGATCCCTTAAAAAATGATGACGGATTTCAATATGTTTAGCTCGGCTGTGTAAAATAGGATTGTGTGCTAAGTTAATGGCGCTCGTGTTGTCACAAAAAATAGGTGTAGATGTCAGATTAAAACCATAATCGCTTAACACCTGTTGCATATAAAGCACTTGAGCACAACAAGACCCGGCTGCCATATATTCAGCTTCAGTTGTAGATATGGCAACCGTATTTTGTTTCTTGCTGAACCAAGATACTAAAGCTCTCCCTAATAAGAAACAACCACCACTAGTACTCTTGCGATCAAGTCGACAACCAGCATAATCCGCATCAGTATAAGCTTTAAAATCTAAGGATTGTCCTTTTGGATACCATAAACCAAAGCAAGTAGTACCGGCTAGATAACGAAGAATTCGTTTGACTGCTAGAAAATGAGAATGCATAGGTTGTGATTGAAATCGAGCACAAAGACCAACAGAAAACATAATGTCCGGTCTAGAAGCCGTTAAGTAAAGCAAACTACCAATCATGGCTCTATATAAGGAATCATCAATAGGTTCCCCATTTTCATCCTTATCAATTTTGACAGAAGTAGCCATAGGAGTAGTAGCATGTTTGCATTGATCCATCCCAAAGCGTTTTAAGAGTTCTTTAGTATATTTTTCTTGGCTTATGAAAATTCCTGCAGGTGTTTGCTTAATTTGAAAACCAAGAAAGAAAGTTAGTTCACTCATGAGGCTCATTTCAAATTCTTTTTGCATAATATCACTAAATTGTGTGCACAATGAATCATTTGAAGCTCCAAAAATAATGTCATCAACATATATTTGCACAACTAGGAAATCAGATGTATATGTTTTGAAAAATAAAGTAGAATCTGAATTTCCAATAGAAAAGCCATTATCAAAAAGATATGTTTTGAGCCTTTCATACCAATTCCTAGGTGCTTGTTTTAAACCATAAAGTGCTTTCTTAAGTTTATAAACATAGTCACCTTTTTCCGGTATTTCAAAGCCAGGCGGTTGGGCAACATAAACTTCTTCTTGAATAATGCCATTTAGAAATGCACTTTTGACATCCATTTGATAGAGCTTAATGTTTTTATGGGCAACAATAGCTAGTAACATCCTAATAGCTTCAAGTCTAGCTACGGGTGCATATGTTTCATCAAAATCTATTCCTTCTTGTTGATTATATCCTTGTGCTACTAACCGAGCTTTATTCCTTATTACTTCTCCTGACTCATTTAGCTTGTTCCTAAAAACCCATTTAGTTCCTATTATGGTTTTATCTTGTGGTTTAGGAACTAAATCCCATACATCATTTTTAGTGAATTGATTCAATTCTTCTTGCATGGCTATTATCCAATAATCATCCTTAAGAGCTTCGGATATCTTTTTAGGTTCAATGATAGAAACAAAAGCCATGTTTGCTACATCTTTGAAGGAAGACCGAGTCTTGACTTTATCATTTGGATCTCCAATAATTAGTTCTTGGGGATGATCCTTGATAAGCCTAGGTGTAGGTTGTGTTTCAACTTGGGGATTGGATGTAGTAGCTTTTTCATTATCATTTGGTATGGTTAAATTTTCGAATTGATTAGTGAGATCAGTAATTTCTAGATTTTCAGATTTTGACTCCTCATGAAAAGAAACATGAATGGATTCCTCAACTTTTCTAGAGATAGTGTTATATACTCTAAAAGCTTTGCTAGAAGTGGAATATCCCAAAAAGAATGCTTTGTGTGATTTAGAATCAAACTTGTCTCTATCATCTTTGGTATTTAAAATGTAGCATGTGGAGCCAAAGGTATGAAAATAGTCAACTCTAGGTTTCTTAGAATGTATGAGTTCATATGGAGTTTTCTTTAAATAAGAGTGAACAGTTACTCTATTTAGCACATAGCATGCAGTGTTTACTGCTTCAGCCCAAAAGGTTTTGGGTGTGTTATGTTCAAGCATCATAGTTCTAGCCATTTCTTGTAGTGATCGATTTTTCCTTTCAACTATACCATTTTGCTGTGGGGTGCGTGGAGCAGAAAAATTATGAGTGTATCCTTGAGATGTACAAAACTCTTCAAATGTATGATTTTCAAATTCCCCACCATGATCACTTCTAATGGTACATATTTTATTTTGTAAGAGATTTTCAATCTTTGAACAAAATTGCATAAAAACATGAATAGTATCATCTTTAGTTGCAATAAAATGTACCCATGTATATCTACTATAATCATCAACAATCACAAAGCAGTATCTCTTACCACCAATTGATTGTGTCCTCATTGGTCCAAATAGATCCATATGAATTAATTCTAATGATCTACTGGTGCTAAGTACATGTTTTGATTTGAAAGATGTTTTGGTTTGCTTTCCCATTGTGCATGGTTCACAATTTTCACTTTGATCAAAAGATAAAGTAGGCAATCCGCGAACAAGATCATATTTCACTAACTTTTTGATAACATGTGAACTAGCATGTCCTAGCTTTTTATGCCATATTTGTAAGGTATTGTCATTTGCAAGCAAGCATTTTCCTACTACTGTTTTCATAGAGTTAGGTTTAAGAATATAAAGATTACCAACTCTATTTCCTTCATAAACAACATTTGTAGTATTTTCTATTAATAACTTGCAGCAGGTTTTGTTAAATAACACATCATAACCACTATCACATAATTGGCTAACACTTATTAAGTTATGGTGCAAACCATCAACAAGTAGAACATTCTTAATTTCAAGGTTTGTACCAAAATTACCTATTCCAACGATTTTGCCCTTACCATTGTCTCCAAAAGTGACTGTTCCACTTTTCTTTTCTTCAAAAGTTTGGAATGCATCCTTGTTTCCGGTCATATGTTTGGAACATCCACTGTCAACCACCCATTCCTGCATTAAAATGTAGATTTTGGTACCCATGTGATGGTCCGATATGGTTAGAATCATTTAAATACAGATTTGTATAAAAGTTCTGAAACAGAAGTCCAGTCGGTCGACAATTGTTCGACCGACATATGTCTCGGTCGACAATTTGTCGATCGAGCAGGTTACTGTATTACAATCAAAGATACGCAGAACTTTGCTCGGTTGACCAATGTTCGACCAAAATAGGTGCTATAAATTTTGATTTGTTAAAGTCATCCAGTCGGTCGACAATACTTCGACCGATCTAAAGCTCGGTCGACAATACTTCGACTGAAAAGGTTTCTGTTTTAGTACAACAATGCAGAAAAATAATAACAATATGCATGACACCTTTTGTTTAGTTGAGATAAGACAATGTAAATAGCAAAATAAAGCATTTGGTCATATCTCAACTACATTCCATTCTACTAAGTTTGGGGTTTTGGGATCCAAACTAAGTCGGACTCCTTAGTCTTGTAGGGGCATGAAAAGGAATAGTGTCCAAGGCGTAAGCAGAAATGGCAAGTAATAGAATCAACTTCATTTCTCTTTCTAGCCATTGTGTTCTTAGGTACAAACCTAGTTTGAGTTCTTTTGGGTTGATTTTTCTTTGGAGCATATCCCACACCTTTTCTTCCATTGTAAACAGTGCCAACTTTTAGTATGTTATCAAGTATATCTTTTCTTCTTAACTCATACAGTTCTCTTTGTAACATAGCAATGCCATTCATTTTCTTGTGTAGATCTTTTCTTGCTTGATCTAAATCAGAAAGTAATGAGTCCTTTTCCTTTACAAGATTATCATAGTTCAAATGGTTACACAAAATAGGCTGAGTTTGAAAATCTTGTAGTTTAGCTAACAATTCAGTCTTTTCTTTAGAAAGAAGATCAACATTTGTTTCTAAAGTGAGTAGCTTTCTAGTAAAATCATCTAAAGATGTTTTTAAAGATAGATTCTCAAGATCAGTGTTGTTCTTTTCAGAGGAAAGTTCATCTAATTTGGCAATGAGCTCATCATTTGATTTTATAGCCTTCTTTAGTTTCTTCTTGGCATCAATATATTTATCATGAGTTTCTTGTAAATTAGTAACTAACTCCTCTTTAGGAAGATCAATTAGGCTTACCTCTTGAGAGTCTTCATTGTCTTCTCTAGCCATTAGACATTCCACCTCTTCTCCACTTTCACTCTCACTTGACTCATCCCATGCAGCTTTATAGGCTTTTTCTCCTTTCTTCTTGTGTGAGCTTTTCTTTCCCTTCTTTGCTTTGGGACATTCATTTTTGAAATGCCCTTTCTTCCCACATTCAAAGCACCTAGGAGGGGTAGAAGAACTAGAAATTTTGTTAGTTTTAAACCTTTTGTATTTCTTACCGTTGACGATCAAGGCTTCTTCTCCTTCTTCTTCACTTGACTCCTCACTTTCTTGTGTGACGACTTTTGAAGCTTTGAGAGCCACATCCTTCTTCTTTCCATTTTGACGTTCACGTTCTCTTCTTTCTTCCTCTTCTAGATCTGCTTCATGAGCTTCTAAATTGCCGATGAGTTGCTCCATTTTGAGTCGAGTGAGGTCGTTTGCTTCTTCAATGGCTGTCACCTTTGGCTTGTATTTTAGAGGAAGTGATCGAAGGATTTTTGATACTTGATCTTCCTCAAGGACAGGTTTTCCTAGGGCACTTAAACCATTAACAATGATAGAGAATTTTGAAAACATTTCACTAATAGATTCATTAGGATCCATACGAAAATGTTCAAGCTTCGTTTTAAGCAAGCTAATTTTAGAATTTTTAACTTGGACTGTACCCTCATAGGTTATGGACAGTCTATGCCAAATATCATAAGCTGTATCACAATTTGATATTCTATTAAATTCTCCTACCGAAATAGAACAATATAGGATACTTACAACTTTTGCATTCATTTGGGCTAATTTTACCGTGTTTGCATCCCATTCCGCAAATTCATTTTGAGGTAGCATGTATGGAGTGGACACCATTCTCCAGAGATCCCAGTTGATTCCTTGGAAATAGAATTGCATCCTTCTCTTCCAATATTGGTAGTTTGTCCCAGCGAATGCTGGGGGCCTAGCAACAAGTGTCCCTTCAATGTTAAGGTTGTTGAGCACTCCATCACCCATTTCTTCAAGACCTTGTTAGGGTTCCTTGAAGCCTCGCTCTGATACCAACTGAAAACTACTAGAGGGGGGGTGAATAGAGTTTTATAAAGATTTTAATAATAATTTAAACTCAAATAACCACAATGAAGATATTGGACAAGGAGACACAAGATTTAGAGTGGTTCCAACTATAGCAAATACTATAGCCGTCAGTCCACTACCCGGTTGCTTACCCAACCGAGATTTGAAAAGAAATTTATTTTATTACCTCGCAAGGACTTTACATAAAATACAATTTCTTTTCCCAAACCCTTCAAGCAGCCTTCACCTAGAAGTAATCGCCCAACCTTGAAGCAGCCTTCCCTTGAAGTAGATGCACCAACTCCCGTTGCACCAGCCTTCTGAAGTAGCTTCCCTTGCGATAGCCTTCTTGAAGTAGCTTGAAGTCCCCTTCTCCACCTGAGAAGTCAACCCTCTCCAATCTGCAGCCTCCAACCCTAGGAGTAGCAAGGAGAGTACAAATAATAAAAAGGAACAAGAAAGAAAAAGGAAATTACAACTTATCCTTTAAGCCCAAGGCTTGATATGCCTAGATCAAGCGTATAGATCTCCTAACCAAGTGTGTGAACTTGTGATTGCTGTGGGTAGGAGAATCTAGCCTATAAGACACGAGATTGAGCTAAGGAGAATGTAGACTAATGATCACAGTGCTCAAATTGCTTGCAATAGATTGCTCAAGTATGCTCAAGTGTATTCTCAAATGTAACAAGTGAATTCTAGTGTCCTATGGCTTGTCCTATTTATAGGAATGGCCTAAGTATGCTTAAGGACATTCTAGACAACTTCTAGGGGTTTCTAAGTGCTTAACTAGCCGTTAGGTACAAAGTTGTTGCTTTAACAACGGCTAATTAATTTATTCTGCAGTTGCTGTCAGAGACCATCTCGGTCGACAAATGGTCGACCGAGACACCTACTCGGTCGAACTTTTGTCGACCGACAGGCTCTCTGGAACAAGTGATTTGCAACGTCTTTCTTCAACTACCAACTAACTTGTCTGTTGTGTCTAACGGCTACTCTGGATCTTTTCTCGGTCGAGAAGATTGTCGACCGAGAGTGTCTCGGTCGAGGAGTTTGTCGACTGAGAATGATCCTGTTTCAAGATTTCAATTTAGGCACTAATTATATGTGTGAGTGTGCATAAATGATCCTATTTAAATGGGATGACATGTCTAACTATGGTGTTTGGCTAGGGAAAATCTAACGCTTGATTTACATGCAATTCTAAGTACTTGTACATTATATATTTGTACAAGTTTTTACAACAATGATTACATTGCATGAAAATATAAACATTTTAGTTTGTGGATTTTCCCTAGTTGCTTTGCCATCCATCTTAGTCCTGCACACTCAAGTAGCTCGTTAGATTAATAAGAATGAAATGTTTGTCATAATCAAAACAAAGGGATTTATAGATGTCCATTTAGCCAACATGTGAATACACTCCCACTAAATCATAGATCCCTTCTTTATCTTTGACATATCAGTCAAACCCTTTGACTATATCATCAAAGTGAAGATCCAATTCTGAGTTGCTTGTACTCCATCAATCACATTGATTAGTCCATTATAACTTATAGACTTCATTTGCATTAGTGGATTCATAAAACTTATAGGTTGTGTCACATACACATCCTTGTTTTATTCCTCATAGGAATGCAATTTTAGTATCCATATGCTAAATGTCTTAGTCATTAAGTTGCAATCAACAAGCATCATCCTTTTCAAAAATGTTATCCATGTGTCTTAACACTTAAGACTTATTTGCACTTATGGATTTCCATCCGATGGGTGCTACCATCAAGGTCATACCTTGTGGTTCACATGGAAGTCATTTAGTATGTAATGGTCATAAACCATAACTCAAAATTTGGTTCCTCATCATCTAGATAGTTGACTCATCACATGACCAACTCATCACATAGATAATTGAGGTGTATCCGTTAAGGATATAAGAACTCATAACCTTTGTGATTCTTAATGTCCTTTATTAGTGTAGGGTATTCTTTATTTAAGAAGAATTCAGTTATTTGATAATCATTCTCTAACTCCTTAGAGTATGATTCCTTCTTGATTTAGACATCACTATGCCTCAATCATGAGATCACTATGATACACTATCATAATCACTCACAAGGTTCTCAAACATTTGGTCTAAGTATTTCATTCTTTGATCCCATCAAGAATTAACACTTTACCAAATTTGTACTTCATCTAAGATAATCTTGAACACTTCAAGATGTTCATATTGGTATTTCTCTAAACACCATTTGAAGTATTAGCATTTGTTCCAATAGGTATGTAAATACATCACATGTATCATACCTAATAGGATAATCATTCTCCCACCACCTTTAGTGAAGATTGATTAATCATGTCTAAGATATTCATGTCTCTTACTGGTTCTCTAACCAAAAGAGTCTAGATTTATCCATCATATGGAAACTAGAAATGAATTTCTCATGATTTATGCTAATTTGATTGTTTGAGTTATCAATAACTTTAGGTATCATTTTATCTTATGCATATCAAATACCACAAGATAAACAAGGCATTGCCACACAGATGATATCTTTAAGATTGAAACATCAACTTTATTAGTGCCATCATTGTCATATAAGTGTTTCTATCTATTAGAAAATTGAAATAACAGTTCTCAACTCTATTCCGTTCCCTTTAGGCTGAAATAAACTGAAAGATACTCCTATCTATGGTAGCAACACTTGCCCCAACAATGAGTACTTCTTTCTTGGTCCTTTCACAAAGGCCATCACTTCTTTGTGGATGTTGCATATCATATATGACATATCCATATCTTGGTATCATATACCTCAGATAAAGAAGCGGTTCATTTCATGATACCTTAGGTGGAGATCTCCATCCCCTCCTGCATCTTCTTTTGTTCTTTCAGATATAAAGGGAAATCCCTCATACACCCTTTCCCCATGTGCCTTGAGGCTGAAGACGGCTTGGATTGCTGGCTAGCATCAGAGCACTTCTTTTCTTTTCCCTTACCCTTGCCCTTAAGAATTACCTTTTCTTTGATCACATCAAAGATTATGGTTTGTCTTTCTTCATCTTTGCCTCCACTATCCTCAACATGTCCAACAACTCTGTCAACGCTTGTCAAAGTTGTAGCTTATCATGAATTGTATGATTCTTGCAACATTTGCAGTATCATACCAATAGCCAACTCTTGGCTCAGAGGGAATCCTTCTTAGTCAGGTCTTTCCACATACCTAATCATATTGAGTGTGTGAATACCTTACTGGATCTCCTTTTGTCATGACATATTAGGACAATGTCTTGGAGACATCATATGTCTCATGTTGTCTCTGCAACTCATAGTTCAGAGAACACAACATCAAGCACTCCTCATCAATGTCATCCTCGGTATGCTTCCATAAGCATACTTTCAACCATTGATGTGGTGGGATTGAGTTCATCTGGTTCTGGTATAACTAGGACTTAGATCTTTCACTCTTTGATTGAGAACACTTCTCATCATCCTAACCAGTCGTGGAATTATTCCCATTTAATTTGTTGGTCTCAAAGACTGATCACAAATAAAGTGATTATTAACCATTTATTTTAGCAAAAGGAAATATATGCAATTTTAGTCCAAAACTCTTTTGACTTATTTGATTGATTTGAAAAGTTGATGACATAATTAGGCCTTTAATTAATTATCGCTCCCACTATTTTAGTTCAAATTGATAGCCCTCACCATCAATTCGGAAGATTACAACGTACAACCTTCTAGTGGGCAAGATCTTGAATTCCTCTAAATCATGGACCAGCTTGGGCTGTCACCCACAACTTAGATCTCTCAGGTAGGCAACTCTTACCAATTGCATCATATGCAACTCTTGATAAGATGTCATATGAAACTCCTTGCCATGATCATCTCCATGCCTCAAGGTGCTAGATCCTATCTAGGTCACCTTGTTAAGTCCGACCCAAAGCCAACACGATGAATATGTACCCTGCTTGGGTAGACCCACACATTCATCCTTCACACTTCCATGAGATAGACGGTGCACCACGCTTGGGTGTGCCCACACTTGGTCGATCAAGCTTTTCACGTGTGTCGCATTTGGAAGGCATCTAAAACATTAATATTTAATGAGGGATTTGGTTTTATATACATATACATATCCTATCACCACAACACATAGTACATATCATATACATGCTATATCCCACAGAAAGCATGCAAAATGATAAAAGCGATGATTATGGCCATCCTAATGTGATTCCTCGAGCCAAGAGGAATCACACTCATCTAGGTCTACATCACATGCAACCTGTACAAGATGAACTCTGTGCTTTGCCTTTCTGGGTTTGATCAACTCATCACATGACTGATCGGCTCGCCATCAGGCCGGTCGGTTGGGTGCCACCAGCCGATCGGTTGGCTCCTCCAACTGATCAGTTCGCCTGGTCGTCGTGCATCTCATCATGGCTGCCACCCGCTCGTCTCACTCCTCGAACCGGTCATCAACTGATCGGCTCACTCCTTGAACCGATCGGTTCACGCCTTGAACCGATCGATTCACGCCTTGAACCGATCGTCTTAGCTATCATCATGATGTCCTCCATTCTTTGACATAACATGAAATAAAATTCTATCCTATTTTACATAGTAAAAAGAGAAACCTCGAGTTACATTTGAGGGGAGCAAAGGGAGGAAAGAAATCTCGAATTATTTCGAGTTACATCAGGAATAGGAGAAGGAAGATCGGTGCGTAGACTGAGATGCAAGCAACCACATACAACCATACACAGATAGGGTTTATTGGCCATAACCATGCTATACATCCACCACAAAACTCATTTAAGGGCAACGCATATCGAGTGCATTCATAATACATATCATATATGTAAATTGTGATTTGTGGATTTAGGATTGGACATGCATAAAGCCAATTTTATTCACATCGTATGTAATAAATAAAGGAGACAAACCAAAATCGATCATATCGATAATCCTAAAGTATAGAGTAGTTGACGTGGCTCTACCACTGTTGGGTTTTAGGGGAGACAGAGAAGGCAGCGGAAACAAAAATTTTCTCCCCCAAACCCAGAATAAGGAAACACATCAACGTCTATACAATAGGAAAGGATGGTTTGTGGAATCATACCTTGTCCCAAGGCTTTCTTGGCGACAATACCTCGCGCCTTGCATGGTCTTCACCTCCGGTCTTGGACGGTGTCTGTGTAGCTCCTGGTCGCACCAGGACTGACGACTCCTGGTCTCACTGGGACTGTTAGGATTGACAGCTGTCCTCCGAGCGGTAGAAATCTCCCGCCTTTGAAGTAGTCCACACAGACCACCTGGAACTCCAATGTCCTTATCCCACAAGGAACTGGAAAGAGTCGCACCCTCCTTTCGCCGTACTAGTCATCGACACACTCTCCTGCCACCAGTCGCTTTCTGCAGTTGTCTTTCCCTTGCTGTGCCTCCCTTATCGGGTAACACTTGCTCGGGCTCTCTCGGTTACCAAAACTAGAGAGAACGAAAACTTTACAGAGCAACTGGTTGCACTGTGTTGTTTTATGAGAAGCCCCCAATACCCCTATATATAAGAGGGTCATGGGACAGGGTTCTCCATCCCGGGAAATCTGGGACTAAAGCAGGAGTAGAAGGGTTCGAGATTTTCCACAAAAACAACCAACTGCGCAACCTGAACCGATCGTTTCATTTTTGAAACGGTCGGTTGGGGACCTGAGTCGGTCGGTTGAGACCTCAACCGATGGGTTGGGACCCATGAAATGGTTAGTTCATTTCTGAACCGGTTGGTTTGTGGTCCTGGTCGGTTCCCGATTGACTTTCCATCTTTTGTTTCTAATTGGTATCAAATACCAATCATTGTTCCAATCAAATTGGGCAAGTGAAACGAAAAGAAATTTCTCACCAATCCTACTTTCCCAACTTGCTCGGTTGCACCAGTTGAATCGATCGTTTCAACACTTGAAGCAATCATTTCACCCTGTCCTTGAGCCGATCGACTCACCACTTGAGCCGATCAGTTCACCAAGCTCAGTCGATCAGTTCATCACATGAGCCGATTGGTTGGGAGTGCAGATTGTGCAGAAACAGTCAATTGCACTTTCAATCAATCAAATACTCTAATCAATGTGTCCAACACCTTGAACATTATGACATTGAGCTATCAATTAATTGAGTATTTAATTGAACTACTAAACTCCTTTAGTAATCAATCTAAACATTGTTTGTGGACAAAACTCCTTTTCCAGGTTAAATCCTATGTGTGTGGCCCTGCAGGTCCATTTCACGTTGGCAGTGAAAGTCCATAACACTTATGACTTCACAAGCAAAGAGCGGTGCCTAGTCACACATCAGTGCTACCCAAGTGAAATAGAAAGTTGGAGAACAACGTTCAATCCTACAATCTATGAATGGTGTTAAAGTGAATGTATAATTCCTTTGTCACTGATATCCCGAATGAACTCGAGGCATGGAACAGTCATCCTATCAATCTTCATTCTCTTTCTTGATCTCAGAGCAGATTGGAAGAGATATGTATGACATCTATATCACATACTAATTCACACATGCGTGTGCACGCCTATTTCAATCCTACTCATCAAGTAACCTTGGATATCAAACTCCCTCACGAGGGACAAATCCCATATCTATCACTCACCCCTCAAAAGCCCCATGTGTCAAAGCCACCCAATCATCACCTTTATAACAACCCATGTTTCAGAACTGCGTTTGATGATGTCAAAGTGTGCCCAACGACATGTGTTGAGTGTAGTGATTTCAATTCAAAGAATCACACTCACCACCATCACTGTGAAAACTGACTGTGACTACCATGTCATGGTTCCATTTGTCAAACTCACGGTGGGTCTGTCCGGTACACTTGTTCTCTAACAAGTACCTATGTGTTTGGTTTGATATCTCTATATCATGACTAATGAGATTCTGTCATCAACCAACACCACAATCTAGTCTTGTGTGTCATTGCTGTCTATATACCTTCCACAATGAAATCTGACTAGGGACATAATGAGAATGTACAAACTCTTAGCATCCGTATGATCTCATCGTTTAGGTCCTTAACCTGAAAGCATACGTCATTGAGTACTGTCATTTTCTAGACATTCAATATGTTCTATCACTATCTCATATGACTGAACTAGAAAGAATGGGCTTGGATCCGGTGGGCGATTGGGTGGGAGATCCCGAGGCGATCAGGCGACGGCGTCGTCGCGACCTAATCACCGGTGCGGCACTCCGCCCCCGGTGGTCTACATAGCCTGTGACGCGGGGGAGATGAGCGACGCCCGTCCTGGGTGTGGGAGCCAAGGGTTTCGGGGAAGTAGCAGAGCCCGGGAAGCCGTCGCTGGGAGAAGAGCCGTGTTGGCGGTGCAAGCAGTGCAAGTCGACGACATCCTTCCTGACGTCAGGGTGCTGGTGCAATCCGAGTCGAGGCCATCGACGATCAACATGGTGGAGCATGGAGAAGGCTCGGCTTCTCGTGGAGAGGCGCAGGCTCAATTGCTGGGGGATGCGAGCACGCCAAGGCATATGAACACGCCTCCACAAGCATCGGTGCGAGAGAAGATGGATAATCACACGACGCACAACCATAGGCTGGCGTCAATTGTCCGCGTCCCACGCGTGGAAGAGGAGCGACAATACTACGGAAGGGGCAGCAGTGCTATGGACAGTAGAAGCCTGACGATAAACCCTAATCGGAGGGTTGAAGATGATCGACCGAGCATGAGGAAGGAATTCAACAATGATAGATGCACACAGATGAGTGGCGTCCCTTGGGACACATGTTACAGGTGCTTGGAGAAAGGACACTGGCAGTCGCAATGCAATCGGGAGAAAGTGTGCTACAAGTGTCGCAGGCCGGGTCACCTTGCTCGAAGATGTACTGCTGACTTAAGCATCCGTCATCCTTCCCCCCGGATATCATGTCGAGGACTGTGTTCCCACCCTTGCACGTAGGTATCCCGGCTCATGGTGCACCTCATCATGTTCCGAAGAGAACAGTCGTTGATTTAGGGCCAGATGATGAGGAACGTATAAGAAAGGCTCAAGCTTTGTGCAAGGCGGTGGAGATACGCTGGCCACCCCAGGTGTCTTGGACGGAGTTATCCCCTTTCCTGAAGAATGTGTGGAAGCATGCCACAGATCTTTACAGATTCTCTAAGCGCAAAGCAGTCGTCTTTTTTGGCAGTGTGAAGGAAGCACAGGCTGCAGCCAGTTCCAAGATGATGGGGTTCAAAGGGTTTGATATTAGCTTGTATAGCATGGAGGAAGGTGAGAAATGTGCTAGAAAGGAGGCGATCTGGTTCTGGATCGAAGATTTACCTATTGTATGTCGGGATGACAAGGCGATAGACGACATTGTGAATAGCTTTGGGAGATTGGTAGTGGCCTCTGGATGGATGAGAGGACCCGATGACATTGCTGGTATACTGGTGCTAGTTGAAGCTTTCAATGAAGATGTACCTCAATATGTTACTTTGACATATGGGAACAGAAGGTCTAGCGTGCACTTGCAGATGGTAGCTCGGGGGGAACCTGGTTCAAATCTTTTCTCGCTGACGGAGGTTGGCCGTGACCTTGACATTCCGTTGCATGCGTTGGCTGTTAATCGGAATGGAGGCGTAGCCGGATATGCTAGTGATGGTGGACAGATGATGATAGTGCATGATGGGGGAGATAGTGAAAATGTACAACATGAGAAGGAACAACAGATGCCGCCACAATCTGAACCATGTGGTGAGGAAGTTGAGTGTACAACACAGCAGGTCGCTCCACGTAGGATTGTGTTTGATGAAGATGGTACAAGGAAGATGCTCCATGATAGAAGCCTGCGTGACTACATACACATAGGCAGTGAGAAAGATGGTAGATATCGTGAAGATTTCGGCCGTGAGGAGCGTATGGGTCAGCATGGGCGTATGGGTACTTCACACAGAGCTGGTCATAGAAGAAGGTTATCTGAAGGTGAACTTCCATTTTCTTATGATGTTCGGGAGGACAGAGATAGGAATTTCTGAAGGAGGAGGTGTTGTTGTCGGTTGTTTTTAGTCCATGGACTCAAACTACCTTTTCTAGAATATTAGGGGAGCGGCGAATAATAAGACGAGAAAGGTCTTGGGTAGGTTATGCAGGAGGCATAAGCCCAGGATTGTGTGTATTTTTTAGCCTTTTCTACATGCTCGGGTGGCGGAAGAACTTGTGGACATTGTTAATTTGGATTGGGCGACTGATAATTCAGCTGAAGGGGGTAACATTTGGTGCTATGCGGATAGCACTCTCAATCCGGAGGTTGTGAAATGTCATAGGCAGCATGTGACGTTGAGATATACTGATGAGAGGGGCAATATATTTTTTGTTACTGCAGTCTACGCAAGTTGCAGCTACATTTGCAGGCGGTCTCTTTGGGAAGACGTCCTTGAGATGTCGGGTGTCATTGGCGATAGTAGTTGGCTTCTAGCAGGTGATTTTAATATCATTAGAAGTGATCAGGAGAAGAGAGGGGGAAACAACATGAGCTTTCAGGAAATTGTTGACTTCAACGCCTTTATCCAGAGCGGTTACTTTAAGGAGACGCAGTTTGAGGGTAGCAGATTCACGTGGGTCAATAAGCAATACAATACGCCTACTATCTGGGAAAGACTTGATAGAATATTGCTGAATGATACTTGGGCAGCTCTGCGACCAGATTCCAGTACGACTCATCTTACTCGTTATAGAGTGTTGGATCATTGCCCGATTTTGTACAAGTCTGGGAATTTGGCTACTGTCAGAAAGAAGAGTTTTTTTTGCTTTCATGCAGACGTGGCTGCAGCATGAGGAGTGTCTGAAGATCATTGCGGATACTTGGGATGACTCCAGAGAGGGGCACCCGTCAAATGTTTTCTACTATAAGCTTCGAAAGATGCGAGAGGTTTTAAAGTCTTGGAGCAGGAAGACCTTTGGGGACGTAATCCAAAAGATCCTAGATCTAGAGGATGTGGTCCACGTTACCCAAACTGCCTTTGATGAGTACCCTTGCATGGACAATGAGACAGCTTTGAGGATTGCGGAGTTTGAGCTTTAAGAGGTTTTAGATATGCAGGAGAATGTATGGAAAGAGAAGTCCCGGATCCAATGGTTGAACGACGGTGAGCGCAATTCAAAGTTCTACCATGCTGTTGTGAAGTCCCGTAGAAGGAATAAGAGAGTTAGATGCATCACTCTACCATCGGGGGTACGGGTGACTGACCCGCAGGAGATTGCGTTGTGTGCTGCTGATTTTTATAGGAATGCTTACAACGAGATGGTACCTCATGATGATGATGTTTTGGAGGAGTTATTAGCTAGTATACCGGAGGTTGTGTCTATGGATGATAATATGTCTCTTACTGCTGTTCCTAGTGCGACCGAGGTGTTTGATACTATGAGCCAAATGGACAAGTTTTCTGCTCCTGGTCCTGATGGTTTTACTATTCCGTTTTATATGGCTGCCTGGGAGTATATAAAAGATGATTTTATGAGGCTCGCTGAAGCTTTTTTCCTTAGACAGAATTGTCACCGTAGCTTGTTCTGTTGCCGTATTGTGCTTATTCCTAAGAAGGACGATCCGACACTCCTGGAGAAGGATTTCCGCCCGATTTCTGTAGAGAATGTGGCGCTGAGGATTCTTGCTCGTGTTATTAGTAACAGGATGGTCTATTTGATGCCGGCTTTGATTTCTGAGGAGCAGGTAGCGTTCATTAGAGGGAGGGAGATCACTCACCATGTCCGGTTGGTGAAGGAGCTGATGCATGACATTTACTATGGGGGTGAGAGGCCGAACATCATGATAAAGCTTGATATGTCTAAGGCTTATGATCGGATTAAGTGGGATGTCCTGGAGCGGATAATGGCGAGGTTCAGGTTTGTCAAGGAGTTCATCGAGTTATGTATTAGTTTCTTCTCTAACTTCTGGGCGACGGTTACGATTGGGGAAGAATCCTCGGGTTTTTTTTCCTTTGCTTAGGGGGATGAAACAAGGTAATGCCATCTCTCCATTTCTGTTCATTTTGTTTGAAGAAATCCTATGCAGAAGGATTGCGCTTATGGGGGAATTGAGGAGAGTGGTGAGATTTTGCACTAGAGGAAATGGGATTTATCCTTTCTTTCTGAGTTATGCTGATGATATTATGATCTGTGTGAATGCTACTCCTAACACGATGGATGAGATTCAGGTGCTTCTGTCTATGTATGAGAGTGCGTCGGCCCAGAGGATTAACAGGTTGAAGTCTTCTTGTGTTGTTGGCAGCAAAGACCTGGATACTAAGATGGATATAGGCGCAACTATTCAGATGGATAATGTGGTTGATCATTTTGTTTACTTGGGAGTGCCGATTAGAGCTGGAAGGAGTTTGATTTCTGATTTTGACTATCTTATTCAGAAGGTTTCTCATAAGATTGCTTCGTGGAAGTCCAGGCTGTTATCTTTTGCAGGCAGGAAGATTTTGATTGCACATGTGTTATCTTCTACTATGGTGTATGCAGCGACTGTTATTGGTATTCCGGATGGTATTGCTTCTCGTCTTGATGCCATGTTCTCTAAATTCCTTTAGGCGGATCGTGCCAACGTCCACAGGAAGGTTTGGGTCAGCTGGGACAGAGTAGCGGTGTCTATGAAACAAGGTGGTCTTGGGTTGTCTAATACTCGCAGCATTAACAACGCTTTTGTGGCCAAGGCGTGTTGGGAGATGATTGTTGGAGACACTTTATGGGCCAAGTTCTGCAGCGCTAAGTATGCGAATAGAGCGGTTGGTCGTTCAACTTTATATCCCCATCATCTGAAGTATAGATCGAATGCGTCTCCCTATTGGAAGAAAGTTTGGAATATGTTCCCGAGCATCTATCCTCACTGCCGTTGGATTGTTGGGAGGGGAAATTTTCCGTTTTGGGATTTCTTGTGGTGTGATGAGAGGTTGTTTGATCACGCACGGTTTAACAGTGATCGCAACCAACCTTTTTTGGTGCATGATTTCTGGATTCATGGTAGTGGATGGGATTGGCCATCTTTACAGCAGGTCCTCGACGAGCATGGGGTGGAGCTTATTAGAAAGGCGGGTCAACAAGTATCAGACACGGATGATTATCCCATTTGGATACCGGATTTGAGAGGACAGTTCTCCGTTCGCTCTGCCAAGACGATCTTGGGGAGTACGAGTTATGATGGACCGCATGGATTTCACAGGATATGGCACATCAATTCACCTAAGGCGTGTTCTTTCATTTGGAAGATGATGAAGAATGCTATCCCAACTGATGAGAACGTTGCCAGGTGTTGTATTGCTTTAGCGTCCCGGTGTGATTGTTGTGATGAGCCAAGTGTGGAAGATGTTGACCATCTTATGTTCCATAGTCAGCTTGCCACGTCTTTCTGGACCAGGTTCACTGAGATTACGGATTATCCTGCTCCCACGGATCGGATGTCTTTGATTGATGCTTGCTCTTTTGGTAGTTCTAATGATGTGCAGCTGTGGCTTGTGGCGTGCATGGCCACCATTATTCCTTACTGTATTTGGCAGATGAGGTGTGCGGCTAGATATGATAATAGGAAGATTCTCTGGAATAGGGAGGTGGATTGGCTGATATATCAGATAAACGCCTTGATGAAGCAGAAAAGAATTAATCGCATAGATGATTCTTCTTTTCATAATAGGATTAAGGCCTATGGGGTGGAGGATCCTATGTACATGCTGAAGGAGATTAGTTTGGTGAGGCGGATGAATCTTGACATTTATAATCTGAAGCTGAACATTGCGGTTGGGCAGAACCGTGATTTCTATGGACGTAATAGATGGTGGATGGCTGGGATTGTTAGGAACCATCATGCTGCTGTCTGTCAGATTACTAGAGCTTGGTTGACGGCTGATTGTTACCAGATGGCGCTTGTACAAGCGTGCGCTGTTGGTGTTAAGTTTGCGGAAGATCAGTTTTTACACATCTCTAGTGTGGAGATTGATGATCGTTCGGTCTATGGTATGTTGTGGGGAGATGATATTGCCCCTTGGAAGATCGTCAATTTGATCAAAGAGGTGAAGGAGATCATTGCAGAGAGGGACATTGCTGGATCGTTAGTGCATAAAGTTATCAATTCGGTCCCGAAGGAGATAGGGAGATGGGGTATGCATTTGAATGAACTGCTTGTTGTTTCTGATATAAGGGATGTTCCTGGTAGGATTAGGGGCATGGTGTTTCTTGAGAAACACAAGACGCCTTATATTGTGTTGCGGAGAGAGAGGTAAGAGGGGATGTGGGCTGTTTGTGCGGCCTAGTTTTTTTTGTGGTGTGTGTTGGTGTGATATGTGGGGTTTTACCTGCTATTCAGTAGGAGATGTATGGTTGCTTTTATTTTGTGCCCACATGAGGGGAGTGGGGTGAATAGATGGTCCCCTGGCTTAATTAAAAAAAAAAAACTGAACCAGAAAGAATTGGAAGCTTGCCTTTGATGTTTATCAAATCAATCTTAATGTATCCCATCAATCATCCAATGATTGGATCTCAGGGCATACATACCAACATGTCATCCCAAAAATCCTTCTTAGCCTCCTTGCTAAGGCCAACTTGGGGGACACAAGTGCTAATAATGTTAAAAATGTTTCCCCCAAGAACAACCTTGATAGTTATGATTCTATCACCCATCCTTGTGATCTTTACAACATCATCCTTCAACATCTTATCAACAATAATACCTATGCCATTTCTATGTTTATCAATACCTATATACCAGATTTTGTATTATGTGTCTCCTATTTCTCTACAATGTTACATTGTCCACTTGGTTTCCTGCAAGTAAGCTATATTGACTTTGCTTCTCATCATGGTATCCGCTATCTCCAAGGATTTTCCTATCAGAGTTCCAATATTCCAAGATCCAACTCTATTCCTTTTTTGTTGAACTTGCTTCTTTACCTGCCTTCTTCAGAAATGTTTCCCTTGCAAAATTTTCACTATATCCGGGCAATGATGCGGCGGGACTAGCTTCTTTACCAACACCCATACAAGATGTAGAAACCCTTACACATTTTTGGCTACATGGGTGATGATGTAGAGAGACTAGCTTCTTTACCCACACCCGTCCAAGATGTGGAAACCCTTATCTGTCCTTCAACACAATTGAGCGTCGTTGTGTCAAAACCCCTTTCTTATTTATCACTACACCCAGGTGCCGAAGCAGCGCGTCACTGAGTAGGGACTCTTCAACAAAATTTTTGTAAGGATCCATGTCATAGAAAGAGTGATAAAGTTTTTATGGCTAGCTGTTAACCTACCACCAACCCTCCTCCTTTACCCGGGCTTGGGACTGACTATATTTGTACAAAATGTACAAAAACATAGTTGGAATTGTCACATTCATATTATAGTGTAAAAAAATACTGCACATTTTTATTTTAAAAAATGGTACATAAAAATATATTTCTTTCCAACTATACATATATTTTCTCATTCAAAGTTCAAAAATCTTCTCTTCTAAATTTTATTAAGTCCTCCCCCTAATATATATTATTTTTTATCCTATTTAAAATGGTTCATTAGGTCTCTCTCCCATATTAAGTCAAGTTCTTCGTTTCAAGCATGTAATATATGATTTTTCCTTTATATGTCTAGAAATGTGATGAGAAAAAAGTAAAATGATATTCATAATTAAGTGTAATGATATATTTTTTAAGAGAGTGAAAGGTCAAAACTTGTTGTGTGGGAAGATGGTAAAATATTTGAATTATGGATGTAATCATCTATTCTTGACTCTTCCTTTCTATCTTTATGCCTTCCTATTTTATTGTCACCATTTTCATTCTTTTAACTTTATTGTATTTCTACTAGTAACTATGCCCATCAGTCAATACATAATATTTCACTTACAATAATAAATAAAATTCTCATCTTAATTATGTACCTCCCAATTCCTAATTGTTTCATGTTTCTATTCGAGATTCGCATGAAAAAACCCAACAAAATCTACACAAAATATTAAATGATTCCATCAATGAAAACAACTATCTACGACAATTATACATATGACTTTATATATTTGTAAAAGTACACATAAATGTGAAGTGCAATATGTATAAAAGTAAAGATGAATGGTAACATTTTCATGTGATTGGGCCACATGTATGTTTAATAATTGTATAAAGAGGACAACACATGTTCTTGGTAATTTCAAAATGATAAATTTTTCTTCTTATTATACATTAAATGCCATTTAAAATAGAGAATTGCAACTTTGTGAGAACAACAATAAATAATATGCTTAGAACTTCATTATACATATATTTATATACATTTGAATAAATTAAATGTTATGTGGTTTTATCCATTCTCATTTTCTCTAAAACCATAACAACACCACACTGTAGCCCTTTAAATTTTCTTAAACCATATCCACACCGTAACCATTTTGTGTGGTTATACAGTGTTAAATATGGTGCAGTTATCTGTGGATGTGGTTTTTTAACATCACACATTGCCATCCCTACTTAAGAGCATATGTTGTAAGGAAATCACTTGATTTTTAGAAATAGCTTAATTAATGTGAATAGGAAGCATAAAACAATTATTTTGATTCTTTTTCATTAGCATTACCATGACTTTGATTTACCTCATAAAATTACGAGATTGCTTCCTCTTGATCATCAATATGATATTAAGATGATGAATATCTTAAACATGAAACATGAGCATTTAATTTCGTACATGACCATTAATTATAACCTTGAATGCAGTGATGGTGGCCTTATATGAACATAAAGATACATAAAAACTTCTAATATATACCAATCATTTGCATAGCAATTAACTTGCACATGATAAGCTTTAACTGGAAACATATTTTCATACATAATCATACAACCAATCATCTAATATATGTGCATCAATGGAACGACTTGCTTACTTGAAGCAAAGCATCCTAATTTTTCTCCTAACCTGATTGTGTCATACTTCATATGAAGGTACTAATCCAATCATGAAAGCAAGAACCGTAATCCTATATCTAGGGTTGGAATTAGGGTAAAGGCTAAGCTTTAGTCAAAATGTCAAGGTGGTCGACGTTGTCCACCCAGAGCCTAGGGAAGAATCCTTGATAGACGTTATTCACCTATAGCAACCTGAAGGGACTAAAGTCCCATAATTTGAAGAAGATGTACCTAAAGGGCCAATAGGGACTATCAAAGCATTATTTTATAGATTTGACAAATGGGCATAGGAAAACCTATCGCAAGTTGTTCCAGACTTGCTCATGGACAAGTTAAAAGAATATGGAAGCCCTTATCATATCCATTTCAAAGAGGAAGCATTTGCACTTTGAAATATGATCTTCAGGATACCTTAAAGACTAATGGAGATATGTTAACATATATAAGGTCAGCATACCAATCACTACTGGGAGATGTATTCCCAATGTACATATGGCAAACTAACTTCTATAGGAGGACCTTATGCTCAACAAGAACTCTAGACAAAAGGAGAGGCTAATTGAATGCTTACAAAAATATCTCTTGCTTATCATCTTCCTCCTTATTCTACAGGATAATCAGTGTACTCGTTGGAAGTAAACACCAAAGTGAAAACCACCATCTAGTATAATAGTTCTGATGTTGAGTACAGTCCAAAAAAATACAATAATATGAAAAGACCATCAGAGTGTTACTGAAGAAAAAGCTAAAACATGTACAAAAGAAATATGAAAACTTATAAGGAGACACAATAAGGGATACACATATGAAGTAGGAAAAGACTTCAAGAGGTTGTATTCCACCATTAGAGTCCACAATATATTGTATAGTTTAATGATTGTGGTTTCTATGTCCTTCTCTGGATGCATGGCCTAGCCTATTTGGGTTCAAAGGTTGAAAGCTTCACATCAAAGTATCATCATCCCCTTTGTGGAATGTGTGCGGTCCATATGTTGCAATCCTACTAGGATAACGAGGGAATGAACAATCAAGGGTTAATCTCGTCACTTTATATTCAACGTCATCATTAACACACTGGGGACTGAGTGAAGTATAAGTTTAGGGGGGTGTAAACAGGCGAGGTAGGTACTATCTCATCCCCTTCACTTTAATATACCTCACTTATCTCATTCTACATATTATTATGCATATACAACTTTGAAAATTTTATTTTCACCTCTATACTGCACATGTTAGACTAAACATTACTGACATAGTTTAGTCCTTAGTTAAGAAATTTTAACAAAATGAAGAATAAAGTTTTGGATTCAAGTAAATTTTGATATAATACTTTTGGAAGTTATCTTCATCCCTTGATTAGGTCTAATTGTCTCCAAGCTATCCTCTAGAAAACTATTGTATCAAATGAAGAATCTGAGAAATAAAATCATAATAAATTGCTAAATGATTATGCTTTTATATTATCTCCTTTAAGATGTTGCAAACTGCTAATAAAATGCTTGCTCTTCTAGAAAGTTTCTTAAAAATAGGGTGGATCTTAGTCTGATACACTTCTAAGTGATGACCTGAGACCCCAAGTACACATGGAAGTGCACAAACCTTATACCAAGGAAAAAGCTATATCTTCTAGTGTTAAAATTCTAAAAAGGAGAAAAGAGGCTTGGTGGCCTATTAAACCCAAAAATTCACATCATCCCCAAAAGATAAAAACAAGGAGAATAAAAGCTTGAGTGAGAACACAAATATGAGGATTGTGTCGTGCTACGGGCCAAGGGTGTCGTCGACCGATGTATAGATGTGCCCATGAATAGAGATATGTCACGAGTAGTTGTAGAACCTAGAAGCTTTGTAAAATAACCCCTTATTATTTAAAGGTAATCAGAAAAACCACATGATGTACATCACACTTGTGGTTGAGCGACCCAAAAAAGAAAAAGTTACACCTTAGCCTTACCCTACACTGCACACTCGATCATTTAAAAAAATAAAAGTTAGAAGTGAACGTTACCTTGTATGTGATTTATGCACACTATGATTGGGAAATAGGAAAAGAAATGGATGTCATAGGGGAAGAACCTAACCTTAGGAAAGGGGAGTAATGGATTAGGGGTCAAGAAGCTCCAAGTTTTTAAGAGATCTTCCAAGAACACAACAAGATGAAAAAGCAACCGGGTAAAAATCTTAGCGCAAAACTGACAAAAGATATGATCGCCGTAATATGATTCACCTAACTAAGAAAGATCCTTTTAGTCAACTTTTTCTCTTATTCTCTTTATTAACTTGAGGACAACTAGACTCTAAGTTTCTGGGTTTTGAGAACATCCAATTTTGTGGACGTTCTATGCCAATTTAACCCTTCATTTCCCTTATTAATTCTAGGTTCTAATGTGAAAAATCCAACTTTTACTTACATATATAGTATTTCACTCTTCCTTTATAAAAGTACATCTTTTTGTAAGAGAACAACAATGATGAAGAACACATCATTTTCATCAGTTGTGAGGATTCAACAATTGATGAATTCCTAGTTGATAGGATAACATTGATACACCAAGCAGGAAAGCCATCAGTTCATCAACCAATGGAAGAACCCAAAGTCATTACTGTAGCAACTGACAATATGAAAGACTCATAGTTTCCTTTGGTACTAATAGACTTATGGAATTCACGTGTTTCCACATTGAATAAGACTCTCTTGGATTGAACTAATAGAACACTAACCATTTGATGTCTAGTTTGCAACCTTTTACCAATGTCCGCTTTGTAACCTTCCACCGATGACCGGTCTGCAACCATCCACAAATGGTCAGTCTGCATCAACCACTGATGATAGTGTACAATTGTACACTGATGAAATATTTGCCTTTCAATACTTATAAAGGAGTAATAAACCAACCACAGATGGTCGGTCTGCAACCTCCCACCGATGAAATATTAGAACTTCCCATAGACTAATGGAACCATTGCAAACCTCAGATTAGTTAGGTGTGTGCCTCAATACTTGGATTGTAATAAAGGGGATTGCTCCTCTCAGTTTCCTCATGCACACACCATCCCCTAAAAATTGGGGTCCCAAGCCTTCTAATAAGGCACATCTTCCTTTATAACAAAGTGCTACCTAAGTTCATTCTCATCATTGACCCTCATCGGTAGACAAGGATGATAGTCCATCATAGGTGTCTGCATCCTTAGGCATTGTGCTCCATCTTTTAGAGAAAGTGGATTGCAGAGGCCTTCATTTCCCACGTCATCACCATCCACGAGATGAGGGGATATTATTTGACATGGGATCTTCTTTGACATCCAATACTGTTACGACTACTATTTTGTTATGTTGTCGTTTCCTTCCTCACTCTGTCCACACTCCTTTTATTTCCTTTGGTCCAAGGTCTTTGTTGTTTGTAAATATTTTATGTAATTTGTAAATATGAGTGACAAGACCATTTAACTTGGGTTGGGAGTAGCCACTAGAAGATCTTCTAACATGTAAATATTCAGATTTTATTGAATGTATGTACTCTAAGCAATGTTTATCTCTTTACTCTTATTTTTGAATGAGTCATTTGCATGATTAGATACCATCTTGGTGATGTATGTTTTCTAATGCTTCAAGAGAGCACTATTATATCACATCCAGAGTTAAGGAGTGGTGTGAATGCATGAAAGTGTTGGATCACTAGAGATAATGGTTACATGTTTGTATGTTTCATTGCTTGTTTTCCATCTTGAGGGTGATACATGATTATAATATAGGTATAACCCGGTCTCGAGAGAGGAGGGAATGGACACAAATGATGACTGTGCTAAGGGTATACAAGGTGGTAGGATTTTTTGCATGTTGGTGAGTGTGATTAGTCAATGAAAACCAATCAAAGTTTTATCCATATATCAAATTCAATAAAAAACCTACAACTTTTTTTATTTAATTAACTATGTTTTCTTTTGCTTTATTCTTTTTGTCCTCATTGGTGACCTTGTTCCAAAAGCAACATAAAATCTACTGATTGATTTGACTTAACTAAGATAAGACCGTATATCCTAAACACATTGTCACCCTTATCCATATGTTCGAGCCCATATACTACATACGACCCTATATTATCATTGCGGGCGTCGAAGGTGTCATGTATAATTTAAAGTCTGATTAACCCCAGTCTATCTCCATTTTTGACAAGTGAATTGTAGGCAATCAACTAGCTTCTAGTTAGAGGTTAAATTGGTACTTGACCATTATATTGACAAATTTGAAGTCCAAGTCTCATGTTGTAGTTTGTATTCCATATACTCTTCACTTATAAAACCTAGGTATTCATAGAGGGTGATGTTTAGGGTCCATTCTCAATAATAAGTGAAAAGGAGACATGTTCATTGTGTTATAATTATATCTAGTTCATAGAAATTGGTTCTTTTTTATTGTAGACATGGATTTTAGCAGCTACCAATATCGTATAATACATTTCTCTTCTATAAGTTGCTCCAAGACTCTACCATAGGAGCAAGGTTGGAGACTTTTTCTTCAATTTAGAACCATATTCATGAACCTTAGATCTAGTAGAATGTTGAGGTTAATTCTATAGGATTTGAATATGTAGTATTTGTGAATTGATAATTGGGTAAATCAATATCTCAGTCATTTGCACTTTATTACATAAAATGTTCTTTGTCATCAAGTTTTCTCTACAAAAGTCATAACTTATTATCCTATAAAAGCTAATACATGAAAACTTGGGGATTTCTTAACACTTGATCTGATACTGTTTATAAGATGAAATAAACACACAAGTAAATGCATTTAAACTGGTAGAACCTTTTATGTTAATTTTTTTCCTTCTAAAAATTGGAAATCTTGGATTTTTAGTGTTTGAGGCTAGTGTATATCAAAATAACAAATAATTTATAATATGCATATAGTAATATAAATATCTATTTTTGGTCAGTTGAATGTGGTATTTGTTTTACAAGTTTTGGTTTTTAATTCATATAGTTTATAGTTTGTTAGAAATGAGTGATTTTAAATGAAACCTAGTTCAATATCATATAAAAATGCAATTTATTTATTTTATTATAATATTTTAATTATGATATTCATATTAGTTAGACTTTATCTTTGAAAGGTATTATACATGCAAGAAACAATAAATGTGAATGAGTAGCATGAAAACCCTAGTAAAATTATATATAAGAAAATGCACAAGCATTGATCAACTATTGAAAGCCAACATAAATGGTCACTTCATGGGTAAGGGTTTCTTTTTGAAATTAACCAAATATGTATACTGAATGATATATATATATATATATATATATATATATATATATATATATATATATATATGAGATCCAAAGTATCAATACAATTTTCTTTAGTTAGGTTAGTTGATCACTCATGTATGTCGGTGAAATAAAAATAAGAGAAAAATCAATCTAATGAAAGTTATAAGAAAATATAGTAGTACTAGATGGTTAGAATTCCTCATACCCCATCCCCAGGGGTATGTATTAGGAAGGGGAAAATGGGTTATGTTCTATCAGATATAGGATGCTATGACATATAACGTAGATAAAAACACCAATTGACTAGATATGTTTGGAACTTAAGTTCAACATATTACCAACATTAGCCTACTAGGTATCATTTGTACTAACCATATTTAGTAGGGGTACCCAACAATAGCTAGATATCAAAGAAGTACCAAAGTCAACTATAGTTCGAGTGAGGATCCCTTATGAATTATATCCTTCTGGAAGTCTAATTACCCCATATATGTCAAAACTTGTAGAACTACTTTAGATGGATTCATAGACTATTAACACCAGAGACACCCCTTCGAAGTACCTGAAATTTGACCATAATTATGTAGCCATTTCTTAGATATATCTAGGCCTTGCAAGGAAACCACACTACACGCCTAGGTAGTTTACATAATAGCCTTACAGTTCCTAGGTCACACCTTAACACTTGTATAGTAAGTCCCCTGATAGTGATTGTCACTTGGATGGTACAATCCATGTGAGTTTACAAGCTAAATAAAGTTGACATATTCCCAAATTTCCTACTTTACATGCTCAATTATACTTAGTTTTTTATATTAGACCATGCATATTTTCTACTTTTTTTTATTATTATTTAGGTTTTGGGAGTTTGATACGTACTCACGTTATTTCATGTTGTTTAAGGGTATAGTGATGAAGAATTCAATAAAATAGATGAAAGGATGTGCATCAATCTTTACTGCCACCACACTCAAGTTCTCCATACATCCAACAATGATAACATGAAGCTTGGGAATCACACCAAAACCATTTTGGAAGTAAAAAGGATGATCAAATACACTTTACCATGTCACTAAACCTCTAGTAGACCAAATGGTCGGTCAATCGATCATTTCTCTATTGAAAATTAAAAACACAAGCCATAGACACCTTCAACCAATTTATTGGTCACCAACTTGTTGATTGGGGCCTCCAATAAATCAATTGGGCACCAACTAGTCAATTGTAGAATTTTGTAGAAATCTTTCAATGACCAAAAGATCGATAGACATCAATCAGCTGGTCACATAGGAAGCAAAAGTTGTGAATTTTAGTTGCCCCTAAACACCTTAAAATTGAACCCCAAGCAACCAAACATTAGAATTAGGCTCCCCAACCGTGAGGCGGGGGATCCAACAAATGAAATACCAAAGGAAGTGCTTCATAGGATGAACAAGCCATCAACAAGTGAGGAACTAAAAGAAGAAGATCTGATCAGATCCTAGACTCTTCATTGGCCAGAGTGAGAGTAAATCGAGAGATTCCCTCGCCTTTCACCATGAAGTTTTTTCTACCTTCTTATCCTATAATCCCTATGTTGTCTATCTCAAAATTATCCATGTACCTCATTGTAATTTTTGTGTGTGCAAGTAGATAATCTAGTTAGGCATGGGGAGTAGACCCATCAAACAAATATCCTACTTACATAATGTTCCATGTATGGACTTTCTTCTTGAATATATTACTTTTCCCTTATGATTAGTGCTAGTTTGGATGTTTCACCATCATCTCCTCAATTTCAATTACCTAAATAACAACCTAAGAGGACGAGTTTGGGTTATAACAAGGAAACAAACTATTCTTTTGGATATGAGAGTAGAAGATAGAATTGTCAGAAGATTTTCATGCTTAATGGAAAATGGAACATCTTTCAAACAAACCATTGATATCTATTTTACTCTCTTTTAGATTCCTAAGATGAGAAGATCTTCTAGGAAAGTGAATATCATTCATCTAGATCCCTAGATTGAGTACATGCTACATCACACAACACATGAGAAGATGCAAGGAGCATTCAAGGAGGGAAAGAAATCACCATGTCAATATGACATCGCCACCATCGAACACATCGTGATGGGGGTCATCAAGTAGGCCACCAAGGTCAAAAACTAACATATGAAGACACCCCTTATTCAAATTCATGCAAAGCTAGTTTGTTGGCACAACTAATGAAGACCTAAATGATCATATCCAATGCTTCATTTACCTATCAGATACTTACATGATTGAATATGTACCCTCTATATCTCTTGAAGTGCATGTATTCCACTTCTCTGTATGAAATTGGGAACACCATTGGTACACCAACATACTCACAAATAGCATAAATACATGGGATGAGCTCATTAAGGCATTCTTCATAATGTTCTTGCTGTTGAGGCTCAACACCTATTTGAGGAAGAAAATCACCAGTTTCATTACAAGGGAGGATGGGATGCTATACAAAGTTAAGGATACATTCAAGGAGATGCAAATAAAGTGTACTCATCATAGGTTGGAATATTGGCTCATCTTCCACACTTTCTACAACAAACTGTAATGTTTTACAAAGCAACACTGAGATGCACCAGTAGGAGGTGGTATACTATAAGAACATATGATGAAGGCACAAAGATCATAGTGGAGATGGAAATAAACCACACCAAATGAGATGAAGAGAGGAATCCAATCCCTATAATGAGTATCGTTGCAAAACATGACTGTATGTATCATGACATTTTCAATGGCAGACTTGATCAGATGATAGAAATCATGACAAACTTTGCTCTTGATCATAAGGACCTAAGGGAAGATCTTAAATCATACTTGAGATGGGTTCCTGTGGAAATTTCTAGAAGTTCAAGGCTTTCATGGTGGAAAAAAAGAGTGAACAATGCTAATGTCACTCAAGTGCTTACCAAGCATGAGATAATCTTGGAAAAATTGCAAGATGTGACCCAAAATCATGTTGTCCAAGTATCCCAAATTGATAACTCTATTGAACACATTCAAGACCAACTTTCCATGATGCATAACATAAACCAACAAGAGCCATGAAAGGCTATTGCTACAAGAAGAGACAAGCAACTTTCCAAGACAATTGTTAATAAAGGAAAGTAATCACAAGAAAAAAGTAAGACTGCACCAAATGAAGAGGTGTCATATGTTGACGTGTCTTAAGACAAGAATAAAGGATCAAAGTACTCCCATGCATGGGCCTACTAGACACACATTTCTTTCCCTGACTGACAAGTGACGTATCACCTTAATAAATAGTTCACAATATACATTGACATACTAAATAAGCTCAATCTATAAATTGAAGTGCAAGATGGCTCGCGGGCGAGGTGGAGGGCGAGGGAAAGGGCGCGGCGGCGGGAGATTTTCCAGGGGTTCCGACGGAGCAGGCGATGGTGTTGATTCTCAAGGGGCGAAGACTGCATCGACCCCTCCGACGGGCTCATGAGTGGTCGATAGAGAGGAGAACCCCCAAAGCTTGCAGAATGGCAGATCTCCGATCGTCTCTGTGTCACCCTCAACCTCGAACCCTAGGCCCCCTTCCCCAACGCCGTCCAAGGACAGAGGAGTGGAGGCTTCACCATCGGAGAGCGACTGGGTGCACGCTAGTCTCCCTGGATGAGCGAGTTTCTCCCCTGACGTCATGGAATTCGTAGAGCCGACCATCAGAAATGGGTCAAAGCTCTTTGTGATCTCAAGCAAGGACGCAGTTACGCCGTCTTGGAGAGAGTACGTGTCGATTTGCTTCACGGTGCAGAAGCCCTTTAAGAGCCAGATCCTTGGGTGGATCAAGCGGCAGTGGAGGCTGAGTGGCGAGGTCCAAATCGCAGCAGAGGAGTCGGAAGGCTTCATCGTTAAGCTCCCGACGGCTAAGGAGAGGGAGAGGGTTCTGGATGAAGCGCCTTGGATGGTTGATGGTGCTCTTGTCATCGTCCATCCCTGGGAGCCGGGGCTCGTCATTGAGCCCCTGTCTTTCCACAAGCTCCCGGTCTGGGTCAAGGTTGAGAATCCCAACCTTCCATGGACGTTGAGAAACTTGAATGGGATTGCAAGCTTGGTTGGGAGGCCTGTTGATTTTGATGATTCAGCACTCACTGTCAACTGCCTCAAGGAGGCACTGGTCTGCGTGGATCTACCAGCAGAAGTTGGCTTTCCCGAGGACGTCACAGTGGAGATGGAGGGATCTCCCAGGAAGCTCAAACTCGAGTTCATCTCGAGGCCGACCCTGTGTTCCAGGTGCCGCTGCTTTGGGCACAGGAAGTCTTCTTGTCCGTTGTTAGTTGGGCGTAGACCTGACTTCAAAGAACTGCGGCTGCGTACTGGGAAAGGCAACATCACTCAAGGTGCTCGACAGATGGCTAAGGAGAAGAACTCAGTCTTGGGGGCTCTCCCTAGCATCGTAAAGGAGACAATTGTGCAGGTTCAGAGAGATGTTGCAGCTAGTAAGGTTCGTCCATGCTTCCAAGAACCGGAGATGGTATCCTCTCATCACTTGGAGACGTTGGAAGGTCTGAATCTAGACTGGGAGTTGTCCCTGGCTAACATGAATCTTTCCTCACAAGGAGCCAAGAATCTGATGCTTGCATCAGGGATCCTCCTGGATTATTCCAGGATAGTGAACAAGGATACTGATGAGGAGTCTTGCTGTTCCTATGATCTTGAACCGGACCCCGTGGTTGACTTTAAGGTTAATGGCAGTCCAAGGCATAAGAAGATTTGGAAGAAGTCTAAGGCAAAGGGAGGAGAAGTGGGAGACTCTTCCTAGTGGGTCGGCGGTGGCAGAGCTGCCCTATTGCTACAACCTTTTCTTTCTTGCTGCTTGAGATAGGGAGGCTGATGGAGAAGGGAGTTAGTCTTTCTTCCATGTTTGTGGGTGCTCTTTATTGCAGTGAAGGGGGCTTGCTTGTCCTCCATCTTCTTTCCTGGCTGATCAGTGGCGGGTTAGATCTAGTTTGGTTTGCCTTCAGTTTTCTTGTGTTCTGTTTCTGGTCTGCTGGATTTGTTTTTTCTGGCAGTGGTTTGTTATCATGGGTGTATGCAGTGATCTCCTTTTCTGTGCTTTCTATTCCTTTGGATTCAAGGTTTTGGTGGGTTGGGGTCCCCTCCTTTGTGGGTGTGCTTAGTGGTTTTGGGGACTTGGCCTCTCCTTCATTTTGTATCTGGGTGTATGGGATGTTCGGAGGGTTTTCTTTGTATGTGCCCATGAGTGACAGATTTTGTACCTTGATACCTTGCTATCTTGAGTATCAAGGGGTAGTTAATTTTTAGGGGCACTTTTTTGTACCTCAAGTTTTGGTTTTAGTAACACGCTTTTTTGACTGACCAAAAAAATAAATAAGCTCAATCTCAACATTCCCTTCATGGACAAAATTTACAAGATGCCCACCTACTCAAATATACTCAAGGATATGTGACAAGGAAGTACATGACTGATTACTATGAGGTGGTCAAGCCGCATGCACAATTGGAGAGATAGTTCAAGCCAAGATGTTGAAGAAGCTAAAGGATCTATGTTCCATCAATCTACCATGCTATTGGAGATCCTACATGTTAGAATGAACTTTCTTACCTCAAAATGAGAACAAGAATCATGTCATTATCCTTATTCCAAAGGCTAGGACTCACTGACATGAATCCCACAAGGATGATAAAGCTTGAAAATCTCTTCGTGACCACCGTTGAGGGAATTGTTGAAGGTGTCTGATGTAGATAGGGCAATTATACATTGCTTATGACTTCATCATGATAAATATAAAGGAGAGCCCTATATACCCATTGATATTTGGGTGTCAATTATTATCCACACAAAGAGCCCATTTTATCAGGGACCAACACTCAACATTTTGGCAATGAATGCTACAAATTGTAAAGTCCTTAAATACATATGAGAGACTAACACACCTAGAATGTGCGTGCAAAACACAAGTGTACACGTCGAGTATTACATGCCTATGAGGATCGAATGTTGAACTCAGGGAAACACATTCTAGAGACTACTACTAACTATAACCTAATCAATTAGGCCTAGGAAAAAGTGATTGGTTGCATTTTTATAACTAAGGACTTGAATTAAAATCTAATTTAAGTAGAATGTGATCAAGAATTGGTGGATTACTTAAGATTATAGTTTCACCATGGTACACATTGAATTTAACTCCATTTCATTAATAACCACTGACCTTTAACCCTATACTAAGGACCCCTAGCAAGTATTACCCACTCACACAATGTAATACACTACCTATGCTAAGACAAACCCCACTTATGTAGGGATTCAAGAATTAGATAGGTGCATTAGCAATATTTCTTGGTTATGCCCTTCATAGTAGTAGGCCCTCTCTCGAGGCATGGTATTGGCACTCTTTCTCTATCTATCTATCTATCTATCTGTCTGTCTGTCTGTCTGTCTGTCTGTCTGTCTGTCTGTCTGTCTGTCTATCTGTCTACACACACACACAAACACACACACACACACAAACACACACACACACACAGATATATATATATATATATATATATATATATATATATATATATATATATATATATATATATATATATATATATGACCGTATAACCCTCAATCCCTCTCTTGAAGCAATTAACAGTCTAAGAAATTTATTGCATTGATCAAGCATAGGAAATTCATTAAGAAATCATTGATTTATATCCAAAATTAAGGCACATATATATATATATATATATATATAAATATAATCATGGAAGTAGTATAACACAACACCGAGCTGCTTCTGGGTCCCAAGGAATAAGGAGATTAGCCCCACATGATTTCAAAGACAATAAGGAAGAGGGAGAAAATGAGCTAAAAATTATAAGACTAATGAAAATCCTTTGAGAAACTGGTTTGGATAATCCCCAATTGCAAGCACCTCAATATACAACATTCCAACTACACATTTTCTTCCCAGAGGCGCCCAACTCATTTGGTACATGGACGTCTCCTTCATCTCCTCCTCTCTTAGCTCTGTGCTATGCTACAATGAGATAGAACATGATCTTTTGTTTTGACTGAACTCCCCTTAGGTCATATGTAGGACTCAATCCATCATTAAGTCTTAGCTGTTGGATATGTCTTAATCTTTAATCTACTCTGATCATGCAAAGTCAGTCCCACTGACTGGAAAGGCAGTCGAGTTGTCAGGTAACTTAAAACCCTAATAAGTGTTGGTACCACCGACAAGTATGTCGGTAGCACCAAGTGAATTCCTATGAGTTCTGACTTATTTAGGATGTGAAAGTCCATACTACCGACTTGGGTGTTAGTTGCACCAAAACCACAAAGTCTAGTTCCTGGTGCTTTATGGGAGGTGAGTTGGTAGCACCGTACCTATCTTTTGGTAGCATCAAACATCATCTCGGTAGCATCGAGATTTATCGAATACCCTATTGGATTTCACCTAATGTCGGTACCACCAACTTTTATGTTAGTTTTGAAAGTGCTCAAATAGCCTAAAATGAGGAAAACCCAACATAAGTCTGAATAAAAATTGATAATTTAACATAATTTGGTAAAAATACTTATAACTTGATGGAATAGTATTTCACATGATAATAATAATAAATAATGCATAAACATTATCAAAATGAGTAATTTTACAATAAATACATGAAAAAATATCTCATGTAAAACAACTAAAATCCCTAAGCTTTAATGTTGCTTGCTCCTGAGCAACACTACCTTTTGTATATGTTTGAAACAAGTTAACAAGAGGACAAGTAATATGAATTACATATCTCAAATACCCCTAGAAGACGGTCCCAAACCGCTACTTACCAACCACTGAACAAATAGATACTCTTAAGTGACCAAAAATATTCATTAAAAATATCCACCCTTAGATCAATGTAACACTATCAATAGAGCAGTTAGCATCATAGCAATAGAGCATATGCTTGATTCACTATGTGATTCTCTATCCACATTTCCATTATCTACCTACTAAACTATGTTGCAAGTAGCTCCCCATATAACAGAGAATGAGGGGATCAATCATATATGTGGCCTACCATAAAGATCAACGGGTGGAATGAAATAGGTGGCAATGAATAAGAATCACAAGTAACATCTAAATTGTTTATGGAAAAAATGATGAATATATAGAATAAAGGCAATGAAAAATGCATGCATCCTAATGCATACTATTGTGGTGGGATATGAATGCATTAAAGGTCTCATCTGACGGATGAGTGTGTGGTAAAAATGCATACATGTAATAATTTTCACTTTTCCTTGAAGAAAAATTTAGTTTGCATACAAGGCACCCTTTTCTCCCTCTATATTTGATTTTGTCTCTTTTTTTATCCACCCTCTTAGTTTAGCATGCTTTATGAGTTATGCTTGGGTCTTTTTCAACATGTCATTGCAAATTCTCTTTTTTTATTGGGAGGGATGTGTATGTGTATCCTTTCTCTTTATTGTACATACATACAATAAATACATGATGTAAATAAATACATATGTATGAGAAAGCTACATACATACATGGTGTAAAGAATGATGAAAAAAAATAATGCAATCTACATGAAATTTATAATGCAACTAATTTCTATGCACATTTCTATATTGTTTTTCTAACTAATGCACTATAAAGAAACTAGCTATCATGATACCTATAATTCTAAGCAATGCAGTCAAGATGAAATAATTTGGGTTACTTGATCATCTTAAGGTGGTGGATGAAATATAATGAAAGGTGGTGGAATCACAAGTTTAATAGACAACACCTTTCTTAACTATGATATGTCTCTCTCCTATCAACTTGTGTACATGGTAACCATAGGGTTACTTTCTAAAAATCCTATTAAAGGTTTCGATACTTGTTTGGTCAGTTTGGGATCCAATCCTTCATCATACTCAAATCATTGATAAATTAAGATTTTCATTCATACAAAGTATCCTAAAGCTGACTAACCCATACACTTCCTTCTGATGGTGTTTCCTTAGACTCTGCATAATAAGCTTAAAAAGATGTGATTTTCAATTTTAAAATTCATTACGAAGGCACAAACACATTTTTCTTTAATGAAAGATGAAATCATGATAACGAAGCTCCACTATTACACTAGATATATGTCGAACTTGTACTTACAAATAAGGAAAACTAAAGCAAGATACAAAAATTTAACAGATAAAGCCATCCCAACACCCCATAAGCTTGAACTTGACTATGCCCTCATAGTCATAATTCAAACAAAGAGGTGGAGCAGGGGTACCATGTACTCATAAAGATGACAGATGTGGCCCAAAAGTACCTAATGGCCTCTCTAGATCCAGTTATGCTGGCGCCTATCCATATGTGTCGGTGCCACCAACTTGTGTGTCAGTGGTACCAAGATATGATGTCCTTTATCCTTCTTCAAGTTGTATGGGTTGATGCCACCGACATGTGTGTTGGTGGTAATGACAATCTTGTCATGTAGCTCTGTGATTTTTCTAAGAAAAGTCATTGGCACTGACTCGACTGTCAGTGGTATGGACTTTTTGTAGAATTCAACCTGTCATGGGGTCGATACCATTGACTTGTGTGTCGATGGTATCGATGTTTTGTGAAATCCCTATTGAACATTTTTAGCAGGTCATTACACTGACTCTGGTGTCAGTGGTAACAACTTTGACTCTGCCTTCACACCAAGAAAAAACATCAAGATACCTTTTTACATCAATTTAAAATATAACAAGACACATACACAATTTAAATAATGAAAAATCCTAAATAAAATGTAAATGACAGAAATAAAATTGGGTTGCCTCCCATAAGCACCCTTTTTCAATGTCCTAGGCCTGACAAGGTGATTTTCTTCATCTTGTGTTGTCATAGGATGGTTGTGAAGACTCATACGGTAGTATGAACTCCACTCCATCATTGTCTACCCTGTGTCAAGTAGTCTCTACCCATGGCAATAATAATATCTACTATAGCTTGGAACAAATTTCCTAACAATATCTAGGATCCCTGCATCTTGTGCATATCCATGACCACAAAATCAAAATGATAGATAAATAATGGACTTTGAATAACACATCCTCACATATCTCGTAAAACCTCACAATTGACCCGTCTGCCAATTGGATTTTCATGGACATCTTCGTCATTTTCTTCAATCCCAACTTCCAAAAGGTAGAAAGCGGCATGAGATTTATGCTTGCCCCAGAGTCACATTATGCTTGTCAAAAATGTTTGTTGCCTATATGATGAGTGCAAACTCATCACTTTTCTTTGTAGATTTTTTTATTCTTTATTTGGCAATAAATAATTGGCTATTAAATAGTTTTTGCATAAATTATCTTAGTTTAGACCTTCTTCATTGAATTGGAGTTTTTATTTGATTTATATGGGTTTTTAGGGAAATGTTCAAATTTCTTGAAAGACCCAAAAGACTCAACAATCAGTGCTTTATATTCCAATTCCAGCCTCCCAGTCAACCATTCATCTTCCCAAATGATCGATTCAAAAGAGTCACCTCGCAAGACTTCGATCACAAATTTCCAATCATCTTAGTCCTTGAAGTGAGTGGTTCAGGTAGTGAATCGATCAATTTATTCATGCAGAGTACCATATCTGAAAGTCCAAATGGCTACTTCACCCCTTAACTCAACCATTCCACTACTACCTGACCCGATCTTATCAATAGCTAAAATAGGTGTCTCATACAATGTACCAACTGAGTTAGAGTCCTAACCGAGAGTTTCAAACTCCAAACTGTCAACTGAAATTCCTTAATGACCAAGTCTTGGTCAAATCAATAATTTTCTATGAATAACTACTGAACTCAATCCCACCTCCTCATTTCTAGGATTTTGACTCAATTCGCTGGACCCACACTTCTCCAGATATGAACCGAGTGGTTCAGACTGTGAACCAATCGATTCACAACCAGCGGTCATACTTCTTCAGTAACCACCAACCAAATCTCTTTATTTCTCTCCTTTGGGGTTTTAGCCCTCATTCTGCTAAAAAAGGAGGGGGGATTACATAAGAAAAGCTATCTATTGTTATCTAGTCTTCACTTCAGTTCTATACATCATGTCTGAGTAGTTTCCCTTCTAGGGCATGGGGGCTAGCCCCATATCATGTTACATTCAATTTAGTCGACTCCTTGTTTCAATAAAAGAATGATTCTTCCTCCATTTCTTCTTTGATAATTGGATGAACTGATATATTCTTATGGGGTTATATGATCATGGATCTTGAAAAGAATGAACCCATAATCTCTTATTTGTGATTATTGTCCTTTTATCTTTTGATCTCGTGCTTGTTTTTCTACTAGTAAGATTATATTTTTCATGGGGTTTTGAAACCTCGAGCCCTACAAGAATGAACCCATGATCTTTTGATGTGATCACTTGATTTAGATTATGATTGAATCTACCCATTTGATTTGTTGGTTATAGCCCATGGTGACGTGATCACTTAAACCATGGATTCGAATGTCAGATAGGAATCACATATATCTCGATGAGATATCGAGCAGTTATATGTTGGATGGTTGGATGAGGATCCACAAATGCCAAGATTAGGGTTTGCGGGAAGTTCAACCTTTGTGTGATTGCACTATGTAAGGATACAAGTCATAAGGTCCTAATTTGATTATTGAGATTTAGGAGTTGATTCATTAACTAAAAACACAATTATTGGCGGTGATCCCCCAAACCCCCAATTCTTTCATCGTTTGATCTTGATTCGTAAATTTCTGCATTTCTATTTCTATTCTTAGCATAACCAAACTATCAAAAATCAAAATTTCCCTTCTTGTTCATGTGAACAGATTTGGATTTCAACCATTTTATCCCATTGTCCCTTGTATTTATACCTTACTACCATAAGGTTAAACTCTAGGACTTTTCCTAGTTATTGGTGTGCAAACGACACACATTACTACAGAAAAAGGGATGTAGAAACATCCTGGGTCTTTTCTCTTCATAAATAGTCTTCCATGGATCATCGAACTAACCACTCATCAACACAGAAGACATTTGTGTCTTTGATCCATCTCTCCTTGTTGATGATATCCTTCAAGAATCTTGCTTATACATGAATATGTTCCATCGCCTCCATGAGTGGAATGTTGATATGGAGCTTTCGGAGGATGTCTAGAAACTCTTTAAACTGCTTTTCATCTTTTCTCAACTTTAGACTATCCAGGAATGTCACATGTGGATTCTCTATGAGCTTATGAAGAAGAATGTATGGCACATTAGGGATTTCCTCCCCTAAGCTTTCATCACCACCACCTTCTAGGATAGAATCTAGAATCTCTGTTGTGTGTGGGGTCACTTGTGACTAATCCTTATCAAGTATGGGTGCTTCCTTGTTGACTGTGACTACTCCACTATGAAGTAGAACCTTGACCTATTCTTTTTGAATGGGAACCTTATATGGAGCTAGAGGTGGTGACATAGCAATGATGGAAATTTAAAGTTCCTTGTCTTGTACAACCAGTGAGTATGGGGTATCCTCATCTCTTCTTGCTGGCCCTATATTGACTAAGGTGCATGTTGAGCATAGTGCACTGGTGTTCTGCACCCTCCTAGTCTTTCATGCAGGATGTGGGGAAATGGAACTCTTGGCACATACACCCAATCTGGTTCTAGCGTGTTCCAATCTGGTGACTCCTCAATAACATGCTCTAGTTCCTTAAGAATAGAGATGAAATTCACTTGATGATGTTACTGCAATGTCTCTGTGTTCCCAAAAAAACCCTACCGAATGGGCTTCTTTATGACCCCTATCTTGTTGATATTGCTGACACGAGTACATGCACTCCTCTTCCTCACCTCCAGATGAGGTGCCAAATTTGTGCTCCAATTTCCTTGTGAGCATCTCCATGTGAGCCTACAGTTCAGTGCACACTTCATTGTTGCCGGTTCTTCTCTCTTGTCACCCCAGGATTGATTCTTGGCCATGTTCTTTAGGATCTCATGACACTTGGTAGACTTATTGTTTAGGAAGAAACCTGCTCCTATGTTGTCAAGGCTACTTCTCTACCCTTTGTGTAGGACATAGTAGAACGTCTTTTCCTGCTCATACAGGTCAATCCCATGATGCGATACCTTCCTGAGCATGTTTTGATATTGCTCCTAGGCTTCAGAATATGACTCATCGGCATCCTACTTGAAGTTGTGGATCTATCGAATCAATTCATTAGTCTTTTAGGGTGGAAAGTATCATTCGGAGAAGACATCTATTGATTCATCCCAGGTCTCTATTGTGAAATGATAGTGATTTGATTAACGCCACCTAACCATGATCTAGCTTGTAAATGCCAACATTGACTGGCTACCTTTTTGATTGATCCTAGTTGAGATTCCTCCCAAACTATCTGTTCCTCAGGCCCTCCTTCAACATTTGGGTCCATGTCTACTTCGTATGATGGTTGAGTTTGAATGAGCTTCTTAGATGAAGTTCCATACTTTCTTACTTTACAAAAATCTCCTCCTATCCTGTAACTGATGGAATTGATTATTCATCGTTTGTGGTTCCAATATGAACCATGCACTAGTTCCTGAAACTTGATGACAATGTGAGTACCAAGAATACTAGTGAGTTGTTGAGAGAAAAAGATTTTCAATTATGCACAATTACAAAGAAAAAAATTGAAAGATAATTAAAGAGATAGAAATGGCCTAGAGTGTCCAGTCACAACACTCGTAGTGCTAGAGTTTTCATTTCCTCGACAAAAACACCAAAAACTTGACACGCCTAGACCGTGCGTACAAAACACAAGTGTACACATTGAGAAGTATATGCCTATGTGTCCTAAATGTCGAACTCAAGGAAACATATTATATAGATTACTATTAACTATAACCTAATTGTTGGAGAATAGGGATGGAATATAAGGTAGAGGGAACAAAAAAATGCCCTTATTCCTTGTGAGAGAGATCGCATCAACCATGATGCATCTAGGAAAGAGTGTACCAAGTGTTTTACGTGGTCCTAGAGCAAATTTAATGACTACTCTTGGTGATAATTTTCATTCTTCACAAGATTCACTTGAACGGTTGCCAATAGTGGCTTCCTAGTATAGCACCACAAACCACAATTGATGATGTCCTCCTAGCATGGTGGCAAAGACTTCCAAACCTCTACATAGTCCACGTAGACCATTGGGAACACCAAGTTGGGTTACCAGAGCCAACTGGAAGGAGTTATCCCTTCGAATGTCAACCTTCTAGGGTTAACTTACTCTCTCATGTTGTTTATCCTTTGACACCCCTCCCTTTTACGGGTAGGACTTGCTCGACCTCTCTAGTTACCACAACTAGAGAGGACAACAATGTTCAGTCCTTGTTTTTGTGTCTCTCAAAGCCTACACTCCCCCTCTTTATATAGGATGCCCAGGATCAGGGTTTCAGATCATTCGAGAGTTGAAGAGACATGATTTCATGAATTTTTTGGAAGCTACAAACTATGAACTGATCAGTTCACTATTGAACTAGTCAGTTCATCATGTTTCCTATTCACAAACATATTGGCTTTATTGCATGACATGACATCAACATCAATCCTTGATCCAATCATATTGATCATTGAACTTGATGATTCATAATTTGAATTGGTTGCTCCAGACCTTGAACCACTCTATTCACTAACTAAACTGGTCGGTTCATGCCCCAATTCAGGAAATGTTCAACCAATGTAGTTTGAATTGACCTGACACTTGAATCGATCAGTTCAACACTTGAAATGATTGGTTCACAGTACAGTCAACCAATTTTCAGCCATTGTTGTTTAAATTGATACCTAAAGACTTTAGTAATCAAGTTAAACACCACTCATGAATAAATTCCTAAGCTAGGTGCATCTTATGTGTGTGACCCTATATGTCCCAAATTACGTTGGTAGTGAATGCCCATAACCAATTTATGACATCACAAGGAATGAGTGGTATCTAGCAACACATCATTGCTATTCAAGTAATTATAAATTGGGAGAACAATTTCAACCTACAATCCATAATTTGTGTTACCTTTTTTTGGTCAGTCAAAAAGTGTGTTACTATTAATACCAAAAAACTTTGGGCACTGGGTACCCCATTACATAGACAAGAGCTAATGAGCTCAATAAGGGTCAAAATCCCCACACAGGGGGACACACCAGAAACTAAACCAAAATGAGACTAAGAAGACAAATAAACTATGCAAGCTAGGACCTGACAATCCTACTAGAAGAAGTCTATTACAAGCCACTGATACATGCATTCAGCGTACCCACAATTAGTAACAACAACCTGTCTTAGAAAAAAAACTAGCAATCCTGCCAGTAACTAGCCATGTAGTCTATGGTCTTCTTGGCTACTCAAGACTAGGTCTCTCACTGGCCAAAAACCAAAAGGACCTCTACCATCAGCAATCACCCGAAGGTAAAACCTTCACACAAAAGCAGCATGGACTAAGGAAGGAAAAGGGGATCAACCCCCTCTTAAGCCCAACCCGCATGATGCACTTGATTGCATATCATCTAACACCTTGAAGGTGTTCTAATCCAGCTGTAGCAAAGGAGACAAGAAGCAAAACATGGTCATCCTTTAGCTGACTACCGATTTATGTCCTTGAGTTGGACAACCACCGTTCCCCCACTCGCATTTGAAACATTCCCTGAATGTGTGGGATCCTAGTAGAAGTCCAACCCCTCTTCATCGGTCGGCAAACAACAGAAGGCCAGAAACCAGCAAGCTCGACATCACGCAAATGCAACAGGGATTAGGAGGAGAAGAAAGGCACCAAGCCTCCCTCTGAACCCAATCCCACCTAAGGTCCCTGTATGCACAGGGACCCCTTGTCAAACACCTTGAGGGCGATCGATTACTTGCTACAAGGAGTCACAACAGCCAATCATCGAACACCTACAGGGTGCTCCTATCTACTTCTCCGTTGCCAACCAAACCGTCGAACGAGACAGATGCACGAGGCAGGGCAGTAGCTCGCACCCTCAAGAGGCTCATCCTGTCGTCGGATGCCTGGAGTTTACCCAGATCTACAATGACAGGAAGCCCCAATCATCCTTGACGCTTTGAGCCTCCTACGGATAGGGGTGAAGACTGACCACTAGGTGGACAGGAGAACTCGCATACCTTTGTGTCGGTAGATAGGGAACCAAGAAGAGCCAAGCAGAGGGTGCCATCAGAGCAGGAGCACATATGCAAGACCGCTGCCGACGATCTGGGTTTCGGCCTAGGCACCCTTCCGCCGTTCTAGATGCCAAAGCTCGCACCAGACCGGGGGTGAGGGGCACCATCGTCCATCACCAAACATGCTTTTCCAGGAACTCGTTGGGAGTCATAGGGTCACCGTCAACCTAGCCAGCCAACCACGCCTCGGCCGTTGGAGTAGTAGGTGCCTGAGAAGAACGAGCGACCAGCCTGTTCTTCAGCTACAAAACCAGGATCCACACGTTGCCATCGCAGACCATGGCGAGGATGTATTCCCTCCAACCGTCTCTCTTGAATGATTGAAGTCGGCCATAAGCCGAGTGCTCCCATGATCCAGGTCTCGACTAGGCGGCATGACCATCTTCCTTCCACTCCAGCCAGTCGAGGGACCCTGTGATTCAACAGAGCACCAGAGCAGCCACGAGAGCCCCACTCCCTTTTCTCCAGCGAAGACCACCACCTTCTGACCGCGCTTCTTGAAAAGGCCAAGGAGAGGGCACACCAGAAGGGAAGCGGCGCCCCTCCCCCCAGCGGAAGAAGCCCTAGAGAGAAGTAGGAGCCCCCGTTTAGAGAGAGAGAGAGCCAAAGATGACACATATTTTGTGTTACCTTGAGTGTATAGTTCCTTTGTCTATGATATCTGGATCGAACTGGAGCCATGGAATCATCATTCTCTTCAACATTCAATCCATGTTCCTTGAATTAGAGTAGACTATATGCAATGCATGTTGGCATGTATGCCCAGAGAGCCAATCATGTGATGATGGTAATGGCATAACTTGTAAAAATGATTGATTATTAATAAAAGACAAGCTTCCAATTTATTCTATTTAATTCAGTTATGAGATAATGGTGTAACATTATAAATGTCTAGAGAATAATATTACTCAATGACGTATGTCTTTAAGTATTAGCGTTGGGGAAATGAGATCATACAGATGTTAAGAGTACATATACATATTCTCATTATGTCCCTGATCACTTGTTATTATGGAAGGTTGATAGACAACAATAACACATAATATCAAAGTGTGAGTTGGTTGATGACATAATTTCATTAGTCATGATCGACATCATCAAACCAATCACATATAAATGTTAGAGAACAATGTATCAGATAGATCCACTATGAGACTAACACATGGAAGCCATCATCATGGAAGTCATAGTCAGCTTTCATAGTGATGGCGGTGGTTGTGGTTCTCAGACCTGAAAGCATTGCACCCATCACATGTCGTTGGGTACAATTTGACATCATCAAATACAATCATGAAACATGGGTTGTTATAAAGGTGATGATTGGGTGACTTTGACACATGGGGATAGACTGTGAATGATAGAAATGGGATTTGTCCCTCCTATAGGAGTTTGATGTTCTAAGCCTCTTGATTATATAGATTGAGAAATGCATGGACATGAAATTGTGAGTCAATATCTGATATTGATCTTACATGTATCTCAGACAGTCTGCTCTTGGTTCAAGAAACAAGATTGAATGATGAAGAGGATGACTGCTTCATGCCTTGAATTCAATCTCAACATCAGTGACAAAGGAACTATACAAACACTGCAACACCATACACATATTGTGACGTCCCCGAATTTTCAAAAACTTAATCTGATGTGTGACGTCCAAATTGAAACCCTCACCTCAACGATAATCCCAATTTAAACACCACACACTAGGCTAAGAAGGAGAAAATCAAGGGAGTCAGAAGGAAAACAATCAGTAGCACATGTACATGAACAATAATAAAACCATACACACATGTTCACCATTCAACATATAATTACAACATGAATTGTTACAACATTTGATATTACATATTGAACAACAAACTATACATATACATGTACTACCACTAAACTATAGGATCTTAAGACAACAGGTTCACCTGTACATCAGCTCGCCACACAACTCTCAACTATCCTGGATCTTCAAGAGCAAACCACAACCTAACAAAAGATTACAGGTGGTACACATCAGCACAATATTCAAGAATATTGTACTGAGTACGCCTACGTGTCTTTTATTTACCTCTCATCATATCTTGGCAACAAGATAAAACTAATACTTGGCAGCATTAAACAAAATACAAGAAAAGGTGTATAGTTGCACAAAGATATTTGTTACCAGAAGAGAACACATATTTTAGGCACATTTCCATTATATGTAAACTTGATCAACCACATGCACTATTCTACCAAAGAGATTTAGTGCTCATATGTACTATTCTGCCAAAGAGATTTAGTACTTCACAAATGCACTATTCTGCCAAAGAGATTTAGTGCTCACATGTACTATTCTTCCAAGGAGATTTAGTACTTTCATCAATGCACTATTCTACCAAAGAGATTTAGTGCTATCATATAATGGACCATATATCTTAGGTTTCATGTGTTCATAGCAATAAGTATGGAAAAACATGCAACATATCATACAAGAACAATCATTCAATCAATATCATATGCCAAGTTTGTACTACCATATAACGCAAGCATATTATATAATAAGCCAAGTAAGAGGTAACGGCGTACCTTCCAAAGAGATAATCTAATCATCACATATACTCCTGATGTCATCTATATCTTGATCAAACCTGATTAAGATAAGATTACATATCACCATCAGGTTCTCATCACCTACATCTCATGTTAACCCTAATCGTGTTCATTAGGGCTTTACTTAGTCTCTTAAGGATATGTACACTATTACTTGTCTTCTTATCTTAGATTTATCATACTGATGTCATATTCCAAATTATAGTTCATCAACTGGATATACCCATGTGTCACATTATTATGTGAACATATTTAACATTATGTCACTTTCATTAACCATATTAGGGTTACATCACATGTATTAAGGGTTCTCTTCATATAATATGAATTTCATGTATAAAACTGATCTCAGATCTAGATGTTATCTTCCAGTTACTAATATGATGGTTTTTTGTAAATTTCACCATTTATTGAGCATATATGAAATTATTACATTTTATTTAGGATTATTAGTCCGAGATAGCCATAAGAAGAAAATTACATGATTTCGTGCATAAACCTGGACATATCTAACATCATATGCATTATAAACATGCATAAGGATTTACTGACATGTTTCCATAATTTTAGGTCTTCGTTTATTATTTATTATACATGAAAAGACTATTATACATCTTGCAAGATATCATCGACATTTAAGCATCAAAATCCTGATATTATCATTTCATGTTGTTCTGCTCATTGTTTTGAGAAAAACGGTATATTATATGTATTTTTCTGATAAGTGTGCTAATTACTGTGATTTATTGAAGAACTAAGCAAATTCTGGGATTTTTACCTTTTAGGGCCAATCACATGTTGCCACGTGGCAGGGCGCTCCCCTTTGCCGGCGGCTGGTTCTTTTCCTGGCTTGCCTTGGGCCGACTGGTTTTGTGGTTTGAACCCGGTTTTTAGTCATCTGATCGGGGCCTGGTTCACCCGTCCCCCTTCTCTTTCTCTCACACGATCTCGACCTGGGCGCAAGCAGAGGATCTGTTCCTCCATAAAACAGCCGCCGCCTCGTGACTCCTCCACACTGTCTCCACCTGCACCCGACGCTGCCCACCAAAACGAGTGCCGCCGCCGTGAAGCCCAGATCTGCTGAGCAACCATTGATCCTCGTGAGGAATCAAGCAACTCCACATGTTCTTCGCTCCCTGACGCCTCCTTGCAGACGCGTCGCAGGTGCCTGTAGGTGTCTCCTCTGGCGAGCACCCAGCGCGTTCTCCTCTCGATCTCGTGAGCGTCTCCGCTCGACGCCCGACGTGAGTGTCAAATCTCAGCCGCTCCCGATCTTCTCCCGGGCCTGTGGTCGGCGTCACCGTTTGTGAACTGTCGCCTCCACCCGGGGCTCTGCTCCGGCCAAGGCTGCCTTCTCCTTGTGATCGGATGGGCTCTCCGGATAGCCAGCGGAGCTTCTTCCTTGTGGCTCAGATATTGCCGCCAATCCTTCGGTCTCTCTCTCTCGCAAAGTGCCGCCACGGAGCTCCTCCATTTTCTGCAGGTCGCTCTCACAGAAGAACTCCGTCGTGGCTCCATCCTCCGACATATAAACTCCTTGCTGCCTTCTACACCTCCTATGCAAAAACTACTTCTGTTGGGCTCGCCACCATCAGTCCCCTTCACAGCAGCTCCATAGACGCTCTGCTCCGCCCAAAGATTCCCTGACGAATCCTCACCGCAACGACTATCTCCTTGTCTGCCTTCATATAAGGGATTCATCAGTTGATCTCGAGACCCCTAGCTTCTTTATTATAGCATCGTAGAGATGATGTGATCTACCCATCCCCAGCCACCATCGACTCGCTACAATGGAGTGCTCACAAAAAGTCAATATATTATTTACGATGAGGAAGGCTCAACGGTTCCGTCAGCCACGCCCATGACCCCCCACCCTTCAACTTGAGCGTGGGATCATGGGAAGGTTGTCTCTCCACTAACAATGCTTCCTTCAGTTTTGCACTAATAAAAAGGTAGGAGACTGACTGTGTGTCCCCGATCTGCACATCAAGGGCTAGGAAAGGAGGATCCTAGGGAGGGCAGGCTCGTGGCACTCCTTGCCAAAAACTACAGCCATTGGATCAGTGATCCAAGACCAAAACATGGCGACGCAAGCCATCCAAAGGTCACCAAACTTTATCCACAGATTTAACGCAACCCGTACACGAATTAGGTGTCCAAACTTAGTGTTTGCTCACTCAAAAAGGCATGAACATAGGGATCCCAAAACATGATATTAATATCACTTGACTTCCAAACTTTGACAAAACATTAGGGACTCTCATAGCAACTCCACATTCAAGAACTCACTTATACCATTGAACATTTTAGGATTCTAAAAGTCCACTCCATCACATCGTACACACCTTAAAAGAAATTCGTCCTCGGAATTAAGCCAGAAAACCACTTTGTCACACATATTGTATGTTGAAGTTGTTCTCCAACTTTCCATTTACTTGGGTAGCATTGATGTGCAACTATTCACCACTCATTGCTTGTGATATCATAAGTTGTCATGGACATTCACTACCAACGTAATATGGGACCTATAAGGACACACACATAGGTCTCGACCTAGAAGAGGAGTTTAATCTTGAATGATAGATGAATTTGTTACTAAATCATTATGTATTCAATTGAAGCAATAAGAAGGCTGACTGTACTGCTAAACGCACATATCATGGCATGAGTCAATCGTCTAGAGTGCCAAACGACCATCTTAAGGGTTGAGATGGATGCTTGGAGTGTCAAACTGATTTGAGTTGAAATTGTCTATGGAATGAACCAACCGCCTTGACTCAGCTCACTAGGCGACCATCTAGGTGAGACATTCAGCCATCTCGGATGGATGAGCCAATTTGGCCGAGGGAAGGTTCTAGATATTTCCAAGTCCATTTTAGTTGCACATTATTTGTTGTGCAAGGAATTAATATGTAATATTATTTGGAAATGAATTACTAATTTTGTGTGTGATTGAGAAAGCACCATACCACCATATGGACTGTGCCAGATGACTACCTGGCATGCCAGAAAACCGGTTCAGCTGCTACAGGTTACAAAAGTTTCAGAATTATTATGAAAAATTGAGATCTTCCAGTCCTTTCCACTCCCGTATAGATGGGGAACCCTAACCCAAACTCCACCTATAAATAGATGGGTATTGGGGTCTTCTCATAGTAAACCATAGACAATTGAGAATGAGTTTCTCTAACAATTGTTTTCCTCTTTAGTTGTGGTAACCTCAAGAGCCCAAGCAAGTCCTAATCGACTAGGGAGGGACAACAAGGGAGAGAACAACTGAGATCATTGTTGTGGGAGAGCAAGTTGGTGACTAGTACTCCCATGTGAGAGACAACTCCTTCCAATCCATTCTAGTAGGACGACATGAGTTCTAGGTGGTCCATGTGGACTTCTCTAAAGGCAGGAGGACATTGTTTTCCACTAAGGAGGACATTGTCAACTGACAGTTTACGATGAGAGGAGTTACTGTAGAAGAGGATGTTAGAGTCTACAGTCTGTGGAGGAGCAGTGAGATGAGTCTAGTGCAACCAAGAGTCTGAGTTGCACAACTACAATGATGAGGATTGTCACTGGACTTGCTCCACGACTAGCTATATCCTCAAAACCATCCTTTCCATCTTATAGTTATTGACGCGATCTGTTGGTTATGGGGAATATGATAGATAATTTTTTTTCCACTACCTGCTCTATTGCCATATTTTTGTATAGTTGTATCAACACTAAAGTCAATTTACTATATTATGGGATAATCAATATGATCAGATTTTGGTTTTTATCGTTCTATTATTTCACACGATGCGAATAATATCTTATCAAATGCATAATCCCAAACTTATGTACATACATACATGCACACATACACATACACACACATACAAATATATGTTGGTATGTATGCTCTGAGAGCCAATCATGGGATGATTGATGGGATACATTAAGATTGATTTGATAAGGATCAAAGGCAAGCTTCCAATTCTTTTTGGTTCAGTCATATGAGATAATGATAAAACATATTGAATGTCTAGAGAATGACATTACTCAATGACGTATGCTTTTAGGTTGAGGACCTGAATGATAAGATCATACATATGCTAAGAGTTTGTACATTCTTGTTATGTCCCTGGTCGGATGCCATTGTGGAAGGTAGATAGACAACAATGACATAAAAGACTGGATTGTGGTGTTGGTTGATGACAGAATCTCATTAGTCATGATATGGAGATATCAAACCAAAGACATAGGTACCTGTTGGAGAACAAGTATACCAGACAGACCCATCGTGAGTTTGACACATGGAACCATGACATGGTAGTCACAGTCAGTTCTCACAGTGATGGTGGTGAGTGTGATTCTTTGACCTAAAATCACTACACTCAACACATGTTGTTGGGTACACTTTGACATCATCAAACACATTCCTGAAACATGGATTGTTATAAAGGTGATGATTGGGTGGCTTTGACACATGGGGCTTTTGAGGGGTGAGTGATAGATATGGGATTTGTCCCTCCTGAGGGAGTTTGATATGCATGTCCACTTGATAAGTAGGATTGAGATAGGTGTGCACACACATGTGTGAATTAGTATGCGTTATTGATGTCATCCATATCTCCTCCAATCTACTCTGAGATCAAGAAAGTGAATGAATGTTGATACGATGATTGTTCCATGCCTTGAGTTCATTCGGGATATCAGTGAAAGGAATTATACATTCCCTATAACACCATTCACGGATTGTAGGATTGAAAGTTGTTCTCCAACTTTCTATTTCACTTGGGTAGCACTGATGTGCGATTAGGCACCACTCTTTGCTTATGGAGTCATAAGTGTTATGGACTTTCACTGCCAACATGAAATGGACCTACAGGGTCACACACATAGGATTTAACCTGGAAGAGGATTTCATCCACAAATGATGTTTAGATTGATTACTAAAGGAGTTTAGTAGTTCAATTAAACACTCAATCAATTGATAGCTTAGTATCATAGTGTTCAAGGTGTTGGACTAATTGATTAGAGTATGGGATTGATTGGAACTGCAATTGACTGATTTTGCATAGTCTGCTGCCCCAACCGATCAACTCATGGGATGAACCGATCTGCTCAGGTTGATGAACTGATCGACTCAACTGGTGAGAAGATCTGCTCATGTGTCATGAAATGATCAGCTCAATTGTTGAACCGACCAGTTCATGTGACCAACCGAGATCGTTTGAAAGCCAGAAGACTATTTTGCAAATACAATTTGTTTCACTTGTACAAATTCAATTTGGGCTAGGATTAATATTTGATTTATTGGAAACAAATACAAAAGTCAATTTGAGTTGGATTAGGACCACAAATCGATCGGCTCAGGCATGAACCGATCAGCTCAGAGCCCCAGACGATCGGCTCAGGTCCCAAACGATCGGCTCAGGGCCTAAAACAATCGTTTCAGGGTATGAACCGATCGGTTCAGCTGGCGCAGTTGGTTGTTTTGTGGAAAATCTCAAATCCTTCTACTCCTGCTTTAATTATGCATTGCCCGGGGTAGAGAACCCTGTCCCATGACCCTCCTATATATATAGGGGTATTGGGGGTTTTTCAAACAACAACTCAAAACACTAGTTGCTTTGCAAAGTTGTCGTTCTCTCTGGTTGTGGTAACAGAGAGAGAGCACGAGCAAGTGCTACCCGATAAGGGAGGCACAATAAGGGAAAGACAAATGTAGAAAGGCAACTAGTTGCAGGAGAGTGTGTTGGTGACTAGTACGCCAACAGGAGGGTGCGACTCCTTCTGATTCCTTGTGAGATAAGGAGATAGGAGTTCCAGGTGGTCCGTGTGGACTACTTCAGAGGAGGGAGACTTCTACCGTTCGGAGGACAACTATCAATCCCAATAGTCCCGGTGAGACCAGGAGCTGCACAGACACCGTCCAAGACCGGAGGTGAAGACCGTGCAAGCCGTGAGGTAAAGTCGCCGAGCAAGCCTCGGGATAAGGTACGCCTCTACAAACCATCCTTCCTATTGTATAGACGTTGACGCGATTCCTTTATTCTAGGTTTGGAAGAAGAAATTTTTTGTTTCCACTGCCTTCTCTGTCTCCCCTAAAACCCAACAGTGGTATCAGAGCAACGTTAACTGCTCTATACTTTAGGATTATTGACGTGATCAATTTTGGTTTGTTGCCTTTATTTATTGCATACGATGCGAATAAAATTGGCTTTATGCATGTCTAATCCTAAATCCACAAATTCCAACATACATATATGATATGTAATATGACTGCACTTGATACACATTGCCCTTAAATGAGTTTTGTGGTGGATGTATAGCATGGTTATGGCCAATAAACCATATGTATGTGTGCTTGGTTGAATGTGGTTGCTTGCATCTCGGTCTGCGCACCGATTCCCTACCTCCTTATTCCTGATGTAACTTGAGATAACTCGTGATTTCTTTCCTACCTTTGCTCCCCCCAAATGTAACTCGGGGTTTCCCAATTCAAATGTAAAATAGGATAGATCTTTTATTTCCTGTTATGACAAAGAACGGAGGACAATTTGACGACAACTGAGATGATCGGTTCAAGGCATGAACCGATCGGTTGGCGATCCAGACGATCGACTCGAGGAGCGAGATGAGTGGGTGGCGACTTGAGGAGATGCACGACAACCAGGGAAACTGATCAGTTGGAGGAGCCAACCGATCGGCTGGTGGCACCCAGACGACCGGCCATGACAAGTAGGTCATTCATATGATGAGTTGATCAACTCAGACGGCTATAACACTTCATCATGGACATGTTGCATGTGATGTAGACCTAGATGACCATGATTCCTATTGGCTTGAGGAATCACATTAGGATGGACATAATCATCGCTTTTATCATTTCACATGTTTTCTGTGGGATATAGCATGTATATGATACGTACTATATATTGTGGTGATTGTATATGTATATGTACCTATAAAAACCAAATCCCTCATCTAAATATTAAGTCTTTTATGCCTTCCATTAGCGCCACACATGAAAAACTTGATTGACCAAGCGTAGGTTACACCAAAGCATGGTGCGCCGTCTATCTCGTGGAAGTGTGAAGGGTAAACATGTAGGTTCTGCCAAAGAAGGGTGCATGTTTACTGTATCGGCTTTTGGGTTAGACTTAACTGGTGATTCTTAGAGTGTCTAAGCCTAGAGGCACGGAATGTTCATGGCAAGGTGTTGCACATGTTCATTCATCAAGAGTTGCATATGATGCAATTGGCATGATGGCCTACCTAAATAGTCAAGATTATGGGCGATCAGCCAAAGCTGACTCATGACTTGATGAAATACATATCTTGCCCACTAGGAGATTGTGCACTGCAATCTTCTAAATTGATGATGAGGGCTATCAATTTGAACAAAAATAGTGGGATCGATAATTAATTAAAGTCCTAATTATATCGTCAACTTTCCAAATCAATCGAATAAGTCAAAATTGAGTTTTGGACTAAAATTGTATATATTTCCTTTTGTAGTACAAATGACAACAAACAACAATCACTTTTTGTTGCGATCGGTTCTTGAAAAGGACAAGCTGAATGGGACTAACTTCCACGACTGGTTTAGGACATTGAGAGTTGTTCTCACTCAAGAGCGAAAGCTCTATGTCCTGGATACTCCAATTCTAGAGGAACCTACTCCTACCGCACCAAAGATAGAAATGGATGCTTATAAGAAGCATTCTGATGATGCCATTGATGCAAAGTGCTTGATATTGTGCTCCATGAACCATGAGTTGCAAAGACAGCATGAGAACATGGGTGTCATTGAGATGATTCAACATCTCAAGAACATGTATGAAGATCAAGCACGACAAGAGAGATATGATGTCTCTAGGGCACTGTTCAAGTGCGCCATGATAGAAGGAGATCCAGTTGGTCCTCACATGCTCAAGATGATTGGGTATGTGGAGAACCTGACGAGACTGGGATTTCCCCTGATCCAAGAGTTGGCTACTGACGTGATACTGCAATCGTTGCCAGAATCCTACAGTCAGTTTGTGATGAACTACAACATGAACAACTTTGACAAGCCGTTGACAGAGTTGTTGGGCATGTTGAGGACAACTGAGACACAGATGAAGAAGGACAAGCCTAAGTCTGTGATGATGATCAGTAGCAAGAAAGGCAATTCCAAGTGCAAGGGCAAGGATAAGAAAGGTTCTGATGCTAGCCAACAACCCAAGTCACCTTCAACTCTCAAGGCCAAGGGAGGCGTGACCAAGAGAGGCAATTGCCATCATTGTTAAAGGCCAGGACATTGGAAAAGGAATTGTCCTCTCTATCTGGAAGAACTAAAGAAGAAGGAGGTGACAGACGTCTCCACCTGAAGGTTTCATGAAATAAACTTGTAACATTTTTGAGGTATATGATACCAAGATATAAAATGTAAAGCACTCAATAAATGGGGCAAGTGTTGCCGCCATAGATAGGAGTACTTTAGTTTATTTTCAGCCTTAAAGGCATGTAATAGAGTTATGAACTGCTATTTCATATTTGCCAATAGATAGAAACACATTATTTTTGTATATTGTATGACAATAATGGCAATTAATAGATTTGATGTTTTAATCTTTGTGGCAATGCCTTGTTTATCTTGTGGTACTTGGTATGCATAAGATAAAATGACACCTAAAAGTTATTGATAACTCAAACAATCAAATTAGCATAAATCATGAGAAATTCATTTCTAATTTCCATATGATGGATAAATCTCGACTCTTTTGGTTAAGAGAACCAGTAAGAGACATGAATCTCTTAGACATGATTAATCAATCTTCACTAGTGATAGTGGGAGAATGATTATCTTATTAGGTATAATACATGTGATGTACTTACATACCTATTGGAGTTAATGCTAATGGTATTTAGAGAAGTACCAATATGAATATCTTGAAGTGTTCAAGAATGTCATATAGGAAGTATGAATTTGGTAAAGTGTTAATTCTTGATGAGATCAATGAATGAAATACTTGAACCAAATGTTTGAGATCCTTATGAGTGATTATGATAGTGTATCATAGTGAACTCATGATTAAGGCATGATGATGTCTAAATAAAAAAGGAGTCATACTCTAAGGAGTTAGAGGATGATTATCAAATAACTCATTTCTTCTTAAATAAAGAATACCCCACACTAATAAAGGACATTAAGAATCACAAGGAGTTGTGAGTTCTTATATCCTTGATAGATACACCTCAATTATCTATGTGATGAGTTGGTCTTGTGATGAATCAACTATCTAGATGAATACGAGGAACCGGATTTTGAGTTATGGTTTATGACCATTACATCCTAAATGACTTCCATGCAAACCATAAGGTATGACCTTGATGGTAGCACCCATTGGGATGAAATCCATAAGTGCGAATGAGTCTTAAGCATTAAGACACACGGATAACATATGATAAGCATGATGCTTGTTGATTGCAACTTATTGACTAAGAGATTTGGCATACGGATACTAAAACCACATTCCTATGAGGAATAAAACAAGGATGTGTATGTGGCATAACCTATAAGGTTTATGAATCCATTAATGCAAATAAAGTCTATAAGTTACAATGGACTAATCAATTTGATTGATTAAGTACAAGCAACTCAAAGATGGATCTTTACTTTGATGATATAGTCAAAAGGTTTGACTGATATGTCAAAGATAAAGAGAGATCTATGATTTAGTGGGAGCGTATTTGCATTCCACATGTTGATGTGAAATGGAAATGTTCTAGAATGGAAACCCAAAGTGGAAATTATCTTTAAGGAAGATAGAGATGTTTCCTATGTAATAGGAATAGAGATCTATAGAGATAGTTCTCGAAAACCTCTTGACCTAAAAGGAGATACATACATTGACAATCTATACTGAAGGGTTTAGTGTGCATAGATTTAGTGGGAGAAAACTTGTCCATGTTACATGGAGTTAGTATCCCAAGGCCAAGTGTCCAATTCTTATGAAGAATGGAAACACTAAGAATAGATAAGGATCTATCATGTATGTAATCATCCCATTATCTTACATGCATGGACATAGTAAGAATAAAGTGCATTCATCATCTTGTATGTAGGACATGACAATATGATGTGCTCATCCTGATAACTCGTAGGTGGGACATGATGAGTGGATGTCTGTCTAGTTCCAGTAAGGGTTACTGGAATACCATAAAAACTTGATAAGTACTTGAGAAGTACTAGTTCTATGGAAATAAGGAAGGGTTCACTGTAAAGAGTTACACTGATGCGAACTTCCGAAAAGGACAGAAAATTAATCACAAAATATACATGGGATATATAAAAGTGAATGTTTGTTGATAAATGGAAACGTTCCAATAAAGCCATTTTAAAAGGAAATGTCAAGTATCCGTGTGTTAGAGAACATTAGTGGATACTATATGGATCCGGAAGTTCATGAGATGAACTTATAGATATTCCTATCTTTCATGACAAGTAAAGAGTACTTGGTCATGCAATGTTGCTAAAGGTTAGAAAAGGAATACTAGATCGCATATTACGGAAACTCCATCTCATACGTGTAACGTATAATGAAGAGATGAGAGACATGCGGTTAATACCAACTCTGGCAAGGTGTTGCCATAACTCACTACATAAGCACTGGAGCATAGTAACATGTGGGATATGTTTGAAAATCACTATGAATATTATTCAAGGGTGATTGGCTCACAGTGCAAGTGGGAGTCTGTTGGTATGTATGCTCTGAGAGCCAATCATGGGATGATTGGTGGGATACATTAAGAATGATTTGATAAGGATCGAAGGCAAGCTTCCAATTCTTTCTGGTTCAGTCATATGAGATAATGATAGAACATATTGAATGTCTAGAGAATGACAATACTCAATGACGTATGCTTTCAGGTTGAGGACCTGAACGATGAGATCATATGGATGTTAAGAGTTTGTACATTCTTGTTATGTCCCTGGTCGGATATCATTGTGGAAGGTAGATAGACAACAATGACACACAAGACTGGATTGTGGTGTTTGTTGATGACAAAATCTCATTAGTCATGATATGGAGATATCAAACCAAACACATAGGTACTTGTTGGAGAACAAGTATACTGGACAGACCCACCGTGAGTTTGACACATGGAACCATGACATGGTAGTCACAGTCAGTTCTCACAGTGATGGTGGTGAGTGTGATTCTTTGACCTGAAATCACTACACTCAACACATGTCATTGGGTACACTTTGACATCATCAAATGCAGTCCTGAAACATGGATTGTTATAAAGGTGATGATTGGGTGGCTTTGACACATGGGGCTTTTGAGGGGTGAGTGATAGATATGGGATTTGTCCCTCCTGAGGGAGTTTGATATCCATGGACACTTGATGAGTAGGATTGAGATAGGCGTGCGCACACATGTGTGAATCAGTATGCGATATTGATGTCATACATATCTCTTCCAATCTACTCTGAGATCAAGAAAGTGAATGAATGTTGACAGGATGACTATTCCTGGCCTTGAGTTCATTCGTGATATCAGTTACAAAGGAATTATACATTTGCTGTAACACCATTCACAGATTGTAGGATTGAAAGTTGTTCTCCAACTTTCTATTTCACTTGGGTAGTACTGATGTGTGACTAGGCACCACTCTTTTCTTGTGGAGTCATAAGTGTTATGGACTTTCACTGCCAATGTGCAATGGACTTGCAGGGTCACACACATAGGATTTAACCTGGAAGAGGAGTTTATCCACAAATGATGTTTAGACTGATTACTAAAGGAGCTTAGTAGTTCAATTAAACACTCAATTAATTGATAGCTCAGTATCATAATGTTTAAGGTGTTGGACTAATTGATTAGAGTTTCATATTGATTGGAACTGAAATTGACTAATTTTGCATAGTCTGCTGCCCCAACCGATCGACTCATGGGATGAACTGATCGGCTCAGGTTGATGAACCGATTGGCTCAACTGGTGAGACGATCGACTCATGTGTCATGAAACGATCGACTTAATTGTTGAACCGATCAGTTCATGTGACCAACCAAGATCGTTTAAAAGTCAGAAGACTATTTTGCAAATACAATTTGTTTCACTTGTACAAATTCAATTTGGACAAGGATTAATATTTGATTAATCAGAAAAAAAATACGAAAGTCAATTTGAGTTGGATCAGGACCACGAATCGATCGGCTCAGGCATGAACCGATCGGCTCATAGCCCCAGATGATCAACTTAGGTCCCAAACGATCGGCTCAGGGCCTGAAACGATCGTTTCGGGGTATGAACCGACCGGTTCAGCTGGTGCAGTTGGTTGTTTTGTGGAAAATCTCGAATCCATATACTCCTGCTTTAATCCCGCATTGCCCGGGGTAGAGAACCTTGTACCATGACCCTCCTATACATAGGGATATTGGGGGCTTCTCAAACAACAACTCAGAACACCAGTTGCTCTGCAAAGTTGTCATTCTGTCTAGTTGTGGTAACCGAGAGAGATCCCGAGCAAGTGCTACCCGATAAGGGAGGAACATCAAGGGAAAGCCAATTGTAGAAAGGCAACTGGTTGCAGGAGAGTGTGTTGGTGACTAGTACACCGATAGGAGGGTGCGACTCCTTCTGATTCCTTGTGAGACAAGGAGATTGGAGTTCTAGGTAGTCTGTGTGGACTACTTTAGAGGTGGGAGACTTCTTCCGCTCGGAGGATAGATGTAACGACCCCACCTCCCGGTAACCCCCAATTAAGGGAGACCCGAAGGTCAGAGCCGTTATTCAATTAACATGATCAAAGGTTTGCCAAATAATCAATAATAATTATGAAATTCTACTAACTAACTAGAATTTGGTATAAAATTAAAACTTTACTTACCTTTGAAAACTTTGGAAATCTATCTATCCAGAGCTTTAATTATTCTATCTAATCCTCCTTGCACTTTATTTCTTATTTCCACAATGTGTCACTTTACTGTTTGTGCTTTCAATAGTTGTTCCTAAAATGCAGACAAACAAAACGTTGGTCAGTATATCGAACAATACTGGTATGTGGGAACAACCAAAATCTTGAAAATATGGCTAACAATTTAATAATCACAATCAAATTATTTAACAAGCCACTTTACATTTTCAATGTGTCATTCTCCACCGCCTTTTGCCCTAACCCTGGCATACCCCTCTAGGGTTTCTCATTTGCCATTGACTTAAGGCCACCTTCTCAATCCCAAACTTGGTGTCTGGAAGTCACCTCTCACGGTGCTCCATAGTCATGCATCATTGACCACCTTCTCATTCCCGAGCTTGGTGCCTGGGGTCACCTCTCATGGTGCCCATGGGTCTACCCTCTTGGGCCTGACCTTAATGACATCTTCCACCAGGGTGGCATGTAGACGCGAGAATACACATTTCTTATAATTGTGATAACCATAGTGACTTTATAATTTTGCAAGTATGAACATCCAACTGTTTAGATTGCGTTCAATACGAGGAAACATTCATAAAATCCTCGAGAAACTAAGGTGATTATTCATAATTAACCACATACCTGATCTGACGATTTGAACAGAAATATCCATGCAAATAAGAATCCAAGCAAGCAAGCATTTTCAACAAGATGCTAAAATAATCATGTAATTCTCTTTTTATTATTCATGGCATCAAGATCCATTAAACCTTGCTCGCTTCCTAGGGTTTTTAATCCACTTTTAGGGTTTCTATTGCAATTAGGGCTTCCCTTCATCTTTTACTATTTTAAACCTAATTATTTCCACATCTAATCCTCAGTTTTGGATTAAAGGCATAATTAACCATTAATTAAGTTCATTAAGCCTCTTTTACATTAAAACTACTATTTTTATCCCTTTAACCCATGACAAGATCATTATACACATTTATCATCAATTCATAGTTCATTAGGTCCAAATCACATATGAACTCGATTTTCTATTAATTCCACCTTTTATTCATGAGAAAACCCTAATTACTACATTTAGGGTATTTATCCACAAATTAGGAACTTTAATGCTCGAAATAGCTTAGATTCATCATATTCCAACTTTAATCATGAAATTAATCAATTAAAGCCATTAATAGTTGAATTAGTCAGCATTAGGGTTTCAAGGCCCATTAAGTATATTCATGCATATGAAACTCTAAAATTAACTAATTATATGCAAAGTTCATCCTTTTTCTTCTTAATGTTCCTTTTTATCATTAACATGCTAATATCAACTGTAATCATCTATTAAACCCTACTAAATATATTAATCAACTCAAAATAGGGTTCTTTAAACATTAAAGTATTAAAGTTGCTATCTTCCATTACTTTTCGAATTATAAGAGGAATTAGCTTCTAATTATATTTTTATTAGATTCCCCTCGTTTTTCTGAGCAATTTCCATATTTTATATGCATCCATCTGAGCTACGGTTAATGAGATATGATTTTTACAAAATCTACTTACTTTGGCCAATCAGGAGCTGCCACGTCGCCTTTTCCCATGCAAAGAGCTCGCTGGTTTGGAAACATAACCGAAAGTCAGAATTGCCCTTGGTTAAATTTCCAGCTCTTCCATCCCCGGGGGGGGCATAACCGTCCAATGGCCCGTCTTCTTCCTCCCGCGCGCCCTAGAGCAGGCCGCAGCAACAGGGAGCAGGTGCGGCTGCGCCGCCCATCTCCGGACCTCGTCGGCCTTGTGGGTTGGCTCCCCTACCTCCACCGCCCCCCTTCTGAGTCTGCAGATGTCCCCAGCTAGGGTTGAGGGGGCCGAGATTGGGTTGGGCAAACCTATAACTCACAGTTGCCATTACAACCGTGCTATTGTTGCCGCATGCAGCTAGGGTGAGAGATCGATCACCCAAGCACCCCTCGATGACTTGGGAGTGGAAAACTTCCATCGCAACTCCTCCATAGATCCGTTGCTCCAAGGAATAGACATTCTCTCCTTGATTAGGGTTTTCTTTTTTATGAAAAATAAGATGGAGAGGAGAGGGTGGAATACGTGAGATCTTACTCCAACTCGGGCCAGAGATCAACCCTTTATATAGGGGTGGTTTTTCACACCCTAAGACTCTTGCCCATGAAGAAACAAAGTTCTTTTCTAATAGGAATCCAATTCCTTCATGGAGAAGCAAGATTCTCTCTCATTCTTACCTCTTTGATATCCTTTATTACTTAGGTATTTATAAATACGAAAATTCCTTCTCATTATTATCTTTATTCATGCCTTTTAATATATTGGCCACGAAAATATTTTTCCTTAAGTAGAAAATACTTTCTTTTTAGCAATGCCACCAAAATTCATTAATAATGTATTACATTATTCTCTTATTTTCTTTTATAGGTATTTTCTCTTTCCTCTTTATTTATTGGGACTCCTTGGATCCCAAGAAACTCTAATAATTCGAAATTCCTTTTTAAGAAATACTCATTATCCTTAAATGCATCAATATGTATTATTTCACATTATCTTGTTTATTTCTTATTACAACATCTCCTTTCAAGAATTTCTCTTTATTTCTCTTTTATTTTCCTCATTGGTATTCCTTTATACATTAGGAATCCTTGGGATATGAAATTCCTCCAAGGATTACTCAATTATACCTCTTTTCACTTATTTTCCACATTTCATCAATGTTTTTAATTTCTTTATTAATAAGGAAATACTTTGTTGGTCTTTTCTTTTCTTGTTGCTTTATCTTTGCAACTTTGGACTCCTTGGAACCCAAGGAACCCAAGAGGCACGAAATTCATTCTTGGATTACATTCCTTTGCCTTCTAGAGGTTTCTACCTCATCTCTCTTTTCTCAACAACTCAATTATTCATTAATTAATTGAATTTCCTTGTTATTGGGCCCCATAGACAATAAAGCCCACAAATCAAACAACAAGGCTATTTTAAATGAAATCCATTTATTCACAACAAATTATATTATTATTTGTCCAAATATCTTTCATATGAGAAATTACATTTCTCACCAAAGAAACCCAAAATTTGGAGTTGTAACAATAGCTGTCAATCCCGACAGTCCCGGTGAGACCAGGAGCTGTACAGACACCGTCCAAGACCAGAGGTGAAGACCGTGCAAGCCATGAGGTAAAGTCGCCGAGCAAGCCTCGGGATAAGGTATGCCTCTACACACCATCCTTCCTATTGTATAGATGTTGATGCGATTCCTTTATTATGGGTTTGGAAGAAGAAAATTTTTGTTTCCGCTGCCTTCTCTGTCTCCCCTTTTTTTGGGGGGAATAGAGATTATTCATTCATCTTGTGCTCAAATGCAGGCCAAAACCTCGGGAAACAAACGTTAAAATTATCCGGAGGCCTAATTGGCTCCATGAAAGACAGTTTGAAGGAAGTGCGAGAATAAAGGGCTTGTTTTGTTGTGGTGTCAGCGGCTTGATTCATCTCTCTTGGGATGTACAACACCCGGAGATGATGTAAAGCAGCTTTGGCAATGTGGAATTTTCTCCGGAGTTGCTGGAGACACGATGATGTACACTTGGACTCTTGCACCAGCTGCACCGACAAGCTGGAGACATATACTATTGCGTTGTGTATGCTCTCGGACCTGCATAAGGAAGCTGCATAGGTGACCGTAGTGAACTCGACATGGAGTACTGATGAGGTCTTGAGAAATATTCCTTCGCCCTCGATGAATTGGCCCTCTTGGTTGATAATATGTATTCCGATGCCAGTGTCTAGATTGGTGCTGTTGAAGGAGGCATCAACGAAGAGCATGAGTTCAAACTGACCCGAATGTGTCCACACGGGCTTGGGTCTGGCTGGGGTTTGAAAGAGGTGATTCATATAGTTTCTGATCGCCCTCATTCTGGTCTTGATGAACACGATCTGGTCTTGTTCTTTTGGAAGTTGCTTCTCATGAACATATTTGTTACGAGTGTTCCAGATGTGCCAGCAGGAAACAACATGCATAGCATGAGGTTCACGATTGTGTGAGGCAGAGAGGATGAGCCATTGGATCCATTCGTCTTCATTCATCAGGAGGGTTTCAGTTGGGGCATTCAGAGACCTCCAGATACCCTTGTTGTGGTTGCAGTCCTGAAGATAGTAGAGTAGCGTGTCTTCATGATTGGTGCAAATGGGACAAAGAGTGTCCACATCTAAGTGTCTTCTCTTTTTCTCCTTATTTGTAAGCAAGGCCCGGTGTTGTAGCAGCCAGAGAAAGGTTCTTAGACGTTCAGGTATCTTGAGTTTCCAAATCGACTCCCAGTTTCCCACAGACATTTGGGTGGTACCTTCCTTGAGCCAGGAATAAGCCCCTTTAGCCGTCAGGTTGCCCATTGGATCGTGTGGCCAGACCCATAAATCCATTATGTTATCTCCGGTCAGAGGAGGAATATGCATAATGATGTTATGTGCTTCAGGTGGTAGGAAATTATGGATGAAGTCGAGGTCCCACTCTCCATTATCCAGGCGAAGCGAGCAGACCTTCAGATCCTATAGTTCAGGAGGTATTGTCCACTAATGATTCAGCACTTGAATCGTGGAACCGTTTAACCACCTGTCAGTCCCGGCATTGGTGGCTGACCCTGAGATGATACTCTTGTGGCACTAGCTTGTGATGGTGTTTAAGTTTCGTTTGATGAACACCCATAGCGGCGAGCAAGGCCTTCTGGTGATGCGGTTACCATTCATGTATTTTTCTTGAAGAATTGTGACCCAGGTAGCTGGATGGTTGTTGATGAACGCCCAAACATTCTTAAGCATGAGGGAGTCGTTATGGTCTCGTGCATTCTTGATGCCTAGACCACCAATGGCTTTATCAGCAATGACTTTTTTCCACGAGACCAGGGATAGCTTCCTATGTTCCTTTCCGCCTGACCATATAAAGTCTTTGATGTGCCGATTTATTTCATCACACAGCGATGGAGAGAGCTTAATAGTCTGCATCGTATAGGCTGGGATCGCTTGCAAGGTGGCTTTGGCCAGGGTAATTCTGCCCGCCATTGATAATTGTCTGGCTGCCCAACTAGTCATCCTCCCTTTGATATTGGTGATGAGATGTTCATGTGTGTTTTTTGTTGATCCTGTGATGTAATATGGGAACCAGAGATACTTCCCCAAGTCATTGGTTTGAGCAATTCCAATGGTTTGGGAGAAAGCACATTTTTCTACCCAGGAGGTGTTTGAGGAAAAGAAGCAGTATGATTTCTCCTTCAAGATATACTGTCCCGATGCGATACTAAACTTGTTGAGTACATCAAGAATAATGCCCGCTTGATTCACGCTATCTTCAGCCATAAGAAGGATATCATCAGCGAAGAACACATGGGATAGCGGCGTGCCATTCTTTATCAGTTTAATCAACTTCCAGGAGTTGTTGTTGACAGCTTCATGGATGGCCTGAGATAGTCTCTCCATACATAGAACGAAGACATAGGGGATCCAGAGGTCACCTTGGCGCACGCCCCTGATTGATTTGAGCGTAGGGAGAGGGGAGCCCTCCCACAGGATCGATGTGTTTCCACTATATATAATATTCATAATAAGATTTACTGTGATTTCAGGGAGCCCTGTCTTCTTGAGTGTATCCTCAATGAAGTTCCAACTCATCCGATCGAAAGCTTTCGTCAGATCTAATTTTATGACAACCCATCGCTTGCCGTTAGCTTTCTGTCTCATTGAGTGAATCACTTCCTGCACCAGGAGGATGTTATCACCTATCTTCCTGCCCGAAATGAAGTTGGAATGATTGCTCGAGATCCAAGCGGGAAGGTGTGGTTTGATACGTTTGACGAGCACCTTTGAGATCAACTTAAAGCATGAGTTATTTAGAGAGATAGGATGCATCTCTGAGCAACTCTTTGGTTGTCTAACTTTAGGCAGCAATACCATGTAGGATTCCTCTAATCTGTCGTCAATGGTGCCCGTGTTGAACGCCTGTTGGACCGTTAGGACGATCGAGGGGCCAAGCTTGTGCCACTGTTGCTGGATAAAGTCGTTATGTACACCGTCGGGGCCGGGTGCCTTGAGGGGGGCCATCATGTCCATGGTGTACTTGATTTCGGCCTGACTCGGAGTGTGAGCTATGTAGTTCAGAGCCTGTGGTGAGAGTGGTTGAAAGGATCCTGTGTAGGTGCCAATGTTGTCCCAGGTAACGTTGCCCGCATCGTGGAAAGCAAGCAGCTGATGGAAATGGTTGAGGATAGTCGCTTTGAGGTCCGTTGGATTCTTGACCCAGTTGCCATCTGAGTCCTTCAGCCTTTGGACCTTCGTTGCATGACGTCTTGATTTCACGTATGAGTGATAGAACTTGGTGTTGTCATCACCGCAAGCCAGTCATTGTATATGCGATTTCTACCGCCAGTCGAGCTCCTCCGCTAACAGAATGGTATCGTGCTTTTCTTGGAGACTAGCAATGAGGATGTCGTTAGATATACAAGAATTAGAACTATCCAATACCTTGCATCGTTCCAGCTTGGTCTTGATATAGGGTTTTTCCTTATTCTTCTTCTTCCTAGCATTCTTCTCCCATTTGAAGACAACTTTGTTGAATGGGATAAGGGCAACCTGGAACAGTAGTGAACTATCCTAGGAAGACATGACTTCTTGGTTGAAGTCCTTTGACAGCTTCCAGCTAGCTTTGGTCTTGAACACAGACTGTCTAGCTTTGGAGTGGGCAGAACTGGAGAGGAGGATGGGATTGTGGTCAGAATTCAAATAGGGCAAGACAGCAATGTGGAGGCCAACATCTGCAGATAGCCACTGATAATTTGCCACCACCATGTCCAACTTATCAAGAAGTTGTAGGCGTTTGAAGGTGTAGAAGAGGCCATTCATCTTGATGTCAGCAAGGCCTGTGCTACGTAGCATTTGATTGAACAGGCAGTTGTTTGCTCTATCAAAGTACTTGCCTCCGCGTTGTTCGGATGTGTCGAGCATAGTATTGAAGTCGCCGATCACGGCCCAGGGGCCATTAATGGTTGTAGAAAGCTCCACAAGCTGAGGCCAGAGAATCTTCCTTTTAGATGGTGATGGACTGCCATACACTAAGGTCGTGTACCAGACATGGTTTATTTTGCAGTGTATGAACTGCCTATGGTTCTTGAGGATGTCCACATGACATTTATCTTCGTTCCAGAGAATCCAGATCCCCCCTGAAAAACCTAGAGCTTCCACTCGGTGAGAAGAAGAGAACCCAAGTTTTTTGATAGCGTTGACAGCAGAAGTGCCACTACATTTTATTTCCAGCAGCACAAGGATGTGCAGGTGGTAGTTCCTCTTATATTCCTTTAATAATATGATTTTGTTCTTGGAGCATGCTACGTGAACATTCCAACAAAGGATGCTAGACATTAACAACTGACGAGGAAGGGGTTGGGCAGGTTTAGATAGCGGCCAGTAAGCCCTTGGCCTGTCCTTCATCTGTCTGTGCAACGTTATCGCATGTGTTTAGTGGTGTAACCGCCTCTTCGTCCATCTCATTGCTGTTCTCAGAGAAGGCCATGTTCTTTGCGACTCCTACTGAGTCTGGAGGGTGGTGTCTTGTAGTTACCTTCCCTTTTTTCCGAATCCTCTCTGGGCTGTAGTACACCTGCTGATAGACTACTTTCCTATTTCTCAAGAGGACGCCGCTGCTTCCCTGGGACGAGTTCCCCCAGGTGAACTTGTCTGGGGGGAAAGTCGCCATGGTTTGCTGCTTGGAACCTCCAAAGATGAATGTGTCCCCTATGCCAGGAGTCACATTTCTACCTTCAGATACTTCGTCGTCGACTAATGTGATGAAAGTGTCCATTTGTTCGCTAGTGTTAGCATCCTTGTCTCCAGAGGAAACCTGGGTCTGTGTTTGCTACTTTTGGCCCGAGGGGGGGGCTTTTTTGTTTTTCCTACTTACAACTACTTCCCAATCGGACTTCTCACCCTCTTATATGATGAGAGGAGCTTCTTTAGATGTATGCACTGGCTTGGTTGTGGTTTTGTTTGGGACTGTGCTCGTCTGAGCCTTGCTAGTATCAACCTTTTTCTCTTGTCGGCGTTGTGGTTTAGGTGCATGGATTGCTTCAGTATAGGTGTATGGAGCCAAAGTCGGCGTCGACGTGGATGCCGTGGATGTATTAGGGACAAAAGGCTTAGAGTGTGAGCACTCCTTCTCTGCATGTTCGATACGACCACATGCCATGTAGACGATAGGCATATTCTCATATTCCAGTAGGTATTGTGCTTCGTTCAATAGGATGGCAGGTAGGAGAGGCTTGGATGTATCGACCTCCACTGCTAACCGCACAAATTTCCCTTGGTCGCCGGTAATAGTTGTGTGGTCAATCTTGATCGTTTTGCCTACCAAGTTACCAATGAACCACAATAGTTAGTTCTGGAAGAGAAAGACCGGAAGGTCCTTAACTCGGAGCCAGACAACTAGTTTCCTAGGGATTGGATTGGAGGGGCGGAATTCAACGAACCAGGTTTGGATGGAGAGGTAGTTCCCAAAGATCGTCCAAGGCCCTCCTGTTAGAGCTTTGACAAAATCTGGTTCATTCGCTAGTTGAATGATATCGTATCCCATCTCGAAGTCGATTACACAGAAAGAGTCTAACGGTGACCAGAGGATTGATAGGTGGTTAATCAATGTTTGGAAGTCGATGTTGCCGTCGATCAGCTTGACAACGACGACGTATTTCCAGGGTTCCAATAGTGGTGGGATCGCCGCCGGGTTAATTGTGAGGGTCGGCAAGGCCCCGTTACAATTCACAAGAATATCCTTCGCGACCAGCGCGTTAGGGGAGACAGGAGGAAGCAAACCCGACACCTTGCGACCAGTAGTGGCATCTTTATAGGATCTTCCATTGGGTTGTTCTGGTGTTTCCTTTACGGATTGGTTCTAGTGATCTTCCTCAGTGCCAGATCCACATCCTCCCCCTCCTATTCCTCTCTATCTCCCCTAAAACCCAACAATATATATATATATATATATATATATATATATATATATATATATATATATATATATATACACACACACACATGCAATTTACATGCGTCACCTGAAAAGCAGTTTTGATGGAGGATGTGTAGCATGGTTATGGCCAATAACTCCTATTCTCTGTGCATGGTTGTGTGGTTGGTTGATACTTTTATCTCGATTTGCATATCGAGCCTCTATCTTATCTTCCCATGTAAATTTAATTCTTTCCTACCCTTTCTCTCCTTGACTGTAACTCGAGGTTTCTCAATAATCATGTAAAAGTAGGATAATTTACTTTCCTGTTATGATGAAGAAGATGGCATCTGGATGACGAGAGGACCTGATGGAGGACCAAAGAGGACCAGATGAATGAGCTGAACCAATGGCCTAGTGGACCTGATCAATCAGTTGGAGGAGCCATTAGATGGTAGACAAAAGAAGTAGACGGACAATGAGACAACCAAATGATTGTCCAGGAGGCGAGCCGATCGGTTCAAGGGTTGAACCGATCAACCCAGATTGGAAAGCATGGATCTTCATCAACAACAAGTTTCTGTATGTGATGTAGACCTAGGATGACATAATTCCTTGTGACTCCAAGGAATTACATTAGGCTAGCCATAAGCATCACTTTCATTTATTGCATGTTTTCATTGTGGGATATAGCATGTATATGATACATACTATATATATGGTGATTGAATAAAATATATGTATTTATAAATACAAACTCCCGTAAATAAAATATCAAGTTTTAGATGCTTTCCAAAAGCGTCACACATGAAAAAAATTGATCGACCAAACATAGATTATGCCTCCACATGGTGCGTCATCTATCTCATAGAAGTGTGATGGTAATAATGTAGGTTCCACCTTCAGGGGGTGCGTTATTATCGTGTTGACTTTTGGGTTAGGATTGACTGGTGATTCTTAGAGTGTTTGGTCCCATAAGCATGCAGATGATTATGGCAAGGGGTTGCACATATCATCTATCCAGAATTGCATATGATGCAATTGGAAAACGTTTCCTACCTTGATGGTTGACTGTGTTTTGCAGTGTTGATCGGGCCATAGTTGAATTATCTTAGATTTGACTCACTAGAATATTGTATGTTGCAATATTATGAATTGATATTAAAGGCTATCAATTTGAATAAAATAGTGAGAGCGATAATAATTAAAAACTTAATTGATATCTCCAAATTTTCAAATCAAATTCAATCAAAAGAGTTTTTGACAAATGCAAATTTTCTCTTGTAGAATCAAATGACAAATAAATCTAAATTGTGATTGGTCCTGAAGAAGGACAAACTTGACTTGAGAAATTTCCATGAATGGTTTTGGACTTTAAGAAGGGGTCTCAATGAAGAATACAAGCTCTACATCCTTGTCAAACTAGTACCACAAATACCTGCTCCTGATGCACCTAGAGCACAAGTGGATGCTTGCTGGAAGCATGCCAATGATGTCTTAGAGATAAAGTAACTTACGCTTAGCTGCATGAACTAAGTTGAATGAGAAATGTGAAGACATGATTGTTCTTGAGATGGTAAGACATCTTAAGAAAGTGACACTTGGTCTTACAAAGTAAGAAAGGGATGATATCCTGAAGATGCTACTTGAGTTTAAGCTGACAGAGGGAACATCAGTAGAAGCAAACGTGCTCAATATGATTGGACATGTGTATCATCTTGAAGAATCGAGATTCATCTTGAGCCAAGAGTTTTCCACTGATATGATTCTGAAGACAATGCCAAAATCATATAGCATCTTTATTGCATGCTATCATGTGAATAATATGGCTAGACAAATGCCAGACTTTCTTGTTATGTTGATTCATGCTGAAGCAAAATTGAAGAAGGACAAGCATGTGATGGTGATAAATGGAGCTGAGTCTAAGGATCAAAGCAAGATAGAGAAGAATTCTGAGGTCAAGCCTAAATCCACATCTTCAAAAATAAATATAAGGAGAAAGAAAAGTACTAGTGGAACTCATCCTTTGTGCTTAAAGGCATTTAGGAAGAAGAAGATGGGGATAGTGATCTCCACCTAAGGTATATACATTATTGAGATAAATCTATCTACTTCATCATCATGGGTACTAGATACCAAATGTGAATATCACATATGTTCTCACATGCATGATCTGAAAGGAAGTAGGCCTTTGGGAAAAGGTGAGGTGGAACTACGAGTTCCAAATGGTACAAGAGTTGTGGCCAGCGCGGTTGGACCCTATAAAATATCTCTACCCACAGGGCTTGTAATAGAGTTAAAGAACTACTATTATGTACCTGCTATATATAGAAACATCCTATATCTTGTATGGACATGGATGCACTTGAATTCCATGTTAAAAATGGTCTATGTTCTATTTTAAAAGATGGGATATTTTATGGCAGTGTCCCAATGTCTTATGGCCTTTACTTGTTAGATCTAAATACAAATGTACATAATGTTAATACCAAAAGACTGAAAATCAACAACTGAAACAAAACATACATTTGAAATTATTGTCTAGGGAACATAAATGAGAATAAAAAATCTAGACTCCATAAAGAAGGTTATCTGGTCTCTATTGATCTAGAATCAATAGAGACATGTGAATATTGTTTGTTGGGCAAGATGGCTAAGACCCCTTTAACTAGTAACAACGAGAGGGCTAGTGATGTATTAGGACTCATACATACTAACATGTGTGAACCTTTTAGAACAACCGCTAGAGGTGGGTGTGAGTACTTCATTACCTTTTCTAATGACTTCAGTATGTATGGCTATGTTTATTAAATTAAACATAAATCAGAAACTCTTGAAAAGTTCAAGGAGTTAATGAATGAAGTACATAACCAACTTAGTAAAAGTATTAAGGCACCTCATTCTAATTGAGGTGGAGAAAACTTAAACCAAGAGTTTTAGAACCTTCTTAGAGCCCATGGGATTGTTTCCCAGTGGACTCCACCTGGAACACCTCAACATAATGGTGTGTCAGAAAGAAGGAATCACACATTGCTAAATATGGTGCGATCGATGATGAGTTTAGTTGAGCTTCTAAATTCCTTCTGGGGTAATGCTCTACATACCGCCGCATACACACTAAATTGAGTACCATCTAAATCGGTTCAAAAGACACCATATGAGATATGGAATGAGAAGCGTCCCAAAATGCCTTGCATGAGGATTTGGGGATGTGAAGTTTATGTCAAGAAAATGTTTCCTGAAAAGCTTGGCCCAAGATATGATAAATGTTATTTTGTTGGATATCCTAAAGAAATAAGAGGATATTACTTTTATTCCCAATCTGAAAACAAAGTGTTTGATTCCAGCAATGCTTCATTCCTTGAGATGGATTTCATTTCTAAAGGAATTAGTGGGAGAAAAGTGAAAGTCAAAGAGGTTCAAGACCTACAAACATTGTACCGATAAATGAATAAGAGGAACAAAGAGAATCACCAAATGTTGTGGAGTCTCAAATTCCTCAAGTAACATAGGAACCTCATGGATCTAATAGGACATGCCTTGAGACTAAAAGATTTGGATATCTTGTAACTCAGGAAGGCAGTGAATTGGTCATAGATGATGAGCCAATATCCTATCAAGATGCTATTGAGGGATCAGAGTATGAGAAATGGCTCGAGGCCATGAGATTTGAGATGAAATTCATGTATACCAACAAAGTATGGACTTAAACTCATAGGGTGCAAGTGGGTATTCAAGAAGAAGACTACAGTTGAATCTACCATAGTGGTATCTTGTATTTTCACGAGTTTGATATTGCTCAATATTTTTATAGATGATACACTCCATATAGACTATGATGAAACCTTTTCTCCCTTGGCCATGGTTAAGTCCATTACAACCATGCTTGCTATTGGAGCTTATCATGACTATGAGATTTGGAAGATGGATGTTAAAACTACATTCCTTAACGGGAATCTTCTCTAGGATGTGTACATGATGCAACCTGAGGGTTTTATAAATCCAAAGGATGCAAATAAAGTCTATAACCTACAAAGGTCAGTCTATGGATTGAAGCAAGCATCTCAGAGATGGAATCTTTATTCTGATGAGACAGTCACAGGGTTTGGCTTTATTCAAAATAAAGACAAACCTTGTGTGTACAAGAAGGTTAGTGGGAGCATATTGACATTCCTCATATTATATGTAGATGACATACTATTGATGGGGAATGACATCCCTACTTTATAAAAGGTAAAGGAATGTCTTGGAAATACATTCTCTAAGAAAGACTTGGGACAAGCATCCTACATCTTGAAGATAAAGATCTATAGAGATAGATCCATAAGGCATCTTGGACTAAGTTAGAACACATATATTGACAAAGTGTTGAAGTGGTTAAGCATAAAGAACTCAAAGAGAGGAAACCTACCAGCATTGCATGGAGTGACCATCTCCAAAGTTCAATGTCCTAGTTCTTGTGAAGAAAGGGAACTTATATGCCTGATTCCATATGCCTCATCAATTGGATCAATCATGTACACAAAGTTATGTACCAGTCCAGATGTCTCATATGCCTTGAGCATGACGGGCATATATAAGTTAGATCAGGTGGTGCTCACTAGATAGCCATGAAGAACATCCTCAAGTACTTGAGAAGGACTAATGATCAATTCTTACTCTACAGAGGAGAGGAAGAGTTGGTGGTAAAGGGTTACACCGACAGAAGCTTCCAGACTAACAAAGATGATTACAAATAACAACTAAGATTCATGTTTTGCCTCAATAATGAGCTGTAAGATGGAAGAGTTCAAAGCAAGAAATAGTTGCCAATTATATAACAGAGGCCAAGTATATTTCTGCATCAAGTGCAACAAAGGAGGCTGTATGGATCAAGAAGTTCATTATAGAACTTGGGGTCGTTCCAAGCATCAACGACATAATTGAGCTATATTGTGACAACAATGGAGCTATTGCACAAGCTAGGAACCCATATTGCATCAGAACTCAAAGCATATACGAAGGCACTTCCATCTCATATGAGAGATTGTACAATAAGGAGATGTAAATATTTGCAAAGTACCAACCGAGAACAATGTTGCTGACCCCTTAACAAAGGTAGTTTCACACTAGAAGCATGATGGACATGTTAGATCACTTGGAATACGATTCATGGGTGATTGGATCTAAGTATAAATGGGAGTCTGTTGGTATGTATGCCCAGAGAGTCAATCATGTGATGATTGTAATGGCATAGCTTGTAAAAGTGATTTGACTATTAATAAAAGACAAGCTTCCAATTTTTTTTGTTTAATTTGGTTATGAGTTAATGATGTAACATTATAAACATCTAGAGAATAATATTACTCAATGATGTAGGTCTTCAAGTATTAGCATTGGGGAAATGAGATCATACAGATGTTAAGAGTACATGTACATATTCTCATTATGTCCCTGATCGGTTGTTATTGTGGAAAGTTGATAGAAACAATAATGCATAAAATCAAGAGTGTGAGTTAGTTGATGACATAATCTCATTAGTCATCATATGGCATTATAAAACCAATCACAGATACATGTTGTAGAACATTGTATTAAACAGACCCACTGTGAGACTAACATATGGAAGCCATCATCATGGAAGTCATATTCAACACTCACAGTGATGACAGTGATTGTGGTTCTTAGACCTAAAATCATTTCACTCATCCAATGTCAGTGGGTGCACTATGAAATCATCAAACACAATCCTAAAACATGGGTTTTTATAAAGGTGGTGATTGGGTGACTTTAACACATGGGGATCTATGAATGATAGAAATGGGATTTGTCCCTCCTATCAGAGTTTGATGTTCTAGGCCTCTTTATTAGAGAGATTGAGAAATGCATGGCCATGAACATATGATTCAATATGTGATATTGAGCTTACATATATTTCAGACAGTCTACTCTAGGTTCAAGAAATAAGTTTGAATGATGAATAGGATGACTGCTCCATGTCTCAAGTTCAATCTGAACATCAGTGACAAAGGAACTATACAAACACTACAACACCATACACAGATTGTAGGTTGAAGTTGTTCTTGAACTTTCCATTTACTTGGGTAGAATTTATGTGTGACTAGGAACCACTCATTACTTGTGATGTCATAAGTTGTTATGGACATTCAATGCCAACATAATATGGGACCTATAGGCTCACACACATAGCTCTCGACCTAGAAGAGGATTTTAATCTTGAATGATAGACGAATTCATTACTGAAGCATTTTGGTATTCAATTCATGCAACAAGCCTGACTCCATTGCCAAATACCCATCTCATGGCATGAGATGGCCATTTGAAGTGCCAAACGATCATCTCAAGGGTTAAGATGGGCGTTTGGAGTGTCAAACTGATTTGAGTTGAAATTGACTAAGGATTGAACTAACTGGCTCAACTTGGCTCACAAGATGACTGTCTGGGTGAGCAAGACAACTGTCTCACATGGGAAAGATGGCCCAGTTTGACCAAGGGAAGGTTCTAGATATTTCTAAGTTCATTTCAGTTGCACATTACTTGTTGTTCAAGGAATTAATATTTAATATTAGTTGGAAATGAACTGCCAATTTTGTGTGTGACTGGGAAAGCACCAGACGACCGTCTTGACTGATCCAGATGACTATCTGGCATGTGAGTCAACCAGATCGGTTGTTGTAGGTTGTAAAAGTTCTAGAATTGTTGCAAAAATTTGAGATCTTCTAGTCCCTTCCACTCCCGCACAAATTGGGAACCCTAACCCAAACCTCGCCTATAAATAAAGGGGTACTGGGATACCCAAGGTACAACATAGATAATTGAGAATCAATTGCTCTAACAATTGTGGTCCTCTATGGTTGTCGTAACCTCAAGAGCCCAAGTAAGTCCTACATGACTAGGTAGGGACATCAAGGGAGAGAACAATTGAGATCATTATTGTGGGAGAGAAAGTTGGTGACTAGTACACCAACGGGAGGGACAACTCCTTCCTGTCCATTCTAGTAGGATGACAAGAGTTCTAGGTGGTCCGTGTGGACTTCTCTAGAGATGGGAGGCCATTGTCTGCTGCTAAGGAGGACAACACCAACTAACAGTCTGTGATGAGAGGAGCTACTGTAGAAGACAACATTCAAGTTTGATGTCTATGGAGGAGCAGTTAGATGAGTCCAGTGCAACCAGGAGTCAGAGTTGCACAACTACAACGATGAAGATTTTTGCTGGACTTGCTCCAGGACTAGGTATATCCTCGAAACCATCCTTTCAATCTCATAGTTATTGATGTGATCCACTGATTATGGGGAATATGGTAGATAAAATTTTGTTTCCGCTGCCTACTCTATAGCCATATTTCCCTATATATGTTAACTCACATATCATATATTCAGTCACATGAGTATGGCCATACATTTATTAGTTTTTCTTATGAAGTGGCATGGATATAAATCTCCCATAGGAGGGACAAATCCCATCTAAATCACTCACACTCAATCCCCATGTATCACAATGGACCCAAACATCATCTTTATGGAAACCCTGATTTAAGGTCATGTTAGATGATGCCAAAATACATCGAAATACATGTGATGAGTATAGTGACTTCAAGTGTAAGAACAACAATCATTGTTGTAACCATGAGAGCTGATTGTGACTACCATTCCATGGTCCATCACTCTCAAGGTGGGTTTGTACGGTACGCTATTCTCTAACAAGTATCCATGTGCTTGGTTTGATATCACATATCATGACTAATGAGATTCTATCATCAACCAACACAAACTCTAGTCTTGCGTATTACTATTGTCTATTTTTCTTCCATAGTAATATCTAAATAGGGACATAAAAAGAATGTATGTACTCTTATTATACATATGATCTCATTGTTTAGGTCCTCAACCTGAATACATAGGTCATCGAGTAACATCATTCTTTGGACATTTAATATATCTGTTTCATCATATCATGATTGAGATAAACATAATAGACATAATTACCTTTATGTTATCAAATTAAGTATATGATGCCCCATTACAATCATCACATGATTGGCTCTATGGGCATACATACAACTAGACTCCCACTTGCATTTAGAGCCAATCACCCACAAATATTATTCTAAGTGATCTAAACATGTACATCATGTTTTTGCTGCAAAAACACTTTTATAGAAGGTTAACAACATCTTCTTCTAGTTGGTATTTTGCAAGTTCCTACATCTCCTTATTGTATGACTTCTCTTATGAGATGGAAGTTTTGTTGTATGCTATCCGAGATTCCTTTCCTATCCAGTAGCTCCATTGTTGTCCTAGTATTTCTACTATGTCATCAATGGTTGGAACCTTCCACAAGTTCATATACATGAACTTATTGATCCATACAACATCCTCAACTATTTTGAAAATAGCAAGGAACTTGACTTCTATTGTAGAATATTAGTAAATCTCTCTTACTCATAACTTCCCCAGCTTACAATTCTATTTTAAGGCCAAACATACATTTAGACTGTTATAATAATCATATTTGTCATTTTGGAAGCTTACAACGGTGAAACCCTTTACACTCAACTATTCCTTATTACCATAACTAAGGAACTAATCCTTTTAGTGCTTCTCAAGTTCTTTAAGGCTTCTCTTTATGGTAGTCCAACAACCTTTATTGGAATCTGAGAGATATCCTCTCGTCATGTCCAATTCATATGTGATAACATGATGAGTACATATCCTCTCATCATGTCCAATACATACGAGAGAGTGGGATAAGTACACAACATTGTGTTCATGATATATCCAATTTGTGAATGCATATGGCATCCTATTCATGTTTTTCCCATACTTCACAAGAATTGGGACACTAGGCTCTTGAGAGACTGATTCCCTAGAACATGGACAAATCTTCTCTCATTGAGTCTTGTATGCTGGACTCTTTTAGCATCCTACCAATGTATATTCTCTTTCTTAGATCAAGAATCCTTATTGATATGTCTCTATAGATATCGATTGCTATCATATAGGATACTTAGCCTAAACCTTCATAGAGAAAGTACATTACTTGCCATGTTTTAAACATTTGTAGTATAAGTATGTTATTCCCCATCATCATGTGGAATATAAACATGATCCTACTAAATTCTTGTAATCATGGATTCCATATTCATTTGAACTAAAGTCAAACTCTTTGATTATCTTGTCAAATCAAAGATTCCAACTATGAGATTGATCTGTGTAGCTTATAGACTTTATTTGCATTATTGGATTTATAAAATTTTTGATTGTGTCATGCACACGCCCTCATGATTATTCCCATTAAGGGATGCATTTTTAACATCCATATGCCAAATTGCATAGTCATAACAAGCTACAAAGGTAACCATGTCCTTGATGGATTTAACCATGGGAATAGGTGAAAAGATTTTGTCATGATCAACAACTTGAACTTGCTTGAAACATTTTGTAACCAATATGTCCTTATACGTTTGTACATTACTATCCAAGTTGGTCTTCTTCTTGAAGACCCACTTACACCCTTTTTGTTTTACCCCTTCAGGTGGATCCATCAAGGTCATACCTTGTTGGTGTACATGGAGTCCATCTTGGATATAATGGCTTCAAGACATTTCTCATACTCTGTTCCCTCAATAGCATCTTGGTAGGTTGTTGGCTCATTGTCTATGACCAACTTACCACCTTGATGAGTTATAATATATCCTAATATTTCAAGCTCCATGTGTGTTCTACTAGATCGATGTAGTTTTATGTTACATAAGGAACTTGAGATTCCATAACAATTTGTAATTCTCCATGTTCCTACTGTACCTCTTTTAGGTTCAATGTTTCTTTGTTGGTCTTGATTTTTTTAGTTCTACTTTTCTCCTACTGATTCCTTTGGAGATAATTTCCCTTTAGGAATACAAACATCCTAGTAACGAAACACTTTTGTTGTTGGATTGGAATATAAAAGTAGTATTCAACAATATATTTATGTGATTTGTGGACAAAGCTTTTCAAGAAACTATTTTCATATGAAAGGTTTCATTCCTAGTCTTTATAAAACACATATTAGGACACTTCCCATGCCATATCTCATATGGTTTTTTTTGAACCAATTTAGATGGTACATTGTTTAGTGTAAAGCATATGCCAAAAAGGTACTTAGAAGATTAGCTAGATATATTGATAATCACACAATGACTAACAGGGTGTGATTCCTTCTTTTTGATACATTATCATGATACACTATCATTATGTTTTAGGTGGAGTTCACTGTGATACATTATATTAGTCTCCTAGAAGTTCCTCGAACTCATGCTTTAAAATATTTCAACATCAGGTATATTGATAACAAAAAGGATGAACTTTGCATGTAATTAGTTTAATTTAGAGTTTCATGTGTATAAATATGCTTTGATGGCCCTTGAAACCCTAATGTTAGTAAATGTGACTCTTAATGGTTTTAATTATTCAAAATCATGAATAAAGCTAATATATGATGATTCTAAGCTATATTGAGTATAAAGGTTCCTAATTGTGAATAAATACCCTTAATATTGTAATTAGGGTTTTCTAATGGATAAAATGTGGAATTAGTAATAAATGGAGTTCATAGGTGAATTAGACCACAATGAACTATAAATTGATGATAAATGAGCATAATGATCTTGTCATGGATTAAAAAGATAAAAATGGTAGCTTTAATGTAAAAGAGGCTTAATGGACTTAATTGATGGTTAATTATGCTTTTTCTAAAATTAGGGTTATATGTTGTTAAAACATAACCTTAATATTTTTCGTGAAGAATAAATGCGATAATTAGGGTTTTTAAGTAATTGTATAAAATTAGGGTTTAAAATAGTAAAAGATGTAGGGCAACCCTAATTGCAATGGAAGCCCTAAAAGTGGACTAGAAACCCTAGGAAGCAAGCTAGATTTAATAGATATTGATGCCATGATCAATAATAGGAAATTGTATGTATATTTCAGGATCTCATTATGTGCTTGCTTGCCTATTTGGAATTCTTGATTGATTGGATTATTTTGTCTCAAATCAGCCTGACAAGTATGTGGTTACGCTTATAGATAATCGATTTAGTTTCACAGCGATTCCTGAACATTTTTATCGGTACCAAGCCGGTTATGTACTTCATTCATGATCTCCTTGAACACTTCAACATATTCATACTAGTATTTCATTAAATACAAACTGACATATCTACTTATATAACTAATAAATATAATGAGGCACTATTAACCACCTCTAGGTTTTATTCTAAAAGGATATGTATACATCAATGTGTATGATCCCTAATAGAATACTCACTCTCCCACTAAATCTACTGAAATATGCCTTTGTGACATTGCCCAATAAATAAGACTTGCAAGTCTCTATTAGTTCAAAAACCAAAAAGTGTAGACAACCATCATTATGGACTCTAGTGATGTATTTTTCATTTTTGTGCTCTAGATGACAACACTATAGGTATTCCTTGTTTGAGTCATCAAGTCATACACATTTTTCCCTATAAATATCAAGTATAGATTATGCAACATTGGGCATTTCCATATAAGATCTTATCTTTTAAAATGGAACATCATTACATTCATAATATTCTTGTCCGTATAAGATACATGTTGTTTTCATTAATGGAATGTAGATGTTAACAATTCACTAATTCTATTACATGCCCATGAAGCTGAATGATAGATTCCAACTATAACGGAAGTAAAGCTCTGCATACTTCTAGCTTACTTCTTCTTAGGTCCCGAAGCAGAGGTCTCTATCTCTTTCTTCTTCCTAAGTTCCTTCAGACAAAGAGGGCAATTCCTTTAAGTGAAAAGGACATTTATTTTTCACTTACCCTTCTCTTTATCTTGAGTGCAAAAGACTTGGACTTCAGCTTATCCTTATAACTCTTCTTGGCTTGCCTTTTCCCTTGGATTCCATTCCACTAATCACAATCACAAGTTTTCTCTTCTTCATTAGTGCTTCAACATTAATCAACATGCCAAGCAATTCAGATAGCGGTTTAGACAAGTTACTCAACTGATAGAACTTGATAAACCGGCTATATGATTTAGACAAGGATTGTAGAATCATATCCATCACCAACTCTTGACCTAATGGGATCCTAGTCTTTTTAGATGTTCCACATGCCCAATCATATTGAACACATGGGGTTCTACTGGATCTCCTTCTTGTTGGATCTAGGGCTTTATAGGGGGGGTGAATAGAGATTCAAAAATTATCACAAGATAAGTTAGACCTTCAAATTATATTAATCAAAGCCAATATCTTAAGTACAATTTGAATTACTAACTAACAAGCATAGCAAGGATGATCGAAAATGAAACAAGCACTTGGATAAGGTCTTTTAGAGTGTTTCCACTCTCCAAATTAGGAGTGAGTCAATCCACTACTTAGAGAGGTCAACCTACACTTAGACAAGGTCATTTAGAATGTTTCCACTCTCCAAACTAGGAGAGAGTCAATCCACTACCTAGAGAGGTCAACCTCTAGGACTTTACAAGTGCTTTCCTCTATATATTCACCTATAAGAGTTACAACACAAGACCCAGCAAAGGACTTACCTATCCATTACAAAGAATCTTCAACCTTACCAAGGAGTTATCCACTTTACAAGGAGTCTTCTGCCTTCTTCCAAGGACTTACCTACTCTTGCATAAGTCTTCATCCTTCAAGGAATTACCCACTCTTCTTGGATATTCAACCTTTGCCTTCTCCTTCACCTAGAGAAGATCTTCACCTCTTCTTCAACCTTGAAGAAGAACGACAACAACTTCACCTTCACTCAAAGTAGCTTACTTCACCTTTGCTTCTTTGAGAAAAGGGGTAGGGAAGATGGAATGGAATAAGAGCTTTATAAGAACAAGGAAGTAGCTCTCTGACAACTGGTCTAACTCACTCATAATCATGAAATGCTATGTAAATTAGAGAGAGAAAGGGCTCAAGGAGTTGCAGCACATTCAACTATAGTAAGGACTTAGAATAACATGAATCAACAAACTTGGAATGAGCTCCAGGAGGTCTTATTTATAGCTGGGGGTTTTCCCTTGGGTGTGGGATCACTTTAGGGAAAAATATAGCCATTTTCTAAGTTGCAACAGATCTATTCTCACTCAAAACAACTGATCAATGAATTTAATCATTTTTTCTACATTTTTTGTATAGTACATTCGGTCGAGTTTCAATAAAGATAACTCGATCGATCCATTAAGAGACAAAGACAATTTTCAAACTATCAGTTGAGTTTGTTCTTGGAAACTCGACCGATGAGCTAAGATCAATTCTGCTCAGTGAGTCAGTCATTCGAGTTATGTGAGTGTGCAACTCAACTGATTGGTCTATTCAGAAAATACATCATTGGATTGGTCGAGTTTCCAACTCGACCGATAAACAACTTGTGTCAAATTTTCTAAATTGACATTTGAGTGATCAAACGTTGGAACTAAGTGTCCTTGATTTTTTTACATCTTAGTTACAAGTCATATCATCGATACAAATGATTACAAAAATCATCTAAGGCCATTTGAAATGATTTCTCAAAACACACACGTACATTGCTTTTGACTTGAGCTTGAACAAGCTAGGGCTTGTGTAATTTGATCCTTTTCATGTACATAAAGCTTGAACTCAATATTGAACAAACATATTAGATACATAGGAATGGAATGGTTAAGTCATTATCAAAATATGGGCAATGTAGAACTCTCAACTCAACATTCTCCCCCTTTTTGACAATGATAAACCATTCCTCAATCATATTGAAAAGGATATGTAAAGTGATACCTTTGCCTTTTGAATTGTAGGGGGGTTCATGATTTAAATAATGTGAATTTATCCCCCTCAATATATGCTTACTCCTACCTGCATAGTTAGTCTATATACACAAAACAACATGACATATATATTATATGGTCCTTTAGCAAGTCACGTGATAAAGAATATAGTGAACAAGAAAAGGATCACATAGGAAATAAAAGCAATATGGTTGAACTTCAAAACATTGAAATTCTCTCCCCCTTTTGACATTATCAAAAAGGAAGGAGGGTAGAAGAGCACATAAATGGGTCTTCTCCAAGCAAAACCAAACATACATCCAAAATATGCAATCTCAAAGCATACACCAAATAGAGACGAGAGAAGCAAACAACCTAAGGCATAATCAAAATATGGTAGACATGGCACCAAATCAAGAGATATAGTAAATTAAAGAGTAAGTGTACAAAGGGTTAATCTTAAAATCCAGAAAGCATGTTCTCAGAAAACAACTACAAGTCAAAATGATGAAAACTATATGATAAAATAGTACAACTCAAAAAATGTGCCCAGATGTTTGTGATACAAAATAGCCTAGAAAGATACATATGGTTAGCATCTAGATGAAAAACTAGAAAAACTAAACATCTAAGCTATCTATGTCCACAACATCATCATCATCAACATCAGAAGCATTTGGCTCATAGTCATCATCTCCGTTTGAAGGTGCAATAGAGAGAACAACATAACCTTCATCACCGAGGAACCAACAAAGCCATTAGAGGCATCATCAAAAGCATCACCATCATCCTCATCAGCGTCCTCATCAACACCAACCTCCTCATTAGCCTGGTCTGGCATCTCCTCATCAATAAGAGAACCAAAACCATGATCGGGCCAATGAGCATTCTTCTCTTCCCAAGGCATGCCAAGAGCATGGAGCTCATTGGCTTGTGGGAAGAAAGGAGCATAACTTCCAAGGCTAGCAAGTAGAGTGGCCAAGGGGTCAGCTGTCAGCTGCAACACTCCAGGGGTAGATCCACCAGCAACAGAGGATGTAGTAGTGGAAGAAGCAGGTGGAGGGGCAAGGTAAAAGTGATCATATGCATAGGATGCATAGTCACCTCGTGGGTAGGGTTGGTAGGCAGGGTAAGGGTGTGCACATGATAGGTTCATGTTGGACATGATGGCACAAAGGTCTTGATGCAGGTGCTCCTGAACTTGAAGGTTGTACACCTGTTGATGAATCATGTAGCCCATAAGGGTTTCATTGGATACATAGAACGAGGCACATGCAGGTCGGGTAGGCTGAGGTGGTGGAGGTGCTCGGGTAGAGGTAGAGGCACCGGGTGTGGTAGAGGATGGGATATGCACATACTTCTGAAGTTTGGTCTCATTGATGTAAACTCCTTTCTGGGCAGGTTTGTAGTGTAGGCCTTGGGAAAGAGATTTGCCAGTGGCAAGCTAAAAAAGACCATAAATCAGGGTTGGGTAGGGTGGGTGGGTGCCATGGGTGTTCTTGCCTGAGTCAAAGTAGGTCATATGGTGGAGAACGTATCTTTCCCACTTGACTCCTATGTTCTTCAAGAGACAATACTTAATTACCGCAATGTTTTCTACAATTTTAGTCTAATTTTTCTTTGGATGAATATTACAGTTTACAACTAAGGCAAGTATGTGTCTCTTGAGGTCTAAGGTAGAGGAGGGAAGGGTGCACCTATTCCTATATGGGAATTGATGATTCTTCAAGAATTTATGAATATCAGGGAGAGTAAGATCATACTGCTTATAGAATACCTCAAGCTCGACTAGGTCAAAATACTCGGGATAGTCCTTTTGCCAGGTGTCAGTCACTTCAGTACCTAAAAAGAAGATGTTCAAGGTATCCTCAGAGACTTGGAATTTCTTCCTGGAAATCATGGAAGTTAGAACTACTTGAGTCTTTTGTGGTGGTACGCGTGTGTCATAATTCCATTACAAGTTAGCAGAGAACTCATGAACCACTTTTGTGCTAGTTATGGAATTGTTGTAGCACAGGCATTCAATACACAAGGCAGAGAGGTGGTGATCGTACAACAACTCATCAACTTGATCAATGACCTCTTATCTTCGTGGGCGTGGCTCAAAAAGGAAAGAAACGGAAAAGGGTTCGTAAGAAGGAGCTCCTTGTACCTATTAAGAGCCTCATTAGAGATGAAGAAAGTTTCATCAAAGGGAATCAAGCGAGAGTTGGATGAAGATGAAGGTTCACTAGCTGGGGCAACCCTCTTTCTCCTATTGGATGCCATAAAGATGAAAAGGAGTGGGAAAGGAGAGCAAAAGATAGAGAAACACCACTAAAACCCATCCATACACCTAGGTTTGATAGGAAGGAGGTCAAGGAAGGTCGATCTAGGTTGAACTAGGGCTAAGGAGAGGAAGGTCGGGGCTAGGGTTGAGAGCTTAAGGGAGCTAGAGGTTGGATCAGTCGATTTTCTCTAGTTGAGAGGGAGAAAAGTTTGTCAAACCTAACTCATGTTTGCTCCAGCCCGACCATCGGTCGAGTTCTGTGACTCAGAAACTCGACCGATATGCTCTTTTAAAAGAGCTCTCGGCCACTGATCAGTCGAGTTGGCAACTCGACCAATGGTCAACCTGAACCAACTTTAGAAATTCTAATTTCTATCCATTAGAGTGCCAATTAAATTTATTTTTCAAGTCCATTTTGCATTTTGAATATACTTAGGCAAATATCACTCATCATTGGGTACTATTTTGTGATAAAACAAGTGTTTGCTAAAAATACCCAAAAATAAGAGAAAAACAAGGAAAAAAGAACATGAAAACCGATTTTTAACATATTAACAAGCGATGGGGATAAAAAACATATGCAGAGCATATAGGATAGATGACAACTAGATAGAAGGCATAACAACGTCATTCAAAATAGTTATGAGTAGTTTAAATCTAATAAAGTTAAATTGTTTTCTAGGTAGAGGTTTAGTGAATACTGATTTTCTGTGTCCACATGCGTGGTATAGATATCCTTTTTGGCAATGTGATCACAAAGAAAATGATGGCAAACCTCTATTTTCTTAGCTCTACTATGCAAGATAGGATTATATGACAAGTTAATTGCACTAGTATTATCACAACAAATAGGAGAAGCATCAAAATGAATGTTAAAGTCTTGGAGCATTTGCGTCATCCATAGGACCTGGGCACAACAACTCCTGGCTGCAATGTATTCAGCCTTGTTGATAATGCCACTGTGCTCTATTTCTTGGAGAACTAAGACACCAAGCATGGTCCTAGGAGAATGCAAGATCCACTTTTGTACTTTCTATCAATCAAGCACCCTGCATAATCCACATCACTATAAACTATAAGAGTAAAGTCCTTTGACTTGGGATACCATAGTCTAAAATTTTGGGTTTTAGCTAAGTACTTTAAAATCCTATTAACAGGTATAAGATGTGATTTCTTAGGATTTGATTGAAAGAGAGAACACATGCCAACCCTAAACATTATATCAGGTCTAGAGCCAGTTAAGTAAAGTAAACTTTTGATCATACCTTCGTAGGGCTTCTCATTTACCTTCTCACCTTCTTCATCCTTATCAAGTTTGGCTGTGTTTGACATGGGTGTGTCCATCAGCTTGGTGTTCTCCATCCCAAAGTGCTTAAGTAGCTCACTTGTGTACTTGTATTGGTTGATGAAGTTCCCATCTTTAGTTTTCTTGATTTGAAAGCCAAGGAAGAAGGTGAGCTCATCCATCATATCATTTCAAATTCACTCTACATAAGATCACTAAATTCTTTGAATAGATCAAGGTTAGTTCCGCAGAAAATGCTATCATCAACATATACTTGAATGATAAGAAAATTGTTAGCAGTGTTCTTTAGAAACAAGTTAGAATCTACTTTGCCCATGATATACCCATGATCTAACAAAAAGTTCTTTAATTTCTCATACCAAGATCGAGGTGCTTGTTTGAGTCCATAAAGAGCTTTTTGCAACAAATAAATATGGTTAGGTTAACTATCATATTCAAAACGAGGAGGTTGTGTAATATACACTTCCTCTTAAATTGTACCATTTAAAAATGCACTTTTAACATCCATTTGATACAGAAGAAAGTTTTTATAACTCGTAAAGGCAAGCAACATACAAATTGACTCAAGTCTAGACACAGGTGCATAATTTTAATCAAAATTTACACCGTCCTTCTGATTGTAGCCTTGAGCCACTAATCTTGCTTTGTTCCATACCACTTTGTCACCTTCATCAAGCTTGTTGTAGTAGACCCATTTGGTGCCAAAGTTCTTTCTATCACTTGGTCTTGGAACTAGGGTCCCTACTTTGTTCTTTTCAAATTGCTCCAACTCTTCTTGCATAGATAAGATCCATTCATCATATTCAAGAGCTTCTTTGATGTTCTTTGGCTTGAGTTGTGAAATGAAGGTGTTGTTGGGTTGTTCTTTGTTGAATGCAGACCGAGTCTTCACTCTTTCAAGTGGATCACCTAAAATCATCTCTTTTGGATGATTCTTTGCAAATCGGGGAGTTGGATCCTTCTTCTCTTCATCTTTCTCTTCTTCTTGAATGACCACCTCTTTTCCCTTTTAGGTGATTTTGAGTTATTTTAGAATAGGAATTACCTCACCTACAACATAAACATTAGGAACAATATCTTTGGGAATAGAAGGGTTAGTCTAAATAAACTTAACATTTACAGATTCTTCTAGTTTAGCAAAATCAAAATTAAACACTATATAAGCCTTGCTAGTAGTTCTATAGCCAAGAAAGAAAGCCTTGTAAGATTTTAGATCAAACTTGTTGAGAGAATCTTTCATATTCAAAACAAAACAAGGACATCAAAAAACATGGAAATACTCGATAGAAGGCTTCATTCCACACCATAGCTCATAGGGGGTTTTCTTCAAAGAAGGATGTGTAAAAACCCAATTTTGCACAAAGCATGAGCTACTGATGGATTCAGTCCAAAACATCTTTGGAGCGTCATAATCTAAAAGCATGGTCCTAGCCATCTCATGTAGTGTCCTATTATTCCTCTCTACAACCCCATTTTGTTGAGGTGTTTGAGGTGAAGAAAAGTTACATGCATAACCAGATTCTTGACATAAACGTTCAAAAGATCATTTTCAAATTCTCCCCATGATCACTACAGATGGAAACAATGTAGCAAGAAGCTTCATTATCAACTCTTTTATAAAAAGTTGTGAAAACATCAAGCATAACACTCTTGGAAATGAGAAAGAAGGCCCAAGTATATCCAGAGAAATCATTGGAAATAACAAGGTAATACTTGGAACCACAAAGCGATTGAGTTCTCATTGGTCCAAATAGATCAATGTGAAGAAGTTCAAGATCTCTCTTTGTTCTAAGGACTCCTTCGGATTTGAAGCAGGACTTGGTTTTCTTTCCTTGTGTATAAGGTTGGCATTCCTCATCCTTTTCAAAATCCAATTTGGGAAGTCCCTTGACCAAGTCCTTTTTTCTCAACTTCTTAAATTGATGCATGCTAAAGAAAAATATCATTCGAATTGACTACTAGGCATCTACCAAAAACATGCTTAATAGAGTCAAGCACAATTACATAAAGATTACCACTTCTAGTTCCCTTATATATAACTTGATAGGTGAGGGAATCTAGAATCAAACATTCAAAGGAAGTAAATAACACAAGGTAACCATTGCCACATAATTGACTAGCACTAATTAAATTGTGATGTAGGCCATCCACAAAAAGAATATTCTTGATACACAAGGATTCACCTACATGACCCTCACCTTTGACCTTACCTTTCTTGTTGTCTCCAAAGGTAACCAAACCTCCATTCTTTTTGGTGAAGTTGTTGAAATGGTTTATATCACCTGTCATATTCTTAGTGCAGCCACTATCAACAATCCATCTTCCTTTTTCCTACAAGAAAGGAGAGTATCGGTTCCCAACTCAAACTTTGGGATCCAGAGTTACCTTGGGGATGCATTTCATCTTTGGGTTGGTCCCCTTAGGCTTGTAAGGTTAATAAGTAGAGTAATGATCATCAAACTTGCAATAAGAACAAACCATATGATTCTTAGTGCCGGAAGACTCTCCAACAAAGAAAGAGGTCTCCTTGCTCTTTTTCTTACCTTTTGCTTTTTTCTTGCCCTTTTGTTCTCCCCCTACAAATCCCAAACCACTAGTACCACTTTGTTTGGTAGAATGGTCAAGGATTTCATTTGGGGAGTTTTTCCATTTTGAGGAACTTCTATTGAGAGGTCCTAAGTCTATGATTATCATCATTTAGAGAAATGATTATAGAAGACAAACTAGAAATATCATCTCTAGCATGAATAAGGTCAGCCTTTATACAGAGTGCTTTAGTCAAATAAGAATCTTTCTCAAGAGAAATAGAATCAATGTCATTACTAGGAAAGATATGTCTATAAGATAAATCATTAACTTGAACAAGCAACCTAGCATTTTCATATTTAAGCACTTGAATTTCCTTAAGATAAACATCTCTCTCATCCTTATGAGCATCAACAAGAAGCTTAAATTCAACATTTTCAGTTTTAAGAGTTTCAAGCTCCTTTAGGCACTTTTGGTTATCTTCCTTAAGAGTTTCAAGCTCCTTTCAATGTTCTTAAGATAGACACCATTCTCTACCTCAATTCCATTCTATTGGAGCTCAAGATCAAGATATTTTCCTTACAAGTTATCAATTCTTTCAAGATGAGTTTTGTCGTTAAGCTCAAGGATTTCAAGTTTAGCATACAAGTCATCAATAAATTTTCCTAATCTTTTTCTTTTAGATTTACACTTCGCAAAAGAAGAACGGGTAGAGACAATCATATCAATAATAGTTTCCTTAGATAACTCATGCAAGCTTACCTCACTTACCTCACCAATGTCTTTACTAGTAGAGGCCATGAGTGCAAGGTGGCACTCTCCATCTTCTTAGGAGCTAGGGCCACTTGAGGATGATTCCTCCCAAGCTGCATGAGCTGCATTCTAATGTCTTTTCTCCTTCTTATCCTTCCTCTTGTACTTTCTCTCCTTATTGTAATCTTCCTCCTTCTTGGAGCAACCCTTGTGGTGTGACTTTCTTGACTTGGGAAATTCACTCTTGTAGTGTCCCTTTTGTGCACACTTGTAGCATCTAGGAGTAGAGGAGGATTGCTTTCCCTTGAAGTTATTTCCCTTGATGTAGTTGGCTTCATGCTCATTAGGGCCATCATCTTCATTTGAGGAGGGAGATGTATGCTAAGAAAGTTGTTGTTGAAGGATGACCGCCTCCACTTATGCTTTGAAAGCACTGTCTTTGATCTTCTTGGCTTCCTTCTCTTCTTTCTTGACTTATTCTTCTTTCTTGTCAAGCCTTGGCTCATGGGCTTGGAGGCTGCCAATGAGCTCTTCGGTTGGGATGTCACCAAGGCTCCTCACTTCTTCAATTGAGGTCACATTGGACTCCCATCTCTTTGGTAGAGTCCTCAAGATGTTGGAGTTGATTACACCTCTATCTGAAGTGTTGCCCAAAGCAGCTAGGCCATTGATGATGACATTAAGACTAGAGTACATCTCCACAATCCCTTCTTTCTTACCCATACTGAAGTTCTCTAGAAGGTTGTTCAACATGTAGATCTTAGCCTCCTTGACTTGCTTTGTGCCCTCATAGGTAATGCACAATTTATCCCAAATCTCATAGGCGGTGTCCCAAGATGAGATGTGGTTGAACTCCGTTGGGGTAAGAGCTGCATAGAGGATTCTTATGGCTTTGGCATTGAGCTGGGATTCTTTAAGTGTACTTTCACTACATGTTGTAATAGCTCTGGTTGGCTCCTTGTATGGTGTGTCCATCACCTTCCACGCATCAAAGTTCATGCCTTGAATATAGAATCGTATACACCTCTTCCAATAGAGGAAGTTGGTGTCATCAAAGACCATAGGACGCATGGAGAAGCCTCCCTCTAGGTTGAGTGAACCAAGTTGGATGTCACCCATCTTCTTGTCTCGTGGGAGATTTTTGGAGAAGATCCTGATCTCTAATACCACTTGTTGGATCTAGGGTTCTAAAGGGGGGTGAATAGACCTTCAAAAATTCTTACAAGATAAATTAGACCTTCAAATTATATAAATAAAAACCAATAACTTAAGTGCAATTTGAAGTCCTAACTAACAAGCATAGCAAGGATGAGAGAAAATGAAACAAGCACTTAGATAAGGTCGTTTAGAGTGGTTCCACTCTCCAAACTAGAAGAGAGTCAATTCACTACCTAGAGAGGTCAACCTCTAGGACTATGCAAGTATTTTCCTCTATATATTCACTTATAAGATTTACAACACAAGACCCACCAAAGTACTTACCTATCCATTACACAGAGTATTCAACCTTACCAATGACTTATCCACTTTGCAAAGAGTCTTCTACCTTCTTTCAAGGACTTACCTACTATTGTACAAGTCTTCAGCCTTCAAGGAATCACCCACTCTTCTTGGATCTTCAGCCTTTGCCTTCTCCTTCACCTAGATAATATCTTCACATCTTCTTCAACCTTCAAGAAGAACAACAATAGCTTCACCTTCACTCAGAGTAGCTTGCTTTACCTTTTCTTCTTTGAGAAAAGGGGTAGGGAAGATGGAATGAAATGAGAGTTTTACAAGCACAAGGAAGTAACTCTCTTACAACTGGCTTAACTCACTGATAATCATGAAATGATATGTAAATGAGAGATAGAAAGGGGCCCAAGGAGTTGCAACACACTCAACTATAGCAAGGACTTATAATAGCATGAATGAGCAAACTTGGAATGAACTCCAAAGGTTCTATTTGTAGCTACGGATGTTCTCTTGAGTGTGGGACCACTTAAGGGTAAAATATAGGCATTTTCCAAGTTGCAACAGATCTATTCTCACTCAAAACAACTCACTAATGGTTATAATCTCTTTTTTCTACATGTTCCGTATAGTACATTCAGTCGAGTTTCAATAAAGATAACTTGACCGATCCACTAAGAGACAAAGCCAGTTTTCAAACTATAGGCCAAGTTTGTTCTGGGAAACTCGACTGATGAGCTAAAATTAGTTTTGCTCAGTGAGTCAGTCGATCGAGTTCTGTGAATGTGCAACTCGATCGATTGGTATCTTCAGAAAATCCATTACTGGATCAGTCAAGTTTCCAACTTGACTGATAAATACTGTGACAAATTTTCTAAATTGACATTTAAGTGATGAAACGTTGGAATTAAGTGTCCCTAATTTTTTCTCATCTTAGTTACAAGTCACATCATCAATACAAGTGATTACAAAAATCATCTAAGGTAATTTGAAGTGATTTCCCAAAATGCACACTTGCATTGCTTTTGACTTGAGCTTGAACAAGCTAGGGCTTGTGTAATTTGATCCTTTTCATGTACCTAAAGCCTAAAATCAATCTTTAACAAACATATTAGATACATAGGACTGGAAGTCATTATCAAAATATGGACAATTAAAACTCTCAAGTCAACACTTCTGTCATCTTACAATCAAGGAGCACCTTTGAGACATTGTACCTTTCTTGCTTTGCATGATTCTAGTTTATATTCCTAAGATGTGTGACCATCTCCAAACTTTCCATGTCTTCATGCTGCTCATGCAACTCATAGTTCATACAACATATTATAAGGTTCTTAATGTCTAAGGCTTTGTTGGCATGCTTCCGGTAAGCATCCACCTTATCCCTAGACACATTAGGAGAAAGTTCCTATGAAATTGGCATATCTAAGACATTGAGCTTATCCTCATCATTGAGAATCCTTCTCAAAGTCCAGAACCAGTTATGGAAGTTTGTCCTGTTTAGTTTGTCCTTCTTAAAAACTGATTTCAACAATGATTTGTCTGCCATTTTTTTTTACAAAAGAAAATTTTATGACTTTTTTGTCAAAATGCTTTAGATTTGATTTGATTTGATACTATTAACAATATTAACTAGGCCTTTAATTAATTATCACTCTCACTATTTTGTTCACATTGATAGCCGACACTACCAATTCAGAAGATTGCAACGAACAATCTTCTAGTGAGCCAAGATCCATATGTCATCAAGTCATTAATCAACTTTGGCTGATCATCCACAACTTGACTATTTAGGTTGACAATGTTTGTCAATTGCATCTCATAACCCTTGGATAGATGGTGTGCACAAATCTTTGTCACTATCCATCTATATGCCTCTATGCACTTAATCTCATTAAGTCCACCTAGTTAAGCTTACCCCAAAGTCCAACACGATAGAATATGCACCCTGCTTTGGTAGATTTACATATCTACCATCACACTTCCATGAGATAGACGAAACACCACACTTTGGCGCAACCTATGCTTGGTTGATCAATATTTTCATGTGTGTAGCTTATGGAAAGAATCTTAGACTTAATATTCATGAGGGATTATATATATAAATACATATACATATCCAATCACCACATACTTATAGTACATATCATATACATGCTATATCCACACAAAAAAATGCAATCAGAATTATACGAGCAATGGTTATGGCCATACTAATGCAATTCTTTGGAGACACCAATAATTGCTACCATCTAAGGTCCACATCATACATAGTAACCTAAACTAGAAATGTTTGCTAACTCGATTGCTATTTTGAACCCTTCAGTTGATTGATCAACCTTCAGGTTGATCAGTTGACTCCTCCTATCTGTTGGCCTCCTTAGAGCTCCATTTGATCAAACCTGATTCATGCAAGACATATTCTCAGGCCGAAACATAAATTTAAAACTATCATATTCCTTATTACATTGTCAAAGAGAAAACCTTGAGTTACATCTGAGAAGAGATAGGAAGAATAACATTAATTTACATTGTGAAAGGAGGAGAGAGGATTGGTATGCAAACCAAGTAACAACATGAAATAAACCTAACAACCATAATAAACCTAACAACCATATACAAATTCCATAGGGGTTTTAGCCTAACCACGAATACATCTACTACCAAAACATTTTTAGGGTAACGTGTATAGATTACATTGTATATTTCATATCATATATATATATATGGAATGTATGTGGTATTTAATTGGATATGCACATTAATCATTTTAATATTTGCATCGTATGCAATAAAAATAAATCCAATATTATCAATTTAAACCAGATACACTATAAAATTGATGTGTCTTTGATACCGCTATTGGGTATTAGGGACATCATATAAGGCAGTGGAAACAAAATAAATTACCCTTGTTCCATTCCACAGAGATCACATTACCAGTGATGTATTTAGGAAAAGAGTGTAACAAGATTTATAGCTGGTACTGGAGCAAGTCTAGTGACTACTCTTGGTGATGATGTGCATTCTCAATAGTGGCCTCTTGGTGTAGCACCATGGACAATGGTTGACGACGTCCTCCTAGCATGGTGGAAATGGCCTCCAGGCCTCTACATAGTCCATGTGGACCATTGAGAACTCCATGTCGTGCTACCAAAGCAATGGGAAGGAGTTTTACCTTCAAACATCAACCTTCTAGGGTTGATTCACTCTCTCGTGTTGTCTCTTGCTGTCCCTCCTTTTTACGTGTAGGATTTACTCGAGATCTCCTGTTACCACAACTAGAGAGGACAACAATTTTCAGAGCTTTTTGTTGTGTTTCGAAAGCCTAGACTTTCCCCACTTATATAAGATGGCTAGGATCAGGGTTTCCAGATCATCGAGGAGTCAATGAGATAAAATTTTGTGAATTTTCTAGAAGCTCCAAATAGTGAACCGGGCAATTCACTGTTGAATTGTTTGTTTTACATATGAAACAATTGGTTCAACACTTGATGTTTCCTATTTGCAAATATATTTCCTTTAATATGACAATTAATGCACAACACGATGTCTATATCAATCCTTTAATCCAATTGTATTTATCACTGAACTAGGAGATTCATAAGTTGAACCGATCATTTCAGACCTTGAACCGGTCAGTTCACTAATAGAACAACCAGTTCATGCCCCAATTCATGCAATGTTCAACCAATGTAGTTAAAATCAACCTGACACTTGAATTGATCACTTCAACACTTGAACCAACCGATTCGTAGTCCAGTCAGCCAATTTTCAACCATTGTTATTTAAATTGAATACCTAAACACTTTAGTAATCAAGGCAAACATCATTCATGAATAAACTCCTATTCAATGTGCATCCTATGTTTGTGAACCTATAGGTCCCAAATTACGTTGGAAATGAACGTCGATAAGCAATTCATGACATCACAAGTAATGAGTGGTATCTAGAAACACATCATTTCTACCCAAGTAATTGGAAAGTTGGAGAACAACTTCAACCTACAATCTATGATCAACGTTAAGTGATCATATAGTTCCTTTGTATTTGAAATCTTGATTGAACATGAGACATGGAATCGTCACCCACTTTAATGTTCTATCCACATTCCTTGAACTAGAGCAAATTCCATGAGATGCATGTGAGCGCACATATCATATATTGAGTCACATGAGTATGGCCATACATTTCTCAATATTGTTTATCAAGTGGCCTAGATATCAATCTATTATAGGAGGGAAAAATCCCATATACATCACTCACACTTAATCCACATGTGTCACAGTGCACACAAGCATCACCTTTATGGAAACTCTTATTCAAGGTCACGTTAAATGATGTCAAGATACATCGAATGACATGTGATGAGTATAGTGACTTCAAGTCTAAGAATCTCTATAACCACTATCACTATAAGAGCTCATTCAAACTACCATTCCATGGTATCCATGTATCACTCTCAAGGTGCATCTGCCCAATACAATGCTCTCTAACAAGTGCCTATGTGCTTGGTTTGATATCACATATAATTACTAATGATATTCTATCATCAACCAACACACACTCTAGTCTTGTGTATTAATGTTGTCTATTTTCCTTCCACAATATTATCCAACTATGGAGATAACAAGAATGTATGTACTTTTGTTATACATATGATGTCATTATTCAGGTCCTCAACCTGAATACATATTTCATCGAGTAACACCATTCTTTAGACATCTAATATGTTTGTATCATCATCTCTTGATTGAGACAAATATAATAAATGGAATTATCTTTATGCTATGAAATGAAATATATGGTTCCCCATTACAATCATCATATGATAGTCTCTATGGGAATACATATTAACACTACTCAACTAGGCCAAGGAAAAATTGATTGGTTGTTTGTTTATAAATAAGGACAAGAATTGAAATCTAAGTTAATGGAATGCGAGAAAGAATTGGTGGATTCATTAGGATTACAATTTTACCATGGTACACATTGCATTTAAATCTATTTCACTAATAATCATTTACCTTTAGCCCTATACCAAAGACCCATACCAAGTAGTACCCACTCCCACAACGTAATACACTACATATACTAAGACAAACCCCACTTCATAGCGATTCAAGAATTAGATAGGTGAATTAACAATATATCTAGGATATGCTCTTCATAGCCGTAGGCCCTCTCCCAAGGCACAACATTGTCTATGTAAATCTATGACCTGTCCAAACCTTGGTCCCTCTCCCGAATCAATTAATGATCTAAGAAATTGAATGTGGTGATCAAGCACATTAAGCAATCAATGATTTACATTCAGAATTAAAGAATATATATATATATATATATATATATATATATATATATATATATAATTATGGAAGTCAAATACAACACAACACCGGGCTGGGTCATAAGCAACAAGGGGATTAGCTTTGCATGATTTATATAAAAAAGATAACAACTAAGAGGGAGAAAATTAGATAAAAATTAGAAGACTAATATAAACCCTTAGAGAAACTGATATGAATGATCCCCTCTAGTGAGCACCTCAATCTATAGTGTCTGGATGCAAATCTGCTTCCTGGAGGTGCTCGAATTATCCGGTACATGGTTGTCTCCTTCAATTACTCCTCTTTCGGCTTAGTGCTCTGTTGCAATGAGATAGAACATGATTCTCTATTTTGGCCTCCCCTTAGGTAATCAGTGGCACTCGGGTGTAATTCAATCTCAGACGTCAAATCTATCTTAATCTTTGATCTGTTCTGATTGCTTAAAGTTGGTACCGATAATAGGAAAGTCAGTTGCATCGAGTTGTCTACTGACTTGAAAGCCTGATAAGTGTCGATACAACTAACAAGTATGTCAGTAACACCGAGTTGATTCCTGCTAATTACTTGTTTTGGATGTGAAAATCGGTGCCACTAACTTGGGTGTTGATGTAACTAAAACCATAAAGTCTGGTTGTTGAAGATTTCTGGGCAATGAGCCAGTATCACCAAACATCATCTCGGTAGTATCTAGTCCAATCTTGATAATAGAGATATCTAGAATTCCCCAATGTATTTGTCCTAATGCCGGTATCACTAACTTTTATCTCGGTAGTACTGAGTTGTTCTGAAAGTGATCAAATGGCTTCAAATGAGGAAAATCCAATATAAGTCTGAATAAAAATTGATAATCTAACATCATTTGATAAAAATACTTATAACTTGATACAATAGTGTTTCAAAAGCTAATAATAATAATAAACAATGTATTAATAGTATCAAAATGAGAAACAATGTAATAAATACAGGGGAAAATAGCCTGTGAAAATAAACTAATACTTGGTGCTTCAGTGACGGCCTCTTAATGGAGAAGCCTACCTCATGAGTGATGACTACAAACCAATGGATGATTTTTGTATATCTCCACCACATACACCATGGACAGACTTGCCAGACCCTCTATGTTGCATTTGAGATCTCCCCCTTTTATCACTGGTTTATATTTGCTCATAACAAGTAAATTTCAAGTCATAGGGAGGAGGATGGTAAGTTACCATAGTTTTTCTATTTTCATTGTTTATTATATTGATTTTTAGTTGTATTTCATTATTACACTATTTACATATTCATGTTAGGATTGCATATTAGATACTTCCTCTTATATTTGGACTACATTAGTGAATTATGTTAAGTTTTATCTTGACTATCTTATTGCTATGTTTCTCATTCAAGTTAAAGAAAAATCATCTACTTCTTATATGTTTGTTTGAATTTTTTTACTAACGACTGAAATTGATGTATTCACAATGACCCTATGTGTTTACCTTTCTTGATTGTTTAAAATCAACTCCTAAAATCATAAGAAGAATATAATTGATGTTACTATTCAAACTTAGTTTCTACTTGAAGTAAAAAAACTTATATTTCATGAATTTGCACTTACTAGTATCTATACTACCCTTAATATTAGTCATATTTACAAATCAAGATGATGAAATGGCACTAGTATACCGATATTATATAAAAACAAAAAAATGGAAGATAAGAACATTTTCAATTAATCATCTAGGATTCCTCATTAGACAAACAAAATCTGAAGTATTAGTACATAGGAGCTGCAATCACTACCCCAATCCAACTGGGTTGGGCTGTAGGGGCTGATTGATTTCTAAGAGGTCCCTGGTCCATGGATTTGTAGAGAATCAAGCGAGAAAAAAGAAGAATGTTATTTATAGATAAATTAAAATTTAATAAGGTGTTGAAAGGTGTTTATTTGTTATTGGTTATATGGTCATACAACGAGTACTCTTTTATTGACTATTTATCATTTAAGTTTGAAATTGACCATGTTGTATTGTAAACTCTTGACCAATGATTGAACTCTAGCTATTTTTGAATTTGTGCTTAATCTACCATTAGGTTTAAAATTAATTCCAATTTGGGAATTGAATGAAGGAGAAGAAGCAAGAGCTCCTTGGAGTCATCGAAGTTGAGCACCCAGCCACATGTCCCCACTCTAGTCGACCAATTCAACTCTAGAAATTAGGCCTATTGCATCTCTCTCACAAGCTTCTACTTCCTCTTCCTAGTCATCTTATTACCATCTAGGATTTAAGGGTGAGATTCACCATGACTAACCACCTACATCAACTCCAACATTCACCACAACACCAACTTCATATCCTTCTTAACCACAAAAACTCAATCCAACCCTTACTTGCCACCTCATTTAGATGCCATGTGTGCTTATCAACCCCTATTCAATCGGGATCTAGAAAATGTTTACATGGACAGTACTAATCTAGTAAAGGACATATACATTCAAGACTATTATGGGGGTGAAAGACCTACTCATTCAACACCTACGACTGGCTATCCTAATTAATCTTTCTACCAATATTGTGTGGTAGACCTAGATAGTGCTCATATTTTTTTCAAAGAAAGTAAAACAATGCTTTATAACATCTATGACGCCCTTTTAAACCTTTTATGCCTTAAAAATTCCATGGAGATCAATAGTGAACCAAACGTTGAGATGAAATCTACGCTTGATAACTTGAAAATATAATGTGAAATATGTGAAAGATTATAGTTCTTAGTCAAGAAAGAAGAAATGGAGGAAACCACAGTTCTTTCACTGCACTCCTCAACAACATCGATTATATAATTACTATAGTTTTCACATCCTATTAGATTTATTCCCTGGTCATTTTACATGCCATGATGGAAGATTTCCAATAAGAGAGCTACCATCTCCTCAATGAAGATTATTCAATCTAATTGTTTTGCTCAAAATGAGCCGATGGAGATCACTACTGCCTAGAATTCTGAACTCTCACCTGATTAGGTATCTTCTTATACTACGCCACTCTGGGGGCAAAGTGTATGATAAGTTTGGGGAGTGGTGTAACTAGGTGAGGAAGGTATAACTTAGTTTTAACACTTTTTGTTTCATTTAATTAGTTTTTAGTTTTCTTATAAAAATTCAAAAATTTTCAAACATCATTGTGTATAAGAGGTAACCACTTTATTCTTAAATTGGGGATGCTTCTACGTATTTTGATGCTTAGAATGCTTTCCAACATTCCTGAACCTGGCTCTAGTTGTTCTCAAGCTATCTTTAACATCTCCTTGCATGAGAAATAAGTTAGGTCACCTATTTATTATATCAAGAGACAAATGATCATGTTCGTATGCCAGTCTCATGTCAAGAAGTGCATCTAATATATGATGACCAGAGGCCCTGAAAATGCCATTGGTAATATAGAAAATCCTTGATCTAGCCACTAAATTGATTAGCCTTTATTCACACTCATGTTCGTTCAAATAAGTACACCCCTAGACAAGGAAAGAGTATCACATTCCCTGCTCCATAAAAGGCCATAGGCTATGGAAAATCCAAAAAGGGAGGATTAAAGCACAACATGAGAGTTGTGCCTTGCATAGAAGGCAAATGTATTATCCAATTAGTGTATTGTTGGGCTCAAGAATGCCAATATGTCATCCTTGGTAGTGATACTAAAGGCTTAATAGTATACACCTTTGACATATGATGATTGTCATCAAATCTATAGAATGTAGGAAAGTGGTATGTGGGATGTGAAATCACTCTTCTAAAGCCAATTCTCTTGGTCTACATTGATTTCTAGGTTCATATACAAACATATAGTTGAATGACCTAAATAAGTACAAGGATATCCATCAACCTTATCCTATCCATACACTATCTACTGCTTTGGAAAATAAAAGATGGAAGTGATACCTCTTCTCATTTTAAAGCAGAGGAGGCATATGCACCATGCCCATGCCATCATGCTTTCTTGGGTTGCATTTATCCAATTCCCAGTAGATATAAAACACTTATCATGACTTAGTATAAAAAGACATACAAAACCATGGAGAAAATAAATGTTCAATTGCCTAGCCGGGCATGTGCTGATACACTAGATAAGATTGGGATTCGACAATTTGTGGAATATATGCTACTCTATTCCTTACTTCTCACCTTATCTTTCTGCATTTTCCATATCTATATAGGTCTAACCTTGCATTTTTTAGCTACATATAAAAAGGTAAAATAAAAAATAAATGAATACAATTACAAATTCCACATGTTTGGTGAGGAGCATGAATTAAAGGATAAGGAACTTGTAGCCATCCCATAAGACATTGATTTTGAATGGTTGGATAAAAATTGATGACAACAACCATTGCCACCTAAATAAGAAGTATGTTGAGAACACATTTTTGGAGGAGATCTTTGTCCATGCCCCCTCCTTCAAGAATGGTCTGAATGTCTCTTGTATTAATAATCTTATGATCACCTACATATACGGCACATCCTATTGACCATATACAATAGGAGCAGCATGTAGGGATGGTCACAAATGTTGACTTATACTACCTATGGTGCATATTAATGAAGAATCCTACAACTAGGGCAGCCTACATATTGAGAACCTTCACTCATTCTCATGTGGGAAATGAGATTACCATTCACATAAGGTAGGATAGTCACTGCCATTGTCTCTTATTTATGTTATACTCACATTACCAAAAAAGCAGTGACAATAAGAGGATACATGATTGAAATGAAGTATTTGCAGGCTTCTACCTTCATATAAGAATTTCTAGAATAGGGAATTTACCTCTTGCTATTCAAGGATATTTTATAACAACTTGATCTCCCTACTCATGCCCAATGCACTGTAGGAAATTTGACTTATAAACTCATTGTTTTGACGTCACAGATACATTCCTACTTTCCCAAGCATACACCAATCATCTAGTGGAAAATTAGATCCTTTTTCTGGAAGATGCAATTCTATATATAGGCAAATGACAAGGATATAAGCCCTTCCACAATCCATACTAACTGTCACACCAAGTAGTGGATGTCTAGAGGCACAACAACCGCTACTCCCTATGGGCCCTATCATTTTGGCATGATGCACACCATGGGCCACATCAAGGATATTCAAATCGACATGGAGCAAGAATAGAAGAACAAGGGACATAATATCAACCACATGCATACTAGTTGCACAAGCATTAACATGACTAACATTCTCCTTATCTATCATATCATTAGTTGGCCGAGACATGTACTTCTATGGACTCATCTTATGGGGAATGTTACTATGCATAAGGGCTATCTCTAGAGGACCACTCTACTCCACCATGATGGGATGATAAGAAAGGTGTGCAATAGTTTCATATCACACCAAATTACTCATAATATCCTCAATAGACATCGCCTCACTACAAACAAGAGCCACATCCAGATGACAATCACGATATATGGTGGCCGCATTAGTTAGTTTGTTCTTCTTCATTCTCAGTTTAAAGTTTTATTAAGGATAAGTAGATTTTTAAGATCAAAGTGGAGGGTGGGTGGAACTTACTTCTATCCATCCATGCCTATATATTTTTTCCTCTCTTGATACCTCTATTTTACAATCACAAGTCATATATTCATTGCATTGATAGAATAATTCATGCATTTAGCATAAATTCATAATTTTTTGTCAATTTTTAGGATTAATCAAGCCATTTCCTAGCCAACTTAGATTCATTTGCTCATTTTGCATTTAAGCATTTTCATTCATATTTGAAACATAACCCCTTTAAATGATTTAGTATTTGTTATGACCTTCATAAAGAATAATCAACGATGCTTAGAACTCACCCAATGTAGAAGGTGAACTCAATTGACATGCCCCAGGGAAATTATGGCCATTACAATGGGACCGTGAGGGATCAAATGTAAAATTTTCTCCTATAAAATAGTGCATAATATATGTGGGATTATCATTTATCCATTGATTTTTGCATTTATTTGGATTAACTAGATTTTAAAATTAACCCAACCTGCTAGAAAATCATTTGAATGAGATTTAATTTTCCCCAGTCCCTTGTATACACTTATTCCTCCATTTTCTTACCCTACATCGACTAAAAGAAACAAAAAGACAAAAATATGTGGCAAATCATAAGTAGTTATCTTGACCAAGGTAGTAAAGTATACTAAAGTGCTAGAGAAAGAGGCTGAGATCATCTTACAAGGACAAGAAGGATGAATTTTGTGGTGGTTGTCAATATTCCTACACTCTGATGACAAATACAACCACAACATAGACTTAGAGTGTTAGGAATCATGGAGGAAAAAAATGTTGAAGAAAAAAAAAAATCCACATTTTCTACAAGTAGATCTCGTCAACAATGGTGTATCCGGAAGGAGGGTTCGTGAGGTATACCTTGTCATGGAGCAAATCCAATGACAATCTCCTCAAGTTGTGATGTGAGTCACTCACGGTGGTGCATGGACGGTCCTCAAAGACATCCTCTAAGCATAATAACATGATGCATGCATCTCTACACAGTCCACATAGATGGACAAAAACTCCTTGTTGTGCTGCATGAGCTTATGGGAAGGAGAATCCTCTTTGTTAGCAACATGCTAGCGTTATGGTCATTCTCCTACTCTCTCTCATGGATAATGACAACTAGGGTTCATATAAAAGAGAGTGAGTCATGTGACCATGTTGTCGTGCCCCTTTAAATAGTGAGAGGTGAGGAGGCAATGCTACTAAAATCCTAGGAAATGAAAAGGCAATGCTTGTATTTAAAGAAGTTGCTCCTGGATAGGATAGTAGTTAATTAGAACACAATGGAATTATGTCATTAATTAATTGGAAGAAAAATAAAATTAACTAATAAATTGATTAATGATTAACTAATCACATTGATTGATTATCTAAACATTAGTCACCCAATAGGCGACTCCAACCAATCACTTGAGATTATCGAGTCGAATCATCATATGAGTTGATAATTATATATACAAATAATTATCTTAAACCTTTTAGCTGATTTTCTTGGATTTTATTCTGTATTATTTAATTGATTACCTAAAACGTGTTAGTAATAAATATAGCTTGGAATATTTCCAATTATGTCCACTATTATACTCCTATTCCAGTGCATCCTATGTGTGTGACCCTATACGTTCCACATTGTGTTAGTAGTGATGTCCATAGTCAAATTATGACCTCAATTTAATGATTGGTATCTAGACAAACTTCATAGCCACCCAAGTAATTTTTGAAGTTGGAGAACAACTTTAAACTAGTATCATGACAAGTGTTACAACAATTCTATAATCCATTTGTCTCCGATATCCATATTGAATCCAAGGCATAGAAACATCATCCTCTTGATGTTCAATCTTTGTTTCTTGATCTAGAATAGACTATTAGAGATACGCATAACTCATTATCATATATTGACTCACATGATCATGGCCACACATTTCGTAGACTCAATCATCAAGTTTCTAGGATATCACTCCAATGGGAGATACAAATTCCATCTACCTCCCTCATAGTAATCCACGTGTCACAATGCACCTAAGCACTACTTGTATAGAAACCCTTATTTTAGGCCACATTGAGTAGTGTTAAAGCACACCAAAATACATGTGATAAATGTAGTGAGTTTACGTCTAATGACCACAATCACCACTGTCACATTGAATTATGATTTTGACAAACATTATTGGATTTCATGCATCAAACTAAATGTGGGTATGTCTAGTACACTTGTTCGTAATAAGTACCTATGTGTTTTGATTTGATATCCAATATCATGGCTAATGAGATGTAGTCATCAATCAACACACATACTAGTATTAGTGTATTATTTTTGTTCTAATTTTCACAATAATAACTAACCAAGGATTTAGACAAGAATGACAACTCTTAACATGCACATTATCTCTTATACAAGTCCTCAACCTAAAAAGCACATGTCATTGAGTCATACATTCTTAGGACATTACTATATTTATTCAATTTCCCATATTGAAGTAAACATAATAATTGGAATAGCCTTTATTAATAATCAAGTTAATTACATGAAGTGTCATTACGATCATCATATGATTGGCTCTCAGGGCATATAACCAACAATTTCCAACTTGCACTAGCACCAATAACTCATGAATCGCATGCCAAGTGATCTAGCATGACCATCATGCTTCTACTATGAAAGTTCTTTTTCTAGAGGATCAACTACATTGCTTCTGGTTGGTATTGCATCTCCTCATTCTATGATCTCTCGTATAAGATGGTAACACCATATTATGTGCTTGGAATTATGTGCGATCTAGGTTCCTTATCTTGTGCTATAGCTCCATTGTTGTCACTGTATAACTCTACTTCCTAATAAATAGATGGAACCACTCCTAGTTTGCCAATGCATTTCTTGATCCATACAAATTCCTTTGATGCGTTGGAGGCTACAATGCACTTGAATTATGTTGTGGAATAAATGAATGTCTCTTTCATAGATCTTTTTAGCTTATAGATCTATTGTTGAGGCTAAACACAAAAACTGATTGTGATCGGTAATTATCCTTGTCAATTTGGAAGCTTATGTCGGTGTAACCTTTTACAACCAAATGTTTCTCACCACCGTAATCATGGAACTGATCCTTAGTTCTTATCAAGTACTTAAGGATTTTCTTTATGCCACTCCAATGACCTATACTGGGATCTGACTAGTTCCTACTTATGATGCTCAAAGCATACAAGACATTGAGATGTGTATATAACATTGCATACATGATAGATCCGTTTTTAGATGCATATGGATTCTTACCCATGAATGCCCTTTCTTTAGAAGAATTGGGACACTATTCTCCCGAGAAACTTATTACATGTGACATGGGTAAGTTTCCAATCTTAGAATTTAGCATGCCGAACCTTTTCATCACTTTGTCAATGTATGTACTTTGAATTAGACTAAGAAACCTTTTTTTATCATTATCTATATATATTTATCCCTAGAATATAAGATTATTCTCCTATTTCATTCATAGATAAAATGTTTCACACTAATTCTTTTACCAACTGTGGAGTAGTGATGTCCTTCCCCATCAGAAGTATGTCATCCACATACAATATAAGGAATACAATTATGCTCCCACTAATCTTTTTGCAAACACAAGGTTCATCTTATTTTGAATAAAGCCAAACTATTTGATTGCCTCATCAAAATAGACTCTAGCTTTGAGATTCTTTCTTTAATCCATAGATTGACTATTGTATCTTACATGCCTTTGATGCTTCATATGGAGCGGTAAAAGCTTTGGGTTGTTTCATGTACACATACTCAAGTAAATTTTCGTTAAGGAATGCAATTTTTTCATCCATTTGCTAAATTTCTCATTCATTATAAGCTACAATGGAAAGCATGATCCTAATGGATTTTACCATGGAAAATGATGAAAAAGTTTCATAGTATTCAACACCATGAACTTTCTTAAAACCTTTTGCAACCAATCACTCTTTTTAGGTTTGTACATTACCATACATGTCAATCTTCTTTTTGAAAACCCATTTGCAACCTATGGCTCTTACCCCTTCAGTTGGATCCAACAAGGTCCATAAATTATTGGCATACATGGATACCATCTCTGATATAATGGTTTCAGGTCATTTCTCAAAATATTGTCCTTCAATGGTGTTAGAGTAGGCTGTTGGCTCATCATCATTCATGACCAACATATTACCTTGTTGAATGATGAGAAACCCAAATCTCTATGGCTCAAGGTGTGTCATATTAGACCTTTGAGGTTCTTATGTTACATGAGGGACTAGAGATTCTACAACTGCTTGTGATTCTTCTTGTTCCTTATTTACCTCCATAGTTTCAATGTTTTCTTGTTGACATTGAACTTTTTTTTAGTTTTATTTTCATTCCACTGGTTCATTTGGAAATAAATTCCTTTTCAAGGCATACAATAGTTCTGGAAACAAACACTTTGTTGTCACATGGAAGGTAGAAATAATATCACTTGGTTTCCATAGGATATCCAACTAACACTTATCTTATTTGGGTCAAACGTTTTTAGAAAAATATTTCATGACAAAAGCTTCACATCCCCATATCTTCATAAACACACATTGATACATTTCTGAGTCCATATCTCCTATGGTGTCTTTTAAACTGAGTTTGAAGGTGGGTGATTAAGTGTGAATGTTGTATTTTCTGAAGTATATCCTCAAAAGTAAACTGGAAGATAAAAAAAACTCATCATTGATCTTACCATGTCTAGTATGTTGTGATTCCTTCATTCTGATAATCCATTATGCTGTGGTTTTCGAGGTGGAGTCCATCGGAATGTAATACTACAATCTCTCATAAGGGCTTCAAACTTTTCTCTTAAGTATTCCTCATCTCGATCTAATCAAAGTGCTTTAATACTCTTTCCAATTTGGTTATGTACTTCATCAATGAATTCCTTGAACTTTTCAATGTATTTAGACTTGTGTTTCATTAGATACACATATCCATATTTATTGAGGTCATCATTGAATGGGATGAAGTATTGATAACCAGTATTGGCATTCATTCTAAAAGGTCCACATAAATCAGTACGTATGAGTCCTAATATGTCATTTGCCTTTAAACTTTTACTAGTAAAAGGCTTTTCTCATCATGCCTAATAAACAAGAATTTACATGTCTCTAATTATATAAAACCAAATGAGTCTAGATATCCATCTTTATAGAGTTGAGAAATGCACTTTTCATTTATAAGGCCTAAACGACAATGCCATTGATAGGTTTTGTTTGAGTCATCTAGTTTAAGATTATTAGTATTTAAATGATACACACTTGTCTCAGATCTGATAACTAAAGACCATAAGACATAGAGACAGTTCCATGAAAGATCTAATGTTTATAAATAGAACATCGACCATGCTCAATATGAAATTTAAATCCATTGACATGAAATACAAACAATGTCCCTATTTATGGAATATACATAATAGCAGTTCTCTAACTCTATTACAAGTCCACTTGGTATAGAAAAATAGAAGGTTCCTACAATAGGCCACAATTCTTTCTCCGTTTGCAACACATAGCTCCAACCCCCCTTCAAGGGTCTACTTTATTCTAGATCCTACATATTTGAACATATGTAAGATCCATATTGAATATATAATACCTTTAATGATTAACTAGAAAAATTTATAAAATATCATAACTACTTGAAGTGGAGATCTCTATCCCCTAATTCTTGTTCTCCAACTCCTCTAATTAGAGAGGGAAATTCCTTTTCTAGTGTCCAAGTTAGTTATAGTGGTTTCAATTTCCTTATGTACTCACTCCATGTGTTGCTTTAGGTGTAGAAGATTTAGACTTTTGGCTAGATTTAGAACCTTTCTTTAATTTGCCTTTTCCCTAGGGTTTTCTATTTCCTTTGTTGACTATCAACACATATTTGGGTTTGTCTTTATTATTTTGTGCCTTAGCGGTTTGGAACATTCCATGAAACTTTATCTATGACTTGAGAAAGTTGTTCATTTTATAGTTGATGACAAACTAGCTGTATGATTTTGGAAAAAGTTACACGATTACATTCGTGGCTATCTCTTGACAAACCTTTCTAGATTTTCCACATATCCAATTAACTTGAGCACATGGGGCCCAATTGGATCACCCATTTCCATGTTCCACTTACAAAATGCCTTGGAAATATCATACATCTCTTGTCTTGCCTATTCTTGATACATATTACAGAGATTTCTGACCATCTCTATAAATCCCATGTTCTCATGTTGCTTCTAAAGCTCATGGTTCATGGAGCATAACATGAGGCATTTGATGTCTCTTGTGTCATTAGCATGCTTACAAAAATCATCTTGTTCCATCCTAGGCGCATTAAGAGTTGGATCCTCTAGTGTTGGCATGTCCAAGACATAAAGATTATGCACTTGAGTGAGAATAATTATTTAGAGTGCTAAAAAATTGCAGAAGTTATTCCTATTAAGTTTTTCCATCCAAATGACCAAACGCAATGAAAAGTTGTTGTTGTTTCCATTTGATGTATAAGGAAAATGGTTGCATAAGTCAATATGTTGTATATGGTCTTGTCAAAATTAGTTTGGCCTTTAATAAAAATTGATCTCCAAATGTTTTACTTAAAATTAATAGCCCCCATTATTAAATTTTGGAGGATTGCAACAAATAATATTCTAGTCGGTTAAGATCCATATTTCATCAATTCGTGAGTTAGCTTTAGTTGATCACACACAATTTGATTATTTAGGAAGGCAACACTTTCCAATAGCATATAGTAGAACTCTTAAGAGTTGGATGCACAAACCTTTATCATGTCTCATCTATATACATTTAGGTACTAAATCCTATTGAGATCACATATTTAAGCACAACCCGAAGGACAAAACTATAAAACATGCATCCTACTTTGGCAAGCCCACATATCATTCTCACACTTCCCCATGATAGACAAAACACCACATTTTGGCATTCCCACACATAGTAGATCGAGGTTTCCATGTGTGTTTCACAACAAAAGCATTTTAGGCTTAATATTTACTTGAGGGATTTTATTTATATACATATACATATCCAAGAACCACTTACTTATAATATGTATAATATACACTTTATATCAACAATCAAAATCCACATATATACGAATGTTGGTTATGGCCATATTAGTATAGTCCTGTTGAGCCACAAATGATTAATTTCCACCTTTGGTCTTTTGTATCTTATGCAACATCAACATGTGAACTCCCATGTGAACTTGCATCTGATCAACATCATAGTGAACAGATCCATGGACACTCCTTGGATTTGGATCTTCAAGCTAGCTCACCATTCCAAGTCCTTCAAAAATACATCATTCTATCTAATATTACATGATATGAAAAGGAGAACCATGAGTTATATTTGAGGAGAGTTTGAGGGAATATAATCAATTATATTGATAAAGAAAAGATGACAATCAACATGCAACACTTACACAAAAAGATTGATGCACAACCATTTACATCCAAATAAAACATGCACAAAAGGGGTCCTAGGCCATAACCACACATACATACACCAAATTGAACATATTTTTAAGGATACATGTATGATTTTATAGATATAGCTATCATATACATATTAAATATTGTTACCTTTTTAATGGAGGGCGTTCCCCATTATAATTGTTTTACTAACATGCAAACAATATGGGGTATAGAGGGCAGTGCCCTATGCAGGGTCTCCAAGGCAACACCCCTAAATTGGTCTACAAATTTTACTTTTGTGCACTAGAAAAATAAAATTTTCCCATAGTCGGCTCCATCCGTCTTGTTAATAAATATAGACATGCAACATATGTGGAAATTAGTAAGATTCGCACATTAATCATTTACATTTCACATCGTATAAAACCAAAAAAAATGATATCTACAAATCTAAACATCAAATTAATCAAAATGCATCAATTTTGATGTGACCCCGATACTACTATTAGGAATCATGGAGGTGACAAGTGGAACAAAAAAAGTCTCCACATTTCCTACAAGAACAAATTGAGAAACATTTTCTACAAGCAGATGTAATTCACAATAGTGTATCTACAAGGAGGGTGCACGAGATATTCCTTGTCATGAAGAAATTTCAATGATGTTATTCTCACCTGGTGGTGTGCATCTCTCAAAGAGGTGCATGGACGGTCCTCAAAGATGTCCTTCAAACACAGTCTCATGATGCCTACATCCTTACATAGTCCACAGAGATGCACAAGAACTCCTCGTCATATTGATTGAGCCGGAGGGAAGGATCAACCTCTTCTTTAGATCATGCAAGTGTTATGGTCATTCTCCTTCTCTCTCTCATTGTTAATGATGGTTAGAGTTCACATACAAGAGAGTTTGTCTGTTACCAGAATGCCATGCCCCTTTAAATATGAGAGGCAAGGAGGAAGAGTTTTCAAAAAGTTAGCAAGTGCATTTAATGAATCCCACACGTAAACAAACAAACAATCAATTAGAACATTATGGAATTATGCCATTAAATAATGGATCAATAAATCAAATTAATTGATCTATTACTTATTGATCAATTAATCATATTAATTTATTATCTATTTTTCAGTTACCAAATTGGTAACTCCAACCAACTGCTCGGGTTAGCAGGTCAACTCATCATATGAATTTTTTTAGATCTAATCAATCATCTTAAACATTTTAGCCAATTGTCTTGGATTTTATTCCAATACTGTTCAGTTGATTATGTAAACATTTTATTAATCAATATAACTTGGAGCATTTCTGATCATGTCAAAAATTGTATGCCTACCAGTGCATCGTATGCGTGTGACCCTATAGGTTCTACCTTACATTGGTAGTGATGTCCACTATCAAATTATGACCTCTCAGATAATGATTGGTATCTAGAAAGACTTTATCACCACCCAAGTAATTGGAAAAGTTGGAGAATAATTTTAACCTAGTTTCACGATAGGTGTTACAATGATTTTATAATGCCTTTGTCTTTAATATCCAGATTGAATCTGAGGCATAAAAATGTCATTCTCTTAATATTAAATCTTAACTTCTTGATCTAGAGTGCATTATTTGAGATACAGATGACCTCAATATCATATATTGACTCATATGAGCATGGTCATGTATTTAATAGGTTCACTCATCAAGTGTCTAGGATATAACTCCAATGGGTGGGAAAAATTCCATATACATCACTCACGGTAGTCCACACATGTCACAATGCACCTAATCACTATTTGTATAGAAACCCTTATTTAATGTCACTCTACGTAGTGTTAAAGCACAATGAACAACATATGATCACTATAGTGACTTTAGGTTTAAGAACCACAATCACCACTATCACATTGAGGTATCAATCTAACCATCATTATTGGCTTCCATGTATCACACCCAAAGTGGTCCTATCTAGTATACTTGTTCTTAACAAGTACCTATGTGTTTGATTTCATATCTAACATCATGACTAATGAGACATAGTCATCAATAAACCCACATATTAGTATCAACATATTGTTGTTGTCCTAGATTCCACAATAATATCTAACCATAACTTAGACAAGAATAAACACTCTTAACATGCACATGATCTCATATTCATGGATTCCACTTGAAATCACATGTCATTGAGTTATACATTCTCATGATACTATTTTATTTATTCATTATTTCATGTTGAAGCAAACATAACAATTTAAATTGTCTTCATTAATAATCAAATCTATTAAAAGATGTGTCGTTACAATTATCGTATGATTGGGTCTCAAGTCATATAACCAACATAGAGGTTATGTTGCTTCTTCTCTCTCTCTCCCACTTCATGACAAAAATAAGCATGAGTTCTATGATGGAAAGTTTGATACCCAAGAATTAGGTTGAAAATCCTCTTATTCTTTTGGTCCCAGTCCCACTAATCATTACTTGAGTCAGTGACACTTTTATTTACATGAAGAAAACCTAACTAGTTGACTAGGCCTTAGATCTTGAAATTTCTTATGTGTTTGTACACAATGGTAGCAAGTTAGTCTATTGGTTAGATGGAAAAGTTGTTAGTGATGGGATGGTTGTGAATCAGTCAACTGGTTAAGTAGATGAATCAATTTGCTTCTAAACATTGGCTCTAAGGACTTTCCCAGTTGTTCGATCTGGCCATCTTTCCAGTCAACTGGTATGTAATTTGATTCCTTGAGAGGGGCCCTATCTGCTAGAATGGGTTTGTAGTAGATAGGTTGGTATGGATCAATCTTCTCTGTGGATTCTTGGTCATTTTTTATCCAGTCGACTGGGATTGTTAATTAGCCGCTTCAGAAGATGGTAGTTTCACTATAAAATCCATGTTGCGGTGGGGCGGTTGACGTATGAGGTGAGTCGATAAGTTCCCTAGGTGTCTTGGAAAATTCTTGAGGCACAATCTATATGATCGACTAATGGAGAAGTTGATCAAATGGATCTTCTCAAAACTTCATTCTCATTAAAAACCACTTAAGGGTGGTGGGGTAGAAAGTCAACCCTCTCCTCCCTTATTCTTGAGGGAAAATATTTTTGTACTCTACTTGTCAGTCAGTTGGCCCAAATGACCAATTGATTGACTTGCGTTAGCACTCCAAAACTCAGTAACTTCTGTGATTGACCAGTTGACCATGTCATCAGATGAGTCAATGAATGGGAACAATGAAGGACTAGCTTCTACATGTGATTCAGTCGACTGGCAAGCTAGTCAATTCTCTCATTAACTAGTGAAATCCTATTGGATTAGCCAATTTCCAACCAAAAAATTAGTGGAAGGAGTCAATCAATTGACTTGATGCATGGATTATTGTTATAGGTGAGTGAACTAACTAGTAAACCAATCAACCAACTTTCCAAATGTGGATTATGAATGAGTTGGACACATGCTTAGCCAATCAGATAGGTGGCCCAACTAATTAATTGGGCTCTATCATGTATATCTACATAGAGAAACCCATACAATAGTCTACATGCAATAAAAATATGTATAACTTGGATCATAACTACAATGTTGACTGAAAAATATGCAATGCAAGATGAATGAAAACTCATTGTACCAAAGTAAAAAAAAAGAAATTGAATTCTCAAGATGTAAACACCATGTTGCCTCCCAAAAAGTGCCTTGTTTAACATTGTTAACTTGACGTTAGAATCTTAATTTGCAATTAGTTAGCAACATGGAGTGGACAATCAGTTCTCAAGCCAGTGATTGAAAATATCTATTAAATATCTATCCATTTGCCACAATTTTCCTACCTACTCGCTCCACAACACAAAATCAACATGAGGGTACATGTTCTTCACACTGTCTGCTCCAAACCAATGTAAGGAGCTTGCCAAGAAAAATCTTGAGTCTTGAACTGAAAAACAAGCCAGGGTATCTTATTTGTATGTCTTTTCTATATAGTGTTTGTTGTTCCACATATTCGTTCACTCCTTGTATAAATGCACGTTCTCATAAGCAGACAATCAGAGTTCTTAAACTCCCTAAATTTATAACTGCTTATTTTCGCCAGTTGTCTTCAAATCAAAATTTAGCTTCTTAATTGCCCACCATGCCTTTTGCTCGATTTAGATAGAGAGGTGAGACGACATCTCATAAATATAATCTAAATGAAGGGGCGCCTAAGGGTGTCTTGATTGCTATCCTATAGGCCTAAAAACATCATTAAGCTTGTTCATCCAATCCATCCTAGTGTGGTTGGTTGTCTTCCCTAAGATGGGTTTCATTTATTTATTATAAACTTCCACCTACCCACTCATTTGTGGGTGATATGGAGAAGCGCCATGTTTCTTCAGTTAGGCTTCAAAATATGCTCTAGAAAATGGGATCCCCCATATGAGATAATAGTGTAGGAGACTAAAAAATGTAGGAAAATGAATAGATTGGTTACTGTATTTGAATCACAAGAGATAGCAGTGATAGATTCTATGCACTTCAAGACATAGTCCACAACCACCAAAATGTAAGACAAGATTTAGGAAAAGGAGAATGGTCCATCCACCATACCTAATTCTTTTTTGAATTCTTGCCATAAGTTTAATGCCATTTCATACCTCTTGGAGATGTTACCTATTATGTAATGTTGATCAAAACTTAATTGTGAGCATCCTTGAATATTGTCAGGTAGAAGAAACCACATTGGAAAACCTTCAATTTGTCTTGATAGAACTCATGTGACCTCTTGTAGGGCCAAAATGTCATTTATCTAGAATCAAATGCAAATCCTCTTCTAAATGAAATCGAGATAATGACCATCTACACAAATCCATAAAAGATACGACTCATTCCATTAGTACTGCCTAACATCAAGTATATTTTTTTTCTTGGAATTTCCAATGCCTTTTGGATGTAGGACACTTCTAGCAAGATAGTTGACACATATAGAAACCAATGAGTGGTAATGAAAACTTTTATCAACTAGTCATCTAGGTGTGACTCAATGGTGGGGATGGCATGAGCATCATGTATATGGATACAACTCAAGTGGACATCTATCAATTTTTTCTCCCCTTATTGTCTTATTCTTAAAATTTATTTATGTATGAGAAAAATCACCAAACTAATCTAGGGTTTGCGTACTTCTTTGTCAATAGAGCATATGGTAGCATGGTTTGTATAATAATGACTCGTGACCCCAAGAGATATTATATAATTTTTTTTTCAAAAGTAAAGACGATGATGAGAGACTCTGTCTTAATCGTGGAACAATTTCTTTGTTCTTCATCTAAGGTCTTGGAAGAATAGTGTATCATGTGGTGTTTCTTAACAACCCACTATCCCAAGACAACCCTCACAATGTAGTTGTTGAAATCACACATGATCTCAAAAGGAAGAGACCAATCTGGAACCTAAATTATGAATGTGGAAGTCAAAGTAGTCTTAAGATTGTTGAATCTCTTAATGCATTTTACATAGAAGTGAAACTCTACATTTTTCAGAAGAAGATTATGAATTAATTTAGAATTGCACTATAATTAAAAATGACCATTTATAGAAATCCCTTCATAGAAGCACATATAACAAATTAGTTTGCCAAACCTTTCTGGATGGTACAGTCAATAGATCTAAAAAAACTATAAGATGTATATGAAGGAAAAATAAAGTTCCATTTGGTTATGCATTAAAGGATCCATAGAAGATCTATAGAATTAGTAAGTACTCTGAAGGTATCAGAAGAAAAAGGCTAAAAAATAATGATGATTTTCCATACAAGATGATCTGTACTTATGTGCCTTTTGTGCAACAACGTCACAAGCTACCTCACCTACTTTGAAGTTGCTTGAAAGAACACCTATCAGAGAGAGACTTTGGCGGGGTCAAGACATGTGTACTTGCCATCTGTCTAATGAAATGGTAGGATACTAATAGGATGTTAGGAGTGGAGACCATCTGGTAGTCTTCCAATGAATGACACAAGATCTTCCTTTAGATCCTTTAATACAACTTGAGAGACAAGGACAGAAGAATATCACGAACTACAATATGTCAAAAGTTATATCTAGGTCTTTTGAGTAATGCAAACCATGATCACCATAGTCATGAGGTTTGCAATGTTACAAATCTATCAATAATGATCACCTGGGTACAAGAGAATCATGAGATGATATTGAAACATAGCTCGATACTCTATAGGTGACGTGAACCAACCAAGACCATCAATAGGAATGAGAAATAAGAATTCTTGTGCATGGCAGGCTTAGAGAGAAACTAGGATATGTAGTTGTCACTGGGAGAGGCCACTTGTAGTGAACTTCTAGAGGACAGTTTTGTAGTAAGGTGTCAACTAAAAGAGAAGGGTTATTTGGGGTCATAGAAGGTGGAGTTGATAATATGGAACAACAAAAAATGACAAGATATTGCATATGGTGGAATGTGTGGTAATGAAGCAAGCCTTGTAGGAACCCAAGCTCTCACAAGATATGTCTTGGAGCTTCTGAGTGTGGATATAAAAGGAAACATATGGGAAGTTCTTGACATAATGTGTAGATTTGATGCCCAAAAATCCAAGGTTCATCAGAAGCATGGGAAAGCACCACTACAAATTACCAAAACCTAGTCCATCACCAACCACCTTTGTATTCTAGACATCAATTCAGCTCAATATTGATATCATTTGAGGAATAAAAAAATCACTATGGATATTGAATCAAATCCAAGCGATCCATCATTGTAAGAGTTTTTTTCCACTTGTTCCTTATGAAGCTCCATGGAAAAACCAAGACCCATAGAAACACATGCTCCTAAAATCTTCACTCCATGCCTAGGATGTGATATGTTAGCACAAAACATATCAAACTCTGGGTATTTCATGAGGTAATATGAAGGCCAAAAGATCTCCATATTCTAAATATTTATTTGAAGACCAAAGTTTGGGCCTCATGACTGGATAATAGACAAAACCTTTGAGACTTTGGAAATGTCACAAATGAGGGTTCCATCATCAAGATGAAAAGAAAGAAGGTCGATGTGACATTCATCCTATAATTGCAGGTTAAGGGAATGAAGAGACAACAAAAAAGGAGGGGACCCAACAAATCACCTTGTTGGCCACCAACTGTGGAGAGAAGAGGCTCACTCTGATCCATGTAAGAGCATATGGGGAGCTATAACTTAATTCAACCCAACATGCAATAGCTGGGCAATGAAGACAAACCTCTTGAACTATGATGCATCTTTCAACCATGTTGATTGCACTAGTGAAGTCTTCAAGGGCCATATCGATAGTGGTACTATGTTGTTGGTCATGGACAGTATGAGTGAAACATGTATAAAGGCTTCAACACCCCTAGACGTGCTGACACCAAATTGATGATCCTTAAGATAAGGTACAACATCTGACTAGACACCCTTCGTTGCAACTTTGGACATAAGGAAACACCATATAGTACCAACTGCTATATGTTGAATCCCATTGTTCAAGTTTGGAAGCAGATTCAGAGGGGACCTAAAGACATAGGGTGATAGGGACACAAGACAACGACCAAAAAGAAAAATGTTGACCAAAATTGAGGCATAATTCAAAAATTCATCTTCCACAACTACAACCACACCACACACAAAGAGAAGAAGGTGTTGTGATAAGATGTCATTAAGTTCACAAGTGTTCCCTTTCTAGAGGAATAAGATTACCTTCTTAACCATAGTACATAAAGTGAAAAAGGGAGAGAAAGAAATATCTGAAACGTGATGCACGATAAGAGGTAAGAGTTGAGGGTGTTTATATTTCAGCTCCATGTAAGTAGTGGAGTTAGAGAAGGAACTACCACTCAAGGAGAGAATTTAGTTGGTAGCAGAAAATTGGCCATCCTCAATATTTGAATTGGCCTAAGAAATGCCATCTTCAAATATTATTCATTCTCAAAATGACATTGGTGGGCCATGATCTGAGGGAGAATTTGTTGGATACCGTCAAGTCATGTATTTAAAGTTTATAGGATTCAAATAAGAACTTGTTCACACATAAAACTAAGCATTTATGGAGCAAAGTAGTCACTTGCCATAGGATGGCATGTAGAGTGTCAACAAAGGGAATAATACAAAGAAGAGGGATGATCTTTACCATAGGGATACCCACAAAGATAGAATCAATAAGATTCACATTGAGATGGAGATGATTCACATGAATCAGTGCAAGTCAATAAGTTGACATGCCATCAAGGTACAAGGAACATTAGTTGGAAAGCCAAGCTTGATGGGGGTGGGAAAGGCAACCATAACATCAACTGGGTACTATCTTAGATGGTGAAGTAGAGTGGTAGTAGAATTAAGGCCTTCATAAGCATGTTGTGAGCATCCTTGGATCAAGGTTGGGTGCAAGACATAAGTCACACATCTGCCATTTGCAATTATGAGAGCAGTGACCAACACCTCCCAAACGTCACTATATTCCAACATCTTATAGATGTACCCAACTTGAGTCGATGAAGACAAATGAATGGCTCGAAGATGATCAGGAAAATACCTAGAATAAAGGGTTTACCACGACATGTGTGGAAACTCTTGAAGGGGAATGTGATGTGGGCACATGTGTTGATTGACTTCACATCAACTATTAAGGAACTTGCTAGTGTTGAAGCTTCCTAATATTTTTGTTATTGTTGATGATGGTGAATGGATGTGGATGAGGAGGAAGTAATAGATAACAACACCATTAATTGTCATTAGATAAAGAGAGGAACCATCATTAATTATGAAAGGATAAAGAAGAGGAAATCGAAGAGGAGACCAAAGGACATGGAAGAGGAGGACACACAAGGACATGGAAGAGGAGGAGACCAAAGGATAAAAATTATTAAAAAAATAATATAAAACAATCTAAATTTCAGTAGTTTTGTCACTAAATGAAAATGGAGAATTCTCAAATGAATTTTCCATAGAACCTCGTATGACATTGGAAGGCCTAGACTTCTTTGACCATACATGTGATGACCTAAACATTGGTAGTTTACATTTAGTAATTAGAAATTATAAAATGTTATGTTGAGGAAGAACATAAGTTTATTCATGAGGAATTAAAGTAAGGGTGAAATGGTATGACTATTAATGATTTTGAGCTTTGTACTAAGGTTGAATATTTAATCTAATAAAAAGGAATAATATTAGGCTTCTTTTACAAATATAATGAGAAACAACTTCAATTGAGGTGATTATGTTTAATGAAGCCTTAAATGTGAAATTGGAATGTCATGAAGCTTTTGGATTCATTAGAAGACCTTGGTTTCAACCATGGTCTCCGTAATTCAATTAAGGCAAAAAATGGACTATTTTGAGTTTATGAATACGTCCTTGGGGTACATATTGAGATATCAATATCTCATGCACAAAATAAATACCATAAAGATAGTTAATGTTTGATAAATGGATTTAGAAATAATTGACAAAATTTTGAGAGATTCTAAGTTTTTAGTAACCTATTTAGTTTTTTTTTTCTTCTATAAAGACTGGAGGTATTTTATTCAACCCACACTCCTCTTGCAGGCATTAGACTAGTGTTTACAACATTGTCAGCTATGAAATGAAACTTGGTAGGACTCCTACCATTACAGAGGGGATAGGGGATAGATTGACCCACGGGGTCGATAGGAGGTTCCGTATAGGTACGACCATCCTTATAGTTTTTAAGATGGTGTTTGGACAAAGTGTCTGCCAACATGTTATGTTCTTCCAGGAGATAGACAATATGTAACTCTGGTTTCTCATTGAGCATATCTTGGATGGACTGGACCCAATTGGTGAAGGATGGGAAGGTCTCTGGTGTACCCTCAATTGCTTTGATTGCTTTAGAGCTATCAGTGATGATAGCTGCTGGTCCCACACTGGTTGCAGTTTATAATCTGAGAGCAAACTCTATTGCCTGTAACTCAGCGTCTGTAACAGACTCCACCTGGATGCGCATGGCCGATCCTCCTTGCCATAATCTGTTCTCTTTTAGGACTACTATCCTGATGGCCGCCTCCTTTCCTTTGACTGCATCGTCAGCATATACCATCATGTGTCCGTTTGGCACTCCGATTTTCTCATATGCGACAACCTGGTCCTGGTTTTTAGCATAAATATTTCTGCGTCTTCATTTTGATATGTTGGTGCAGAGGTTATCGATTTGAACCATCTGTCTAGCAGTACTAACTTGGACATTATCGAACACCATGATGTTCCTTGCCTTCCAAATGATCCAGCAGGTTACTATAAAATGGGCAGTGTCTTCCTCCTTCCCTTGTAGATGATTTGTGAGCCACTGTTGAACAGAGGGATGGGTCAGGTTGTTCTTGTTGTTGTGGTTTGCTTTGATCCAAACATCTCTCGCATATGGGAAACTACATAGGGCATGAAGAGTGTCTTCCACTTGTCCCTCGCATCTAGGGCAGATGGCACAGTCAGTGAACTTCCTTTACTTGCATCTCCCATTAGTCATGATTCCTTCATGGGCTACTGTCTAGATGAACACCTTGATTTTACTAGGTATATGCAGTTTCCAAATAGCTGGCCAAATGTTGTTGACAGGATACTGGAATTCATCATGGATTAGATCATACACAGCTGCTATGGTAAATTTTCCGCTCTCGTCGTACAACCAGCTCCATGTATCTTCACCTTTGCTCCCGTCCGGGACAGGCAGATCTATGATGCGATTGACATAGTGATCTGGGAGATATTGGAGTAGGAACTCTCTATCCCAGTTCCCCTCCAGGTTATGTAGGCATCCAAGAGTGAGGTCTATCACTTCACTGGGAATAGCCGTTGTGTAGTAATCTTGCAGCTTTCTATAGCCTGGAGCCTAATAATCCGTCCACACTAGGGTGGAGTCCCCATTCCTTATAATTTTAATGTAGTTATTCTTGATGAAGGATAGACCCGACTGAACACTTCTCTAGAAAAGTGTAGCTCTGCCACGAGAGCTTTTCTTTGTCTTCTTATATTTTTGGATTCATTCCCTTGACCCAAAGGGAGTTCTTATTGTGAAGTAGTTTCCATGAGTTCTTCCAAATTAAAGATTTGTTCCAGTCCGCCATGCTTTTAATACCTAGGCCACCATTGTTTGTGCTGGTACAAACTTTCTTCCATGCAACCAAGGATACTGGGTTGGCCTTTTGACCGCCCCCCAAATGAATTTCCAGATAATCCTGTCAAGTTTAGTACATATGGATTTTGGGAGAATGGCTGTTTGCATGACATAGGTAGGTAGAGAGGTCAGTACTGATCTAACCAAACATATCCGCCCTGCTAAGGAGAGAGTTCTTGCTGTCCAGCCGTTAACTCTTGCCTCCATAGTGTTCGTGAGGAAGGAGTAGGTTTTCTTGTTAACCCTTTTATGTAGCAGCGGAACACCCAAGTATTTACTGAGATCATCCGTTTCTATGATCCTGCTGGCCCTGCAGATTGCTACCCTGGTTGCTCTAATGACAGAAGTGGCGAAATAAATTTTAGATTTGTCGATTGAAATCTTTTTCCCCAAAGCTTCTTCAAACATTACAAAACATTGGTTGATGGTAGAGATCTTTTCTATAGATTCTTTTGTGAAGATGACTATGTCATCAGTAAAACAAATATGGGATATGTGCGGACCTTGTCGGGAGAGCTTAATGGGAGTCCATTTCTTGGCTTCGACATTTTGGTTGATAAGTTGAGTTTGACGTTCCATGCAGATAGTGGGTCTCCCTGTTGGAGGCCTCTAGTCTTCTTGAAAGCAGGAAGTAAGCCCCCATTAAAGATGATGTTCATGCTTCCTGAAGATAGGGACTTTAGGATATAATAATTAATATTAGGCGGCCATGTCATCTAGTTGAGCGTGTGCTCTATGAATTTCCAAGACATTCTGTCATAGGCCTTCGAGAGGTCAACCTTTATGGCCATGTAAGGTGCACTAGATTTACGCCTTAGATTGTGAATGATCTCCTGGACAATGATAATGTTGTCGGATATGCATCTGCCAGGAATGAAACTGGAATGTTGTTGCGACACCCATTTAGGCATGTATTTCTTTACTCTTCTTGCGACGACTTTTGATGCCAATTTAAGGCATACGTTGTTCAGTGTAATGGGTCTAAGATGATTGCAGTTGGTAGGATGGTTTACTTTTGGTATCAGTACAATTCTCTTGTCTGCTATCGTATCTGGAATGTCATTGCCATTAAGCATACTTCTAATGGTTAGAAGGATGCTATTTCTGATACACTTCCAATTTGATTTGATGAAATGCATGTCTGTGCCATCGGGACCTGCTGCTTTGAAGGGGTCTGCTTCCTTAATGATTTGCCAGATTTCTTTCTCAGTTGGTGCGGCTCTGAGGTTTTTGATCTGCCTCGTTTGCAGATTCTAGTATCTTTTCGGGATATTATCCAAAGCCGCTGCTATTGGCGGGTGGCTTTCTGTAAACATTTCTTCAAAATACGTTGACACTAGATTCTTGAGATCAGCTTCGCTCGTCAGCCAATGACCTTGATCATTTCGTAGGCTCCTGATATTATTAATTCTCCTTCTATTGTTGACATACGTATGGTAAAATCTGGTATTGTTGTCCCCCTCAACAAGCCAGTTGAGATGACTCTTTTGCTTCCAATATTCCTCCTCTCTCGCAAGGAGTTCTTCCAACTTACTGTCAAGCATCAGGCACTCTCGATATGCCTCCTCAGTATATTGTGTCTCCAGTGTGTGTTGCAGGTGAGCTATCTTGGTGAAGATTCGTTGCTTGGCCTTGTTGTGGAGTCGTCTGGTGTTGGTATCCCATTTAGATAAATGGGGTTGTGCTTGATGAAGCACATCATGGAACTGAATATTGGGGTTCCAGTGAAGTTCAAGTAAGTTACAAAAATATGGATCTTTGTTCCATGATGCTCGAGTCTTGAACCTTACTTGTTGTGTCGGGGCAACAACATTCAACATAGCTATTGGGTTGTGGTTTGAACCAAAATGAGTAAGATTCTCACAGATGAAGTTTGGGTACTTCTGTATCCATTCCCTGTTAGCCAAAGCTTTATCGAGTCTTTCATGTAGGAGTCCTTTCTTGTAAGTAAATACGTAGCCTGTGCTACTGATGTCGGTGAGACCAGCTTGGAGAATGGCATTGCTAAACCATGCTGCTTCAGATATATTGAATCTGTTGCTGCCTAGCTTCTCATTAGGATTAAGCATGCAATTGTAATCTCCCAGAGATATTCAAGGCATGTTGATAGACTGACTCAACCGGATCAAGTGTTCCCAGAGTATAGGCCTTCCCCCAGGATTAGGTGAAGCATGTACGAAGGTACAAAACATATTCCCATCTATGCAACAGTGAATGAAATATTTGTGACTTTGAAGGATCTGTACATCACATTCATCTTCATTCCAGAGAAGCCAAATCCCACCAAAGAAACCATTGGCCTCTACTCGATGGGAACTCGAAAAACCAATGTCTTTAATAGTAGTTTGCGCCTCTTTACTTGATATCTGAGGTTCAAGTATGGAAACAAGTTTTACTTTGTGTTTAGTCATTAGGTGTTTGAGGAATTGTTTGGCTTTCTTCTTGCCAGCTCCTCTAATATTCCAGGCGATTGAATTAATGATGAGGCTAAAGGAGTGTTTATTTGGAGCATGATGCACCTCTTTCACTAATGTCAGAAGCTCTTCTCGTTCTATTTCTTGTCACATATGGACTGTGTGGGCTGCCTGTGCCCTGTTGGATCTCGTTTTCTTTGGCTTTCCTACCGGTCATTGCTAGTGTCTTCGACCCTTCCCTGGTTTTACCTCTTTCTGTAATGGCTGCGCCTTCATCATAAGTGTTAGGTATCTCAGTGTTCTGCTCGGCGAATGCGTCAACTGGTCTGCCGAAGATGACCTCATTGCCCACAGGTTTAACAACTGTGTGATTGGAAACAATGTTAATTGGAGGTGATGTTTCTTGCCTGGGTTTCCCTTCGTCTATCACATGTGGAGCCTCTGTGTTTTTATTCGATGATACATCCTCATCCTCATTCCTTCGCTATTTTTTCCTCCAGATTTTTGGTCCTCGGTTGTCCTCTGGGATAGTGCACTCTGGTTGGTCCTCAATCGTACCCTGTTCGGCCATGTTAACTTCGTCTTCATCCCCGTCAAGAGCTTGGAACTTATTTCCTGCACCTATTGTCTGGTTTTTCTTCTGGTGTTCTTTGTTGCATTGTGGTCTTCGGGCCATGACGTTTTTACCATAATAGACTTTCCACTTCTCTTCCTCCATCCATCTGACACCCGCATCATCCTCGGATGGGCCAATATCCAGTTTTGCAGGTTCCTTCTCGGATCCATTACAGTCTGTCGCTTTGTGTCCAAGCTTCCCAGACTTGAGGCACATGTTCGGCAATGATTCATATTCAATTTTGTACTCACATCCGTTGATCAGGATTGATGGTTGGATGGGTTTGGATACTTCAATTTCGACTGCCAGCCTCACAAACCTGCTTCTCGTACAGTTGGTTGAGTGATCATCGACTCTCACCAATCGCCCCACAACTTCACCTATTTTCTGAAACATTTCTTGATTGTAGTAATGGATTGGGAGTCCAATGACTTGAATCCATGTAACAAGGTGGCTCGGGAGTCCCTTGGACAGTTCGAAGTACCCGTCCCATGGCCATACGGCAAGGCAGCTACCGAACAGGGACCGCAGTCCCCTAGTTAGGACATTTTCCTGGTCCAATCTGTTGTAGAATTGCACTACGTAGTGCTATTCAATGAGCTCGTAAAGTTCAAACTGACCCATCGGTTTCCAGAGCAGCTTTAGCCTCTCTTCTATGGTTAGGAACCCCACATGTCTATCAATGAGCTTGACAATGACTACGTATTTGAAGGGTTTGCTCATAATCTCTTCGACTTCTGGGGCTACGTAGATTTCAGGGAATCCTCTCTCGCATATGAGTTCGATATCTTTAGGGTTTACGATTTCCTTCGGTTCATCCTTGATGAAGAAGGGATTTGTTGCTACGCCACCGCCATTGCCTGTCATGGCTTGTTTGAAAGACTTCATCTTGGCTAGTGGCACATCGTCCAGTGGAGAGTAATGATCATCAATGTGTGTGCTCTGGTCCACATCCATCTGGTTCGTTTGATCTGTCTATTCATTAGGGTTTCCCCCTCACATCCCCTTGTACGTGAGGTTGATGCCAACACTCTGTAGACTCTCCCAACCTACCGATCTGGTCGGGTTTGTGCTTGGGCCAGATCTAGGATCCTTGGATGTTGTCCCACCGCCATCATCTTCTAGTGTTATTCGTAGTTCGCTTGTTGCACCGCCGCCCCCCGTGTTCCCTTCGCTTGCCGCCGTCTCTCCCACTCACATTTAGTAACCTATTTAGTTAAGTAATCAATTATGTCTCTAATTACTTTAGAATCAAGTTTTGGATAAAAAATAAAGTTTTTTTGGTCTTATTTTCTACCTTAAGGTTAGATCATCACGAACTGTAGGTTATCCCATAATTTTGGATAAATCAGAGATATGTTGTGGCCTGGGTGATTATTGCTTTGATTTTGGGGTTTTATATAAAATGAAAAGCAAAAATTCAACGATAGTAGAGTCCACTCAGACGTAAGCTTCATACCCAATAAGAACCATGAGCAAGGGAGACCTCCTCCCTTGTCTAGACCCCCATAGACTCAGGGATCCACCCAAATCCATGCCTTGCTCTCTCCCTCTCTAGGCCATATCTTTGAGCGATTATCATGCCAATAACTTTGTGAGGTTGAGACTACCTCAAACAACCCCAAGATTGCCATTATCTCCATGAGTTTAAATAATGTCCAAAATCCTAGATTATCCTAACAACTAGAATAGACAACTTTCGATGCTTCCCTCAAACCCAGACCTATGCAATCCCCTCTATAGAAACTCCCTGACTCTAGCAACTCTTCCCAACATGCATTTGAGCCCAAGGAATATGAAGACCTCATCCCCAACCTCTAACATTTGTGACGTAGAACTCGATGTAAAAATGCCTTCTATGAGCATCTATGTGCCCTCCTGGGTACCTCAATCAACCTTTAGGTTGCCTGCACCTATGCTAATTTATCTTCCCTCACTCCAATTTTGTTCTTCTTATCTAGATCTAGAATCCACTCCCTCCAGCCATACCATGATAATCTTCAAAGCTTGGTGACTATAGTTTAGTCTGCCAAAGCCAACTTGATTCTTGTACATGGATATTCTTTCCTATAGATCAACGTCAACTTCCTAGTTGACTCCATGGTTGTCGAGGCTTGGAGCCATGACATTGAGAAGAATACCCCTAGGGACTTTATCCTCTTGCATTTGACTGCATGGCCAATCCTAGTCACTACATAGGGGAAAACAAGTCCTTTCCCTTGGTTTAAAACCCAGTTAGGCTGCACCCATTTTGTGTGGCATCGTAGGTTAGGATTGGCTAGAATATACTTCATTTTGTAAATATCATAGCAAATACATCACAACCCCAAATGTAGTCAAGATTCCTAGAAAAATATATAGAATAAAAAAAGAATGGTTTCAAGACCTACTTCAGTATCGAATTCAAAAGTATGTTTTGCTGCATTATCTTATGATGATGTAAGATGAAAAACCCTAACTTTGATAAGATAGATGTTAACCTTGTTTATAAATTAATACCCTTTACATAATTTGACTTTAGTAGTAATAATGGAATTTAATGGTAATTTCAAGATTAGTGTTACTTTGATGAAAAAATTGAGTTTTTTAAATCAATGAATAATAATGAAAGAAACATAGGGTTTTGGAGTCTGACAGTAATTTAGCATGGAGTTGAGACCTCTAGGACCTTGACTTATCCCTAGATCACATCATGTGCATATGATTATAACACTTTATTTCTATTTGTTGATTTATAATTGGAATGAGTCTTATTTAGATTTGAATTTGAGTGATTCAGAAAATTTCTTTGTCTGTAAAAGGTATTTGGGTTACTTTAAGAATAATTGCTCATAATTTCTTCCTGATGATTCATGGATTTTTGTAGATTTTTGTTCATTACACAAACTACTTGGCCTTTTTAATTCATACAAATATTAAAGTACTGTGTGTAAAACATATGATAATAAGAACATTGGAATTAAATATTACATCTCATAAGGGAGAATAGGTAGATAAACCTTCCCTGACTACTAAAAGGTTGATCACTAAGAAAGTGACTACAAACCAAATTAAATATTGTGACACAAGTCCATGTATGGAACAATAACTATGAAATCCAAAACTAGAACCAATTCCACAAAGTTCATGTTGGATAAAAAGATGGATACACCCAAAGAGATAGATAAAATTTGTTTTAGAAAAAAACTAACAATACAAGGCTTGCTTCTTGTAAACAATTGATTAATATGCAACATATATTGTTACACACACATGCACATCTTTTTGGTTGCACTAGCATACACATCATAGATGCATGGTGACTGCATTTTGTCTGTCGGCATTTTAGGTTAGTTACTTAATTTGAAGAGAATAACTAGACCTCCAAAATAATGCATCAAAAGACAAGAAAGCTAAAGACATCTAGAGGATTAGATTGTTTAATTTCATTATTTCCTTTTACATAGTAGTTCTCTTTTGAAAATTTGATGTAACTCAGTAGAGGAGATTCTATATTCCCAATTTTGTTACAAAATTATTGATTTAAAAATATTGAATATTATTCATTGTTTATTGCATCTAGATTTTAGAAAAGTAGAGTGTTGGACGTTGCCTCCTTGGTCCACCTTCATTGGGGATAATAGGGGAAGGGGATTTTCATAATCAGTATCAGAGCCCAAATTTAATTAAATACCTTTTGATAGTTAATTTTTTTTCAAAAATTTCACAGAGATTTAAGGGAATTATATGAAGATAATGTTGTCTTGAATGGATCAAAACCTTGATACTAGAAAGAATTTCCTCTGCATCAGTGGCTAGAATAGGAGGAATTTTGGATCACTATTTTTTCTGCCTCGCTAATGGTTGATGCTTTATCCAAAACAATATTCCCTCTAGGTCTTCTCATCTTCAATTTCATTCTCTTCTCATTTATTTTCTTTTTAACCCTATACATTCTCTATTAAGCCCTCGAATTCACTTCTATCTTCACCTCAATTAAGGTTTTCAAGAAGAAATAGGGTTAAGGCATCCTCTATCAAGTAAAACACATGTAATGCAAACTAGTGATATAAATATGGAGAGTGTTTCATATAATGTATTCCCCTCTTATGAGGAGAAATTCTAGGAATTTTCTAAGGCACTAGGGATATGTTGAGATAATCTATCTAACTTTAAAATATAAATAGAATAAAGGAAAAATTAAACCTTTTGATGGAAAAGGAAATCGTTAAACCTAATAAAAACACTGAATTGGTGTATATATAACAAGAGAGGAATATAATACTCCTACATGAGAAAACCCTTATTGAAAATAAAAGAAAGAAAGAGTCCACTAGAAAATGTTGGCCCTTCAACTTTATAAAAAGTCATGATCCTGGGTAAATGAAAACAACTATGGAAAGGAGAAAGGAGAAAAAGTCAGATTTGGGGAACCGATCTTGTCTAGGCGAGGAATCAAGGAGAGGGAAATACTTTCTTTTCAAATATAACACCATATTGCAATGTATCATACTCAACAGTCGAGAAAGGAGACAAATACCCTATGCACAACTCTTCTAAGGCTCAGTCCTCCTAGATAATTGGGTAAAATTTAGGTAGTGGGGGTATATTAGGGTATTTTCTTCCATTTTCATATCTTTTAGATGCAAGCTTTAATACAAATGAGATTTTGGCTACTACTCCAAATAGGTCTCCTATATATATAGAAAACATTTGAGGACTATATCAAGTAGTTAGGTCATTAAATTAATTAGTGAAGTAATATGCTTAATTTAGCTAAGCATTGTTGTCACAAGGTGCATAATGTTCAAATTAGACATCGAATTATCAAATTGAGTATCATTAATGATCAAGTAGCTAGTAACTAATGAATTCATGTCAAGAGTAGACATAATTAAATGAAAATAGTAATTTTTGAAGATTAGTGAAAGCTCACTTCATCGCATCTTATGTCTGAACTTAGCTCCCATGAAACATCATAACTATCAAGGTTCTTCTACAAAACCTTAACCATATTGGTCTTCTTATTTCTGAGCTCCTTGGTGCAACTATCAAGTATCTTGACCTGAACATTTTTGTGGCATCCAACTTATAAAACACGAGATTAACTAAGCGGAAGCGAATCATTTGCAGCGGATTGCTAAAAAGCACTAAAAATTAAAACTTTTTGCAAAGAGATCCACACATAGGAAATCTTTTTTATCAAGATTCAAAGTATAATATTTACATTCTGTTCCATAAGTACACAACCTGTACTATCTCTTCTCGAGGATTACAACATCAGCTATCCTATTCAACATTATATACAGACAACATAAAAACTTCGAGGCATAAAAAAAATCTCAGATCGATTAAATAAAAACACTAACTACTGACTCCGAGGACCTGAGAGTATAGAGACGACACATAGGACTTTCTAACTATAAGACTAGACATGCAATATCTCCACCTAAGATATTACTATTGTCCTCGATGCTCCTGTTGTTCTTTCTCTGCTAAAGTTTTCCTACCTCCTTGTCCATGTCCACCTAAAACCATTGGATCCCACGGGGGTGAGACAATTGTAAATTGTCCCAGCGGGAGATATAACTCTCTGCCAAAACATCATTATTGCAATTAAATACATAAAACTGGACAGAGGATATACAATTTAAAGCATTCTCATCTTAAAGCATTGTAACTATTTATGATAGAACAATAGATCAACTATCCACTTAATAAGGAATAGGAAGAACATGTATATCATTTATCCTTCGTATCATACCATCATGTCAAACTTCTCTTGTGACACTCATTATCTTGATATGTCACCCATGAGACATTCTTAATTTAACTTATTGGCCTTGGCCAATCCGCTAAACAGATTTTTGGTTATATTGGACATGAGAGTGTACATCATCATGTCTTATTCAGGTATTGGTCTATACCAATCCTTTATAAATATTTTAGGCATTGGATTACACCAATCCTATGCAACTAGTACAAGCATTAGACTTGTGTTATTCCTGTGTATCCATTCTAAGTATTGAACTATGTCAATCCTGTGTAACCATTCTAAGTAGTAAACTATGTCAATCTTGTGTAACCATTCCAAGTATTGAACAATGTCAATCTTATGTAACCATTCCAAGTATTGAACTATGTCAATCTTGTGCAACTATTCGAGGTATTGGGTTATTTCCAATCCTGTGTTATTATTCCAGGTATTGGGTTATTACCAATCCTGTGTTATTATTCCAGGTATTGAACTATGTGAATCCTGTGACATTATTCCAAGTATTGGGATTTAACCAATCATGTGTTATTATTCCAGGTATTGGGTTATTACCAATCCTATGTTTTTATTCCAGGTATTGAACTATGTCAATCCTGTGACATTATTCCAAGTATTAGGATTTAACCAATCTTGTGTTATTATTCCATGTATTGGGTTATTACCAATCCTGTGTTATCATTCCAGGTATTGAACTATGTCAATCCTGTGACATTATTCCAAGTATTGGGATTTAAACAATCCTGTGTTATTATTCTAGGTATTGGGTTATTACCAATCCTGTGTTATCATTCTAGGTATTAAACTATGTCAATCCTGTGACATTATTCTAGGTATTGGGATTTAACCAATCATGTGTTATTATTTAAGGTATTGGGTTATTACCAATCCTATGTTATCATTCTAGGTATTGAACTATGTCAATCCTGTGCATCTATTCCAGGTATTGAACTATATCAATCCTGTGATATTATGCTAGGTATTGAACTATGTCAATCCTGTGTAACCTTTAAAACATTTTGTTACCTCTCACTAGGCAACAACCATCCTCATAGCTCATAAGGCCCATAAAACACCTTGTCACCTCTCACTAGGCAACATCTAACCATATGTCTCATAAGGCCATTACACATTTTTAGAATTCAGGCATGTTCATTACTCTTAATTTTTATCATTAAATGATTCTCAGTACAAGGTATGAGTTCATTCCTCATACTTATCATGGTATGATTACATCATACTCATTAGTTTGGCTTACCCTTATTCTCAAGGTATATTAGCCTATGCTTGTCAAGGTATATCAAACTCATTACATTTTATTGTAACAATTTACATAACACATTTCATATATTTCTTACTTAAATAGATTGGATTTGAAATGCATCAAGGTATATCTCTTTCCTCATCACCTCTATCTTCCTTGAGTTATCAGCTTATCTTGCATTAAGGCACTTCCCATCTTAATACTTTCATCCATTGACCTATCACTCTCACGATGAAGTGCATAGGTCACACACAAGAATGGCCCAACTACCTTTAATGATATGGACTCATTTTAGGTTAAGGCATTGCCTACAATAAGGTTGCCTATACTCAATCCTTTAAGGTATTTCACCTTTATAAGGTTTCACCCTTTTCTTTATTATCAGGGTTATGGTTTGTCATCATATTGCATAAGGTTAGGGCTTTAAATATTATAACTCCATTTAGAATTTCACCTACCTTTACCCTTTGTTAGGGCTTTGGGGTTTCACTTACTATTCATACCAACTAGGGTTTCTCATGACATCACCCTCAATTAGGGTTTCTCATGGCATCACCATCAATTAGGGTTTCTCCTTTCCTATCAATGGGGGATACTCATCCCAATTAGGGTTTCACTCTTTATTCCCATAATTGGGGTTTTACACTATGTTACCTTGAACTAGGGTTAAGATTCATTAACCTTTTGGATTAGGGTTTCATGATCTCTTTATTAAGGATCATAACCTAATCATCACATGAAGAATACTCATATATGAATTCCTCTGTATCTTCCTCCCAACTTGATTAGGTCACATCAACCCTTCAATCAAGTACATACAACTATGGTTAACATAGTGTACTAAGACATTACTCTCATAACCTTTTAGGGTTAATTAATCTAAAGGTATTAATCATCTAGGTACTTTAGGGTTTCAACCTTTGTACCTGGCCTTAATAATCATCATTGGATCAATGGATCATTCATCATCTTAATTCTCAAGAGATTCAATCACATTGGACTTCCATTACATAAGGTATCCAAATGAATTGACCAATTGGATCTTCTATTACAATAGGTATCCAAGTGGATTAACCAATTGAGTCCTCAATTACATTAGGTATCCAAAAGGATTAACCATATTGATCCTCAAACAATTTTGATTACTTGGGCCCCAAACGGTCTTGGTCTTTCAAAGTTCAAACGGTTTGAAACCGTTTGGTAAAAGTGACCTTCAAGATCGTTTGCTAAAGTACCTTTTTGAAACTACATGAACTCAATCGGTTTGGAATCGTTTGGTCCCAAACGGTCTTGATACCATTTGGTCCCAAATGGTCTTGCGACCGTTTGGTCCAAACCTCCTCAAAACTGCATGGACCAAAGATGGTCTCAACTACTTCAATCGGTTTAGAGTTCTCAATGTTGATTCCATCAGCCATTGTATTCATGTAACTAATCATCAATTGGATCTATCACCATACTTTGATTGAGTTAAGTAGGTCATCCTTCAATTTATTTGACTCTCAATTTACCCTCAATTGGTCATCAATTAGGGTTTGAATCAATTGGATTAGGGTTTGGAATCGATGATCCTTCAACATTAATCAATGTGTAACTAGTTACTTTAAAACTATTGGACCGTCATACAAATTGAACATGACCTGACACCAAACGGTCTTGAGGCCGTTTGGATGACCTCCAAACGGTCTTGAGACCGTTTGACCATCACATCATCATTAACCATGTCATTCAATTAAGGTTTGGATCCTAGGATTGGTCACCAAATCAGCAATTGATTGTACAACAACTTAATATCTTTGGACCTTCAATTTCTCAAGCATACTTAACCCTAGAACTCCAAACGGTCTTGAGTGATCACCAAATGGTCTTGGGACCGTTTGGGTGATCCACAAATGGTTTTGAAACCGTTTAGGTCAATCAACCCAAAACATCATCTCAATCACTTGCAAAATCAGCACTTGGCCGATTAGGGTTCATACCATATCTTTGGATCTTCAAACACTTAACCATACTCAACCCTAGACCTACAAAAGGTCTTGGGTGACCCCCAAACGGTCTTGAGACCGTTTGGGTGATCCCCAAACAGTTTGGAAACCGTTTGGGTCAATGAACTCAAGTTTCCAACTTAATCAAATTACAAATCAGCACTTAACCTTATTAGGGTTTTGGTGATTGATGGACCTTCAATTCATGAACCAATTGGAACTAATCAATCATAATTGATGGGTCATTAACCTAGATCATTTTAAACAGATATCCAAATGGTCAACCCTGGTCAACACCACCAAATGGTTTGAAACCGTTTGGTCTCATGCGGTTTGGTGAAACCGTATGCTTCTAAACGATTTGAAACCGTTTGCTTCTAAACAGTTTGGGAAACTGTTTGAGCAACAAAAGTAAACCGTTTGCCTTGGATATTTTGGAGAGGTGTGTGATTATAATCTTCAAGTTCTGAACTCATGAAACCTTCTGTGGTTTCCATGATGATTGCATCAATCGACCAAAACAAATTTCAGGAATGTAAAAAGGATCACTAATTGATAAGGAATTAATTGAAATAACAATATTAAGGGTTCAAGTTATAAAACCCGCCTCCAATTGAGTTACAAAGCTCCAAGCTCACGGAAAAAATGGTGGATGAAGCTCTTGAAACTCCCCCTAGGCTCTTCCTCAAGATTTTGGTTGAAAAGTTTAGCTAGGGTTGAAGAGGAGATCGAATTAAGAAGAAATCAATGATTTACTTTCAATTTCCACCATGGAATCAAGGGAAAAAGAGGTCAAGAACCTTACCAACAGGTTGGGGTCGTTCTCCTCCTATTCCCGAGCTTCTCTAGGGGTCATCCAAGGCAAAGAAAGAAAGGAAATCCGAAAAGAAGTCCTTAAGTGAGTGGAAAAAAGGATATGTATAAGGAAATCCCAAGGAGAGAGAAAATGAGATTATTTCCTTTAATTCCCAAAATAATTTCCACCAAATCCACCTCCATTTCTTGGCCACGAAGCCATCTTCATGTTCTTGCAAAACCTCTTCATTATCCAAGAATAAAGGGAAAATAAATTAAGCACCTTAACCCTTATAATATTAATATCCATTTTTGAGTGGAATTTCTTTTTCTTATAATAATGGTGAGTGGAATTTCACCTCCTTAGGATATGCTCGTTCCTTTGCAAGTATTAAGCTCGTACACACACATCTGAATCCAACCATTTTAATTTTGGTTGAAGGCCCCTTCAATTATTTTATTTATTTTTGCATTAAATTGAATAGGGTTCCAATTAGGCTTAAATCTTAATTATTTTAATATCAAGCTTCTCTCTCCTCCAACTTAATTCAAATGAGGCGCCCCTCTCATTTTCTTTGCTCTAAATTATGTAAAGAAACATTAGGGACCTTATTGAAGTGGTAATTTGCATATTGAACCTTAGGTTTTGGGTAAATTGCACTTTACACCAAAACTAGGTTTTAATGCACACACATTGTCCAACAAGCTCTATCTTGGTATCCATGGTTGTGGAAACCATACCACTACATCATATTAATTCTTATGATGTCTGAACATAAGAGGAACATACTATTATGTAACATTTGTAAGTTAGCCCCTTAAATGGGGTAATTTGCACTTTAGTCCAAAATAAGCAAACACTGCTTCAATATTGTTCAAATAGGACCAAAATTGAAACATAAGTTCCTCATGAGCCCTAATTACTTTTCAAAAGATAAGATTAAGCATATAATAATCTTTCTTTATTAAAACACTTAGTGTTAAAGCATAACCCAGGTCAGGGATGTTACAAATTATCCACCCCTCATAAGGATTTCATCCTCGAAATCCCAGATAAAGGAAAATAGTTATTATTCATGCATCATATCATCATGTACTCACATAACACCTCATTATTATGGAGACACCATAGAGTTTGGATCAATACAAAGTTATTACATACAAGTTTATCATGTAATGATTCACATGGAACATATACTCCCATGTTCCTTAATTAATTTATCCTTTCTCATACAAGATTCACCATTATATTCTGTCATTCACTTGGGACTATAAGTCTTTTTATGCTTTAATTGTGTCACCTTACTTGATGACACAACACACGATTTCCTTATTACATGCACTAAATATCTCATTAGTTGTGCATTTTCTTACCATAAGAAGAGGTTACATATCAACCAAGAACTTTTCTCAAGGATATCTTCAATTGTTATGTTTATGAAAAACATAAACCCCTAACATGTGATGTTCATATTATTTTACATATTTAATTTGATTTCATGGTTGACCATTCCAAGTAGTCAACATGAATCATCTGATATATCTTTAGATACCAGGATTGTTGGCTAAATTGGAAATTATTATAATCCCTTTGTTTTGATGATGAAAAACATTTCACTCTTGTGGATCTAACGTGCTACTTGAGTGTTGCAGGAATAAGGTGGATGGCAAATACTTGGAAGATCTAAATGCTAAACCCTATTCACCCCCCCTCTAGTGGTTTTTCAATTGGTATCAGAGCTGGCTTCAAGGAGCTCTAATCGAGTCTTGAAAAATGAAGGGTGGTGGTGTCTACAATCGCAAGAAAAAGAAAAGCATGGACTAATCTTCAACTAGTTGCAATTGGTGCTTGGGAACAAGGCACACTACACCTAGCTGTCCATGGAGGTCAAAGAAGGAAGACGTGCATAAAGAATGCCTTATTGCTACAATAAATGAAGAACAAGAAGAAGAGGTAAGCCTTTTTGATTTACCTAAAGAAGAGCTAATTACTAGTCTTGAAGAGACACATAATAAGTATATTGAGTGCAAGAAGAAATTAAAGAAATCTAATAAAAAAAATGATGAGTTACATGCTAAACTTCTTTCTCTCACATCTAAAAATTAAGATCTCAAAAAGATTATTGAAGATCATGATATTAAGCTAAAATCTGTAGAAGCAAATTGCAATCTTCTTTCCCTAGAAAAGCTAAACTTGCAAACTCAAGTAAATGATCTTCAAAAACAACCTATTTTGTGTACACATCTAGATTATGATATTATTGTGAAAGAAAGAGATTCTTTATTATCTAATCTAGATCAAGAAAAGTTAGACATCAATAAGAGAATGGATGAAATTGTTAAGCTGTAAAAAAAAGTTAGTAGTTTGAGTAACAATGATACCCTTGATAAAATTTTAAATGATTCTTATCGTCAAATTGGAAGGAGAGGACTAGGGTATAAGCCTAAAGGAAAATCTTATCAAAAACCTAGTTGGAGAAAGACACAAGTGATAGAGAGTCAATATATGTTTGTACCTAGAGGAAAATATACATATGTTCCCAAGAACAACCTAGAACAAAATCATAGAAAGAAACATGAGGGTGATTCTATATGTTGCCATTATTGTTTACGTCTTGGACATTATTCCTTTTCATGTCCTTACAAGAAAAAGGATGTTGAGTTAGTATGGGTTCCAAAACCCCCAAACTAAATAAATAAAATTAAGTTGAGATATGACCAAAGACTCTAAGTTCTATATCTCCATGTCTATCTCAACTTAATATAATAAGATAACAAATTGATTCAAATCTGTAACTTGAAAATACACATTTTATATAAACCTGCAGAAACACATCTTTAAAAATTTGTCTTAATTTGGGTTCCCAAAATCTAAAGATTTGAATATGATTAGTTGAGATTTAACCTAAATGATACTTTTATATTTATATGTTTTATCTCAATTAAACTGAGTTTTCAAATTTCATAATTGAATTAAAAATAGTTTATGTTCTACTTGGAAACAATGACTAAAAATAGTACTGAAACAGTACAGAAACATTCTAGGTCGAGAACCTATTCGATCGAGAACTTTGTCGGTCGAAGATTAGTCGACCGAGCAAGTTACTATTTTGAATTTTGCAACAAATCTGATAAAACCTGTATAAACAACAACATTCTCAGTTGAGAAAAAGGTCGACCGAGATAAATTCGGTCGACAAACAGTTCGACCGAATCAAATTCTGCTGAACCTATTTTCAATTAATCTAGTTTGCTATCAATTTGTTATTAATGATTGATTTAATGTGAAAATCAAGAATGACTCTTGGAGACCATCTTTGAATCAAGACATATTGATCTTTTTGCATCATGAATTAAAGTATAACATTATGAATATGAAATCCTTATTGTAAAAGTGTTATATGAAGACTGATATTGAACATACTTTATTCATTTATTGAAAAAGTTTTTTTTAGGCATGTTCATTTACATGGTTTGTCTTAAATTTGAAAATCCATGAACCATGAATGAGATTATTTTGGTTTATCCTCTACGTGGTTTGGCTTAAAACTGAATAGGTTTAATCAAAGAAATTATTGTTTTATCATAATCCTTATGGTTTTTCAAAGTACTCCTTGGTATATCTATATAGGAACCATGTGTGTTGAAATTTAGTTTAAATGATCATAATCATTGCATTTATATGCTTTTACCTTGATCATTGTATTGTGGATATGCTTCTACTTTTCTATCATAATTTTTGTGCCATGATCATTGTGTTTCATTGGTTTGTCTAAAATAATCTTTGATCCATATATACAAACCATGAATGGATATTATTCTTGATCATTGTGATTCAGATCATCGAAAATGCCATTAGCATAAAAACATCTTGACATAATAGATAATGATTATTGTGGGCATAGCTTGTAATAAAATAATGATGTTGCTATGACAAGCAAAATAGTGTATCTTAGAACAAGAATATCAATGTTTTATCTAGTTGTTTATTCTGAGAAATCTAAAGCACAATCCTTACTTTTAGATATCAATCTTGCTTTCAAGGATACATGCTTCTAAAGAATCCTATGATTAATCTGAAAATAAAGGAATTGAAATTTATGCATCCATTGCAGAGCTTAGGAGACATCATTCAAAATGAATACAAAAGAATAATCAAGGACAAAAACTTCATTATGATGCCTATATTAAAATTTTAAAACGTATTCATAATAGGTATCACCTAATGTGCTTCAAATTGATATTTATTAAATCAAGCTACCTGTAGAAAGTATACTTCACATATGAATGTTCAAATTGGAAATCTGCAGAATTTGCCTCTTGGTTAAAATTAAATTTGACCAAGGGACGCTGTGGTCGAAGTAAAGGTCGACATAAAATAAACTTGACAAAATGCTTATTTGTAAATCATTTACTTGCACTTAATCTTAATATATTGAAAACAAGATTTTAGTGCATAGCTCTCATAAAAAGTTAACTTATTATGATCTTAGAATTGTTCAAATATTCTAGAAAATGATTAAATTATTACTCCCCTAGAAGATATATATATGCTCTACAAATATAGTCTCTCACTTGCATTAAAAACTAGCTCAAAGTTTTATTTACAGAAGCTTCGTTGGTCAGCGAAAATTTTGATCGAGACAAACTCAGTTGATGAATTTGTCGACCGAAGACATCTCGGTTGGCTATCCTTCTCGACCGATACTCACCAAGTCAATACTGTACAATCGAACTCAGATATATTTTCAGTCAACAAAATGTTCGACCGAGCCAACATCGGTCGACAAAATGCTTGGCCGAGGCCGACCTCGTGAAACTCCATTTGTGTGAATTAAAAGGCAAAATTTTGATTAAAAAAAAATTGTAACAGCTAGTTTTCAATCGATCGTTGGACGACCGAGAGGAGCGTCTGCCGAAACGACCGTTGCGGTCGTCAGTCGACAAATTGTCAACCGAAATAGGTTCTGTTTTGCTATAAATAGCGCCAAAATGGCCCATTTCTTCACAACTTCACATTCTCACTTCTCTAGCTCCTTTCTAGTGCATTCTTGTGCAACTTTTTAGATTCTCTACATCCAAGTCTTGCCTTGCTACTTCTCCACTTCAAAGCAACATGATGGCTTCCTCATCAACGTGTGGAAAGAAGCAAGTTGCAGCTAGGAAAGGAAGGACGGTCTCTCCAGCGCTGTCATTCATCAACAACATTCCATTCAATGACGCAGCTACAGGTGATCTCTACCTCAGGCTATCCTCAAGAACTCCTCTTCCACGACGTCCAGTCGACGTCATGGACTTCCACAACATTGTTGATCTACAGGAACTCTTTGAGGTGCAACATTTGACTGATATTCTGAATCCCTCCTTCCATTCCTACTCCTCAAAAGTAGTTAACAAATTCTATGCCAATTTAACCCCACATCCTGACCATGATTCTTTCTCTTCTATGGTTAATGGGTATGGATTCCATTTTACTAAGGAGGGTATTCTTAGCATGCTTAACATAGACATAGAAGACTATAAATATTTTATTGATCTCACCACCGGAAATCCACTAAATAAACTCTCTCAAGATGACACTACCACTAGATTAAGTGACATCAAAAGAGCCATCTTTGTATCCAATACCACTTGTCATGAAGATAGGGGTACTTATTATGCCATAAACTTAAAACTTGAAGCTATGATCATAAATCTCATTGTTGCCACCAATATCCATCCTAGAGAAAATAAATCTAAAGTACCCACTTTTCGTATGTACCTTATCTATGTCATTTTAAAAGGTATACCCATAAATTTCATTCGTATCATCCTTAAGAATATGCTTGAGTTCTTTGGAAATCCACCTTATGCCGACTTTGTTTGCCAAATTACTCAACATTTTCTTAAGAAGAATATTGAGGACCTAGGTTTTACATGGGATAGAAAACCCCAAAAGATAAGTAAAAATACAGTAGAAAAGATGGGAATCGACTTTGGGCACAAAAGGGCTAGGACTAAATGGGAGACATCCACCCGAGACATACCTCCACCACCTCCTCCTACCAACCTACCCCATGATCCTATCACAAACACCTTGACATACATAGCTGGATCTCAATATCACCTGAGTAGGCAATTAGATTACAATCACCATGCCATGACTTATTTAAACCAAAGGATGCAAGCCCTTTCTCCTAACCAACCTGATGAATATCCTATTCCCTTAATCCTGGCATGATAAACCCATACAATCCTTCCTACAACTACTATCAAATTCCACCTCCACCATCTCCTGATCTCACTCATACTCAGTTTTCCCCAATCCAACTCGAAGACATTGCTGCCCACTTTCGCTTCGATCGTGTTCCCACCTTCTTGGAGGCTTATGCTTTAACCAAGATAGGTGCCTTGGAGTGGCAGACACTGGTCAAATATTATGGAGCTGAGCCCTTTCTTGGAAAATACCCAGACATTGATGTAATCCTTCGGTCTTTTTAGTGAGATTATGTGATATATTTGTAATGGTTGTAATGGAATGGCTATCTTTGTAATGATTGTAATGGATATCCTTTTATAAGCAAGCATGTCATGCTTTATGGGTCATCTTATAAATTGTATGAGCACTAAGTTATTATTAATAAAAGTGTTTTTTTCAATGGCTTTATTTGGACATATACATGTTATATAAGAATATTGTATTAGAGCATACAAATAAGGGGGAGTAATGTATGCAATGAATAAAAAAGGGTCCAATTTTTTAAGATGGCTAAATTTGACAATGCATCACTTGTTTTGAATATCTCTTTAAGGAGGGGCATAGCATAAAATTAAGGGGGAGAACTTAAGAGTCATAGTAAATGATTATATTGGATATCCTTTTGAAATGACAAAGAGGGAGAAATAATATAAAATCAAAAACATAAAATAAAATGAGTTTCGTAATATCTCGGCCAGCATCCACTTGCAAAACAAGAATGGCTACAAAAGGTAAACTTCAGGTATGAAACTCACATGATTTATATTTCCTTATTTTATATTTAGGAAATGTTTGTCATCTTCAAAAAGGAGGAGATTGTTGGCTAAATTGGACATTATTATAATCTCCTTGTTTTGATGATGACAAACATTTCACTCTTGTGGATCTAACGTGCTACTTGAGTGTTGCAGGAATAAGGTGGATGACAAATACTTGGAAGATCTAAATGCTAAAATTGCTTTAAGTCATGAATGTAATCAAATGTAAAAACGTGTACAAATATATAATCTACAAGTACTTAGAAATCATGTAAATCAAGTGTTTGATCTTCCCTAGACAATCACAACACTTAGATAGGTCATCCCCTAAAATAGTGTCACATCTGCACACTCATACACACACTTATTACTTGGTTTTAAAACATTGAAACAGGGTTAATCTCGGTCGACACAATTCTCGACCGAGACACTCTCAATCGACAAACTCTTCGACCGAGAAAGACCCAGGTATCCGTTAGACACAGTAGACAAGGTAGTTGGGAGTTGGAGTAGAACGTTATATACACTTGCCCCAGACAGTCCCTCGGTCGACAAGTCCTCGATCGAGAAGGACTCTCGGTCGACAATTCTTCGACCGAGATGAGTTCTGTCTGCACTTTTCAGAGTTAATTAACTAGTCATTGTTAAAGCAACTAATGGTTACCTAATGGCTAGTTAAGCACTAAGAACCCCCTAGAAAGTATCTATAATGTCCTTAAGCATCCATAGGCCATTCCTATAAATAGGACAAGCCATAGGACACCCAAAGTACACTTGTGCAATACTTGAGCTTTCATACTTGCAATTGGCAATCAGGTTTGAGCATTTGAGCAACACTTGTACTTGCTACTCATTTCCTTTGCTCCAAATTTGTGTCCTATAGGCTAGAATCTCCTATCCACTAAACCTACACTTCCATACTCATTGGTTAGGAGATCAATACACTTGATATAAGAAATCAAGCCTTGTGGTTCAAGTGGTAAATTGTAATTTCAATTTCCCTTCTTGTTCTTTCTTATTGCTTGTACTCTCCTTGTTACTCCTAGGGTTGGAGGTTGTGGATTGGAGAGAGTTTGATCTTCTTGGTAAAGAAGGAGATCTTTGGACTACTTCTAGAAGGCTGTCTCAACGGGAAGCTACTTCAAGAGGAAGGCTACTTCAAGGGGTATCTTGAAGTTACTTTAAGGAAGGCTGCGTCAAGGTTGGTGAGACTACTTCAAGGTGAAGGCTGTCCAAAGGGTGTAGAAAGTATTGTAATTTTATGTAATATCCTTGCGAGGTAATAAAATTTAATACTTTCAAAATCTCGGTTGGGTAAGCAACCAGGTAGTGGATTGACTGCCTTAGTATTTGCTAAGGTTGGAACCACTCTAAACACCTTGTCTCCTTCTTATTATCTCAATTGTGGTTGTTTGAGTTAAATTATTTTAAAATATCCATAAAACCCTATTCACCCCCCTCTAGTGGTTTTTCAAGGATTTCTTACCTTGATACCTATCACATGTGTTGAAAACACATGACATCTTTATCTTCCTTTCATCTTGGAACATTACTTATTACATATATCTTCATCTTATAGCCAAAGCGCAAGATAAACTGATACCTTTCTAAGTATCCATCACATAAATATCTTTGTATTATGCAGATCAAGTGTCCTATGACCAGCTTGATTGCCATGTCCTTGAAAGGAAAGAAAACAAGGATTCATATTCCTCATATTTATTCCTGTGTTTTCAACTATTCATGAACCATTTACTCTTCATCTCATCCTAAGTTCCTTGCCCTAGGCTTAGGAATCTATAAGGATGATCACATAACATTATTCTTTTCTTTATTATTATCTAACATGTTTATGATCATCTTAGGATATCATCACATTTTCCATTCCCAGATCATGGAAGGGATCTTTATAATACTTACAACTTTATTAGATAAGATTCATCTCCCTTATTTTCATTCTTATCTTATGAGGAGTATACTTTTAATTCCTCATACAACCATGCCCATATGAGGTTATCTCATATTTCTCTTTCTTATGCTTAGGACAGGACACATTTATTCATTCCATACTTCTTATTTCATGATACTCATTAGATTGTGATAACATCCAATTTTGGGATATTATCTTAGTCTTTTCTTCAGTTTTCCACACTCTTTCTCAATTAAAATTAGACATAATCCTTAAATATCTCCTTTTATTGCAAATATACTATTAGACTAACTTTTCCCCTTTTTACTTGTAGAAAAAGACACAAAAAAATCATAAAAGACTCAACCGGTCCCAAGACAGCATGGATTCACACGGTCCCAAGACCGCATGAAGCCTATCGGTCCCGAGACCGCATGGACTCGCACGGTCCCTATACCGCATGAAACCAATCGGTCCCGAGACCGCATGGAGTCACACGGTCCCAAGACCACATGAAGCCAATCGGTCCCAAGACCGCATGAAGACAATCAGTCCCGAGACTGCATGGAGTCACACGGTCCCAAGACCGCATGAAGCCAATCGGTCTCGAGACCGCATGGAGTCACACGGTCCCAAGACCGCATGAAGCCAATCGGTCCTGAGACCGCATGAAGTCACATAGTCCCAAGACCACATGAAGCCAAATGGTCTCGAGGTCCAAACGGTCTTGAGGTCCAAACGGTCTCGAGGTCCAAACGGTCTCGAGGTCCAAACGGTCTTGAGGTCCAAACGGTCTTGAGGTCCAAACAGTCTCAAGGTCCAAACGGTCTCGAGGTCCAAACGGTCTCGAGGTCCAAACGGTCTCGAGGTCCAAACAATCTTGAGGTCCAAATGGTCTTGAGGTCCGAACGGTCTTGAGGTCCAAACGGTCTTGGGGTCCAAACGGTCTTCAAAACCGTTTGGATCTAAAACTGACCAAACCATTTGGACTTCACATAAGGCCTATAAATAAGACCCCAAGGGTCCTCCAAAAGGGGAGAGTTTTCAGATGTCCAGAGGCTGCCTCTATCATTCAAGAGCAAATCCAACTTCCATCCTCCACCCAGGGGCTGCCGGTCTGAGATCCACACTCCATCTTGAAGCTTCGTTCTCTCTCTCCACCAAAGAAGGTGGGAAGAGGGGACCTCGCCATCAAGCAACTTGTGAAGCTAGAAGATCGTCTCTCTCTCTCTCTCTCCAAGGGGTTGACTTTCCTCTCTCCTTTGTGGGGATGACGCTCTCTCTCTCTCTCTCTTCTTGCCTCCTTTTTGTCCCAGCTATGAGCGAGTAGTCTCTCTCACTAGGGTGCGGGGAGTAGCCCCGCTACCCATGTAATGTAATCCATAGTTTGCAATATAGAGATACTATCTTTTCAGTTCAACATCAAACGTTTAATGAATGCTGGTTGCTTGATCACCAACTTATGTTATCTTTTATCTTTTAGTATGAATTGTCTACGTTTGTACTACTAGATTCGAAACTCGTTTGAATGTTGGTTCTTGGTGCATGTATCCACCATGCATCTGTTTCAGTATCTAGGAGTGTATTTCAAGAAGTGGAGTAAACTCACTTTCATCGTTGTACTTTCATACTATGAAATGGAATCAGTTGACGTATCAAAGTACAACCTTGATGAGTCGAGGAACACACTTTGCGAAGGGAATGATGCAAAGTAGTTGACCATTCGTTCGGGGATGGCTGACTTTGCAACATTCCCACACTTCTCGTAGTTAGTTGTCTGAAAGGAAACTAAGTCTACAAAGATACTAACTGACTAAACTCTTATTGCAGGTTATGTTTTATTTTACATGTCTTGATCCATGTGTAGTGGCGGTGAAAACTGATCACACCCTAGTGACTTCTTATCATTGTTTAACATCTTTAAATTTATTTTCTTTACTTTGCTTGCTCTTAGTTTAAATACAACCAAACCAACCTTTTTTATCTAAGTACCTACTATTAAGAGATTAAGTGAAGTTCTAACGTTTTTCACCTTTTTGCTCACAACAAGACCGTTGGCCCATGGATTCGACCCTTAACTATACTACGATAAGACTTCCACATATCTTAGCATAAGTGGGTGGAGTTCTCAATCTAGTATAAGCAAGGCTAAACTTAAAGACTTACCATCTTTATGATTTTTATTGGTGCACGCAATTCCACCTAAGTGGAAGCTCCATCAAAAAATTGGCGCCGTTGTCGGGGACAACAGAACGTTTTAATTTCATTTAGTATCTTGCTAGTTGGTTAGGGTTTTACACTCTCTTTTAATCATTAACCCATATCCCTTTGAATTCATTATATCTCTGCCATCATCTAAAAGGTGTATTCTTTTCTCTACTCAGGTAGAAGACGTGTATGCAATCATCACATAACCACAGATTCTCCCCTGATCCAGAGTACGACTCTGAGGTAGAGAGAAGCTTCCATCTCCGCATCAGACTCAATCGCCAAAGAGCCAGGCAAATGGCTGAAGATCAACGCCAGGCTGCACTAGTAATGGAGAGGGTCAACGCCGCCATCGCCGCTCAAAGAGCACAACTCATCGTTGATACTCATGCTCAGATTCAAGCGGAGATCTGGGAGGAAGAACAGGCCCGCATCCGAGCCGAAAATGAGGCAGCAAACTAAGCTACCCAGTTATAACTAAGGAACAAGCAGTTGAGGGATTATGTTGTCCCTAAGAACTACGAAGACAACCATCCGGTTCGACCTCCGATCATCAACATACCCAAATTTGAGATCTGGACCCAATGGATTCAGATCATGCAGGGCATCTCATTCTCTGGAGGTTCTGGAGATGACTGTATGGATCATCTGAAGAGGTTCAAGGCACTATGCCGACTGGTCCCACAGGACGGAGTTGCCTTCGACGCAATAATGCTACATCTGTTTCACTTCACTCTATCTGGGAGAGATCTGCGTTGGTATAACTCACTTGACAGGGAGACAATAATCACCACATGGGCTCCCCTGGAAGAAAAGTTCTTGGAAAAGTTCTTTCCCCCTTCACTAACTTACGAAATTAGGGGGCAGATTAATCACTTCACCCAAATTCCCAGAGAATCACTTGCGGAAGCATGGGAAAGGTTCAAAGAGCTTCTGCGAAAGTGTCCTCATCACGGCATCTCCCAGAACCAATTAATAGAAACATTCTATAGGGGAGTGAGTGATGACATCAAGCAATTTCTGGATTCCTCATCTGGAGGAAATTTTATGAGAAAAAACTACGAGGATGCCTAGAAAATAGTCACACTTGGAGCTGAGAATCAGTCCAACTGGGGACGATCAGCTGGCAAAGGAGTCCTCAAGGTTGATAAAGCCGAAAGACCATAGCTCATAAGCAACAAGCTCTTGAAACTTCTCTTGGAGAATTTGATAAGAAGAAAAACCCTCAGGTCCAACAAGTCAAAGCCGCTACAGGAACCTATGAAACCTATCACGCATATGATCATCCAACTCTTTCATGCGGTTTGCTTTACAATGTGATGATGGATATGCATCCACCACCACAACAGTATGAACCTATCATTGAACATCCTGAAGAGCAATTGCCAGAACAAGTCAATTCTATTCATTCCATTCTTGGACAAGTTTATTATAATCCTAATCAACCAAGAAACCACCCAGGATTTCAATACGGGAACCCTGCTGGGACTGCAAATCCGCAACACCAGACGCAGGGCGGATCCTCCAGTAGGTTTCCACCTGGATTCCTAAGAAATTTCAATCAAAATTAAGGGAACCCCAGAAATAACTTCCTGAGATCCAACTACCCTAGGAATCCATCCGCCTACTATCAGTATACTCATCCTCCTTTATATCCACAACTGCACCCTGATGCAGCCCTATTTTAGGGCTTCATCTTGTGTCTTTTTTCTCTTCAATCACATCTATACCTGTTAGATTGCATGTCATTCCCCCTAATATGCTTATTTGTATAAAATGCACTTATGGACATTATTTGCATGTTTTTTAGGCTTTTGGACCACGATTGATGGAAGAGAGAGAGAAGGGGTGATCCTAGGGTTCCTCTGCACTTGGACAGGCCCAAAGTGAAGTTCGATGCTCCCTCGACCTACCCCTAGTGGCCAAAGATCAATTGAAGCAAAGAAGTCCAAGAAAAGCCAAAGATCAAAGTTAAAGTGCTGATCTAGGACCCAGCACAACCGTGGTACCACAGAACGGCTGTGCTAGATGACTTAGAAATTAACAGGCTCAACATCCAAGTGAAGCAGAGAGCACCACGACCGTGCAGAGCACCACAGCCGTGCATTGGGCAGACACCACGGCCGTGCTACACAAAACGGCCATGGTACAACAGAGCAAAACAGTCGTGCAGCAGCACCACGACCACCTCCACCAAGCCCACCACGGCCGTGCCATACACCATGACCGTGGCACACCACCACCACCACAGCCGTGGGGATCCACCACGGCTGTGGCCATTTTGACAAAAAACCCTGTAAATTTGCTATTTTAATTCCCATGACCGTGCCCATCCACCACGGTCGTGGCCTATCCTACCCATCACGGCCGTGGTACCCCACCACGGCCGTGCTACTCACAGAATCCAGCCACTTTTTCACTGCTTTCCCCATTTTGCCCCTAACTTAACCTAGTGCTTCCCCCACACCTATATATACCTAGGTGGCGGCTGGGGCAGGAGGTTGGCTACCTTCTACCCCTTCCTAGCTCCCCAAATCGCCACCCACTCCATTCCACTCCAAATCCACCTCAAATCCACTCCATTTCACCATTTCCACCACATAACCCCCCATATCTAAGCCTTCCATCCACTTCCCTCCATCATTCCACACCATTTCATCAAGGAGAAGAAGGAGGACGTCCCTACAGCTGCTGGAGAGGAGGACTTCTTCATCTACACCGAGCTCCATGGCTTCTTCTACCTCTTTCTCCTCTCTTTTTGTATTTTTCTTTGTTATGAGTAGTTAGGCCCCTTGGGTGGGCTGTTTGGGGGAAAATATGTTACTTTGATACCATGTTGGGGGAAAATGACATGTAAACTTTGTAATTTCATTTGTTAATAATTATATTCTATTTGCATCTCTTTCTCCATGGATTGCTTGTTGGTTTGTGTGTGAAATCACCTATGAATTTAGGCAAATTGCTTATATGTGTGAATTTTGGGATTTGCCCCTAGGTCCAATTCATGGATCCCTAGGTTGCCTCCCATCTTCCTACATATTAATCAATCTCCCTAAACCTAAGTGAGAGATCTAAGTAGCTAGATTAGATAATTCTAGTGCAATTAGCATGGTGCCTTCTCAAGGCTAGAATGTGGGGGAATTGTGGTCCAAAACCCTAATCTCACCTCCCCATTACTACCCTCAGCCCCTAATTGCCCTAGGAATGCCTAATCTAGAAACCTAGACTTGATTAGACTCTAATTGAATTGAACCTAATCCCTAACCCAATTGAGCCTCGTAAGGGTAGTAGGGGGTGTTAGGGACTAGTTCCCCTACACACAACCTAGCATATCCATGGCCAGTTAGTAGCTTAGGTTAATTTATTAGACTCTAAGTTGTTGTTTGGTTTGGATAATCTAAATGGAATCATAATGTTCATATGTCACCCCCAACTTAAGTGATAAGTTCATACCCCTAAACAACCCACACCTCTCTTTATTGCTTAATACCCTAGTTTTGTGTCTGCTTAGCTTAATTAGTTCTTTCCTTTCTTAGTTAGCTTCTTGCCTTGTTCTTGCCTTGCTCATGTTAGTTTAGTTCTTTAATTGCATTTCTTTTCTCTTGCTTGCCTTAGCGTAATTTTTCTTTTCATACCTAGCTTAATCCTTTCTTGCTTGTTTAGCCTTAATCTAGTCTAGGGTTAATGTAGATTTCATTCATGTCTTTAATTGCTTGCTTGTTGATCCTTAGTTAACAATAAAAATCAACCTTCAAACCCTTAAGCCTAGTCTCCATAGTAGGAACCTAGCTAAACTAACCTAGCTCTAGCACCCCCTCTTTTCCCTGTGGATCGACCCTTTACTTGCCACCTTCCTATACTAGAACATGACCCCGTGCACTTGCAGGTGTAGTGTTTTAGTAGACGTAGGTAGCTAGTTTAGGTTTATAAATATCAAAAGCACAATCTCCCCGTGCATTCTGACCTCGTGGGGCGCATCTATTCAATCGAGTAGTGTGTTAGCATCACTAGCAGAATCGCACCAAGATTTATGGCGTCGTTGCCGGGGAATAGAGGCGCTCGGCCTAGCTAGTTAGTTTTGCTTTGACTTTTCCTACTGCCCTCATCATTGCTATTCTTTATTCATTTTTCTTTGCATTTCTTGTGTATATTGGTTTACTAACTTGCTTTCTTTTGTTTGGTTGTGCTTTGTGCATGTGACAATCCATTCAGGAGGAAACAAGATGGAAGACCAAAATGCACCTCACAAGCCGCTTCAAGACTACTTCATGCCTAGCAACTACAAATCGCCAATTGCTAGCAGGGTTGATCATGATGCCAGGGGAGCAATTTTCTATACCTCCAGGTCTTCTTGGGCTCCTGCCCATCTTCTATGGCTCAGAGAGTGAGAACCCCTACAAGCACTTGGACTCCTTTCTTGAAGTATGCTCCACCTTCAGGACGTCGACGGCTAGTGATGATGCAATTCGATTGACCTTGTTCTCCTTCTCCCTCAAAGATAGAGCTAAAGACTGGTATGACTCAAGAAAGGACATCATGAGTTGGGAAACAATGAAGAATGCTTTCTTGAGACAGTTATACTCTATTGCAAGGTTGACACAAATGCGGCGTGCCGTGACAAGTTTTAGTCAAATGGGAGATGAGCAGTTTCATAATGCATGGGAGAGATTAAAGAAGCTGTTGAGAGAGTGTCCTCACCATGAGATCTCTTTGTGGCAGCTAGTTCAATCATTCTACTCTGGTTTGTCTCTAAAGGACCAAGACACAGTGGACTCTTCTTGTGGAGGAGTTTTCATGGCTAGGCCACCTGAGGAGATATGGCCTTTGTTTGAGCAGTTGGCTGAAGGATCAAGAATTCGGGCTTCTAGCATGATGAATGAAAAAGGGTATGCCTTTGGTGTGACACCCCCTACTCATGATGACTCAAGCCCGCAAGTGATGAAGATTCTTGGTGACATGGTGAACTTCATGAAGAACCAGGTGACAAATGCTCCTTGCCACCCGATCAATTCTATCGAGTTCTATGGGGAAGAAAAGAAGACACCTCACTCCTATAGCTACCAAGAACCACAAAGTCCCACATACAGCTCAAGGTTTGAGGAAGAGGTTCTTTCTATATTGAGAGTGTTTGATGATGTTCAAAGGGATGTTGCAAGGTTAGAATAGAGAATAGAGCAACTATCTTCTATCATCGCTCTCCAAGAGGAAAAATTGTCTTCAAGACCCATCGTGAGCCACCATGAAGCAAGTGGACCCATGCCCTCTTCACAAGTTTTCTATAGTCCACCCCCCATGCAAGTGCGTCCCATTCACTCCTTCCAAGGCTATCCCCAGCCTTACACCCCTCCACCACCTCCCTCACCTCAAATTTCACAAAACTTCACTTTCCAGCTCCAATTATCTCATCCCCCTCAATTCCCTTCTCCACCTCAATTTCAACCCCAAGTATCACCTCCACCTCCTCCACAGCCACAACATGCTCCCCCTCTCCACCATGATCAAGGTAGTGCCGTGACAGTTCTAAGGAGTGGAAAAACTCTTGAGCAGCCCACAAGTCAAAGAAAGGTTGATAAAGCAAAGCAAAGGCAGCCAAGTGGTGATACTGTGATTGATATTGCTGAAGATGATGTTGTGATACCGCATGTTGAGTTTGGGATTCCATGTGATCCACCACATATCCCTTTTGCAGGTCCTACCATCCCTAGTGTTCCGCCTCATGTTCATGTAAGTGCAGTAAAAGCTAGTGATCCTCCATTTGTAGAAGCACTAGATGAGCCACCAGAATTGAAAAGGAGGCAAAAGCACAATGTTGACATTCTTGAGGTGTTTCGTCAGGTAAAGGTGAACATTCCACTTTTGGATGCTATCAAGCAAATCCCATCATATGCCAAGTTCCTTAAGAACCTATGCATTGTGGAAAGAAGGTCAACGGGGAGGATTCCAAAGAAGGTGAGACTGAATGAACAAGTGAGCTCCATCATACAACACTCACTTCCCGTGAAAAGAAAGGACCCAGGAGCCCCACTCACACCTAGTTACATAGGGGGACATTGCATAGACAGGTCCTTGCTTGATTTGGGATCTAGTGTGAATTTGATGCCATATCATGTCTATGTTGAGCTGGGCTTAGGCAAGTTGAAGATGGCACATTGCACTCTCCAGTTGGCAGATAGATCCATAAAAGTGCCTAGGGGTAGAGTGGATGATGTCTTGGTGATGTTAGACAAGGAAAAAGGCGCGGTGTTCCTGGCGGATTTCATTGTACTTGATATGGAGCCGGAGGATAGGAAGATTCCCATCATCTTGGGGAGGCCGTTCTTATCTACAGCTGATGCTGACATTCATGTACGCAGTGGCACCATGACAGTCTCATTTATGGACATGAAGATCAACATCAACATGTACAGGACCCCAACCCGGTGAGTCTGAGATAGGGATATTAGACATGATCACTTCACAAGTCCAAATGGGCAATTGAGAGAAGGACATCAAGGTGAAGAAGTTAATGATGATTACTGCGATCAAAGGGATGAGGAAAACAGATTGAGTGCAAAGGAAGGATGCATGTTTTTCAAGAATGGACACATGAGAATGCCAAATGGATGAATTTTGAAGAATCACCAAGAAGCCTAGCTGAAGGCAAGAAACTCAGCGCTTGTGGGAGGCAACCCACCTAGGTTTGGGAATTTTTGACCCAAACTGCATTTTTGATACTTTTTCTTTGTTTTTACATTTTTCCAAGAAAGCACACACACACACTCGTATTTGATATTTTTTGTATAGTTTTGATATGTGCAGGCGAGAACAAAGTGAAACGAAGGAGAATAGATGAAAGTTTGACAACGCATCTATAGAATATCAACTTGAGATCTATTTTTGATGTTTGAACAAGATTCGAGTCTCCTACTACTATTACAGTGCCCAACACGGCCGTGGTACATCAACACAGCCGTGGTGGTGCACTCACATTCAACAAAGAAATGATCAGAAAATTGCGAAAATCGGCTAAGTTTCGAACCGGGTCAGCACGGCCGTGCAAGGCAGCACAGCCGTGGTACACGAAGCCACCATGGCCATGCCGCGCAGCACGGCCGTGCAGCAGCCCGATTCCAGCAGATTTAAGTCAGATTTTGCAAAACTTCTTTTCACTTGCTCATTTCTCTAAGGAACAGAACGGTCGTGCTCCACGCCCTAGCGCCCGTGCAGCACTCCGCCCGCCTTCTCCAGCCATCGAATCCTCACCAAATCACCCCCAAACCATTCCCAATCATTCCCCTACCATTTCCACTACCTTAATCTTCAGATCCCACCCATTTCCATCCACAAACACACCACTCTCTCTCCATTCCGCCCCAACAGCCCCGTTCTTCGGAGAAATCCAAAATTTTCTAATTCCACTTCAATTTTCGAGGAAGAATGAAGAAGTCTACAAGGAAGGCAGTAGAGAAGACTAGGGGTGTCATCCCCTACCAAAGGGAGACAAGGAACAACCACCCCCAGTTGACGGAGGCGGAATTGGATGCCATTGTGGAGTCTATTGCTGAAGAAGCCTCCGTACAGCCACAACGGGGGGCACCATCTTTGTCGCAGCCACCGCCGTCTGCCTCCCGACACTCTGTCTCATCCGAGAGACCTTCCGCCTCAGCTGTGCGGCCGTCAGTTTCAGCCGCACGGCCGTCCGTCTCCTCCGTGGCACAACCACAGCCCGAGCCGCAGCCACGACTACGACCACGTCAACGACTCATGCTAGCTGATGAAGATGATACTGATATGCCTGAGGTTGAGCAGCAACCAAGACCGCCACAACGCCCATTTTCACAGCCAGAGGTTACTACAGGCAGGGAAAAGGAGCCCAAGCACCCTGGATGCCTGACACGCAGAGTGTTAGCTACTAAATATGCATGCCAAGCGTCAATGGAGGCAATGGGGTTCTTTGTCTGTTTTCAAGAATTGATGGAAAAATTGGGGCTTTTTGAGATCCTGACACTGCAGCAGGAAACCTACATCGAGCTGACGCAGCAGTTCTTCGCCACGTTAGAGAAAGCAACCAATGATGGTGAGAATGCAATTAAGGTAACAATTGGGGATAAGAGGTGGAAAATAACCTCAGCGATGCTAAATCAGATTTTTGCCCCAAGTGGAGAGATGGCTGCCCTCCTAGATGGAGGAAGGATAGAAAATGACTCTAGTTCCACGTATCCAGCCATGTGGAAGTGCTTCACCGGCCAAAGTACATTTGTAGCAGGGAAATCAAAGACAAGTGGTATTCACAGCCCATTTCTCCGCTATGTTCAGAAGGTGTTGGCAAACACCATCTTTGGCAGGTACGAAAATCAAGGCAGCTGCACCAACAAAGATCTTTTTGTGGTTGGTTGGATGGCAAAGGAGAGACATGTGAACCTGGGGGTGTTATTGATTGATCACATGAGGACAATCCCATCCAAGAGCAAAAATCCATTTGTAATGGGAGGGATTGTAACATCTATTGCCACGGCCTTGGGGCATGACATGACAGGATATACAACGGAAGAGGGTGGCAAGTTGGTTGATTTGCACTACCTGGCTCGCTCATCCATGATTATGGTTACGGATCAGAAGATCATTTACCAAATCAACCCACCTTACCTAGGAGTCACATTGGATCTGCCTTACCATACTTCTCCCCTCATGGCACACTTTGGACCAATGCCAGATTTTCTGGAAAAGTTGAGGAGGTACGAGAAGGAGAACCCCAAAGGAGAGGAAATCCCTGAGGTGAGGTTTGTAGGGAGTCCAGGAGAGCCTTCATAGGCGGCAGAGCAGAGGCGGACGACATAGGAGAGAGCGGCAAGACGAGTGAGGCAAAGAGAAGAAAGAATGGGAGTGTCAGAGCCACAACAGCCTTCAGTGAATGCATACGATATGGGTACCATCCATGCACAGCTGGAGGGCATTCAGGCGACACATGACAAAATTCTACAGGCACAGGAGGGCTTTCAGAGGACACAGGATGCCATGTGGTTGGACCACCAGCATATGCATTACCAGGTCAACCACCTTTATCAGTTTCACAATGCCCAGGCCCAGAGGAACCCACAGTGGGGTGAAGATTGGTGGAGTTCTTTATCAACTTTTCAGGACAGCTATCTGCCTCCATAGTACTACTGGGGCACCTACTACAGACAAGGAGGAGCACCTCCACCACCTCCGCATTGATTATCTACCCTATCACCCTAGACTTTAGTGTCATGCTGAGGACATCATGGTTCAAAAGTTTGGGGTGGTAGGGCGGTATGCCCTTATTCTTCTTTCACTCATTTTTGCATCTCATATGCTATTTTTCTTTCTGTTTGTTGTTTTTCATTTCTTTTGCTTGCCCTGCTATCTAGTCTAGAATTTTACTGCTTTGCATACCTGCATTCCATGTAGTTTACCTTATTGTCATTTTTTGTGTAATTTTCAAAAATTTTGCTCTTTTGCCATGCATTGCATACCATGTAGATTTTTGGTAATTTTTGCACGTTTTTAGCTAGGATTTGCTTGTTTACTGCTTTAAGTTCAATAATATAGGCTTATATGTGATTGAAGGCAACTTGGCACCATTTTGGCCAATTTTGCCCAAATTTGGAACTTCTTGTCTAAAAATTGTGTTTTGACCCAATCTCTACTATTTTGAATTAAAATGTTGACCTTTGACAAATGTAAGTGAATCACCATTGTTTGTTGCTGAGTGGTATCAATGTTTGACTTTTTACATGTGCATCACCTCTCTTAGGATTGTGATTGAATTGGTTGAATTGTGAAATTGAGCAAGCTTTGAACGCTTAGTGTTTGTGGAATCACATGTTTGATATATCAATTTCATGTTGTTCATTCATGTGGTGTGATATCTTGAATGAAGTGTTGGATTAATTTTCATGCAGGATGTCTTATGTGGAAAATCATACCAATGACCCCTCTTTGATCCGACTATTCTTCCACCATCTTCATACCCCTCCGCCTCATAAAAAGATGCCCTAGTGCACATAATCAGCCTTGGCCACCTCTAAAAGTTTGGGGTGGCCATATCTTTATCTCCCTGCTTCACTCTATCCACCATATGCCCTATCTACACCAAGGGCAAGAAAAAGAAAAGAAAAGAAAAATAAAAGAAAAATAAAATAAAAGGATGCTCATGTTTAAGAGCATTCAAATAAAGAAAAGATGAGTGTATAAAAACACTCCAAAAATCTTACCGCAACCCTTTCTTCCACTTTCATACCCATTGAGCCAGGAAACATCAAACTTAGCTCATTTTACCCTTTTCTGCAGCCACGTGGGTCATTTGGTGTGATTTGAGATATAAGATTGAATGCATGAATGTGAAACAACACTCCTAGTCATTCTTGATTAACGCCACCATGAAACGGTTTACCCGAAACTTAATGGAAGAAATATGGATAACGTGTGTAGTCTATGCGCTATATTTAAAGTTCATATGCTTTGTGCTCTTTTCATGATTGGATTGTGAAAGAAGGAGAGGAGAGATGTGAAATGCATGTACTTAGTCATCTTTGATCCCATTCAGCAACAATCGTCTTTTATATTGCATTTGTCATTTCTTTTTGTGAAAGTTTGTAGAGAGATTGAGTCGGAGCATACTTGAGGACAAGTATGTTTTAAGTTTGGGGTGGTGATGCAACCCTATTTTAGGGCTTCATCTTGTGTCTTTTTGCTCTTCAATCACATCTATACCTTTTAGATTGCATGTCATTCCCCCTAATATGCTTATTTGTGTAAAATGCACTTATGGACATTATTTTCATGTTTTTCAGGCTTTTGGACCACGCTTGATGGAAGAGAGAGAGAAGGGGTGATCCTAGGGTTCCTCTGCACTTGGAGAGGCCCAAAGTGAAGTATGATGCTCCCTCGACCTACCCCTAGTGGCCAAAGATCAATTGAAGCAAAGAAGTCCAAGAAAAGCCAAAGATCAAAGTTAAAGTGCTGATCCAGGACCCAACACGGCCGTGGTACCACAGAACGGCCGTGCTAGATGACTTAGAAATTAACAGGCTCAACATCCAAGTGAAGCAGAGAGCACCACGGCCGTGCAGAGCACCACGGCCATGCAATGGGAAGACACCACGGTCGTGCTCCACAAAACGGCCGTGGCACAGCAGAGCAAAACGGCCGTGCAGCAGCACCATGACCACCTCCACCAAGCCCACCACGGCCGTGGCACACCACCATCACCACGGCCGTGGCCGTTTTGACAAAAAACCTTGTAACTTTGCTATTTTAATTCCCATGACCGTACCCATCCACCACGGCCGTGGCCTATCCTACCCACCATGGCCGTGCTACTCACAGAATCCAACCACTTTTTCACTTCTTTCCCCATTTTTCCCCTAACTTAACCTAGTGCTTCCCCCACACCTATATATACCTAGGTGGCGGCTGGGGCACGAGGTTGGCTACCTTCTACCCCTTCCTAGCTCCCCAAATCGCCACCCACTCCATTCCACTCCAAATCCACCTCAAATCCACTCCATTTCACCATTTCCACCACATAACCCCCCATATCTAAGCCTTCCATCCACTTCCCTCCATCATTCCACACCATTTAATCCAAGGAGAAGAAGGAGGACGTCCCTGCAGCTGCTGGAGAGGAGGACTTCTTCATCTACTCCGAGCTCCAAGGCTTCTTCTACCTCTTTCTCCTCTCTTTTTATATTTTGCTTTGTTATGAGTAGCTAGGCCCCTTGGGTGGGCTGTTTGGGGGAAAATATGTTACTTTGATACCATGTTGGGGGAAAATGACATGTAAACTTTGTAATTTCATTTGTTAATGATTATATTCTATTTGCATCTCTTTCTCCATGGATTGCTTGTTGGTTTGTGTGTGAAATCACCTAGGAATTTAGGCAAATTGCTTATATGTGTGAATTTTGGGATTTGCCCCTAGGTCCAATTCTTGGATCCCTAGGTTGCCTCCCATCTTCCTACATCTTAATCAATCTTCCTAAACCTAAGTGAGAGATCTAAGTAGCTATATTAGATAATTCTAGTGCAATTAGCATGGTGCCTTCTCAAGGCTAGAATGTGGGGGAATTGGGGTCCAAAACCCTAATCTCACCTCCCCATTACTACCCTCGGCCCCTAATTGCCCTAGGAATGCATAATCTAGAAACCTAGACTTGATTAGACTCTAATTGAATTGAACCTAATCCCTTACCCAATTGAGCCTCGTAAGGGTAGTAGGGGGTGTTAGGGACTAGTTCCCCTATACACAACCTCGCAGATCCATGGCCAGTTAGTAGCTTAGGTTAATTTATTAGACTCTAACTTGTTGTTTGGTTTGGATAATCTAAATGGAATCATAATGTTCATATGTCACCCCCAACTTAAGTGATAAGTTCATACCCCTAAACAGCCCACACCTCTCTTTATTGCTTAAAACCCTAGTTTTGTGTCTGCTTAGCTTAATTAGTTCTTTCCTTGCTTAGTTAGCTTCTTGCCTTGTTCTTGCCTTGCTCATGTTAGTTTAGTTCTTTAATTGCATTTATTTTCTCTTGCTTGCTTTAGCGTAATTTGTCTTTTCATACCTAGATTAATCCTTTCTTGCTTGTTTAGCCTTAATCTAGTCTAGGGTTAATGTAGATTTCATTCCTGCCTTTAATTACTTGCTTGTTCATCCTTAGTTAACAATCAAAATCAACCTTCAAACCCTTAACCCTAGTCTCCGCAGTAGGAACCTAGCTAAACTAACCTAGCTCTAGCGCCCCCTCTTTTCCCTGTGGATCGACCCTTTACTTCCCACCTTCCTATACTACAACACGACCCCGTGCGCTTGCGGGTGTAATGTTTTAGTAGACGTAGGTAGCTAGTTTAGGTTTATGAATATCGAAAGCACAATCTCCCCATGCATTCTGACCTCGTGGGGCGCATCTATTCAATCGAGTAGTGTGTTAGCATCACTAGCGGAATCGCACCACACCCTCAGTTGCAGCAACCTCAGTTAGCACTGCCTCTGCAACAACCACAACAAGGAAAACAACAACTTCCTCAGAAAAGTACCCCTTCTCAGCCAGAAGACGAGATGACCTTGATAAGGCAGATGCTACAATCCCAACAAACCAAGCTCGCTAATCAACAAGCTCAATAAAAGGCAGTAGAAGCTTAACTAGCCCAAATTGCTGCGCAACTGAAGTCTCCAGTAGGCACATTTGCAGGGCAGCCAGAATCGAACCCTAGACATGGCCAGAATAGGCCTGAATAGTTGAATGTTGTTACGACGAGATCTGGACACACCCTTCATGAAACTACAAGGATCACTCATGATGATGATACACCTGCGTTTATGACAAATGAGATCCTGAAGCCAAGATCGGAGAAGTCCACAGAGAACGTAAAGGGCAAAGAAAAAGAACAAGTGTCCACAGATCCAGAAATCTTGCAGTATAAACCAAGGATCCCATATCCGGGAAAATTACAAGAAACGAAAATGGATACTAGGTTCCAAAAATTCAAGGAGGCGATGAAGAAACTTTACATCGACATCCCACTCCTTGATGCTCTCTCTTAGGTATCGTCTTGGGCTAAATACCTAAAAACTCTGTTATCAAGGAAGTACATCACTGAGGAACAAAAATAGTCAAACTTTCCCAAACCACCTCTGATATCAACCTCAATAAAATGCCAAAGAAAAAGAAGGACCCAGGTTCCTTCGACATTCAATGCTGTATTGGAAATGCATCAAACAAAAAGGGATTAGCTGACCTAGGGGCCAACATATCCATTATGCCCTATTCCATGTGCAAACGATTAGGTTTTACTGACTTGCTGCCCACAACAATGACAATTTAGTTAGCTGACTCTACCATCACCGCACCTCTGGGAATTATCGAAGATATTCCAGTTAGGATAGGTAAAGATGCCTATGTCCCGTGAGACTTTGTCATCATGGATATCAAGGAAGATCTAAGATATCGAATAATTTTTGGCAGACCTTTCCTTGCTACAGCCAGGGAGTTTATCGATGTTGAAGCTGGCACGATCATTCTAAGACTCAGAAAAGAAGCAATTCAATTCCGAGTTCTAAACAGCATGAAAGGCCCCATCATTCAAGAGGAGGTCTTTCTCCTAGACGCAATACATCAAATGTCTCAATTAGAAATATCTGAGCCATCGGACGAGTTAGAGAATGTTCTAACCAACCCGGAAGTCAAATTCTCTGCAAATGAATTGGTTCAACAGTGTCTGCAACACTTAGAGAAGGTCGAAGAAGCACCGGCGGCCAACTTTGAGGAACTCAAAGCAGTCACCATTTTAGAAGCAACAGAGCCACCTAAGGCTCCTGAGATGAAGACTCTACCTATGGGACTTAAACATGTCTTCTTGGATGAGGAAAAATTATGTCCGGTTATCATCAGTTCCACCCTAACAGAAAACCAGGAAGAAAGACTTATTGATGAGCTGAAGAAACACAAGAAGGACATTGGGTATAAGATAACTGACCTAACGGGCATAAATCCAGCCTTATGCATGCATAGACTGCCAATGGTAGAAGAATTTAAGCCATCACGTGAACATCAGAGGAAGCTGAACCCTAATCTCAAAGAATTGGTTTGCCTTGAAGTCCTCAAATTACTGAAAGCAGGCATAATCTACCTGATTTTAGACTCCTAATGGGTCAGCCCCGTCCAAGTAGTTCCTAAAACAGGAGGCACCACTGTCGTGCTTAATGACAAAAATGAGTTAGTACCCACTAGGACGGTGACGGGGTGGAGGATGTGCATCGACTATAGGAAATTAAACAAATCCACGTGGAAAGATCACTACCCTCTGCCCTTTCTCGACGAAGTCCTAGAACGCTTAGCCCATCAGAAATATTTCTGCTATCTAGATGGTTATTCCGGGTTCTACCAAATCCCCATACACCCAGAAGACCAAGAGAAAACTACCTTCACCTGCCCCTTGGGAACCTATGATTTTAGAAGAATGCCATTCGGATTGTGTAATGCACTCGCTACATTCCAAAGGTGTATGTCTGCCATTTTCGCAGGATTAACAGAATCCATAATGGAGGTGTTCATGGATGATTTTTTAGTTTACGAAGATTCTTTCGATAACTGTCTAATCAACCTTGGACATGTTTTACAATGATGCGAGGAAACGAACCTCATACTGAATTGGGAAAAATTCCATTTCATGGTAACTGAAGGTGTCATCCTCGGGCATAGAGTGAGTGACAGAGGGATTGAGGTCGATAAGGCAAAAATCGATGTTATCTCGAAGTTGTCACCACTGAAAGATATAAAAGGCGTACGGGCTTTCTTGGGTCATGTTGGGTTTTACAGAAGATTTATCAAAGATTTTTCAAAAATAGCAAAACCCATGACCCAACTCCTGACCAAAGACATTGAGTTCATTTTTAACCAAGAATGCCTGCAAAGTTTCTCAACTCTCAAAAATGCTTTAATTTCTGCACCTATACTGAGAGCCCCAGATTGGTTGCAACCATTTGAAATCATGTGCGACGCCAGCGATTACGCCTTAGGGGCCGTATTAGGTTAGCGGATCGACAAGAAACCTTATGTAATTTACTACGCATCTAAAATGCTCGATGAAGCACAGAAGAACTACACTACTACAGAGAAGGAGTTCCTGGCTGTCATCTACGCATTCGAGAAATTTCACTCCTATTTGATTGGATCCAAGGTCATCGTCTACACTGACCACTCTGCCATACAATACCTAATTCAGAAGCAAGATGCAAAACCCAGACTTATCCGCTGGGTGTTGATGCTTCAGGAATTCGATTTGGAAATTAAAGACAAAAGCAGAGTGGAAAACGTCATAGCTAACCATCTCGGTCGCATTGAAGTTGAAGATGAAGATAAAGTCTCTATCCGAGACTCTCTTCCAGATGACCAACTAATGAAGGTTACCCATGGATTCCCTTGGTATGCGAACATTGTCAATTATCTGGCTATAGGAATCATTCATCCCTCCGCTTCCTACCATGACAAAAGGAAATTCCTCCACGATATAAAGAAATATTATTGGGATGAACCTTACCTTTTTCACCTATGTGCAGATGGACTTTTCCGTCACTGCTTATCAGAAGAAGAGATTACCCCCGTCCTAGAGTATTTCCATTCAGGCCCCACAGGGGGGGGCACATGAGTGTAAAGAAAACCGCTATAAAAGTTTTGTATTCAGGCTTCTTCTGGCCAACCATAGCAAAGGACTCCTACAATTTTGTGAAATCTTGCAACAAATGTCAATTTTCTGTAGCATATCTAAAAGGAATGAAATGCCCCTCACAATGTGGCATGAAATTTAACTTTTCTACGTGTGGGGGATAGTTATCTGGGCCCCTTTCCTTCTTCCTATGGTTTCTCCTACATCCTAGTTGCGGTGGACTATGTCTTGAAATGGGTCGAAGCTATACCCACAGTGTCCAGCGATTCCAAACTAGTTATTAAAATGTTTAAAGATATCATTTTCCCCAGATTTGGAGTTCCCCGAACTGTCATATCAGACGGTGGGACCCATTTTCTAGAATGAAGTTTTGAAGCCCTGTTGAAAAAATACGAAGTGAATCATAAAGTAGCCACGCCTTACCACCCACAGACCAGTGGTCAGGTTGAGGTATCAAATAGACAACTAAAGGTGATCCTAGAAAAAACACAATAGAAACCGCACTAACTGGTCCACCAAGCTTCCCAATGCCCTTTGGGCCTACCGAACAACCTATAAAACACCAATCGGGACAACCCCATTCCGGTTGGTATACGGGAAGTCATGTCATCTTCCAGTGGAACTGGAACACAAAGCTTGGTTGGCCATCAAACAACTAAATTTCGATCATAAAAGTGCCCGAGAAAATAGACAACTCCAGCTACAGGAGCTAGAGGAGCTCTGAATGACCGCTTATCAAAGTGCCATGATTTATAAGGAACAAGCCAAGATGTGGCAGGATGGTCATCTTAAAAGGAAAGACATCACCATCGGTGACAAAGTACTCCTTTTCAACTATAAGCTCAAATTGTTCCCCGGAAAACTCCGCACAAAATGGTCCGGGCCCTTTACCATCAAACATATATACCCAACTGGAGCTGTCATAATTGTCGACGATAACGGAGGAGTAAGGACGGTCAATGGCCATCGATTGAAAAAATATTACACTTCCGCAGATAAAATGCCGAGACAGACCATTGAAATCAGAGATGCCACAACATCAGCATAACAACATCAAAGCTTCGTCGAGTCAGTGACGTTAAACCCAAGCGCTAGTTGGGAGGCAACCCAAGATCTGAACTTCTTCTTTTATCTTATGTTCTTTTATTTTACCTTAGTTTTATCTTCTGAATATATATAAATATTCATATAACCTAAACAAACATAAAAATATAAAAATCGGTTCAACCTTAACCCTCCCAAACGATCCTCAAACTGTTTGGAGCCAAACGGTCCTGAAACCGTTTGGAGCCAAACGGTCCTGATTCCAAGCGGTCCTGAAACCGTTTGGAACCAAGTGGTCCTGAAACCGTTTGGAGCCAAACGGTCTTGAAACTGTTTGGAGCCAAACGGTCCTGAAACAGTTTGGAGTCCAAATGGTCGCTAAACCGTTTGACCTAGGGTTTTTGTAAGGTCAACCCCCGTTTCCTATAAATATAACCCCCCCTCCTTCTTCTTTCTTTCGACTCTCGAGCCTTCCTTAAACCCTCGCGCGAACGACTTTTTCTGTTCCTTTTCTACTCTCATTTCCGCGCACCTTGCAGCACCGGTGCTCTTCGCCGACCATCCTTCTCAGTTCCATGTGTCCTCACGGTAGTTGCGCTCATGTCACTGGCATTTCCGCTTCACTATCGTCATCTCCACCAGCAGCCACAAGGTAGTCCCGCCACCATCACTGACGCCAGCTGCGCCACCGCGAATACCTTTTCCATCAAACCGTCGCCATCATCTTTACCTTTGTCGCCGTCTACGACACCGCCGCGATCCCCTTTTCTATCGCCACCATCGTCTCTATTGCTGTCGTCCTTATTTTCGCCGCCGGTTCTGCCTCTCTTTCGCCGGAAGCTCCCCGACGTTTCACCGGTCTTCAAACCATTTGGAACCAAACGGTCCTGAAACCGTTTGGAACCAAACGATCTTCAAACCGTTTGGGACCAAACGATCTTCAAACCGTTTGGAACCAAACGGTCCTAAAACCGTTTGGGACCAAACAGTCTTCAAACCATTTGGCCTTCCACAATCTCTTAAGTTTCGTTAAAATATAAAACCACATAAACACAAATAAAATCCAATTTTTTTCTCTAAGCATGTTGTTCTTACTCATGATTTTCCATTTTTCAGAAATGGCATCACCAGCTCAGGAAGCCACAGGAACTGCCGATGCTCCATTTTGGACAAAGGAACAACTGTTGGAAAACCGAGACAAGCTCCAAAAGATCATAGACAACTACAACAAGACTGGACAGGCCCCACTAAATGTCAAAATCATAGATATCTTATGTGAAATTGATCACCTCAACAAATGCCTAGCTGAGGAGCCTGAAGAAGAAGTGGAGGAAATCTCCTCTAGTGATGAAGGCTCTGAATACGAGCCAAACCCCGCGGATGAATCCCCACCTGAACAATCCAAAGGGAAATGAAAGGTCCAGGAAACCGCGACCAACCAACCCTCAAATAAACGGGCAAGAAAACAAGTTCGCCCTACCTCTTCTAGGGAGCAAACCCTTGCAACACCTACCTCCACCACCCCTACTACCACCCCCATCTTCTCAATTCTCACTGCCACCGCGCCCCCACTAGAAAACCTTTACATCCACACCATCCCATCCATCGACAAGGTGCTGAAACCAACAAAGTACGTTTGTTCAAACATACTACTTAAGATGGGGATCTATGACAGAATCCTCACAATGCTCGACAATGCCAATTTATCCAGACTTTGTTTCATCCCTGAAATCTCATATGCCGAACCCACCACAAAATTCTTTACCCATCTTATCAAAGAAACGGTGGACATTGCGCACAGAGCAAGGGATGGTGGTGATCGCCGGCTGGTCACCAAGCTTTTTGGCAATGACATCATGATAACAGAAAATCTTCTAAACGAAATCTTCATTGACAACCCTGAGCAGATCAAAAAAGCCGCAACTGCAAGAATAGAGATCTACCCGTTCAATAAACATAACTTCAAGAAGACACTAATAGGGATCCCAAGTTACGAGGCAAAGACATATAAAGCCTCCAATATTCAATCAGGGTTCGTACGCACGCTTCACAAAATCATTACCAGTACGTTGTTCCCCAGATCAGAGGGAGGAAACATTATTTCTACCGACCTCTTCATCCTATGGTCTATCTTGCATGGAAAGCCAGTCAACATCAGATGGCATTTGATACAAAAATTCTCCACCTACGCCATAGGAAAAGAAATCTGCATGGGAGGACATATAACCTCCATTATTAAATACCTCAAAATGGACATATTACTCCCTTGCTGCACGAAGATCAAGAGCGGCATCCTCACTAACGAACAAACCTTGAAGAACTCCTACATTATCAAGGAGAAGGATGCGAAACTACACTACATCTTCTGCCCGACAGTCAGATCTTCCAGAATCCTGTTACCTCTTCCGGAGCTAGCAGACTACGACAAAGACAAACTTCTCTTCACTGACGAAGAGATTACCAAACTCCTAGCTCCGACCAAAGCACAAACTAAGACAACACAAGCAGGACAAACAACGCTCAGCATAACTTCCCCGACAGCTAGGATATCAAAAATTCCAGTAAAATGTCCCTCCAAAAGACTTTCACAGGAACAACATCTATCGGGGACACCAACATCAAAACCGCATCCAGAGATAGAAACCCCCCTCCCCGAGGATCAAATCACCACCTCATCTCTTAACTCCTTCATTATGAGTCTCAATGCTAAACTTACAACAACCACCTCACCACCCTCCACCTTTCCACAATCCACCACTCTCCCATCTTTCCCCACAACTACACCACCACCTACATCCTCCACTTCACCCATCTTCTCTTCGGGCGTCCCCTTCTCTACCCCTACGCCCGACTTCACCACCTTCGTCTCCATCCCCACAGTCTTTCCTCCACCACTATCAATCCCACCTTTTTCACCAGCAACATCACCACCTTTCCCATCCACCACCACCCCAGCACCGCTAGTGACACCATCTATAGTCACCATGCAGTTCGTGAAACCATCAACAGTGTCTCTTCCACAGGACACTACACCCTTCCCATCCAGACCCCAACCATCCCACCCTTCCATACCTGGGGTCACTTTTACAAACATCGGTGAGGAATTCGGAAGTCAATTTGACACGATCTGAAACCTCCTCACCGACCCTTCTAATATAATACATTCCATTTTTTCTTGTGTGTAGGGTTTATCTAAACAGGTATCCAGGATTGACGAATAGAACCACACCTTGCCAAACATCCTCCAAGGGCTTCAGCAACAACAAGATGTAGTGGCTAGGCAAGTCGATCGCATCGACAGCCACTTCAACAACTTACCCGAGCTGATCCTTGGAGTACAAAGTCAGCAAGAAGCGATGGCCACACAAGTCGATGAGATCTCTATGTAGACTCAGCCTCTGCCTGAGACTCTCCGTGAGCTCAAGCAACAAGAAACAACTCTTAGCACGTGCTTGGATACCATCAGCAACACCCTTGTACAACTCAACAATCGCCAAGAGGAGTCGACCAACAATGAAATCCAACAATTACGAGCTACAGTAACAGATCTCACAGCGCGACTCCTCTCCGCCGAGAGCCGATACAACGATCTCAAAGAAACACACGATGCACTGCTTGAAACACACGAGCATGTGCAAGTGGCGTTCGACGAGTTACAAACCATCCATCGGCAGTGCAAAAAGACACACACAAGAAGCTAGCAGACAAAGCAGCAGCTGGAAAAGAAGGTGATAACGACAACGAAGATGACTCTAACTCCTTATCTGATTATAATAACGATACCACCTCCTCAAATGACAAATCTAATGATGGAGAGGGCCCAAGCCAAGAAGCAGAACCTTCTCAGCAAGGATATAACAAAGGCCACCAAGAAGGTGGACATCATACCAAGTCCCCCACCCACAATGAAAATGTAAACATATCATATGGGGACCAATTCCTCGATTACTCAACTTTGGAATCCATAGGGGAGTCTGCAAAAGATGTGGCTTTTGTTAAGTTCCACCAATGTATTTTAGGAACCAGCACAAGTCTACCAACAACAGCCGCTCAACCTTTTTCCGCACCTCACCTTTTAGTACACTTTCCCCCTGAACAGGACGAATCAAAACGAGTACGTTTAGATACAGATGAAGAAATCGATTCTACTTCCGATTCAGATGAGGATCTGCATGGCTATATAGAAGAATTGGAACAACCTTCTTCACCGCTCCGCATGAGCTTCCCCCGCCACCACCTCTACCGCATAAGATGCACGATTTAGATATGGCAGTCATCTCAACACTAGATGCTCAGGACATCTTTATGCTGAACACTATTTTCGACGATGCCAAAGAGGGGGAGACATCATCTACCACAATAAAAAGACCAAGCGCAAGTTAACACGTGAAGATTTCCACAACATCCTGCGACCACGGTCAACGATGCCAATGGCAATCTTCTGTGTCCTACTTGCCAACTGCATAGAGGTTTACAGAAGCTCAAAGAGGCAATAGCCAGTTTTTAACGCCTCACCTGCTCTATCTATAGGATTGTTATACAAAGAAATATGAGCAAAGTCAATAGAGTGGTTGTGTGCTGGTTTAGCACAGAGGGCATGATATCTCACCGTGGCATTTCAAGTTTCCGATCATTGGTTGTTTATGATTGTGGACACCGAGGCTCGGGACGCCAAGGTATATAATTTTTGCGCCATTGAACTACCAGCCAGAATAATAAACTTTGTTGGAGAAGTAGTAGGAGAGGCAAGATGTATACCTTTCCGGCTTCTTAAGCTAATATGGGATGCACGCCCATCCCTCTGTCAGGACTGGAGCCAACCCTGTTCCAAATAATTAACCCACAAGTCAAAGCTACTGAGGGATCCGGGGACTACGCTTTTTGCACCATCCGCCACATTCAAGCGCTAAACGAAGAAATCCCCTTTATCGAGCTGGTCGCCAAAGATTTTCACTCCCTGCGAGGGCGTTACGCCATGGAGCTTATTTGTGATAGAAGGTTCTTCAAAGACCCGACAATGGCACCAGATGACGTCCCCCGCTACCTCTTTTCAGCAATCCAACATCCGCAAAGGCAACCTTTCAGACAAACTTTAAGAGAATTGGATAAAACCAAGCAGCCAACAATAGTTCCCGAGCAAAGAAAAGAAGACATCGATCTTTTGTCAGGGACAACCATTATGAGATCGCCATCACAAACGGTGCCCCTATCTGCCATAGAACCAACTTTCCCAGATTTCGACCTCAGTGCTTGCAACGATCTCTCCGACAATGAACTTCGTCTCATCATGTCGAGGCTTTCCGCCGAGAAGGATGAACTCATATTCATGTCCGGTGACATCCTAATCATGGAAGACATGCTTCGAGAAACTATACAGTTCAAAGGTTCTCTCTCCGTAAGCTTAATGGCCGTCTATCAATTTCTCCTCGACGAAAATCACCCTCCAACATATATGGCATCCCCCTACATGAAGGATGATCTTTTAAAGCTAAAAAACTTCGGATCAATTGAAACTCTAATCTCCTTCCTACAACATACAACACCAAAGTTTATCATGCTACCCTTCCTTCACCATGAGCACTGGATACTTTTGGCAACAAACCTACACGACGGAGCAACTACCATCTACAACAGTTCCGACAGCCAGTTCAACCCACGGTAGAAGAAATATGTAGTGACACCAAAGTCACCCACAGAGGAAATAGCGAAGGAATGTGCAGACAGACGAATCGATCTTCTAAGTCAGCACATAAGGGTATACAGCAAAGATCACTTTCACCGCCCATCCTTCAACCATAACTGCCCCCAACAAATTTGGGAATCAAATGACTGCGGCTTCCATGTCCTCTACTGGATGTACACCATCATGGTCCTTCAAAGACTAGTAGAGGATATGATTGATGTGGATTATCACGCCCTACGCGGTAAGTTTGTAGCTCATCTACTGAAAACACCAGGAGCAAACTCAGGATTAACATAAACCTGACGCCCTTGTCTTTGTACTTCTCAACCTATCACTTTGACACTCTGAGGATAGAGTGAGTGATAAGTTGGGGGGGGGGGTACAGTAGACAAGGGCGAGGTATCGTTTCTATATCCCTCTTTTTCCATCTTCTCCTTCATTTTTGTACAAATTTTCTTAGTTTCCTTTACACATTTAGCTTTCATCCGACAATAAATCTTTGGAATAAAGTCACCCTCAACTAACTTTGGAATCATGTTTGTCCTCAAAAGTAAATAACACTTAGACATATAATGGGCACTTAATAATGTCTCCCCACTATTGATTTTCATGCTTTTGTTTCACTTCTACATCTGACTCTCCACAGGTCAATATCAAGGCAGAAATAAGCCAAGCTCTCAAGGATGAGAGGGGCATCAGGCGACTTCCAAATCAAGAAGTCTTGCAAGTGGAACAAATAAGTGCATGTTGAAAAACTCTAAGAACAACTTTCTTCTCCTCAAATAAAAAAGGCTTGGCCGCCCAAAAAAATTTCCCGAAAAACCCCAAATCCTAAGCCTGTGAGTCTACGAATAAAAGCCAGAGAGTTGAATAAAATTATGAGAGTTGTGCCAGAAATAAGAATCTATATAAAGAACCAATGAAGGTCTAACCCGGCCGGCACATTTAGCTGCTCTCATGAAGGCAGATGTGTTGTGCCCGGTAGTGAAACCCTAAGGTATCTAAATATATGAAAGGCTTATAAAGGGCTCACCCGGCCGGTACATTCAGCTGCCCTCACGAAGGTAGATGTGTCGTGCCCGGTAGTGAGACTCTAAAAGCATAGACAACCCTCCCCCACTTGAAGGGGGAGTTACACTTCAAGCCTTTAGCCAACCCTCGTACCCACTCTAGCTTCCAGTAGGTTTGTCAGAGAGGTATAAAGCTGATTAGAGTCAACAACATGCACATAATAAAAAGTGGTCCCAATCCAGACTTCAAGATCCGGAAGGAACTTGAGACCCAAGAAACTCTCAAAACCTAAAGGATTCAAGGCAAGAAATAAGACCTGATACGACCTTAGGAGAACTCAGGTTTAGAATTGAAGCAAGAGTATGGAACTCTTAACTAAATAAATCCGCCTTGCCATTACATGCCTCATCTCTATCTAACTTGAGGACAAGCTAGACCCTAAGTTAGGGGGTGATAACCTCCAATTTTGGGATATTATCTTAGTCTTTTCTTCAGTTTTCCACACTCTTTCTCAATTAAAATTAGACATAATCCTTAAATATCTCCTCTTATTGCAAATATACTATTAGACTAACTTTTCCCCTTTTTACTTGCAGAAAAAGACACAAAAAAATCATAAAAGACTCAACCGGTCCCAAGATCACATGGATTCACACGGTCCCAAGACCGCATGAAGCCAATCGGTCCCGAGACCGCATGGACTCACACGGTCCCTGGACCGCATGAAACCAATCGGTCCTGAGACCGCATGGACTCACATGGTCCCAAGACCGCATGAAGCCAATCGGTCCCAAGACTGCATGAAGCCAATCGGTCCCGAGACCGCATGGAGTCACACGGTCCCAAGACCGCATGAAGACAATTGGTCCCGAGACCGCATGGAGTCACACAGTCCCAATACTGCATGAAGCCAATCGGTCCTGAGACCGCATGAAGTCACACGGTCCCAAGACCGCATGAAGCCAAATGGTCTCGAGGTCCAAACGGTCTCGAGGTCCAAATGGTCTCAAGGTCCAAACGGTCTCGAGGTCCAAACAGTCTCGAGGTCCAAACGGTCTTGAGGTCCAAACGGTCTCGAGGTCCAAACGGTCTCCAGGTCCAAATGGTCTTGAGGTCCAAACGATCTTGAGGTCCAAACAGACAGTCTTGAGGTCCAAACGGTATTGAGGTCCGAACGGTCTTGAGGTCCAAACGGTCTTGGGGTCCAAACGGTCTTCAAAACTGTTTGGATCCAAAACTGACCAAACCGTTTGGACTTCACTTAAGGCCTATAAATAAGACCCCAAGGGTCCTCCAGAAGGGGAGAATTTTCATACGTCCAGAGGCTTCCTCTATCACTCCAGAGCAAATCCAACTTCCATCCTCCGCCCAGGGGCTTCCGGTCTGAGATCCACACTCCATCTTGATGCTGCTTTCTCTCTCTCCACCAAAGAAGGTGGGAAGAGGGGACCTCATCATCAAGCAACATGTGAAGCTAGAACATCGTCTCTCTCTCTTCAAGGGGTTGACTTTCCTCTCTCCTTTTTGGGGATGACGCTATCTCTCTCTCTTCTTACCTCCTTTCTTGTCCCAGCTATGAGCGAGTAGTCTCTCTCACTAGGGTGCGGGGAGTAGCCCCGCTACCCATGTTTTCATTTCATGTAATGTAATCCATAGTTTGCAATATAGAGATACTATCTTTTCAGTTCAACATCAAACATTTAATGAATGCTTGTTGCTTGATCACCAACTTGTGTTATCTTTTATCTTTTAGTATGAATTGTCTACGTTTGTACTACTAGATTCGAAACTCATTTGAATGTTGGTTCTTGGTGCATGTATCCACCATGCATCCGTTTCGGTATCTAGGAGTGTATTTCAAGAATGGAGTAAACTCACTTCCATCGTTGTACTTTCATACTATGAAATGGAATCAGTTGACGTATGAAAGTACAACCTTGATGAGTCGAGGAACACACTTTGCGAAGGGAATGATGCAAAGTAGTTGACCATTTGTTCGGGGATGGCTGACTTTGCAACATTCCCGCACTTCTCGTAGTTAGCTCTCCGAAAGAAAACTAAGTCTACAAAGATACTAACTGACTAAACTCTTGTTGCAGGTTATGCTTTATTTTACATGTCTTGATCCATGTGTAGTGGTGGTGAAAACCAATCACACCCTAGTGACTTCTTATCATTGTTTAACATCTTTAAATTTATTTGCTTTACTTTACTTGCTCTTAGTTTAAATACAACCAAACCAACCTTTTTGACCTAAGTACCTACTATTAAGAGATTAAGTGAAGTTCTAACATTTTTCATCTTGTTGCTCACAACAAGACCGTTGTCCCGTGGATTCGACCCTTAACTATACTACGATAAGACTTCCACGTATCTTAGCATACGTGGGTGGAGTTCTCAATCTAGTATAAGCAAAGCTAAACTTAAAAACTTACCATCTTTAGGATTTTTGGTGGTGCACGCAATTCCACGTAAGTGGAAGCTCCATCAGATTGTATCAGAATGACTGCTTGATCAGGGCAATCACAAAGATTACAATCTAAGAGTATCCATACTCACTTTATCATCAATAGTTGTATACATGGCCAGGGTATATAAATACTGAGATCAAGTAGCATGCACTTACTTTATTTTATGTTTTTTCATCTCTTTAGATTTAGTATATTTAATATCTCAGATTTCTTCTGAGTTCCTTTTTCATCTCTTCCCTTTCTTGATGGAGAAAGAGAAACTTCAAAACATATAAAAGAATATTAAACTGAACACAAATTTCATACTACTATCTCTTCCACATATCCTTAAAGGATTATACAAATGAACTAAACAACAACTACTTTTCTTATAGTAGGAAACAGAGGGTAACTCAAAATAGAAAGTTCTATCTTGACAAGTCTACCTTTTACAAGATAACTAGCATCTTATCTAACCCAGAACATGGACTTAGTTGTTATTTGTTATTGCCTTTGTCCTTTACTACCAGAAGTAGATGGACTAAACTGTGACACTTGTCTTTGTCCTCTATCATATGCTCCACTGGACTGAGGTTCTTATGGGTTTTGTAGATTATGCCTTGACTGCTGGGTCATTTCACTGTTTCTCCTTGGGCATTGTTGTCTAAAATGTCCTAGATATCCACATTTATGACAAGCTCGACCCCAACTTGATGACCCCTGCATATGTGCACTATATTGTGGTTGGACTGGTGAAGATTTTGGTTGTCTGCTGCCACTACTCATTAGTCCCTATAACTGTGTAGACTTTCTTTTGAGGTTTGTCTCATGTTTCTTTATCGTAGATCTTTCTATCCTCCGTATAGACTCCAAAAATGTGGAAAACCTCTCCCTACTTTCTAGGGCAGATGTTGGAATGGACATCTCAGCATTCAATCCTTTCTCAAAATGTCGAATCTTTTCCTCCTCAGTAGAAGCCATCTGTGGGCAAAATCGTAAACGTTCCATGAAGTTAACCTCATATTCACTTATTGACATGGCTCCCTGTCGTATTTTCTCAAACTGTGAGATATTTTCATCTAAATAAGTCTTTGGAAAATATTTATTGATAAATTCTCAACGGAATTCCTCCCAGCCAACCTCTTCATCATTCCTTTTTATTTCTTCTATAGCCCACCAATGTCCAGCACTACCTTTCAAAAGGTACACTACATGTTTAACTTTGTCAGCCTCTGGGATACTAAGGATCTTAAAGGCTTTTTCTAACTCAGTGAGCCAGAGATCAACATATGTTGGATCAGATGTTCCAGCATATTCAATGGCTCCGACACGACATAGTCGTTCAAAGGTCTTACCAGACCCATATCCCTCATTGGGAGTTGGTGCCCTGGGTGTTGATGCTGGCATCCGATCTGCCATATACCGTAGTGTGGTCATGAGCTGCCCAAAAAGATTATGAATATCTGGGTTTCCTCTCATGACTTTATCAACATGGGGATTTTTAGGCACTGGTTCCTCCCTTGCCTGATCCCTTGCACCTCCCACTAGTGTAGAAACATTGCTCTCAACAACATATTCTTCACGTCCTTCAAACATCTTTAAGTTATATATCTTCTTCAGCATAAGCAGAAGACACCATAAGATATACTGAGGTACACTTAGAACAGACTCGATACCTTAGTCCTATGTCTCTGTAGACTTAGTGAACCTAGAGCTCTGACACCACTAAATTGTGGCATCCAACTTATAAAACACGAGATTAACTAGGAAGTGAATCATTTGCAGAGGATTGCTAAAAGTCACTACAAATTAAAACTTTTTGCAAAGAGATCCACACATAGGAAATCTTTTTCATCAAGATCCAAAGTATAATATTTACATTCTGTTCCATAAGTACACAACCTGTACTATCTCTTCTTGAGGATTACAACATTAGCTGTCCTATATAACATTATATACATACAACATAAAAACTTCGAGGCATCAAGACAAAATCTCAGATCGATTAAATAAAAACACTGACTACTGACTCCGAGGACCTGAGAGTACAGAGATGACACATAGGACTTTCTAACTATAAGACTAGACAGGAAGTATCTCCACCTGAGATATTACTGCTATCCTCGATGCTGCTGTTGATCTTTCTCTGCTAAAGTTTTCCTGCCTCCTTGTCCACTTCCACCTAAAAACATTGGATCCCACGGGGGTGAGACAATTGTAAATTGTCCCAGCGGGATATATAACTCTCTGCCAAAACATCATTATTGCAATTAAATACATAAAACTAGATAGAGGATATGCAGTTTAAAGCATTCTCATCTTAAAGCATTATAACTAGATCAACTAATCACTTAATAAGGAATAGGAAGAACATGTATATCATTTATCCTTCGTATCATACCATCATGTCAAACTTCTCTTGTGACACTCATTATCTTGATATGTCACCCATGAGACATTATTAATTCAACTTATTGGCCTTGGACAATCTGCTAAACAGATTTTTGGTTATATTGGACATGAGAGTGTACATCATGATGTCTTATTCAAGCATTGGTCTATACCAATCCTTTATAAATATTTTAGGCATTGGATAACACCAATCCTGTGCAACTAGTACAAGCATTAGACTTGTATTATTCCTGTGTATCCATTCCAAGTATTGAACTATGTCAATCCTTTGTAACCATTCTAAGTATTGAACTATGTCAATATTGTGTAACCATTCCAAGTATTGAACTATGTCAATCTTGTGTAACCATTCCAAGTATTGAACTATGTCAATCTTGTGCAACTATTCCAGGTATTGGGTTATTACCAATCATGTGTTATTATTGTAGGTAATTGGGTTATTACCAATCCTGTGTTATTATTCTAGGTATTGAACTATGTCAATCCTGTGACATTATTCCAGGTATTGGGATTTAACTAATCCTGTGTTATTATTCCAGGTATTGGGTTATTACCAATCATGTATTATTATTCCAGGTATTGAACTATGTCAATCCTGTGACATTATTCCATGTATTGGGATTTAACCAATCCTGTGTTATTATTCCAGGTATTGGGTTATTACCAATCCTGTGTTATCATTCTAGGTATTGAACTATGTCAATCCTGTGACATTATTCCAGGTATTGGGATTTAACCATCCTGTGGTATTATTCCAGGTATTGGGTTATTACCAATCATGTGTTATCATTCCATGTATTGAACTATGTCAATCCTGTGACATTATTCCAGGTACTGGGATTTAACCAATTCTGTGTTATTATTCCAGGTATTGGGTTATTACCAATCCTGTGTTATCATTCCAGGTATTGAACTATGTCAATCCTGTGCATCTATTCCAGATATTAAACTATATCAATCCTGTGATATTATTCCAGGTATTGAACTATGTCAATCTTGTGTAACCTTTAAAACATTTTGTTACCTCTCACTAGGCAACAACCATCCTCATAGATCATAAGGACCATAAAACACCTTGTCACCTCTCACTAGGCAACGTCTAACATTATAGCTCATAAGGCCATTACACATATTTAGAATTTAGGCATGTTCATTACTCTTAACATTTATCATTAAATGATTCTCAGTACAAATATGAGTTCATTCCTCATCCTTATCATTGTATGATTACATCATACTCATGAGTTTGGCTTACCCTTGTTCTCAAGGTATATTAGCCTATGCTTGTCAAGGTATATCAAACTCATTACATTTTATTGTAAAAATTTACATAACACACTTCATATATTTCTTACTTAAATAGATTGGATTTGAAATGCATCAAGGTATATCACTTTCCTCATCACCTCTATCTTCCTTGAGTTATCAGCTTATCTTGTATTAAGGCACTTCCCATATTAATACTTTCATCCATTAACCTATCACTCTCATCATGAAGTGCATAGGTCACACACAATAATGGTCCAACTACCTTTACTGATATGGACTCATTTTAGGTTAAGGCATTGCCTACAATAAGGTTGCCTATACTCAATCCTTTAAGGTATTTCACCTTTATAAGGTTTCACCCTCTGCTTTATTATCAGGGTTCTTGTTTGTCATCATATTGCACAAGGTTAGGGCTTTAAATATTATAACTCCATTTAGAATTTCACCTACCTTTACCCTTTATTAGGGCTTTGGGGTTTCACTTACTATTCATCCCAACTAGGGTTTCTCATGACATCACCCTCAATTAGGGTTTCTCATGGCATCACCATCAATTAGGGTTTCTCCTTTCCTATCAATGGGGGATACTCATCCCAATTAGGGTTTCACTCTTTATTCCCATAATTGGGGTTTTACATTATGTTACCCTGAACTAGGGTTATGATTCATTAACCTTCTAGATTAGGGTTTCATGATCTCTTTATTAAGGATCATAACCTAATCATAACATGATCAATACTCATATATGAATTCCTCTCCATCTTCCTCCTAACTTGATTATGTCACATCAACCCTTCAATCAAGTACATACAACTATGGTTAACATAGTGTACTAAGACATTACTCTCATAACCTTTTAGGGTTAATTAATCTAAAGGTATTGATCATCTAGGTACTTTAGGGTTTCAACCTTTGTACCTAGCCTTAATAATCATCATTGGATCAATGGATCATTCATCATCTTAATTCTCAAGAGATTCAATCACATTGTACTTCCATTACATAAGGTATACAAATGAATTGACCAATTGGATCTTCTATTACAATAGGTATCCAAGTGGATTAACCATTTGAGTCCTCAATTACATTAGGTATCCAAAAGGATTAACAATATTGATTCTCAAACAATTTTTATTACTTGGGCCCCAAACGGTCTTGGTCTTTCAAAGTGCAAACGGTTTGAAACCGTTTGGTAAAAGTGACCTTCAAGATCGTTTGCTAAAGTATGTTTTTGAAACCGCATGAACTCAACCGATTTGGGATCGTTTGGTCCCAAATGGTCTTGAGACCGTTTGGTCCAATCCTCCTCAAAACCGCATGGATCAAAGATGGTCTCAACTACTCCAATCGGTTTAGGGTTCTCAATGTTTATTCCATCAACCATTGTATTCATGTAACTAATCATCAATTGGACCTATCACCATACTTTGATTGAGTTAAGTAGGTCATCCTTCAACTGATTTGACTCTCAATTGACCCTCAATTGGTCATCAATTAGGGTTTGAATCAATTGGATTAGGGTTTGGAAATGTGTAACTAGTTACTTTAAAACTATTGGACCATTATAACGTCCCCGGATTTTCACCTTCTCAAAACCCCATGGAGATGAGAAGACAAAATCCGAAAACGTTAAGCAATTGTATCAAAGTGCGTTGCGGAAGCAATATACGCATACATGAACATTCAATTATAATGCATACACCATGAACAATCTCAACATTCAACATGTATATTTATACAATATGAATTATTACAAATGATTTACATTTACATATTGAATGAAAATTCTACAACTCTAATAACATGTATGCTAACATGATCTACATAATAGGTACAACCTGGACAACTGCTCGCTTCCTTTCTTTGTCTCCCATGCTAGCTCTGAACCTAAAACATACGTGAAACAACGAATCAACACACAAGGTGTTGTGTACGTGGGTAGAAAGATACATACTAATATGTTTGCATAATTGAAATAACTTGAGAAAGAAAGAGTAAAAGAAAACATTGTTTAAAGTGAAAATTAGGTAAACATTCCTTTTATTGCTTTCACTTTGATGCGGTTGTACTACACATATTTGTACTTGACTTACATCTAGTGTGGGCAACATAGTATCATCATACATCTAACATGGGCCAAGGAATCATACATCCATGTTAGGAAACATACATCCACACCAGGCTATGTGCTCTAGTAGCTACAACCCATCATACTCATATATGTTCTATTAGATTTGGCGAAGTATAACTCATACTAGTTCAACCAAGCAATCATATCCAAATACGAGCATTCAAGATATTGCATATCATAGGCAACCAGAAAACTAGTCTTATACTTAATAAATCCCACGTACCTGAGTTTAGATATTCTTTATACATCCATGATCATCTAAAATTTTGTCCATGACCTGATTAATAACAATTAATCGTCATTAATACAAGGTTCACCATTATTAATGGTACTTAAGTTCAATTTAGGGTTTAGGTCAAATCTAGGTGTTACTAATCTAAACTATGTCTCTAGTATTTTATAATGATCTAGAGGTCATTATTTAGGTTTGGTTCAGTTTTCATAATTTTTCGATCATCGGTCTATTTTCTAAAATTAAAAGGAGGGTAAAAGCATCTAATTAGTCTTTAATTGAAAAGGAACTATTATTTAGATACATTACTCAGATCATAGTCTAAATATGGATGTATATCATCAATAGGGTTCTAAGACAATTTTATGAGAATCAATCTCAACCAGATATTATTTATTTCATCCAATAAACTATTAAAAGGAGCATTATAATCTAAATTAAATGTCATCATTGAAAGTGGTTCAAGGGTCTGATCTAGGTGTCCAATAGTGTAGAGGATATTATTCTAAGTCCAGGGATATTTTTGGTGGATTTATAGGACACTAGAGCTATTTTTAATGTATTTTCTAGGATCTGTACTTAAATTGAGATATTTACCTTGCTTTGTGGGGTCCATCGCCCAGGGTGGCGTGGGATTGGCCCAAGGGGCACGGCTCAGGGCCTGCTTACCCAATTTATCTAACCGGTCTGGCACCTCCATTTTCTCTCCCGATCTGCCATGACTGGGTTTTCCCTGGTTGGAGCGTGAAGCTGCCAGCTCCGTTCTCATTTGGGCGCCACCTACGCTGTTCTTTGGCGTGAGTGCAGCCCCGCAGAGGCTTGGGATCCGGTGGCCAGAGAGTGTTCTACCATCTCTGTCGCTCACCAAGGTGGCATCTACCTCCATCAGGATCGCCCCAACAACAAGCCGTCCCCAACTCCTCTCTCACGACTCTGTCGCGTGTCCTGACCTAAGTGTGAAATTGCCACCGCCGTGCCTTCTTGTTGGCCAGCGCGAGCCAAGGATAAGGCCTTATGTCCCCTACAGGTGTCCTTGGAACCTCTGAATGGGTCACCTCCTCTTGTTTCTCTCTCTTCACGATCGCCAAATCATGTTCTTTTCCTTCTACTTCCCATCTGGTTGTGTGCCGTCCGGCCATGGTGGGGTTGCCCAGTGTTGGCTCTCGCTCACAGACTCTATGATGATTCCTGGCGTCGCCGCGGTGATGGTGGGGAAGAGGGAGGAGGAATCATCCTCTAGGAACCATCACATTCATGATGGCCCAGGGTATCAGAGCTTTCTACAATTTCTGCATGGGCTGTACTCGACGCCCATCATCTTCCCCATATAGGCTGCCGTAATCAATGAGTAGCACTGGGACACCTGGAGCTCGTAACCCTCGTGGTTGTCTGGCGTTATAGCTTTTTTCATCCTCCTAATGTCTCAGGGAGATCTGCCTCTTGTGTTGCACCTTGATGCTGGTCTTCATAGGCAGTAGCGATGCCTGCTAAGCTGTCCCTGAGGTCGGCATATCTGGTTGATGGTGGTGAGCTCTGCCATGGTTTTGTCAATCAGATCTCCTTCGACTGGAGACTCTATACACCTCCATGAAGGTCTTGTGGTTTTTGGATAGGATTAGCAATGAAGAGAGGAAAAGAAGGTTGGGGTTAAACTCCCTCGCCTTGCCCATCCTTAAAGCCAGGGGCCGATCGGTTCATTTGTACCTCCTAAAACCATGTGTTGCATTTTCAATAATTGGAACTTATGATTATATCTGAAATTTTGGGTGAGTATCGTTACAGATATTTCCTTTTGGAGTGTTTAGATGCTCCCTTCTTTGCGGAGGTGGAAGACGAGGTCAAGATGGTTCAGCCTCCCCTAAAATCATAGCATGTCCCCACAACTTCAGTTAATAGACGTCTACAAATATTTGTGGCTTGGTTTGTAGTATGGTAAAAAGACTCGTATAAACCAATTATACTTCAAGCATTCGATCTACAATATTCAAGTCTAGGTATCTTTCAAGTAGCTCATCCATATGATATAAAAATGTAAGCATTGGCTCCTTTGAAAGTAATCTAATTTCTCGACAAGTTTGATACCACAATTCTTGATCGTGCTATCAAATAATTCATCCATAAACTTATAAATAGTTGTGAAAACCTTGAATACAAATCAAGCAATCCTCAATTCTTCATCAAACAAGTTAAATCCAATTAGTATGGTCGTTATCTATATCCAAAACTTCACTATATAATATTCAAATCCAAACATATCACTAGATTGATGTTTAATCTCATAAACATTTAATTAGTTAGCAAAAGTCTTCCATCCCAATTGAAGTCAATTAGATGTCAAAATTATTTATCATATCTCCAATCAACCCCTAGTTGTGTTTTGAGTTCATCATTGGATAGCCAATTCATCAATTTGGTATCAACCATCAACTTAGATTTCATGGTCCTCAAATACTACCTTAGGTTTCAGAAACCTGAAATTCAGGGTCATCACATTCACCCCACCTTATTTGGAATTTCGTCCTCAAAATTCAACTAATCTCATACTTAAGAGGCTATTTAGGAGTTCAACTTCATATACTTCATCATTGCTTAGATTCTAAGACCACCATAGTGGCATGCACTCTAAGTTGTTAGCTTAGGGTCTAGAGTTTCTTGGGTGTGTCCACCCCACCTTATATATATGGAAGCATCACTTAAAATCTTAACCATAACATGACATTATGATATCTTAGGATTACATCACCCCTAAGGGTACATGTTTTATTCATAATTTTAATGTTCAAGAGGAATTTGTTTATATGCCATGATATTCAGATCGTTCAAATCTAACATCACTAATATGTTTTATGATCAACATTTTGCAATGATTTCAACATTAGAGGAGATTTATCTTCATCCTTGATATTAGGATTTTTCTACATAAGAAGGCCTTACGTATCATGCCTGACCATTAGGGTTTCACCCTATGGTATGATATTCATACTCATCTTAGAAGCATACATTGAGAAGGATCAAAGTTACGAACTATATTTCTGATCATATATCCTATGATCCAAAAATATCTTTATATCAAGTTCATGAGTTCAACTTTTTTATGCCTTGCATGTATTATGTGGAGGGAAAACAGAATATACTAAGTTTATCCCATGATCTCAGCATCATATCTTTCATGTTTCATATGAAGGGGAAGAGAATTTTTTAAAGTAAAAATTATCATGATTTCAATCTTGGGTACTACATGTATGATATGGGGGGGGATATAGAATAGGTCAAGCTTATACGAGTGGCTCCTCATATATAAATCATCTATATAGCTCAAGTGAGGTTTCTATCATCATATATTAAGAACAAGAAGAAGAAGGGAGAACATGTATGTTGAGTATCTTTTGCACAGAGCATCATACTCTCATAACTAGGGTTCATATATTACCTCACTTGCAACTAATGATGGGACTTACAAAATATGTCACTCCAGCTAGGACCTAAATCAGCCAAAGGATTGACTTTATCATATGGGTCATCTACCCATCCTTTCCTTTTACCCAATTCTCACATATATATTTGGATCATGCATAAGGACTCAACTCAATACTCGAGAGTAATCTAGTATAGGACATTTTTTTAACACATATCTCATATATTGGAGGCTAGGTCATATGACCTTCTCCCTGTGGGTCTTACTCTCTCTAGATTTCACTACATATCTCATCCTACCACTAGATATCCTCCTTGTATAAGAGCTTGAGGCTCATGCACACTCATCTCTATCTTAACTTATCTTATCTTAAGTAGGAAAAGGGGAATGCACTTTCATCATCACGACTTAGCATAGATCCTCTAAAAGTGGATTCAGCTCATATACAACTCAAATCTTAATAAGGAAACTTATACCATCATGGATTAAAGATAAGTAAGATTCTATATGCTTATTTCCTTCATCTTTCTTTTGTCTGTCTATGTATCACATAACCTTATGAAGCTCTAGACGTCTAATCTAGATCTATTCTCTCTTCTAGACCGATGTCACTCCCTTTCACTTAGATTGCATGAACACCCACTACTCTCCTATGTGATGGACACATTTTTATATTTACATATATTTAATAAAATATTATATAGTTTTTCTCTGAGAAAGAAGGCGTCAGAGAAAACTGTCGAGGTTCGAGCCGATTGGAAAACAAAACCAAATCAGCAAAACTGAGTGTCCAACACACAGTAGATAGTCTGGTGACATGTAATCTAATGAAATGGTGAGAACATGGTGTAGACTAGTGTAGCTACCCAATACATATGAGCTCTATATGCAAAGGGTTTCAGACACTTGTCTAAACCTAATTCTCGAACATCTAGGTTCTAACCTAGAGGCTAAGTCGAACCTAATCCTTGTTCAACAACTCACTAAGTTTCTAGTATTTAAGTGAAAGGTGAAATTTAATTTTTATGTTTCATGATGAGCAATTGTCAGGTGTAGCTAATATTCATGCTCTGATACCAACTGTAACGTCCCTGGATTTTCACCTTCTCAAAACCCCATGGAGATGAGAAGACAAAATCCAAAAACGTTAAGCAATTGTATCAAAGTGCGTTGTGGAAGCAATATACGCATACATGAACATTCAATTATAATGCATACACCATGAACAATCTCAACATTCAACATGTATATTTATACAATATGAATTATTACAAATGATTTACATTTTCATATTGAATGAAAATTCTACAAGTCTAATAACATGTATGCTAATAGGATCTACACAATAGGTACAACCTGGAAAACTGCTCACTTCCTTTCTTTTTCTCCCATGCTAGCTCTGAACCTAAAACATACGTGAAATAATGAATCAACACACAAGGTGTTGTGTACGTGGGTAGAAAGATACATACTAATATGTTTGCATAATTGAAATAACTTGAGAAAGAAAGAGTAAAAGAAAACATTGTTTAAAGCAAAAATTAGGTAAACATTCCTTTTATTGCTTACACTTTGATGCAGTTGTACTACACATATTTGCACTTGACTTACATCTAGTGTGGGAAACATAGTATCATCATACATCTAACATGGGCCAAGGAATCATACATCCATGTTAGGCAACATACATCCACACCAGGCTATGTGCTCTAGTAGCTACAACCCATCATACTCATTTATGTTCTATTAGATTTGGCGAAGTATAACTCATACTAGTTCAACCAAGCAATCATATCCAAATATGAGAATTCAAGATATTGCATATCATAGGAAACCAGAAAACTAATCTTATACTTAATAAATCCCACATACCTGAGTTCAGATATTCTTTATACATCCATGATCATCTAAAATTTTGTCCATGACCTGATTAATAACAATTAATCGTCATTAATACAAGGTTCACCATTATTAATGGTATTTAAGTTCAATTTAGGGTTTAGGTCAAATCTAGGTGTTACTAATCTAAACTATGTCTATAGTATTTTATAATTGTCTAGAGGTCATTATTGAGGTCTGGTTCAATTTTCATAATTTTTCAATGATCGGTCTATTTTCAAAAATTAAAAGGAGGGTAAAAGCATCTAATTAGTCTTTAATAGAAAAGGACCTATTATTTAGATACATTACTCAGATCATAGTCTAAATAGGTATGTATATCATCAATAGGGTTCTAAGACAATTTTATGAGAATCAATCTCAACCAGATATTATTTATTTCATCCAATAAACTATTAAAAGGAGCATTATAAACTAAATTAAATGTCATCATTGAAAGTGGTTCAAGGGTCTGATCTAGGTGTCCATTAGTGTAGAGGATATTATTCGGAGTCCAGGGATATTTTTGGTGGATTTATAGGACACTAGAGCTATTTTTAATGTATTTTCTAGGATCTGTACTTAAATTGAGATATTTACCTTGCTTTGTGGGGTCCATCGCCCAGGGTGGCGTGGGATTCGCCCAAGGGGCACGGCTCAGGGCATGCTTACCCGGTTTATCTAACTGGTCTGGAACCTCCATTTTCTCTCCCGATCTTCCCTAACTGGGTTTTCCCTAGTTGGAGCGTGAAGCCGCCAGCTCTGTTCTCGTTTGGGCGCCACCTGCGCTGTTCTTTGGCGTGAGTGCAGCCCCGCAGAGGCTTGGGCTCCGGTGTCCAGAGAGGGTTCTACCATCTCCGTCGCTTGCCAAGGTGGCATCCACCTCCATCAGGATCACCCCAACAGCAAGCCGTCCCCAACTCCTCTCTCACGACTCTGTCACGTGTCCTGACCTGGGTGTGAAATTGCCACCGCCGTGCCTTCTTGTTGGCCAGCGCGAGCCAAGGACAGGTCCTTCCGTCTCCTGCAGGTGTCCTTTGAACCTCCGAATGGGTCACCTCCTCTTGTTTCTCTCTCTTTGTGATCCCCAAATCGTGTTCTTTTCCTTCTGCTTCCCATCTGGTTGTGCGCCGTCCGACCATGGTGGGGTTGCCCAGCATTGGCTCTTGCTCACAGATTCTATGATGATGCCTGGCGTCGCCGCGATGATGGTGGGGAAGAGGGAGGAGGAATCATCCTCCAAGAACCATCACATTCATGATGGCCCAGGGTATCAGAGCTTTCTGCAATTTCTGCATGGGCTGTACTGGACGCCCATCATCTTCCCCATATAGGCTGCCGCAATCAACGAGTAGCACTGGAATCCTAGAACTCGTAACCCTCGTGGTTGTCTGGCATTATAGCTTTGTTCATCTTCCTATCGTCTCAGGGAGCTCCGCCTCCTGTGTTTCACCTTGATGCTGGTCTTCACAGGAAGTAGGGATGCCTGCTAAGCTGTCCCTGAGGTCGGCATATCTGGCTGATGGTGGTGAGCTCGGCCATGGTTTTGTCAGTCAGATCTCCTTCGACTGGAGACTCTATAAACCTCCATGAAGGTCTTGTGGTTTTTGGATAGGATTAGCAATGAAGAGAGGAAAAGAAGGTTGGGGTTAAACTCCCTCACCTTGCCCATTCTTAAAGTCAGGGGCCGATCGGTTCATCTGTACCTCCTAAAACCATGTGTTGCATTTTCAATAACTGGAACTTATGATTAGATCTGAAATTTTGGGTGAGTCTCGTTACAGTTATTTCCTTTTGGAGTGTTTAGATGCTCCCTTCTTCGCAGAGGTGGAAGATGAGGTCAAGATGGTTCAGCCTCCCCTAAAATCAAAGATGGGTATGCTCTGACTCAATCTTAAATCAATGAAGAACACTACAAAATCATATAGGAAGGGTTGGAAGACACTTTTGATTAAGTTCATAAACATGCCAACTACATTGGCCAATCGAAAGGGCATGAATATGAATTCATAGTTTCCATATTGAGTTTGAAAGGTGGTTTAAGGGATGTCTTTTCCATTAATTGTGAGTTGGTGGCAACCAAAAATAGAGATCGGTCTTTGAGAAGACTTGAGCAATACAAAATTGATAAAAATTTCATCAATTATGAGTTGCAGATACTTATTTTTCATAGTAGCATGGTTCATCATATGATTTTCAATGCACATGCAAAGCGATCCATCCTTTTCTAGAAAAGAACGGGTGCTCCCTAAGGGGACATAATATGGTTGATGAAACCTTTGTCTAGCAATTCCTGCAACTATTTTTTTAGTTTTGTCAATTCAATAAGAGCCATCCAATAGGGTTCCTGTGAAATAAGTGTGGTATTCGGGCTAGGTCAATAGAGAATTCAATATCACAATCAAGCGGTAGCTCAGGAAGTTCCTCAGGAAAACCACTCAGTTACTCATGCACTATGTCAATATTTTCTAGGAAACTCATATTAGGACTGACTACAGTTACAATTGCTAGATATGAATTGCACTCTTTGGATAACAAGGTTTGGGCTTCAATCAAGGAAACGATAATATTTTGTTTTGAATGCTTTATTCCAAGGATTATAAGAATGGGGAGATTTGTATTAGAAATGATGACTTTTCTTGGCACACCAATCAATCATAGAATGGCTTCTATTTAACCAATCCATCCTAAGAATAAGGACTAAATCTTTCATGTCTAGGAGTTTAAAATTAGACTCTAGATTATGACCAACATAAGATGGGGGGACTTTTTCAACAATGTACTAGGATGTATACATTTCCCACTTGGGTAGTTGCATCAAGTATGTACCCTAAGTCCTGTATATTTAGATTAAGAATAAGGGCTAGATTCTTAGACATGATGATGTGTGTTTACCTAGAGTAAAAAAGAGTGATAATAGAATGATCATAGAATTGCATCATACCTATGTACACATATATTTGATGTAATACGTTATGAATTTTTTTTCCAAATTAAATGGCACCTTCCATGATCTTGATCCCATTAATATTTGCCTCATCTACATTCAAGGAAAAGACATCAGTCAAACTATGGTCTCCCTATTTGGCTAATGTTGAAGGAGGGAGGGGAAATTGTCTTTGAAGTGTCCCTCCTATTTATAGAATTGGAAAACTAGTGCATGGTACTTGCAATGACTAGAGTGATGATTACCAATGATTACCACAGCTATGACATTGACTAACATTGGGATTCAGACCTTGACCTCTATTTGGGCCAGCATATTTATTCTGAGAAGGGCCTGTGTTGTAGTTCTTGTTCTGGTAATTATTCTAGGTGAGAGGATTTCTAGGATTTTTGTCTCAATATTTGTTCTTATTTTTTATTATTATGTGTTTTCCTCTGTTCTCAAGTTTTGTTAGCACATCATCAGTCAACCCTAGTAACTAGTCTAGTTGATTTTCCTTGTCCCATACCTAGGGTTCTCGCCATGGATAGGACATGGTCATATGCATCTTAAAAGTGGTAGGTTTGGATGAGGAGAAAAAGGCTTACAAGGTCAAATAGATCCCATTAATGTAACAGTCTATTTTTGGCTCTTCAGTGAGGCTGGTGAGATGAAAATCTAGAAGACAAAACTAACAACTATACACAAATATATAGTTGCTACCTTGGGCAAGGGCAAGCAATTGTTTATGTTTCTTCTTCCTTTTGGAGGTAGGTAGGAAGCATTTAGTGAAAATTGGTTAAAAGGCTTCCTAATTAATAGAGATGACCCATTGTGATCATACATAATTCTCCCACCATAACTCATCCAACCCCTTTCAACTAGTACAATCTAAAAGGAACTCAGTCTGATACAATCACCTAAAAACTGTAAAGGTTGTTATACATGGGTACTAGACAAGCATTAGCCTTATCTAGGAAATCTTCCACATCCTTCCAATAAAAGGCTTACAGGTTAAGTTTTAGGAAATCTTGGATGGTGATGGGTTTTTTGTTATTATTAGTTACTAGTGATGTTGTGTGGACTGCCAGGTCATGTACGATTCCCATAAGAACTTTCTTCTATTATTCTCAATATCCCACATTAATGGACTTATTGTTTAAATCAACCTCATACTCATACTCACCATGTCTCTTTCCCTTATCATTCTTGGTTCTAGAAGGTCCTACTCCATCCTTACCATATCTAATTTTTTGGACCACCTGCAAAGATAGAATTGGTATAAGATTCTCATATTTAAACTTGAAGTTGAAACTATATTAGAACATAAAAATATTATAAAATTTTCCAACTATTACAAATTAATTCAAAATGTACTTCATCTCTATCCTTAGGCTACCCCATGATAGAGTAGAGTACAGATAAGGTCAAGACACCCTAAATAGAGATAGAAGATTAGAAGCTACCCTACATAATACTAATAGATGGCTAAGCGTAGTCCTTAAAGAAGAGATGACATGCTAGAAGACTCTCTAAGGACAAAGCAAATTCCTATGATCCATATTTGGATCCCCTAAGACCGGGTGGTGCATTAGAACCTCAACCACTATAGCTATATTGATAGGAGGAATTATTTCCAGAACCGCATATGCTCTTTCTACACACCTCAATTTTCACCATAGTGAACTTTAGGGTTTCCTTGCTCCAAATATTAGGAATACTATTTCATTAATGCATAGGGAAGTGTATGGTACATTTGATACCAACTATCATAGAACAATTATTACCCTAATCTAAATCCTACTACCTAGGTGGGAAATTTTTAGGGGATTAGGAATCTTCTCTCCGAGTGGCTTGAAAATCATAGGCACATCCTATGCAAAAAGAAATAGAAGTCTACTTTGTTGCAGATGAACCAAAACAATTTTGCATTTGGGCCCATATGCAACATGGGAAAGAAGAATAACAAGATTATAAATATAATAAACCAAATGCTACATCCCTTTTACATAATATCCCACGTGATGTTTTGATGTAATGTAGAATTATTTAATCATAAATAACATATGAAATAGCATATGAGAAGGTACATATTCTTCAGTTCCTTGCACAACTTAAAATCTTTAAAATAAAGACACAATCAATATAATTAATTGGTACACCATTAAAAATAGTTAAAATGGTTTAATAATATAAAATTATACTTAACATGACATATATTCAATGTAAATAATAAGAGATTCAAAACTTATATTATTCAACAAGGTGTTTATTATGATTTTTCTCATTATTATGATATCAACAATTATATATATGATTCCATCTCCCTAACAAGATGGGGCAGGTCACTGGGATCCATCTCTTCATTCAAAGGAGGAGGTCATCGATTTTTACAAGATCCATCGTTCCAATATGAGGAGGTTATTTATTCCCAATATTGACATCATTATTCCAAACAGTCATCATGGGAAAATATTATTTAAGCTTCAGATTTATTTGATAACATATAATATAGAACTATTTCATAGGATATGTGGTAGCTCAAACAAGTACATAGCCAAGTATATTTGAGGAGTACATAAAAGTATCATCAATACTACAAGTCTATTCAAGGAGAAAGTATAATAGTGCACCTTTCATTATTTTTAGAGGAAGATATCCAAAGTAGATATATCAATGTTTAAGATCAGATCCTAGGTCATCAAGCTATTGATCAACATTTAAGAGCATGGTATTTAAATATCATTGTTTCATTGTCAGAGGTTAGGGTTCTTATACTTAGACCTTAGGGATGATCATTCATATATAATGTTTCAATATTTTAAGATTTCCACACAGTATCAAGAATATTCCAGGGATGAATGATCAACCTAGGTACATAAGGAATACAAAACAACCCTAAGTATTATTATCAATGTTCATGTAATTATATAAATCCAAGATCATTATGATTCTAGATCATCATAAGGTAATCAGAGTTATCTAAATAGATCATTGTTTAAAACCACAATGGAAAATCTAAATCATGATTTACTAGAGAGATAAAAGACTCTTCACTAGAATCTACTTAAATAGGAATTATAATGGGTAAATATTATTTAAGAAGAGTTGTTGAGCATGTTGATATTTTTTGAGCATTTTAATGGCATGGGAGCTATGTATAATCTATTTTGTAGAATTGGACTAATAAGAAATTAACTAAGGTGGAAATGATAAGATTTCAATATTAAAATAAATTGCCAGCCCAAGTTCACGTAATGTTGGAGATATCCAAATTTGTGGATACTCCCACTCACCTTCTATATAGAGATGGGATTTTGGTTTGATATGATGGAGCAAAAATTCTAGGAATGCCTATGTTACTAAAATCTACCTTATTCTACTAAAATCGACCTCGTGTCAAAGTTTGTGCATATGGGTGATATCAAAACCTTAATTGTTTGATCAAATTGGACATCACTCTTGCCATTGCAGTTGTGAGAAGGGGAGGAAGAATAACTAGAAGCACAATCTTCCAAGAGATCATGCAAGACTAAAATGAAATTATGATCCACTTTATAGTTTCCTTGCGAAGACAAAGGGCCATTGTTGGTGAAAAATTGAGAAATAGAGTAGTAGCTATGAGTTTCATTGTAGGTGAAAATGGAGAGATAGAATTGAGGTGTACAGATTTGAAGGAGGGATCTGGGGATATTGGGGGATTCACGGGCCTTCCTAGAGCCGACTTCTAGCTTTAGGTCCTATTAGTAGCGCTTGAGGGTGCTCAATGGACTTGGTGCAGGAGGTGTAATTGGAGATTACTTGGTAGGGCTCGTTAAGCAATCAAAACTCCTCATGAAGGTGGTGGGAGTTATATTGGAGTTCCCTAATGGTATAGGTGCATGTTATCTAGAAGAGGTGGTTGGTGGTTCTTGCACAATGCTCTAGTTGAGACAAGTAAAGCTAGAGTTATGTGGAGGAGTCATGGACATGTCAAGGTTCCCTAAGATTTTGGTGTATCTGGGACAGTGATAGTTATAGATATTTGTGATCATCATTGGATAGAGGAGGAAATGTCATATATAGGAAACTAATATTGATTAGGAAAGGAATATGAGAAAAAGAGATACATTCTTTTCAAATCTAGTGCCACATTGCACCTTTTTACCTCATGAGTCGGGCAGCAAAGACGAATCCCATGGGAACGACTTTTCTAAGGCCCATATTTGAGTCTGGATCTTCCTAGGTGAGATAATTGGGTAAAAATAGGTAATGATGGTATATTAGGGTGTTTTATTCCAGTTTTTATATCTTCATATGCAATCTTCAAATCAAACAAGATTTAGACTTTTGCTCCATATGTCCCCTTTATATATTGAAAATGTTTGAGGTCTAAATCATGTAGTTAAGTCAGTTAATTAGTTTGTTGAGTAATATGTTTAACTTATCTAAGCTTTGATGTCAACGGGGTGACCGGCCTAAATCGCGCGTCCAAAAGGGAGTGGATATGAAGTAGTCGGACTTTTAAATTTATAACCCAAAACCTTCTAGGCCCCCACAACTTTATTACGGGGTCGAAGTAGATATACGGGGTCAAACACAGGGACAAGGGTGGTAGTGTTGAGAAGGCATAATCGACACATTACACTCTGGTAAGGTTAAGGAGATGATAAAGTCCCACAAGAGAACAACAGGGGAAGATCGATAAAATAAAAGGAAACTATCTCCAAATGGAGCTACGAGAAAAATTAAGGTTTTAGACGTTTATCAGTTTTTAGGGTTTTTTTGTGCAACGGAGACAGAGAAGATAACAATATAGCAGTAGTAAGGAACGAAGGAGGAAGCTTCAGTAAAACAAGCAGCAACAAGAACTTCCAATACCCCTTCTCTCAAAGAGGGTACCTATAACTAAGTATCAACACCTCTCTAAAGGTTGCTGATCTTTGGTTAGAGTGGAAAGGTCACTAAAGCAACTCCGATCCAGGGCACTCTCATACTCCCACATCGGACCAAACACTAGAGCCACAAAACCTCTCTTGAGGTTGCTGCAGCGGGAAACACGATTCGATAGCAAGTCAAAACATGATCCAAGCATGCAAGCTAGAGTTCGTATGTTAAACAAAGAAATCATCCAACAAAAAGGGACCAAACATGAAGCAATAGATATTTAAGGCTTCTCTGATTTCATTAGCATAAATATTTATATAAAAGGGTTTAGTTACATTGCATAAGTAAAGAAAGTAAATGACTGAAACAAGTAAGGATAAATGTCACCTTCTTGATTTAGAAGGGGCGACAGGTAGTAGCAGACTCCCAAGATCCCTCCAGCCCGATACCAGGTGGGAGCCTTATCTGATAAGCTTGTGTCGGGTGGCACACCCTCTCGGGCGATAGGTCGTGACAGGCTGGCTTATCGTGCGAGGCTCTAATGCCCGATACGATCGTGTCGGGTGGTGCACCCACTCGGGCGATACACTATGACGGGTGACTCGTATCGGGCTTGGTATCATATCGGGCTAGAGTTTTGCTTAGGGTATCAGGTACTCATATTGGGTGTCCTCGTTGGCCGATATCGGTCTACTGCGGTGCCCGAGGCTGATCCTAAGTGAACCATTCCCTCCCTCTTGGGTGGGGGAAATGCTCACCTAGTATCGCCCGGTACACCTCTAAGGCATGTCACGCTAGCTGCAGATGTTTTCCCAAGTTGGCTTTTGAGAGGTTCCGACCTGTCCCATTGGAGTCCTGTAGCAGCTATTTATAGGCAGCTGTTGGGAGAGGTTGTGGTTTTCTGGGTGCCATGTGTCCTCCTTCAGCTCCACCATCGCGGATTCAGGGATGCCCGATATGATTGTTGCCCGACACAAGGATGTCAGGTTGTAAGTGTGTCAGTCATCGTGATGAGTGGCGCATGCCGGTGGGTGGCTTGTATCGCGCGACACATTTCAGTTGTCGTGGCAAGTTCGGCTCCCTGTCGGGTAAATGGCGTATCGCTCATCCATTGCTTCTTACGCAGCATCCCCGTGTCACGCGGAAGTGTATCGTGCTTCCCTCTGTCAGGCAGTGATCGTGTCGGCCGGCTGGTAAGAAGGTCGATGCAGGTGGAACACGTTCGTGGGTCGGGATGGGCCTTTTTGCTGATAAATGAGTCGAAAAATGAGGAAAACTCTGTAAAAGGTGATAAATTTGAGTTAAGAGCGTAGCGTGGCCTGTTTATTCAAAAACATGACAAAAGGAGAGGAAATCAGTTACAAAAGGCAGAATTAACAACGAAATAAGAGCCAAAAACATCACAAAATTTGGTGTTATCAACTCCCCCAAACTTAGTATTTTGATTGTCCTCAATCAATCTTTAAACTTTGTTTGTGATGCTTCTTCTTAACCGGTATAGTTTTTAGACCATGAGTTTAGACGAGTATTGAGATGTCTTTAAAGAGAATACTGCCCGACCATGAACAACAGACTTTCCTTTTCCTGCCTTATTTAAGCAAAAATTCTTCTCCACAGCTTCGGCGAGACTTGGGTGCATGATTTTGAAGTTATATTTCATACCAAACAGCTTTTCGGGGACAAAAAGTTGTGTTTTGGGTAGGCTTAAGGCTTTTTGGGTTTTTCTCGTTTCCCATCAGTCCATCCAGGTATGGGTCCGTTAGCAGGTGAGTGGTCCCTGCAGTCCAAGCCAATTGGCTTTAGAGTAGTGATTTCACATCCTATGTACCACTGCCCTGGATCTACCATGCCTAAAGATGGGTACTTTTGGAAAACAAGTGTGTATATATATATATATATATATATATATATATATATATATATATATATATATATATATATCTTTTCTTTTGGCCCAACTCTCATGCTTTTATTCACTCTCATAAGGCTATTCTCTCTTTTTGGGATTTTGTTGGGTAAGGGAAAACAAGAGGAATTTTTGCTGTTTGGGAAGCTTTTTCCTTCTACATACACATCTCTTAGCTGTTGCGAGATTATTTTTCAGAATTTTTGGCGTGGAAAGTCATAGTCTTTTGTTGTTTTAGGGTGCATTATCAGAAAGACATAACAAGTCCTGCATCTACTTGGACACATATAAAACAAACTGGCAAGAAGTCGTATCAGGTTTTTACTATATAGCGTCTTTGTACATATATGTGGAGACTAAATAAGCAAAAAAAATTAGTAAAATTTTTATATGAGAATGTATATGTATATGTACACATGTTATAGAAAAAGAACAAAAAGGGGTGGAGTTTGAAGAAATTTTTTGTACCTCCCTCACTGATACATACTGTCCCCCCAACTTACTCCACACTCTGTCCCAGAGTTGTGAAGTAGATAAGGTAGGGTAATGTTAACTCAGTGAGGGTTTTAACTGGTGAGTGTGTCTTTTCCAGATAGAAGCTCCCACACATATTCTCCTCGTGTGCTGTGGTAATCGATGTGGTGGAGCTGGTCAGGCATCTCTTTATTCGATATCCATTCCAACACGAAGATGTCGCGATCGTTGGATAGAGGAATTTGTTGTGGACTGCGGTGGAAGAACTGGAGCTCGTGCCATTTGCTAGCTGCTATCTCTAGGAATGGTTGTATCAGCACCGCCACCTCGTCATAGTATTTTCGTACTAAGCGCTTGAAGGAGGTCAATGCCGTCGATGTACACTGCACTGGATGATCTTTGTTTTCATCCGAGATGTTGTAGAAGATTCCTGCTCGTTGGCAAGTGTACATCGTCAGGAGCATCCAGTGGTTGTAATGCAGGATGGGCAGGAAGATTGTGCATGGAACCCTACACTCCAACTCTGCCAGAAATGATTGCTTTGCTCCTGATTCATAGGCAAGGCAGATGTCGTTGAACAACATTGGATGAGCAATGTATCCATGTTCAAACTTTGTCTGTAGTGTCTGGATGTAGGTGGCCGCCACAGATATCGCCAAGCATCCTCCATCTTTTACCATGTCCCTTAAGTCATCAACCGGGACTATGACACTGCCTACCTCATAGATGACATCCACCGGGGTAGAATCAGCTAACTTCAGAAGAATTTCATTAACCTGCTCCTGCGTGAGAGTCGAGCATGAGAAGCGGTCAAAATTGTTGATAAATTCTTCTGATGTTTCAGGAGAAGCAGGGTCTTTGAATCTGTGAACTTCCCGCAGGATCTCTAACTTCTTGCCTGCCCCATAGATGTCTGGTTCCATCTCAACTTCTTTCTCTGGGGTGCTTCTAGGTTGCGAAGATTCGTCTGCTTGATCATTGTCCAGTAGCCTCTCTGGTACCCCTACGTCTTGGAAATAGCGCCTGTCTTTGATCAGCAGCAGGGCATATATGCTCCTGAGGTGGTAAAAGTTTTCGCCCTGGAGATGCCTTATGTATCCGAATATGTTGAGCAACTCCATGGCGTGTAAGACGATGAAGGTGTTGTTTCCGCTTCCCTTTTCTGCTTGGAAGGGGAAGTCTTCGATAGAGAAGAAGTTCCAAATGCCATTGTGACATTGGACTCCTTGCTTGCTGGCTCGTAGAAGACGTAGTGGTAGAAGCCTGAGATGTTTGTCTTCTGGGAAGTTGAAGATATGCCCAGAGCATGGCACCTCCTTGTTGCAGCAGCTGAGCAGCTAGACGCCGTGATTCCGAAGGTCTGCCACACACAGAAACCACATGTTTTGGTGCTTGTACGGGGCCAACACGATGTTTGTGTTGTGCTCTTCGATGTGTTGCAGCATGTTGGCCACCGCAATGGAGTCTAGCACTCCCATCATTAGTCTTCTTGCCAAGGTCGAGGTGGCATTGTAAATTGTTCTCCGACCTGTCCCAGTGCTGATATTCTCTATTATTGCACCTTCTAGGACCCTGAATAGCCTTTTTCCGACGACGGCTGGAGAGCAGAATATGCTTCTGAGTGCTCCCCGGCGTACGGAGAAGTAGTCGTCGCTCCAGACGATGTCTTCTTCATCTGCCTGCGACCTCAGGACCTTATTCAACAACTTCTGGTCCCTGATCGACAGGTAGCCGATGACCCTTCTGTCGAAGTCAGTCATCTCGAAGGAAGGTAGCTCTGACGGCGTAGAGAATTCATCTGTCGCCGAGCGTCTTCCTCTGGGGGGGTGTCTTTCATTGGCGGCACAGATATCCCCCCCTCCCTCAGATACATCAAAAGAGTCATCCCTAACACTGATGTTTTCATTATCATCTTCAACTTCGTCCAGGGGGACTGAGGGAGCTGCTTCTTCTAGACCGCGGGAGCTCGCCTGTCCTACTGGAGCTCCGTTGGTTGACATTGGTGGTGTCTCTTCCTAGGGCGTTGGGGATGGCCCACTGGAGGAGGAAGAGGATGAAGATCTTGACGAGGCTACTGATGAGGAGGGTGGATAGCCTGATCCAGGAGGTGACAGGGACCTTCTCAGCTCCCTTGGGTGTAGATGGTCGTCCCCCCTGTTTAGCCTTTCCTTGATCTCGTCAAGGCACCGGAGGGCCTGCTGAAGTGTGGCGTTGAGTGCCTCTAGTTGGCCGGGAAGACCAACTAGAGTCAGCAGTTGCCGCTCCTAGCTGTTCAACCTCTGCTGGAAAATAGAAAAATTGTGGGTTAGAGAAGTAAATGTACCCGAGTGGCTTTCAGTTACCTCCCGCAAGTTATCCCGCTTGTTCCCCAGCAATTGTCCGAGCGACGGAGGGGCTCCTGCAGATTTCTCTCGCATTCTCACGATGCTCCTCCCTCGTGAAGATCTACCCGACGAATGTGCTACCTCACTCGGGGTAGTGTCGATCTGCACTGTTTTTGAGGTGGATGCTTCTGGACGAGGCATCGGCACCCTTGTGGCCGTCACTACCTCACCTTCTTGTCGTAGTGGAGAAGGTCGTGGTGTGGGTGGATGCTGCTCCACCTCTACATTGTCGGCGATCTCTTCAGCAACTGCTATAGGAGACACCGACTGCAGTGTCGGCGTAAGCTGTGCAGCTCTGAGCTCCATCTCAAGGATCTCGGTGAACACCCCATTACTGGCGTCCGGCTGTGCTTCTTCTTCTGCCTCTAAAGGCACCATAGAAGCTTCAGGAGTTGTGGCTGTCTCTTCCACGATAGCTCCCTCCGGGGCTTGTACTGTTGTCTCTGCCCTGGTTGTCTCGGCAACGTCGATGATTGCCGGTTCTTCTTCAGCCACGGTAGGAGTGACGACAACTCTATCAATTGTTTTCATCGGCAGTGCTGGAGTAGTGGGCTGCTCGGTAGGAGCTGTTGAAGATTTGTCCCACTGAGTGTCAAGAGGGATCGGTTCTCCTCTTGCAGCTGCCCTCTCTTATATTCTGGTAGTGGCGGCGTAAGCTGCTTCTACTGCCACAGCTTCAATCTCGGTGCTAGTGAAGACCAGCTTGTCTGCGTCATAGGCGGCACAGTGAGGGAGTGGAAGGAGGATGTTTGTCCTTGCAAACTTGTAGAAGTAGCTTCACCCCTCCTTCTTGATGATGCCAGCTCTCATGAGGAACTTGAGGTCGATCTTCTCTTCGCCCCTTGTTCTCGAGAGACTACACGGCTCCCGTGGGTACCCTAACCCAGCCGCGATCAGGTTGACGATGCCACCCATGCAGTATTCCTTGGTGGCGTCCTTTATTTGGTGCATCCTTTTCAGCAAGAAGTGCCCTAGGTTGATCACTCTGCCCTCCATCATGTGCCACATGATGTGGAGTTCTTTGGTGTAGATATTGCTGGACTCGTTCTTGCTGAAGAGTAGGCACGCTACCAGCTTTTGCACTATTCTCCAGAAGAAGGAGTGCACCGCCGCCACCTTGCTTCCCGGTTTGTATGATGACTCACCGGTCAGCCTCCTCGAGAGCTCTACGGGGTCGAACCTGTCTCCTTCAGTGATCCTTGCACCGTTATTAAGTTGTTCCTTCTCCTCCTCGTTGGAGGAGAAGATCTTGTTGAGCAGCTTTTCGGAGATGACGTGCTCCGAGTTGTATAGCTGCCCTTGCAGTCTATCTGCTCTTCCATATTCTTCAACGTCCTTAGGTGTATTCTTCACCCGGTGGAGAGACGACATGAACTCCCTGGTGAGTTCGGTGTAGGAGGCGGAGTGGATGAGACAGATATTCCTCAGTCCAGCTGCAACTAGGACATTCTCCAGTCTTTCGAAGATACCTAGTTGAAGGAAGGACGACTGGTGGAAAAATCTGCTCGACCTGTAGAATTTTGTTGCCAGTTCTGAGTACCGGCGTCCGTGCTCACTATCTCTAGGCACAAACTTGCCTGGTGTGTGATCCAGGGGTTCTGCCACTGCTGTTGAAGTTGTTGTTGGAATCGTTACTTCTTCCGTTCTTGCCCTCTTCTCAGCTGTGGATGGCCCCGCTGCCTCGGGGTTCGGGCGTTTCTTCCCGACTGTTGTTGCTTCAGCTGCGGCCTCGGTGTCGATCCTCCTGCCGTGTTCGTCAACTCGAATGGCGGTTTTCTTTGTACGGGCCATCTCTATTATCATCAGACAAATTCATTGATCATTTAAATGTTTTGATATTACGTAGGTACAATCTTAAAGTCGATATCAGTGTTAAAACTGATTGCACGATAGGGAAAGAATCAACCCGATACAAAAGCTACCTGACACCATTGTATCGGGCTTCAAACTGAATGATATGAAGCTTGCACGATACGGTCATGTCGGCCAATACGAAACTTTCAAAGAAATCACTGTAGTCACATGCCCGACACGAGATACGGGTGTCGTCCCTCAGAAGAACATGGTAGTCGATACAAAACTGGACGATACGGAGAAAAGTTGCATGTCGTATCCCTTGCCCGATACGCTGTGTCGGGCGATATGGTCACGTAAAACGAAATTCCCAATAGGGTCTTCCTGATAGAAAAACTTGTCACCTGACAACAGAAATAAGCGAGGCGACACCAAGTTGGGCGACATGGTCATTGCTCGATACAGGGTATCAGGCAAGAGCGTTAAAGATGTGTTGCGCGATACATGTGTTGGGTGATACAAGAAATCAAATAAAGTCGTCAACCCGATACGATGTGCACGATATGGGGGTTGTGTCGGGTAAGCAAGGACGATAGGGTTGTCGGGCTATACCTTTGATTTCTTAAGTTATCTTGCACGACACGAGAGCAGAAGAGGGTTGCGCGACACGGGAGAAAATGAAGGAAGTTACTTCCTGACACGGGAGTAGGTGAAAAGTAAATGCAGTAACCTGACACGATAAAACCTCCGTACTATTTATAGAAATCCAAGTTGGGGGTAAAACGGGTAAATCCGGGGCGCGTGTGGGATGTTGAGACAAATCATTCCCGAGACGAGCAGTCCCATTCGTCTAGTTAAGGGTAATTACTCCTGCTGCCCGACATGGGTGCTCGCCACTCGGGTGTGTCGTCCGACATAGCTCATGGCTAGATGCGATGCCCGACATACTATCGCCTGATATGAGCGCGTTATGTGCACTGACTGAGTCTTTGCCCGATACGATTAGGAAAAAGGATACTTGCCCGATACAAGGTCTTCAGAACAAAATTCTACATGAAAAACCCAAAAACAAAGCAAAGGAAAAAGCGATTGATGGTTAAAACATCATTGGCCTAAGGTTAAGTTCCCGGCCTCAGATAGTATTACTCATCCATGCTCATAAAATAGAGCGGTTGCCCATAAAATAGAAGAGTCAGTGCACGTGACGCATGCACTAACTCGGGCCTTATTACAGTCCAATTGTTCATAGTGTTTTTCTTGCAAGAAAGTAAATAACATCCTATTCTAAGAAAAGTAAAAGCTCGGGCTGCCTCCCGAGGAGCGCTTTAGTTAGCGTCATCAACTCGACAGCTCCAGGTCCTTCACTTTTCACCTTCAGCTACTTGCATATCTTGAAAATTGATCTTTGTCCTTCTTGTGAACACTTCGTCTTCATAAAACCTTTTTACCATGTGCCCGTTCACTTGAAAAAATTTGGATAGATCATCTTTATCATATAGCTCCATCATTCCGGACGGGTATATCTTTGCTACGATGAAAGGTCCAGACCACCTCATTTGTAACTTACATGGAAAAAGACGAATGGAAGATTTAAATAATAAAACTTTGTCACCTTCACTTACATCCTTCCTCCTTAGGTGGGCATCATGCCACACCTTCATCCTCTGTTTATAGATCTTTGCATTCTCACAGGCATGCAATCTCAGTTCTTCGAGTTCTTGCAGCTACATATATCTCTTCTCTCCTGCTTTGTCCAGATTCATATTTAAGAACTTAATCGCCCAAGGAGCCTTGTGTTCAATCTCTAAGGGTAGATGATAGGATTTTCCATAGATCAACTTGTAAGGAGTGGTTCCAACGGGTGCTTAATAGGTAGTTCTGTAGGCCCAAAGTGCGTCGTCTAACTTCATTGACCAATCTTTCCTCATGCAGTTGACAGTCTTTTCTAGAATCTTCTTGATCTGTCTATTCGAAGCCTCTACCTGCCCAGAAGTTTGTGGGTGGTAGGGCGTAGTGACCTTGTGTTTAACTTCATACTTTCACAAGAGCGCCTCAAAGTGTCTTTCTATGAAATGCGATCCACCATCGCTTATTACAGTACGTGGTACTCCGAAACGAGGGAAAATAGTATTTTCGAACAACTTGATCACTGACTTAGAGTCACACGTTTGAGTTGCAACAGCTTCTACCCATTTGGATACATAATCCACTGCCACTAGAATGTACTGATATCCTTTAGATGAGGGAAACAGACCCATGTAGACGATTCCCCATACATGAAATATTTCCACTTCGACCCAATTGGCCATAGGCATCTCATTTCTTCGTCCAATGTTCCCCGTCGATTAGCACTCTTTACAGACTTTTACATAATTTGTAGCATCCTTAAACAAGGAGGGCCAGTAGAACCCAATTGCAGCACTTTAGCAGCGGTCCTTTCGCTACCCAGATGTCCTCCATAAGGGGAGGCATGACACTCTTTTAGAATGTTTGGGATCTCTTCTTCGGGAATACATCTTCGGTATAGGTTGTCTGCACATCTTCTAAAAAGGAGAGGATCATCCCAGTAGAAATTCTTTACATCTATGAAGAGCTTCTTCTTTTGGTTATAGGTTATGTCAGGAGGCAGTTCTCTACTGGCGAGATAATTACAGATATCGACAAACCAAGGTAAACTCTCTTCCTTGGTTTCAATCATCATCAAATCTTCGTCATCATAATTCTCATTAATAGGTGGTTCCTTCTGCCCTTCCACAATGATCCTTGATAAGTGGTCGGAGACCACATTCTCTGCACCCTTCTTATCGACTATCTCGTGGTCGAACTCTTGTAGTATCAAAGTCCACCCCAACAGTCTGGGCTTTGTATCTTTCTTCTACATGAGATATCTTATAGCTCCATGATCTATGTAGACTTTAACCTTTTCTACAATGAGGTAAGATTTAAACTTGTCGAAAGCGAAAACTATCGCGAGCATCTCTTTCTCTGTAGTTGTATAATTTACTTGAGCTTCATCCATGGTACGACTAGCGTAGCAGATTACATGGTGCTTTTTGTCCTTTTTCTGCCCCAGGACTGCTCCTATAGCATTGGCGTCACACATAAGCTCGAAAGGTAACTCCCAGTATGGAGCTTGGAGGATAGGTGGTGAGACAAGAGTATCCTTTAAGGCCTGAAAAATGATTAGACAATTGTCAGAGAAATTGAATCCAACATCTTTTACCAGAAGATTGGATAGTGGTTTTGAGATCTTTGAGAAGTCTTTTATAAATCTTCGGTAGTAGCCGAAGTTCCCAAGGAAACTCCTCACTCCCGTCACATACTTTGGTGGAGGAAGTTTGGAAATGGCTTCAACCTTGCTAACGTCTACCTTGATTCCACACCTCAAGACTTTATGTCCCAGCACGATGCCTTCTTGTACCATAAAATGGCACTTCTCCCAGTTCAAAACCAAACTCTTTTCCTCATAGCGTTGCAAGACCAGAGAGAAGGTTTTTTGGCAGGCATCAAAGTCCTTTCCATAGATAGAAAAATCGTCCATGAAAACTTCCACGATATCCTCCAGAAAATCCGAGAACATTGATATCATGCAACGCTGAAACATTGTGGGAGCATTGCAAGGGACGAAAGGCATCCTCCTGAAGGCATAGGTGCCATAGAGACAGGTAAAAGTAGTCTTCTCCTGGTCATCTGGTAAGATGGGGACTTGATAAAACCCTGAAAAACCATCCAAGAAACAAAAATAGTCATGATGTGCTAATCTTTCAAGAACTTGATCAATGAAAGGAAGCAGATAATGATCCTTTTTCGTGGCTAGGTTCAGTTTCCGGTAGTCAATGCACATCCTCCATCCCATGACCGTCTGAACCACCACTTCATCACCATTATCTCCTTTAACTACTATTATACCACCTTTCTGGGGTACTACGTGGATCGGGCTCACCCAGTTACTGTCACTAATCGGGTAAATGATCCCAGCATCCCTCAATCTAATTACTTCTTTCTTCACTACATCTTTCAACATTTGATTCAATTTTCTCTACGGTTGAGCCAGAGGCTTAGCATACTCTTCCATATTGATGTGATGCATACACAATGCAGGGCTAAGGCCTTTGATATCCTCTACGGAGTATCCTATAGCCTGCCTGTGGAGTCTCAACTCCTCAAGAAGTTTGCCCAATTGGTCCTTTTTAAGATGGGCATTGACGATGACAGGATTCCTCTCCTCTCAATTTTGGAATTCATACTTCAACCCTTCAGGTAACTGCTTCAACTCAGGTTTAGCCTTCGGTGACTTTTCGTCTGGCGCCTCCTCAAGAGAGGCAAACTTAACTGTTTCTACTACATCTTCCTCGTCGTTCATGTCTTCATCAGACTGGTTAAGATAGTTAAGAAACTTGACAACTTCTGGATTTTCAAAATTGGAATCTTGATTGCTTATTGCTCTTACAAGAGGGTCTACCATGAGGATGTCTTCTTCTACCTCTTCACAGAACTGGTTGTAGATTTCCGCAAAGCAAGTAGACTCTAAGTGGTCCTTTCATCGCATCCTTTACTTTGAAGTCTAAGTGGTCATTTCCGACCCTTAGAGTGATTATTCCCTCACCAACATCAATCAACGCCCTTCTTGTAGCCAGGAAAGGACGTCCAAAGATGATAGGATAGCCAGGGTCCTCAACAGTATCAATGACAACGATATCACAAGGAATGAGAAAACTTACTACCCGCGTCGGTACATCTTCAACAACATCGACTGGTCTTTTAAAGGTATGATCTGCTAATTCAATCCTCATATTATTCTTGACCATATCAGTCAGACCTAATTACTGTGCAAAACTTAGGGGCATAAGGCTGATGCTGGCCCCTAAATCGGTAAGACCTTTTCGTTCGACATTATCTCCAATGGTGAATGGAATGGTGAAAGCCCCTGGGTCTTTCTTTTTGTGGGGAAAATATGATTTGACAAAAGAAGATGACATACTTGCTAGATGCACTGTCTCAATTCTTCCTCCTCGTCTCTTCTTGGTAATCAAATCTTTGAAAAACTTAGCGTAAATAGGCATTTCTTCTAAAGCGTCCAAAAAAGGTACTTCGAGATAAAGTTTCTTTATTGATTCCATGAACTTCTTGTGATGCTTATTAAGGTGTGCCTTTATTAGCTTGTAGGGAAAAGGAAAATTGGGAGAGTAAGGGCTTCTCTTACCAGACAGTTCCTCAAAGGATCTTGGTTCAGGTTCTCTGTCAAGAGCTTGTTGATTGACTTCTTCTGTGGGATTATCAGCCACAGTCCTCGGTTCAGGTTCCTCTGAGTTGGCTTCTTCATGACGTTCTACTATCTTTCCTGATCTCAGCACTGCCATTTTGGCAGATTCGGTGTTGGAGGGTATCTTACCCGAGGGGTTCTTTATCAACTCGGCCATCTGGGCCAACTGCTGATCGATTTAGCATTGGTGCACCTGCATGTCTGCCATCTGGACCTGCATTGTGTTCAGAACTCTTGAATTTGACAGTGCACTTTGCGCCAGCTGGTTATTGATGGTATCTTGTCTTTTTACAAAATCAAACAACTGGACAACCAAGTCTAGTTGGTTCGAACTCTTGTCTTAACCTTTCTCCTTGGCTTGACTTTGACCTTGACTAGTGTTTGCCGCTTGGCGACCTTGGTACTTTCCTTTTCCTTGGAAATTTGCCTTGTTCGACTGGAAAGAAGTAGTTTTGGTGAACTGACTTTGCCCCCCCCTCTTTTCTCAAAACCTTGGGGTTGATTGGTGGGGTTGTGCAGCTGATGCAAGTTTTCGGCCGCATCCTTATTGCCGTAACTAAAACTGGGGTGATCTGGTCTCTTGAAATTGACAAAGGAGACGTTCTCAGCTTCCTCAGCCTCAGAGTCGCTTTCAGTTGACTCGTCAGGTCGGGTGTAGATACAGTTATCAACACTGTGTCCACCTTCCCCGTAGGTGACACATTTCATGACTTTCTCAACTTGTTTCTTCCCTTTTCCACTTGATTCCTTCAATTGTTTGACATCAGTGGATATCTTTTGGATATGAGAGGTGATAGCTTCCAGAGCCTTGGATTCGACTGAAGGTCCTTCACTAGCCTTCTTAGCATGTCCTCTATCAGATCTATCATAATCGGTGCCGACTTGTAACTCGGCCATATTCTCGATGATCTTTTTGGATCTGCTAGGCTTCTTCCCCAGAAAGTCACTGCCTACTGCTGCATTCAGTGAAACCCTTTCCTTAGGGGTTAGACCATTGTAGAAGGTAGTTATCAAGAAACCCTTCTTATAGTTGTGATGAGGGAAATCCCTCTAATATTTTTGATATCATTCCCAAGCATCGTGTAGATTCTCGTTTGGCTTTTGCATGAAAGACGTGATCCTCTGTCTATTCCAGACAGTCTTCTCTGTAGAATAAAACTTGTTTACAAAGGCATCTGCCAGCGCACTCCATCCATTTAGAGCTTGGTGTGGTAGCCCAAGGTACCATGATAGAGCCTTATCTTCTAAAGAAAAGATGAAACCCTTGCAATAAATAACCTCCTATGGGATTGCCCGCATTTTAATGGTGTCACAGATGTTTTTAAAAGCATCTAGATGGTGGTAGGGATTATCATTCTTCGAATTCCCTTTGAAGCTCTTGTTCTGGATCATAGAGATGACAAATGGTTTTAGCTCAAAGTTTGTTGCGTTGAACCTCGGGATGACAACAGGACATCTTGAATTATTAGCCTTTGTTGCAGCTAACTCCATGAGGGTCTTTTCTTCTTCATTGGAATCGTCACTGTCACTGTCTCCCTAGTTCTAATCCTGGTTATTTTGATTTCTTCTGCATCTCCGGTGATGATGACGTCTCTCCCGGCGATGGTCATCCTCGAATTGTTCTGTTTCAGGATCTTCATGTTGATGATTGTCGTCATAACGATCATTGTCTTCAGGAGGAGGCGAGTGAGGTCGAACTCTCGCGTTTCTCTCACCCTCTGAAAGAGGTGGTTCAATGCGAGGTGGCATGTTTGGTGATGTCAGTGCTCAGATGAGCAGAATGCTTCTTTCCTGAGTACCTGAATAACACGTATAATCCAGTTAGAAAACATGTATTAATAACACGAACTACTCATTTTAGGTTAAAAAAAGAGAGTGTTGTCAAGCTTATTTCTAAGCTTGAGGCACTGGAGTGTAGTTAGTGGATTTGGGTTTGTCATCAGTACCATTTTTTTGCCTTGTCCCCGGCAACGGTGCCAAAAAGTTGACTGGCCTAAATCGCGCGTCCAAAAGGGAACAGATCTGAAGTAGTCAGACTTTTAAATTTATAACCCGAAACCATCTAGGCCTCTGCAACCTTATTACGGGGTCGAACACAGGGACAAGGGTGGTAGTGTTGAGAATGCGTAATCGACACGTTACACTCTGGTAAGGGTAAGGAGATGATAAAGTCCCCCAAGGGAACAACAGGAGAAGATCGATAAAATAAAAGGAAACTATCTCCAACTGGAGCTACGAGAAAAATTAAGGTTTTAGACGTTTATTAGTTTTTAGGGTTTTTTTGTGTGCAATGGATACAGAGAAGATAACACTATAGAATTAGTAAGGAACGAAGGAGGAAGCTTCAGTAAAACAAGCGACAACAGGAACTTCCAGTACCCCTTCTCTCAAAGAGGGTACCTCTAACTAAGTATCAACACCTCTCTCAAGGCTGCTGAGTATTGGTTAGAGTGGAAAGGTCACTAAAGAAACTCCGATCCGAGGAACTCTCGTACTCATGCATCAGACCAAACACTAGAGCCACAACACCTCTCTCGAGGTTGCTGCAGCGGGAAACATGATTCGATAGCAAGTCAAAACATGATCCAAGCATGCAAGCTAGAGTTTGGATGTTAAACAAAGCAAACATCCAACAAAAAGGGACCAAATATGAAGCAACATATATTTAAGGCTTCTCTGATTCCATTAGCATAGACATTTATATAAAAGGGTTTAGTTACATTGCATAAGTAAAGAACGTAAATGACTAAAACAAGTAAGGATAAATGTCGCCTTCTTGATTTAGAAGGGGCGACAGGCAGTAGCAGACTCCCAAGTTCGCTCCAGCCCGATACCAGGCAGGAGCCTTGTCCGATACGCCTGTGTTGGGCGGCACACCCTCTCGGGCGATAGGTCATGATGGGCTGGCTTATCGTGTGAGGCTCTCATGCCTGATACGATCGTGTCGGGCGGCGCACCCTCTCGGGCGATACACCATGACGGGTGACTCGTATCGGGCTTGGTATCGTGTCAGGCTAGAGTTTTGCTTAGGGTATCGGGTACTCATATTGGGTGTCCTCGTTGGCCGATATTGGTCTGCTGCGGTGCCCGGGGCCGATCCTAAGTGAACCATTCCCTCCCTCTCGGGTGGGGGAAATGCTCACCTAGTATTGCCCGGTACACCTCTAAGGCATGTCACGCTAGCTCCAGATGCTTTCCCAAGTTGGCTTTCGAGAGGTTCTGACCTGTCCCATCGGAGTCCTGTAGCTGCTATTTATAGGCAGTGGTTGGGAGAGGTTGTGGTTCTCCAGGCGCCACGTGTCCTCCTTCAGCTCCACCATCATGGATTCATGGATGCCCGATATGCGTGTCACTCGACACAAGGATGTCGGGCTGTAAGCGTGTCGGTCATCGTGATGAGTGGCGCCTGCCGGTGGGTGGCTTGTATCACACGATGTTTCAGTTGTCGTGGCGAGTTCAGCTCCCTATCAGGTAAATGGCGAATCGCTCATCCGTTGCTTCTTGCGCGGCATCCCCGTGTCGCACGGTAGTGTATCGTGCTGCCCTGTGTCGGGCAGCGATCATGTCAGTCGGCTGGTAAGAAGGCTGATGCAGGTGGAACACGTTCGTGGGCCGGGATGGGCCTTTTTGCTGATAAATGAGTCGAAAAATGAAGAAAACTCTGCAAAAGATGATAAAATTGAGTGAAGAATGTAGTGTGGCCTGTTTATTCAAAAACATGACAAAAGGAGAGGAAATCAATTAAAAAGGGCAGAATGGACAACGAAATAAGAGCCAAAAACATCACAAAATTTGGTGTTATCAGGGGTACATAATATTCAAATCAGATCACATATTAAAATTGAGTATCAATAATGATCAATTAGCCATGGAATAATGAATTGTGGTCATGACTAGACTTAATTAAGGAAAATATATTAATTGGAAATGATTATTGAAAACTCACTTCATAATACTTATTTCCTTGTTTCTCCTTCATTGGGAAAAAAAGAATAAGGGGTAGTCATAATATATGGAGTTGAAAGTTTTAAATTGATGTATGTGTTTGTCCTTTCCACTTCAATACCTCTTCTACTAACTTGGTGTCTTAACATTATGCCCTTCTTCACCGTGAAGTGGCATTTTTCCCTATTGAGAACCAAGTGTGCTTATTCTAATCTATCAAGTATAAGGGAAAGATGATGAAAACATGTGTCAACTAAATCTCCAAAAATGGAAAAGGCATCCAAGAAAAATTCCATTGTAGTTTCTATGAATCTAGAAAAATATGGATGACATACACTGTTAAAAGGTGGTAGGTGCATTGCACAAGACAAAAGACATTCTACTAAAAGAATAATTCTCTCATGGGAAGATAAATATGGTTGTCTCTTTATCATAAATATATATCAAATTACTAGTAGAAGCCAAAATATCAATCTAAGTAGCAAAATTACTCCTAGAGTGCAAGTCTCTCTACCACCCAATCTAAAAGGGTAAAGGGAATTTATCCTTGCATGTCACTTTTTTCTGCTTCCTATAATCAATGTACATCCTCAATCCTATGAATATTTTTGTAGGAATGAACTCATATTGGATGTATGGGATCTAGAGAGGGGTGAATTGAGCTAAATCCCACTTAACCAAAACTTATTAGACCTTTAAATTGTATCACAAGTTAATAGCAAAAAAGGCATATAAACAAGGATGAGAAAGGTTAAAAAATCCACAAATAGAACATACTTGTTTTTAGTGAGTTCACCTCTAAATGGTGTAGCTCCACTACCTAGAGAGGTCAACCTATAGAGTTTTGAATTTTTGTATACAACCTTATATTATCTTATAAGACTTACACCAAGAGACCACATTTTTCTAGACAGAGAAACTAATGTTTCTTTTTAGGATAAGAAAGAAAACAACCAATACTAAGGTCTCACACACTCTGACTGTGAGCCTTAGACCTTAACAAAGGACTTACCCACTCTAGGTCAACAATGTTCCACCTTTACCTTCCCTACCTTCACTGAGGAAGCATTATTCAAACCATTAACTTCAGAGAGACATTGGGAGAAACAACATAGATATTCACATAGAAAATTTATGACCATCTCTCATTAAATATTTCCTAATTCACTCAAATGAGTTTAGATAAGTGATTTAGCTAAATTGAAATCGGGGGATCTATGTGGCACAAGAACTAAAGTATATGATAGGAGCATATATGGTAACCTTGGAATGAAACACAATGGGTCTTATATATAGTTGAGGGTGATAAGTAGCCAATATACTCAATTAGTTCAAATTATAGAAATTATTGAGAGGTTACCTAGATCTTCAATGGATATAAATAACTTTTACCTATCTCTATTAGATATATTGCACTTTATAGTGACAATATCAATGATTGAGATCTTGGGGTCATAACTCAATCAATGACACTAGCGTACAAGGATTTTGGCCTCATTGATTGAGATTTGGGTGACCAAACCCAAATGATCAACATTGTTGCATCATGTCCATCATGTCAATAGTTGAGATTCATGATAGTTAGTATCTCAACTGATGCTATTGGTTGGATAAGGTGATCATGCTCATTGACCAAGATTATAACAACCCCAAATTTTGAGTGTCCCCCAATCAATGTGTACCTTAAAGTCAAGAGTCATTATCTGACTTATCCAAGATCTAAATTCAATAAACAATAAATAATTTTCACCAATTGAACATTTAATATTTACTACTCCATCCTAGTACTACTCCAATATGAGAAATGAAGTACGATGATATCAAGAACATTTAATATTTTCTTGAAAAATGACTATATCAGGAATTGGTAGAGTATTGGTGAAGGACAATGATATCAAGAACCAGTAAGGAAATTACTTTCATAAGATTTTCAATGGAGATACTGTATATAATGTTAGCGACTCATGTGACATGAATACAAGAGATATCATTTACACACGATGAGTTTCACCATTTGATGTCAAGAATGCTTTGAAAAAGATGAAAATGAGAAAGGAAAGTGGACCAGACGATATTCCCATTTATGTATAGAAGAGTATGGGGGATGAGGGAGTTATGTGGTTAACAAATTTCTTTAACAAGATCATGAAGACCAAGAAGATGCTGAATGAGTGGAGAAATAGTACTATAGTCCCCATCTACAAGAACAAAGGTGACATTCAGATTTGTACAAACTATAGAGGTATCAAGTTGATGAGTCATACGATGAAGCTTTGGGAGAGGATTATTCAGAAGAGGTTAAGATCTATTACGCAGGTATCAAACAACCAATTTGGTTTCATGCCTGGAAGATCAACAAAAAATGCTATTATTTTTATAAGGAGGCTTATGGAGAAGTATAGACAAAGCAAAAAAGATCTTCATATGGTTTTATCGATCTAGAAAAGGCTTATGATCTAGTACCCAGAGAAGTGTTGTGGATGGTTTTGAAGAAAAAGGGTGTGCCAATCCAATACATTGACTGATCAAAGACATGTATGATAGCTCTACTGCTAGTGTCAAGACTCCTGGAGGAGAGACACTAAATTTTCCTATCACAGTTGGGGTACACCAAGGATCCACACTCAGGCCATATCTATGTGTTCTTATTATGGATGAGTTGACAAAGAATGTTCAGGATGATAGTCCTTGGTGTATGTTATTTGTTGATGATATTATTTTGATTAACGAAACTAAAGTTGGATTGAATGATAAAGTAGAATGTTGAAGAAAGGCATTGGAATCAAATCGGTTGATGATTATCCAGAGCAAAACTGAGTATATGCATTGTAATTTCAGCCAATCTCACAGTGTGAATGATGGAGCCAAGTTGGATGGAGTAGATATACCAAAATGTGATAAATTTTGTTACTTGGGTTCTATTATTCAAATAGACGGGGTTGTCCAAAATGATGTTTGTCACCGAATCAATGTAGGATGGTTGAAATGGAGGAGTGCAACTGGAGTATTATACAATCAGAAGATCCCTCTCAGGTTAAAAAGTAAGTTTTATAGAACAACTATATGACCAGCCATGCTCTATGGGAGTGAACGTTGGGCGGTGAAGAAACAAGGTCTCAACAAGATGAGCGTGGCTGAAATGCATATGCTGAGATGGATGTGTGGGAAGACAAGAAAATATTGCTTGAGAAATGACTATATCAAGAATAAAGTGGGGGTGACGAGCATTGAGGACAAGTTGCATGAGGGCCGACTCAAATGGTATGGACATGTGCAATGCAGATCTATTAGTGAGCCTATACAAAGCAATTGTATTGAGCCAAACACTATAAATAGAATAAGAGGAAGGCCTAAATTAACATGGGATGAGCTTATAAAGAGAGATTTTGAATCTCTACATCTCAATCAGAATATGGCCCATGATAGAGCTGAATGGAAATGAAGGATCCATGTAGCCGAGCCAAACATAGTTGGGGCTGAGGCTTAGATGATGATGATGATGATGAACATTTAATATTTACAAGATGTATAATATGACTCCTCTAAGAAGCTACATAAATTTCCAAAGGAAACTATCTTATACATGAGAGACTAACATGTATGAGAAGAAGTACTATAATATCTTACTAATCCTCCAATGATCTTTAGCATGAATTTTGTTTCCAACTTCTTGGTACCCATGTTTTGCAATAATACATGTCGATTAACCTAAATCATCGACAAACAAATATTTGGATCAATATATCTCTATATTGTGTACATGGTGCAACCAAAATGTGTGCAAGTAAGATAACAATATATATTGCATCAATCAGATACTTGTAAACATGAATTAGAATTTTCATTATATATACTAACCCAATTCTTGGTCTACCATATCAAATTTAATCATTGTACATCATTGGAATTGTGTGTATTACTCCATCATACATGTAACCCACCGTTCAAAATATTGTGGTTTCATTATGTGATACTCGTATTGGCATTATAGTTGAACAAAAAGCGAATAAACATCTAGCGGTTTATTATGTTGAATCAATTTTTTAAAATTCATCTGGAAAACCATGAGTAGTAGATAATGTAGGTATTCATAAGTAACTGATGAATGCATACTCATCTCTTATTTTTACTTCATTTAGAATAAGTAATTATGACTTTTTTGTTAATTTTAGCTAATTCAAAAATAAATAGCACTTTCATCTTCTTGATATACTTTTCCTGAATTATTATGATATTTTTCCTAATTTTCAGGAATTATCTAAGTAATTAAATTGAGAAAAGAAGAGATGAAGATAGGAGGCAATTCAGTTTCCCGCAATGCTGACTTAAATGCATACCTTGCACCAAAATTAGCATAACGCTCACATCCTAAGGCGGAATTTAATGTTCAAATATGATTTGGAAAGGGAATTCAAAGGCCTACAGGAAAATCATATTTTCGGGCGCACTTTAAATTCTTTGGACAACCGAAATTCCTCCTCCCAAGGGGCATCTTGGATTTTCTTGTATCTTGGGATTCTGCAGCAATTAGGCTTGTAATCATTTTCATTTTATGCAATAAAGTAGTTTTAAATTCAAGCAATGTTCTTCCATTCTCGTTCTTATCTCTTCTTCCCACTTTAGTCTTGATCTGCTTTCATCCGCGCTTTATTCTGGAGCAAGGAACAAAGAGTTAAGCCATTTCATCGTCTCTAGCATAAGGATTAATTTCCTGATTTCTGGGCTAGACTATGGCTTCAATTCTTTCTTCCTCCGACTCCCATTTCTCTATGTGTGAGTAGTCTCTTATCGGGGCAAGGGGAATAACCTCTTAGCCATGGTTTTAACGACTTCTTCTTAAACGACTAGATGGTAATCGATTTTAATTGAATAGTCGATCTTTGGATCGCATGTTAATCCAGATGGATGTGACCATGGAAATCTGGATTTAGAACAATAAAATCGATTACATAGACGTTTTGATATGACCGTGGATTCTCATCTTTTAGGTTGATAAACTAGGAAGCATGAGCACCAGGACCAATGGGCTCTTTTCGAGTTTCTCTTTTGTGAGTTTTTAATTCGCAAGCCTTCATTGAATTGTCGTTTAAGATTTAGTTGTTATCACCCAGGCTAAGGTTGTGAAAACCCCTACGAGCCTCGATTTCCATCTCTTGTTTTAAACACCGCATCTTCGTTTCCTTTAATTCTTAGTCTTTCATTCATTTAGTTTGCTTGTGTTAACAATCTTTTTATTTTCCCCTTGTGTATGTTAATTCTTGTTAAGTGCTTTCCTTCTTGCATTAGTGTAATCATTCAAACCCCCAACTGGAATTTACTTTCTTATTTAAAAAGAAAAATACCAAAAAAAATTAATAAAAGTTCTTCAAATCTTGGGGTTCTAAGAACAATCTCTAATTAGTTGTCCTGTGGGATCGACCCTTCTATACTACCCTTAAAACCGGAAGTAAAAAAGATTTAAACTCTAGGATTAACCATCTTAGTGATTGATATTGCAAAACGACGAGTATTAATTTGGCGTCGTTGCCGGGGACAACGGATTGTTTTCTCGAACCCCAAAATTTTTGAAAAAAACTTTTTTCCTTTTTTATGCCTTCCGAGTAACATTCCGGAAGTGCTACTCCTCCTTCTGCCGAGTTTCCATTCCGGCAGTCCGTTTTTTCTGCAAATACGCTAGTTTGTAAAAAAACTGTAATTTTAGTTAGTTTTGTAAATTTTAACCTTGAGTCATAATCCCTTAGCTTCTGTTTCTTTTTTGTAATTTACAGTCTTGTACAAAATCTTTAGTTCTTTTTTGAATTGTAAAAAAAAAAACCTTTCAAATGGAGTGGGCATTGCAATATCCCCCACAATGTTATTATTGTGGTCATTGCCACCATGCATCTCTTGCCTGTCCAAATTTATCCCATAGCACCCCTCTCTATGAGCCCTTTCATCCTAGTGGGTACAATGTAAATCCTTATTTTTCTGAGAACCAATATGGGGAAACTTGCTATCCATATTCTGAGAGAGAGTACGACCAAAAAAACTTTTGGGGAAATGGACCTATTTATGATACCCAATATAATCCTCAAAAAGAAGAGAAACTTAGGTCCCTAGAGAAGATGGCAGCAAAACTCATAACTAGACAAACCTTGATGGCCACCTTGTTAAAAGCCCAATCCCAAAACCCAGATATTCCAAATATGTTCCCCCATGACTCGGTGACACCTTGTAATATTGTATCTTCCCACCATGATGAGAGTAATGGAAATAACAATCCACCATCTTCTAAAGATTATTATGAGGAGCAACACCACAACCAACATACTGGGTACCATAACCAAGATCCTTATGGGGGGAATGGTGACGATGGTAATTTTTCTAATAATGAAAATCAACTAAAAGAGAGACTTGGGGCTTTATAAAAAATGGTAGTAGAAGGACAGAAAAACCTAGAAACCAACCAAGCCCTTTTAGCAACCTTACTAGAGGCCCAAGCACAAAAATCTATGGAGGACTTAGAGCAACCCAAGTTGGTTCATCATGATGATGACGATGATGATGATCCTTATTTTGTGTCATATATATCAGATCCTGAAGAAATAGCACAAACCATGGAGCCATATTTTGTGTGTGATGAGGACGTTGGTATCCCTATCTTTCCTTTAGAGACTCTTTTACTTGAATATGAAATGTCAAAGAAGGCGAGTCATTATGAAGATCCAACAACTCCTCCCATCCTTAACATAAATCTGAATGATACCATAGACCAATACCCTTCTTTTGAGTCTATTTTGGATAATGAGAATCTAACCCCCTTTATGATTCTTCCCGAGCCATCACAGCCAATTTCCATCCCACACATGGCTGATCTAGAAGGGGAGATACCACCATTGGAAGAAGCCCACACACCCCCTTCTATTGTTTGCAAGGAAGACATCATCATCCCTCCTACAAAAAAATTAGAGACATATGTTACATCAACAATGAAACTTACCAAACCCAATGTTGATGGCATTACTTTTAAGGAGAAACAAAACACTTTTGTAAATGATTTTAAATTTTTTGTATTAGCATCAATTCTACCATATGCAGGTCATCATGATGGTGGAAAACTTGAATCAGATCCTCCACCCGACTCAGTTCATCATGCTCTACTGGCATTACTAGTCGGGTACTCGCCAACCTCCCCTTATCCACATCCATCTCCAACACTTCCCTTGCTATCGAAGGAAGATCTATGGATATTATTGGAGGGAATGCGAGGTGAAAGAAAATATGAGCACCCCACTGAGCTTCTACAATTACCCTATCATAGGGTACATTATGAAGCTCCTCATATAAAGGTCCCAGCCCTCATACACATCCCCTTCAGCTGGACATTTTTTGAGCTACCTGGGCCACCTAGAAATTCTCACTATTCTTTTCCCCCATCTCGGATTTTGATTTTTGCTCGGGACGAGCAAAGTCTTAAGTTCGGGGTGGGGATGGGTGGTACGTTTCCACCCCTTTTTCTTCCCCTTTTAGTATCTTTTCTTTTACATTTTGCATGTAGTTTTTTCTTTCTTTCTTTTCATAGTACAATTGGCCCATATCTAGTCGGCCTTGATATGATCATTTGTCAAAATACTCCCCTTAATGATGTAACTTCCTTGCAACTAAAATTTTGAAACTTTCATGACTAGAAATCCTCCTGTCACTTAGGACCTCAAATAATAATCACTCCTTGGAAAAGATGGCAAGCCATAGAGGACTGATAGGATTCAAAAGTGATGCTTTCTTATCATGTACAACTTGTATAAATTTTCTTGATTTTCGCATGATTCGGTAATAGTTGAACCAATGCATGGTACTCCTAAAAAAAAAGATGAAAAAAAAGTTACACAGGAACAACCTCTTCTACTCTTCTTCTACCACTTCCAAATCTTTCCATTCGTCAAAAAGAAAAAAAAGCCAATAATGCCAAAAAGGCTAAGTTTGGGGTGGCACCCCTTCCCCCTCTTTCGCTTCTTCCATACCCACGCAATTGGGTGTATCACCAAAAATCAAAGAAAAAAAATGTGGTCAATGTAACTGCATGTCCACTAAATAAAAAGGTCTCGAGTCGAATAGAGGAGAGACTGTCCTTCTTCCATACCTCCTTCACTCCAATTTTCTACCCAGGGGAAAACTACAAAAACCCCAACTATCCAAATCAGCCTTGTTCTTGTGTAAAACTTAAAAAAAAATGGAGTACCAAATGCAAATGTGAAATAAAAATCTGTTTTATTGTAGGTCTTGAATAAATGCAAGTTTGTAAAGTAGGAAATATAAAAGTCACTTTTTGTGAATTCAGAAAGTCAGGGTCGCTTGGCCATATTTTGGTGGAAGGAATCCAATGATTGTTAGGAGAGTGAGGATGATAGGTTGAAAGTATGTCTTGAAAGTATTTCTTGATTTTAATGTTGCTCGGGATGAGCAAAGTTTAAGTTTGGGGTATTTTGATGAATGCATATTCATCTCTTATTTTTACTTCATTTAGAATAAGTAATTAGGACTTTTTTGTTAATTTTAGCTAATTCAAAAATAAATAGCACTTTCATCTTCTTGATATACTTTTCCTGAATTCTTATGATATTTTTCCTAATTTTCAGGAATTATGTAAGTAATTAAATTGAGAAAAGAAGAGATGAAGATAGGAGGTAATTCAGTTTCCCGCAATACTGACTTAAATGCATACCTTGCACAAAAATTAGCATAACTCTCACATCCTAAGGCGGAATTTAATGTTCAAATATGATTTGGAAAAGGAATTCAAAGGCCTACAGGAAAATCATATTTTCGGGCACACTTTAAATTCTTTGGACAATAGAAATTCGCTCGAAATTGTTGCTGCGAAAATCTACATTAAAGAAAGACAATCAAGAGTTTGTTGACTAGATCTGAAAATTCATAAGGATGGCTCCCTCTCTTTTTTCCCCCTCTTTTTTTAGATATCCTACCCCTCCTTCTCCTATAAAAGGAAGGGCACTTCCTCCTCCCAAGGGGCATCTTGGATTTTCTTGTATCTTGGGATTCTGCAGCAATTAGGCTTGTAATCATTTTCATTTTATGCAATAAAATAGTTTTAAATTCAAGCAACGTTCTTCCATTCTCGTTCTTGTCTCTTCTTCCCACTTTATTCTTGATCTTCTTTCATCCGCGCTTTATTCTGGAGTAAGGAACAAAGAGTTAAGCCATTTCATCATCTCTAGCATAAGGATTAATTTCCTGATTTCTGGGCTAGACTATGGCTTCAATTCTTTCTTCCTCCGACTTCCATTTCTCTATGTGTGAGTAGTCTCTTATCGGGGCAAGGGGAATAATCCCTTAGCCATGGTTTTAACGACTTCTTCTTAAACGACTAGATGGTAATCGATTTTAATTGAATAGTCGATCTTTGGATCGCATGTTAATCCGGATGGATGTGACCATGGAAATCCGGATTTAGAACAATAAAATCGATTACATAGACGTTTTGATATGACCGTGGATTCTCGTCTTTTAGGTTGATAAACTAGGAAGCATGAGCACCAGGACCAATGGGCTCTTGTGGAGTTTCTCTTTTGTGAGTTTTTAATTCGTAAGCCTTCATCGAATTGTCGTTTAAGATTTAGTTGTTATCAACCAGGCTAAGGTGGTGAAAACCCTTACAAGCCTCGATTTCCATCTCTTGTTTTAAACACCACATCTTCGTTTCCTTTAATTCTTAGTATTTCATTCATTTAGTTTGCTTGTGTTAACAATATTTTTATTTTTCCCTTGTGTATGTTAATTCTTGTTAAGTGCTTTCCTTCTTGCATTAGTGTAATCATTCAAACCCCCAACTGGAATTCACTTTCTGCTTTAAAAAGAAAAATACCAAAAACAATTAATAAAAGTTCTTCAAATCTTGGGGTTCTAAGAACAATCTCTAATTAGTTGTCCTGTGGGATCGACCCTTCTATACTACCCTTAAAACCGGAAGTAAAAAAGGTTTAAACTCTAGGATTAACCATCTTAGTGATTGATATTACAAAATGACGAGTATCAATTTTTTAAAATTCATCTGGAAAACCATGAGTAGTAGATAATGTAGGTATTCATAAGTAACCACGTACCTCAATGTAGAACCATGTAATATACTTCAAGTAATTTAAGCTTGTATCTAAACATTCAAGCAATCAACACAATCAATCAACTTTATCTACATGTATGTATAAACCTAAAATGTCACCATCATATTATTTAGACCAAACCTAACCTAGATCCTAATCTAGGGTTTAGGGTTATATCATGTTTGGATTAGAATAAGGGTATCAAACCCTAATTCCATCACATAATGGCATCTAAGGGTTAGAGACCTTGATTACATATTAGGTGAAACTCTAATCAATCTGATTTGAACATGTTATGTTATTATGAACATTTAGATCAGATCATCTGGTTGAAGATCATAATAAGTCATAAGACTCAATTAATAACCCTAATTCCACATGTATATGATCATTTCCTTTAGAAACCCTAACATACATCATTATCATCATTATTACCTTGAGATATAATTATATTTATCAACATTATTTTACATAACCAAATAAATGCATTTAATGTGTGCATAATGTCATTCATCAATATCTAGGGTATATATATGGTAACCACCTTATAATATAGTATTGGATATAGTTTTGGAACTAGATGCATATTTAGAATCTGAAAGTATTTTGTTCACTGTCTACACATTTTTCTGATCCAATTCATATATAGATTCACTACCATATGATCTACCAATCATATTCTACATTTAACACGGGTTTAGAAGAATTAGACCAATTAGTTATCACCATGTTAGCAACCTTCATTTTATCTACATTAGTTGCATGGTTCAGTCTGGCCAATGGGCTTTGTCCACTGCGTCTCTATGCGCCACGTGGGATGGACCCTAGTAACCAACAAAAAGACATTTTACCGTGTACGTTCCCCCTATATTCCTCTTCTACTCCACTACACACAATCCATCTATAGTTCCGTGATGTTTGAGGTCAACTATTCGGTTGAATTTTCAGCTTCTGCTTTCCAAAGTCCTGATAATGGGTGGCTTCCCCTCCGTCCACCCTCTCAGGACCCAATAGAGGTATGGGAGTTTCTCATTGCAGTCATGATCGGCCACCCCACTAGGTTGGTTTTTTATCTTGAACAAAGTATGTGCAGGGCTTCATGGTTATATCCATTATAATGTTCTTTGCTCTCCCTTGAGATTTAGGATCTTTTTCTCAAACCCCAACGAAGCTTTAGACCATATTAATTGACCTATCATTCACTAGGTCAAGGGTTTGAGGTCATGTCTTCCCTGAGGATGGAGAAGCTGTAGGTTGGATTGTAATGGATTGACATCACATATTTGAGATAGGGTTCAGATCCTAGGGAATCATTGCTATCATCTTTGGTCTTTATATAGGCAAGAGCTCAAGGAATATGGTCAAGGAAGGTATCCTTTACCACAGTGACCTTCGACATTCGGGCCCTATCTCCCCATACCAAGATTATGGTGAGTTTATAGCTAGTTGAACTCCCCTTTCAATCCCAAAAACAAGGGTGGAAGAATTTAGGCCAACAGTGGAACAAGGAGATAGAAAGAGGGACCTACAGGTTGATCCAGTACCTATCTCATGTGGGTTGTTGGGTGAGAGGTGGAAAACACTTTGGTAGCCGCTCGATCTTTAGATTGTGTCTAGGATTGAAAGAAAAAAACGTATCACATGACAATGTTTCAACTTATTTGGACATTGGGTGTGACACTAATTATTTCAGTAACAATCAAATGTAAATCCCAACTACAATAGTATTATCTCAAATCTTGTGAAATCCATTAGTGGGTTTAGAAACATCCTTTTTATACCAAATTTTAGGGAGGTTATGATCTCATCCTTGTCTCGGCCTAGACCATACTAGATATTTGAAGGACTACAATAAATACCCTTTTCTTGTCATTCAAGTATATACTAGATTAATTCACCTAGGACACAAATAATATTATAATTATATAAAGACATGAAATTAACTATTATCTTGTACAGTTCCAAGTATTAGGTAATAATATGATTATTTGATACTTGAATATTTGGAATGCAAGTAAGGACTAGATAATTGCTCAACTAATTGTCTAGGTTATTAATCACTATGGACTATTCTAGAAACTTGTTCATTCTATCATAATTATCTCACCAATCAACTCACATTGTGTTTGATATCTTATTTATGCATTAAATTCTAATATCTATAATATGCATCCCATGGCCTCATATGGAAACCTTTGTCGGCCCAAATGGGATTCAATTGAGTACTAGATCACATACCCCATTCCTTAGTCTTTAATTAAGGCATTGCTTGTCCATAGAATCTGTATATTCATATATTGGATAAATGTTACAATAGTTCCTCAAATTGATCATTTCGATGAAATTAGAGCCATACTATTGATCTCATCATTCTAATATTATATGCTTGTATTAGAGTGAATCCTAATCATTATTATTGAATTCATTAATAGAATCCAAATTTACAAAATTTGAGGATTCTAAAGAGAGGTTTATTGACAATCTCGATCGATGAACATTTTGTGATTGCATGAAACCAGTTGATTGAAAATTCAATATTCTCAGTCTAATCAATTCTAGATTACGTTGAGATTTATTGCAAATCATAGAAACATTATATTTGATTTGGAACGAAATTCTAAGAGTCAAAATGTTTGTCCAATCATCAAATTCCAGAAATTGAGTTGCCTTGACTTAAATTTTGGCAAATTAGGGCTAGATAATTTGATAGATTTTGGAGTATCTATTCATTTTAAATTATCTCAAGTAGGAATGTTAAATACATGTGAATGGAATGATTATCTCATTATAAAAATATGGACAATGTATAATTATAAGGTCAATAACTCATTGTTCTAATTCAGCACCAGTATGGTGTTTGCCATCTTAGGAACCAGTTGTACATGACTCGTCCATGGTGAGTCAGAAATGGGGTAGATGATTCCAAAAATCAACAATTTTATTACTTCAAAGTGGACAACCTCTTTCATATTCTGATTCAATCTATGTGAGGGTCCATGGAGGGATTGCAATTTTCTACCATAGGGACTTTGTGCTTACACAATGTCTATCTCACCCCTGTCAAGTCTTTCAATTTGTATCTTAGGGTCTTTTTACTCCTCCTCAATTCCATAAAAATCTTGCCTTTTTGCTTAACAATATAGTTTGGGTTTATTATTACTAGAATAACCTGCATCTCATCATGTAAAACATTTTTAAACCCTTTTGACAAGGGGTTCATCTTGGGAGCCTTAGGATTTTTGGATTCCAACTCTTTCAATTCATTATTTTGGTCTTCTTCAATAGTGTCTAGGTTGAGTAAGACTTGCTCCACCTTCTCATATGTAGACTCATAAGTACATCGATCGACAAGAGAAGTTTCTAGAGGGTCATAAGACAAATGGGTCTCCTACCTGGGATAGGAGATTTTCTCTATGAAATAAAGAAAAAATACTTCCTCATGTATACTTTGCCCCTTTAATCTATCAAGAACCTTGAACTCAAATGTTTCCTTTCCTAACCTCATAAGTAAATTTCCTATGTCAGCATCAATATGTGCTCTTGTTGCGATAGAGAATGGGTGAACAAAAATCATAAGATATCTGAGATCTTCCTTGATGTACATGACAATGAAATCACAAGGAATACATGAATATGTTCCTACCCTAACGAGAACTTATTCTATTATTCCTTGTACATCAATCATAGAAGAATATGCATATTGAATAAACATCTGTGTTGGAAAAAAGTATGTGAACCCCAATATATTACACAAACTATAGAGCATGATAGAAATATTATCCCTAATAATGACCAACCCTTTTGTATGTACAATCCTCAATATACAAATCGTACCCAAAAGAATCTAGGCCCGTTTACTTCTTTGTCATTTAAATTAGAATAATACCATAAGATGCCCTCCATAGGTAGATTGTCTCCCACTCATTGTTAGTGTACTTCCTCATGAGGAGTGTATTAAGGCACTTGGACCATGCTAGTATCTTGGTCAATAAATATAAAAATCAGTGTCTTCATCTACTACTCATGGCCTCCTTGAATTTCATGAACCTGGAATCATTCTTGTCCGTCAGAAGGAGTTTTTCTAACGAGTGTGTTGCATGTACTTCGGAATATCTAGTATTACTATTCTAGGCTATTTATCCACTATATCATCTGCATGTTTCTTCTCTATAATACAATCACCATTGTGTCCATTACTAATGCATCATGAGTCATTGTATCTAAAATTAATGTATCCACAATAATTACAAAATCATATTCTTCATCAATCATTGACCATGCATGTAGGTGGAGTAATGGCTTGTAACTATGGCCTTGAGTTTATCTGGGTGCTTAGGGTGTTTATTTGGATATCCTATAAAAGAACCTTTTAGATGGAAAAGAGAACTTGTGATTTGTGCCATGTGGGCATCCATAGGCTAGTTGGAGGCTGATTGGGAATGATGCATCCTTTCTAATTAAGAAATTCTATCATGTTATGGAGTACATGGATTTGCATGCTAATTTTTCTATTCATTCTTTTAGTTTTTTAACTTCTATTATAGTTCCACTTACTCCTATTTTAGCTATGACTGTATTTTCCTTGGTTCCTATAGTTATGTTGATTGTTCTGTTGGATGCCTAGAGGGCCTCGAGCTTGGTTGTTGATATGACCCTGCTCAAGTTTTTGTGAATCTCTTACATCTATAGGATGTCCATGTTGAAGCCAAAGATGATTCCTATTTTGATTCAGGTTGTAATAATCTTAACCGAAGATGTTGTGAGTACAGTCAATTCATCCACTTGGTTGTAGTCACCTTGAGATAATTGGTTATTTACCATTAAATCATAAAGAAGCCAACATCCCAACTTGGAATGGTCATTAGTCTTGTAGACTTTACAGATTTGTGTAACTGCCTTGACCTATTATTGTAGTGGTTGACTCCTCCTTCCATAAATATTGAATGATTTTTCTTGTTTTACTTCTTTTATGCTATTATATTTAGGGACTCAACAATAGACTTTAATTTAGAATTGTCTTCAAGCATAGCTACTTTGACAAAACCTCTTTGTATATACTTGCCCTCATTTTACTGGTTTCCAGCCCGAAGACTTACATAAGTCATTGTGCTATCATATTTTTGAAGCATAAAATCTCTAAATTATAAATCAAATAACTTCTTTATATCATCATCATCAACCAATGTAGAAGGTCAAAAAAAGTTGAAACTGTAAGATGTCGTGGTGGGGGCATCAGTAAAGGAGTTCCTTGCATCTTTCTTAAACCTCGACCAACAACTTACCAAGGACCATTTATCAATGCATGATCCTCTTCAAAATCTTTTAGGTGAAGAAATACGGATATAACTTCTCTAAGAATTCACTTTATATCTCCTCCCACGTCATGATGTTGTCCCCTTATAAGTAGTTGTTCCAACTTTGGTATTTTTCAAAAGTGAATATATGAACAGACACAGTTTCACGACATCTGCAAACATGCATGGTTTCTTTTTCATTGGACACAAGTCAACAAATCTACATAGGTGATCCTGGTAGATGTCTCCTTTAGTGCCTACACAAGCACTACTTTGTACCATATGCACCCAGTTGCTTCTGAGCTTGAATTGTTGTGTTGTGATGTATGGTGGAACTATAGGATGGTGAATATATGATGCCATAAGGATGGAGAAATCCCTAAGAAACTTATATCTCTCAACTTGTGTGTTTCTTCTTAAGATGTATGAGTTTCTTTCAATAGTGTTTCCTGAGTTTATAACATCATTCCTTCCTGATGTGCTGTAAGATCTTCATCACCTAGCATGCAATTTCTTTCTTGTCCATTCTGCTTTGGTTTCACTATTCAATATTTTGAAAGGCTTGTCGGTCTTCATATTCAATCTTGGTACAGAGTGAATTCTCAATGAACATCACATGCACCAAATGAGTACGTGATATGACAACTGAGGAAATTTGATTCAGGTGAGATGACAATCTTGCTATAGAGGAATGAGCATGAGTTAGATGGACAATTGAGAAATTTGATTCAAGTAAATACAAAATATTATCAATTGTAAAAGAAAATGCTCAGTGAATATTAAACAAACCAGATTCAATTAGACAACACAATGTGCACCTATATGGATACCTCATGATCATCTTCTTCACCAGAGTGTATGCAAATCATTAAACACCATCCCAATCATCTCCCTTGTCACTGTGAAGATCATCTCTACCTCTTTCTCTCCCACTTGTGTTTACTTCCCTACCATGAGTGAGTAGTTCTCTCATTGGTGTATGAGGACTAAACCGTCTACTTGAATTTTGTAATTTCATATCATTATTTTCTATGTGTATGGAACAATATATTTTTTACTAATTGTCAATTACATGTTCTACCAGTTGATCACCTATTTTACATGTTTGTTAGAATCCTAGTCCTAAAGAACTTAGAATGATGGGATAGGAATATATATTAGTTGTTTTTTAACTCTATGAAAGAACTTATAAGGGTGTTTTTGGAGGTGATGGGTTCATTATCCATAGGTAACTTAACACCAAGCTGAATGGGAAATCTATCCTTACAATTTTCTTGACTAGCAAGGACTGGAAATATCTTGCCCTTGATTTAATATCCATATGAGTATCAAATCGAATGTGAATGAGAAAATGGGGGTAGTGGCGGTGAAACCCAATTTCACCTCAATGCCTTCCATAATCTTATGAAATCTTTTATATTATTTTTTATTCACTTACATTAGAATAATGAAATAATCAACCTTTTAGGTTTGAATATTAGTCTTAAGTGGATCTGTCTTACATTAGCAAGAATTTTAACATAGTCATATCTTGGGATTTGACCCTCAACTATACTATTATAATACTTTTCCGCTTACAAGTGTGTTTGTTGTATGATTTGTTTAAGTAAATATAGGAATTCCATATCTGGTAATATTTTTAGTGCCATAAAAACCAAATTAACTCTCAATTGGTCAGACTTGAAGGAACAAATAGATTATCTCCCTCTCTGGCATAGAGGTTCTTTTACCTCCTTCTCCTATCATACAGTTGTTATGTACATCTTGAAATTATATATGATTTTCATTGTAATCATTTCTAACTATGAGTTGATCATTTAGTTAGGCATGGGGAGTATCCTCAATGAACATATTTCCTATTTGCACAAAATTTTCCATGTATTTACTTTCTTATGTACTAAATTTTGTTTTCCTTATGTTTAATGATTGTTTGGATGTTTGTCCATCATAAAATATATTACTATTACCTAAAAAAACTTGAGAGGGTGAGTTAGGTTAGATAATTGAAACAAAATGTTCTTCCAGATATTAAAGTAGAAGAGAGAATTGTGGGAAGATTTTCATTCTTAATGGATTATTCAAAGTTTTACCATTATGAAAAAGTATAAACTATTTAATAATATATATTTCATATATAATTTAAATAGTAGTTCAAACTAACTAAATAATCTTTAGATATAAGTAATCAATATCTTTGGAAACTTATCTATAAGAAACAACATGTCCATGGTGATAAAACCTAATAATTAACCATTTGTCTGATTGTTTTAATTCCTAACATTACATTATTTGTTGATTCCACTAAAATCATGTTACTTTAAATAAATCACTCTCATTAACTTTTCCCCTTGATAATTAAATTTAGGTTTCTTATGACTCCTTGCTCTTTGTGAGATCAATCCTAAAGTGATACATTGATATCCTTTTCTTACTACGGGTCGAAATTTGGTAATAATTACTTATTTATTTATTCATTGAGATTTACAGTCTTTGTATAAAAAAAGTCAATTCATTCAGATAAGTTACATAGTTTAGTATTCAAATAAATCAAATAGTCAGTCACTCAGTACAATATTCGAGTCACAATCAGTAGTTATCAAAGATCGTAAAGAGAACAAAAAATGTGATTAAAATATTTCATATTTATTCGTAATTCACTTTAAAGTGCATTGGGTATGCATGTATATACCTACACTTGATTTTCATTGACACTTTTTTATTTTAATTCAAATTTTGAAGAATATTAAATATCAAGTTTTGTGAATTTGACTAGTTTGTTGATTTTCAATTTCACTACATGGTATCTCATCCCTCTATTTACAAGTGTTTACGTCAACTTGATCGTGGATATTTAACATATATTAGAAGTTCTTCTGCAAATTCTGACGTCTATGTAGTCCATATTAGTTGGTCACGACCACTATAGGTCATTGTTAAAGAGACTTGTATATTTTAAATATTATAATAACAACTATATTGTCAATGTCTATGGAAGTTTTAAATATTGTATATATTGATAAGTATTATGATTCTTGATTCCATCTATTTCAATATGTTTGTAATTAGATCAAAAGGAATAATGTTTTATCTTTTATGTTAAGATGGATCACATGGTAATATGTGGCTACGTATACAAATAAATGAAAAGAGAAAATTTAAGAGTAGTGACCACATTAATATCACATATTAATGTGAACAAAATTGGGATGGTACGCTCTGGGGGTGTTGGCAGCACTTGACACCCTCCTACATAACAAAGAGGAAGATGTCCCCAGCCAACTAAAGACCTCGTCAGAGTTTCTCAGGCTCTAAAGGATTGGGCTTCCCTATGCAAAAACCAGATCAGAGATGTCAACACTAAAATCGACCTCACAGATATCACAGTGGATGATGATACCATCATCATCCCTTGGGATGCAGTTGATGAGAACACATCATTGTAGAAAAACTCCCTAGCTGCCTATATCATTGACTTTAATCCCCATATCCCCATGCTTTAGGATCACCTCAACCAGATCTAGAAGCCAACTGATGTTATGGAGGTTCTGGGTAGAAGTAGAGGAAACTTCATTATCAAATTCCAATCGGAGTTAGATATAAACACTACATTGGAGGGAGGTCCCTGGTACATAAAAGGGAAGCCCATGATCTTAAAGAATTAGGATAAGTGAGATACACTGGAACAAGAGAAACTCTCCTCTGTTCCAGTGTGGCTCAAGCTTCTGAATTTGCCTCTTGTGCTATGGAGCGAGAGAATGATTGTTAGAATCACATCATTTGTAAGGAAGCTACAGTGCCTAGACTGGAAGACTAAAGCTATGAAATGTATCAATTATGCTTGAGTAAATGTTCTTGTGGAAGCAACATCATCCTTCCCTAAAGCAGTCAAGCTTCAGAAAGATACAAGAGCCTCTTACTCTGTCATCATGGAGTATGAATGGATCCTTGAACGTTTTCCACATTGTGGTACTTTTAGACATGATAAAACTTTGTGCAGGCCAACCCAATCGTAAACTCAACCAGTGCAAAAGGATGTAGTAGAACAACCTTCTCCTGCTAATGTAAACTCTGCTACAAGCTCATAAACTACTCATACAAATGCCCAAGAGAATATTCCTACTATCCCAAGGACAGAAGAAGGTCACAATGAAGGTGATGAATTCACTCATCCCTGGAGAACCAGTAGCCCATAGGGGAGGATAAACACTAGAATCCAAAGTAATTACAAATCTACATCCAAGGAAAAGTACGGTAATAGATTCCAAGCCTTGGAAAATAAAGAGAATAATGTTGCACTGGTGGGAGGCAGGAACTTCCCCCCAACAGGCTATGATTGATCCACCAACTATCTTAGCCTAGAATGTCAGAGGCTTGACTCAAAAGGACAAGCAAGACATGGTCCAGGATGAGATGAAAAGGGCAGGAGATGGCATTGCCCTCTTGACATAAGTGAAGTTTAAAAGAAACAAACTAAGAAAGATGATGAAATGTTTGTGGCCTAACCATCAGTGGCTGGATAATTTAGTTAGCTGCAACAAGGTGATGATATTAATCATCTGGGAGAATCAAGGATATAAAATCACCCCTATGTGCCAGTCAAGACAATTTATGCACTTGAGACTGCAACTGGATGATAAGAATTTGGAGCTCACTATAGTCTACACAGATAATGATGATAGTCAAAGAATATTCCTTTGGCATGATCTGAGACTTATTCAATGTCAAAGTCCCTAGATAGTTTTGGGGGACTTCAACCCAGTAAGAGAATCCTACGAGAGGCTTGGGCGTTCAACCCCTTCTACTAGATCCATGGTAGATTTCAATAGTTTTATCCTAGATGCCAATATTATTGAGATTGATGCTAATGGTTCCTTTTATACTTGGAACAGTCAACAACAAGGTATAGACAACATGAGAAGTAAGATAGATAGGGGTTTCTTTCAACTACAAGTGCTCAATGAACTCCCCAAGTTATGGCTTGAGGTTATGCCTACGATATATATTGATCATCACATGCTTGTATTGCATACGGATGAGAAAGAACCAAAGCAAAGGTACCATACATGTTATTTCAACGTGTGAGCTAATATGAGTGGTTTTAAAGAAATAGTCGAGCAGGCCTGGAAAACTGAAGTTGGGGGTAGTCCAATGTTTAAACTTGTTCAAAATCTTAAGATAGCCAAAAGGTCCCTACAGACCTAGAACTGGGAGAGATTGGGAGACCTTATTGATTCTACCAATAATAGAGAGAATGATGCTCTTGGTGCTCAGATGAGTGCAGATGTGGATCCCCTTAACCTTCTTCTTTGGGACATTGCTAAGGTAAAAAAAGTGAAGTCTCTCAAAGTAAGGGTAGATGAAGAATCCATCATTTGCCAAAAATCCAGAGTGTAGTGGTTGAAACAGGGTTACAACAACACTAGCTTCTTCTACGCATCTTTGAAGACCAGACGGAACAAAAACCAAATAGTTAAGTCATAACATGCAACAAGTTAAAGGCATTGAAAACATCAAGATAGTGTTTGAACATCATTACAAATCCATGTTTAATGCTCCTAGCACTCCAAGCATGTCTCACACATGGTACAATAAGCCTAAGCTGAATGAGTAGAAAATAAACCAAATTTGTAGGAATGTCACAGATCAAGAGATTTTTGACATTGTTAGTAAGGCCAATGATGACAAATCACCTGGACCGGATGGCCTCAATTCTCACTTCTTCAAAAGGACCCGGGACATCATTAGCAAGGATGTCTATTGTACAATGACAAACTTTTTCCTAAAAGTCAAACTCCTAAAGGAGGTAAACAAGACATTCATATCCTTGATTCCAAAAATAAAGCAACCTGAAAAGGTTAGCGAATGAAGACCTATTTCTCTATGCAACTTTATGTATAAAATAATCTCCAAGATTATGACTGAAAGGTTCAAAGACATTATGCCTTCCTTCATAAGCCACAACCAGTATGCTTTTATCAAAGGTAGGCAGATCTCTTATGAAATTCTCTTAGAAAACAAGCTCATCCATGACCTCAAGTTTAAAGACACTGATGGAAAATTATGTCTCAAGCCAGACCTTAGCAAATCCTATGATACAATCAATAGAAAATACACCCTAAAGGTTATGAAGGAGATGAACTTTCCCCATGTTTGCTCCACTAGATTAGTGAGTGCATGAACATAGCTTCTTTTCAAATTTTGATCAATGGAGTGCCTACACAGGTTATCCAAGCTACAAGGGGTGTTAGATAGGGTGATCCCCTGGCCCCCTATCTTTTTTTAATTGGGATGCAAGGCCTTACATCTATTATAGATAAGGCAATGCAAAATGGTGACATCTCTCCTATGAAAACTAATAATACAAGCATCTCTCACATACTGTTTGCTGAAGATTTATTGATTTTTCTTATGCAACTGAGAATGATATCAAAGGGATCAACAACTGTATGAGCCTGTTAAATTACCTTTCAGGTCTTGAATTTAATCTGGGTAAAAGTCAATTATTCTTGAGCCCTAATGCATCGTCTAATGTTTCTAAAAGGTTGAGGCATTAGTACTTCAGAGCTTTCAATGAAATATTTGGACCTGCCTCTATTCTCTGGCAAACTCACCAAAAGTATGTGCTTGCCCCTAGTTGACAAGATCAAAACTAAACTTTATTTGTGGAAGTCAAAGCTCTTATATATGGCTGCTAGACTGGAGTTGATTATGTCCACCCTCTCAGCATACCAATTTATATTGGGCTGGAGTCTTCCCTTTTCCCAAATATATTATTGAAGAGATTGAAAGACTATGTAGGACCTTTCTATGGGGTGATCATGATGGTTCAAGACATTACCATATTGTTTCCTAGGAATCCATATGCTTGCCAAAATTTGAAGGAGGTCTTGGCCTAAGGAAAGTAGAAGATTGGAACACAGTGGGCCTGATAAAGCTTTCATGGGACCTCACTAATGGTAAAAATAGCTTTTGGTTCAAATGGATCTGGAACTGATATTTAAAAGGATGTAGTCTCTGGTCCTGCACCCCTAAACAACATCACAGTTGGATGTGGAGGTCCTTAATTAAATAGAGGAATGGTGTTGATATGGGGGATGGCAGCCATATATCCCTCTGGAATGATCGTTGGCTAAATGGGAGTTTTCTACAATATGTTTTTGGTACAAATTTCAGGCTATGTTTTGGGTTTGAACACTCACAAAAACTCCAAGACTTTATTTCCAATGGGAGCTGGAGCTTCCCAACGATCAAAGGCATTGAAGAAATTATACAACACTGCTCTAGCATCTAGCTAGTGGAGAAAGACTTCTGCTATCTCGAGGGTCAAAATCAGTATACCCTTAAAGGGGCATGGAACCTCATATGATCTTTAAGACCTATGCTAGGCTAGGCTACATGGCTACGTAGAGCAAAAGTCCTTAATCACATCAAGCTTTTTGGTTGGAAGCTCATGCATGATAAGTTGACCACTGAGCATTTTTTACAGCATAGAGGTGTTTCCCTTGCCTCTAGATGCTCTTTATGCAAGGAAAAAACTAAAAATGCATCGCAAATGATGTGGTAATGTAATTTTGCAACTAAAATGTGGTAGAGAGCTCATATATATATATATATATATATATATATATATATATATATATATATATATATATATATATATATATATATCCCAAGCATACCTAATAGCAAGGAGGATGTGCTGAATTTCTCAAGAACAAATGAAAAGATTCTGAGTTTACTGGTCCTTTACCCAGTATAGTAGTTCAGAAACAAATGCATTTTTGAAGATGATAGGCCTGCACCAAGCTCTACGTGGCAAAACATTATAGTAGATTATACATTTCTCTTGCATAGATAGGCTTTTATTTACCTTTCCTTACATAGACAGGCCTTGTCTTTTATATTTTCCACTCTACTTGTGAAGTTGTTGATAGTTATGGAATATAAGAAGCAAGCTTAATGATCAAAAAAATTACGAGTAGTGTTTAGTTAAGCCCAATCTCACCATATACCCTAAACTCATGATCTAGTGGTATTTCTCATATATAGGCACAACAAAAAACTCACATTTCTCGTGTTTTATGTATAAGCTATAGGTGATTTCTCTTCTACAATATATTTTTAGTATCCTCGATCAAGTCTCTCACATAAAGCATCTTGTGCATAACTTGTATAATATTATTTCAATTAGTGTAATCTTATGGAACATCATACTAGATCCGTAATGACATAGTTTAGAGACAAACCATGACTTACTCGAGATGGAGCTTTTGGGACATGAGATAATTTATATTTTTGGTATTTTAACACAATTTCTAAGACATTCACAATGAAAAACTAATTAATTTCATATGTCTAATTTCTTCTCGTTGGTTTCCCTAGACGCACATATACAATTTCAGAAGTATTTAATATTATTTCTTTCACAAATGAGAGAAAATATAACATGGAATATTCAACATATATAACAATGTAAAAATGCATATATAACCATAGAAATAAATTTTCCTTTTCCTTGTGTCTCTCCTCCAACATCATGTGTCTAATTTCCCTAAAATATACATACATGGTTAACTTGTTATTTATATAAATATATGAAATAAATATGCATGTGAAATCCATAATAGAAATGTAGAGCATGTCTTCCTTTGTCACAAGTTTTCTCACCACCATTAGGTTATTTGTTATTATAGAGCGTACATACATACAATTGGTAAGAGCACATAAAAATATAAGAAAAAACACAAACATATAAAAAAAAATCCTAGTAGATGTATTTTTTCTTTCCATGAGACCCCTCTACTACATTGAGTACAAATAAGTTTATCAAAATGAGAAAAAGTACACAAAATGTAGCTAGATAGAACTCTTTCCTTATATATACTACCCATTCTCAACATAAGGTGACTACACATATAGAAAGTGTATACACATCTAACTGAAAATATAACCATGCAAGAAATAAACACAACTAATCAAATGTCCTAGAAATTCAACACATAGTCTTGTTAAATACATCTTAGCATGTAGGTAAAAAGGCACAAGCATGCTTTATGAATATAAATTCTTTTGGTACTTGACACATCATCATAAAAATGTCAACCACTCTATTTTTGAATCTTCTTAAGTTTCATTCCAATATTATGTATGCATAAAATGGATACCAAGCTATAAATAGATACATGGTTGCCCAATTTTTTTTAGTGTATTATTATCCCACATTAATGTTATTCTCTTTGGAACTTGATCTCTCCTCGGGATTAATGGATTCTTTGTCCCAGATAATGATATATCGTTGGGTCATACATCTTCCTTTTGAATCATGAAAAGTTCATGATACTAGGGCATTTCAAGTAACAAGTATGATAAGAATATAATCCATTGCAAAGTTCAAATTCACTAATTTAACTAAGTCAATAGGTGATAATACAAGGGAATGACTCAACAAATCAAGATATGGAAGAGTGCCAAACCAAAAACTAAATGAAACCTCCATCACTATGGTTACATTAAAACTTGGGAGAGTGGTGAAGTATGAATGCAATGCTATCAATGGTGGGTAAATAGTGTAGAGTACAATAGAGAAACACAAATAAGTGTTTCCCCTTCCCACAACCTAAAAAACTACACAACATGAGCAAAGATACTGAACAATGTTGGTTTTGATTGTAAACTATACCACTTTAGTGTTGTTAAATGTTGTTAGTGGTAGCCTTTTCCCATTTAATGATGACAGAGACTAGCAAGTCACTACATCATCATTTATAACTACAACAATGACTGATAGGGGAAAAACAAACAATATATAAGAATGGCTATGTGACATTCACAATTGAGAGTGTCCTTGGAGGTCAGTTTCAATGCACGACCATATTGGGTTCCTAATAGTAAAGTTGGAATAGAAAAAATAGAAGAGCACAACAGAGCAAAGAGAAAAAAGTAGTAGCAAAATCATAGATACAAGTGATTTTACTAACAAGGGGTACATGAATAGAGGAAAAAATGAAGGGGGATATGAATTGGTGGATTAGGAATTTTTTTAAATCAAATGACTTGGAATAGAACATAGATAAATATACCTCCTTATTTCTACCCAATACTAGTCATCAACAATTCTAAGAGCACTCCTCTAGGCAATGTAGAAGGGTATATGATCAATAGAGATGGGGATATGATGAAAATGGTTTTGTACTTTGGTTCTGCATAGGTGATCTTAGATTAGTGGAGATCCATATTGTCAAAAGTGGATGTATAAGAATTCCCACTTTAGCCCTAAGATGGGATACAAGGAGTGTATTATGGTTGTTGCACCTTATAATGACTTCTAAGATCCAAAATAGAATATAATTTTATGGTAATAGTGTATCTTAATATATAATTGTTCACATAGAATCTTAGGTCTTTATTTCTCATCTTTGTCCAAAGGGGGATTGTAGGGTTATTTAGATTAAATCATCTCATATCACTATTATGATCACCGTTGAGAAAAGAATTGATCATTAACCTCATCTACATGCATTAATTGTTGAAAATCGTCATTCATATTAGTTAAATATATCAAAGTCCCCTTAATAAACTAAATTCATTCTCTTAAACCATATTTTCTACTTGACTCGATTGAGATGATTTCTTCCAAATGATTCCTAATCTATCTATTATAATTCGTAAAAATGTCTTAGAACATAAAATAAATAATAAGGCTTAAAGAGAACTAGAAAAGTAATCATTACGACATATTTTCTAATCAATATAACCTATAGGTCGACATATGTAGATGAGAATATAGTACATTATACATGTAATCTAGAGTTAAATGGACATAAACACACATAAATTTAGGTAATGTGGGTTACCTTGAAAATTTATGCCTCCCCATCAACACATTCATGGAAGGCTTGGTTGAAAATGCTTGATCGTGTGATAATGTCCAAAAGTTTAATCTTAATTGATCTATGGTATCATATGAATTAATATTGATATTAAAAAATAATACACTATCAACGAAAGCAAAAAAATACACCTTCATACACCCTATAGAGACTTTGGATAATGATTTGAACACTTAATTTCCCATTGATGAAAAAGTGAGGATGTCTAGCCATGTAAATCTATACACTATGTTTGATAGTATGTGTGACATGTTTATAAAGTCATAGATGTTATGTTATTTGATAAACTTTGCACATGTCTTTTCGTCAACATGAAAACTTGGATCAAGATATTCAAATCCAAAGTTTTTTTAACTATTTTCTTATGCCAGACAAATTGTTCAAATTGTTGAATTTGATTGGTTGGTGGTACACATCCAAACCACAAAACCATACACTCACAATCTATCAACTGATGTTTATCCCATTAAATCGTCAACTGCACATAATAGATTAGGGATAACAATTGAGTCATTTTGGGTTCATTTCATGTTAAGATATCAATAAGTCTAGACATTGGATACATTAATAAATTCTACAATAAATGACTCTGGTCATTTTGGGTCTTGTTCAGGATACTCGAGGTTAATTATCTTAGAATGTTCCAAAACAAAATAAATTTTGTTTTGAACAATTTCGACATTTGATTCCTCTTATTTGAAACTTTTTAGACCTATCACTGGGGTTACACATGTGTGACACTACATGTCACCATTAATATTAATTCATGTGGGAATAAGAAGGCTTCATAATATATACCAAGAGAAGTATTCTGTTAATTCTAAGAACATTCATATAATGCGCCATTATAGACCACAAGGTCCAAAGTCCAAGAAAACTTGATAGTATCTATGATCATATGAGATCTACAATGTGTACTAATAGGTTATCTATAGTCATTATAAAAATCTAATATGAGAAATGGAAAACAATTGTGAATAATATATTATGAATGTTCCCAATCTCCCCAAATCCTACATATGTTCTTTCTATGCCATTATATTATGTATTTTACGTTAGGATTCAAATCAACATTAAGTTTTTCATCCAACACTTTGTACTCATATCAAACCGTATGTGACATCTCCTAGTTTTCTAAGACTTAATATGATGTGTGACGTCCCAATTGAAACCCTCACCTTAGTGAGAACCCCAATTTAAACATCACACATTTGGCTAAGAAAGAGAAAATTAGAGGAAATTAGAAGGAAACCATAGTAGCACATGCACATGAACAAAAATAAAACCATACAACACATGTTCACCATTCAACATATAATTACATAATGAATTGTTTCAACATTTGATATTAAACATTGAACAACAAAATTATACATATACATGTACTACCACTAAACTACAGGATCTTCAGACAACAGGTCCACCTATACATCAGCTCACCACACAACTCTAAACTATCTTGGTTCTTCAAGATCATAAGTCTACCACCTAAACAAAAGAATACATGTGGTACACGTCAATACAATATTCAAAAATATTGTACTGAGTACACCTACATGTCTTTAATTATACTTCTATTCATATCTTGGCAATAAGATAAAACTAAAACTTGACAGTTACAAAAGAAATATATGACAAAAGTATACTTGAACAAAGATCGAATGCACACTTAACAAAAGAGAACACATATTTTAGGAACACTTTCCATTATATCATCCATGAATTGATCGTTGAAGGTTGAATGCACTTAAGGCCTTATGATCGACTACCAAAGAGTTGGATCATTTCATAATGTTATCAGACTACCAAAGAGTTGGATCATTTTCAAGTACTTGACTACCAAAGATTTGAAGTACTTTATTTTCCATCACTTGATTACCAAAGAGTTGAAGTGCTTAGATATAGTGGAATAGATATATTATGTTTCATGTGTTCATAGAAATAAGTATGGAAAAAAAGCAATATTTCATACAAGAACAATCATTTCATCCAATATCGTATGCCAAGTGTTTACTACACATATAATGCAAGCATACTATATAATAAGCCAAGTAAGAGGTAATGGCATACCTTCAAAAGAGATATTCTAATCCACATATATTCCTAAGTCATCTATATCCTTGTCAACCCCTGATTAAGACAAGATCACATATCACCATCAGGTTCTCATCATCTTAATCCTAGCTATATCCATTAGGGTTTGCTTAGCTCATTAGGATATTTCCATTATCATTTGCATTCTTGTCTTAGAATTAGATTAGTGATGTGATAATCTAATTATGTTCCATAATTAGGCTTCATTGACTGATATTTATATTTCACATAGTTATGTGCACATATTAACTCTAGGTTATATCATTAACCTAAATTAGGGTTTCATAACATGTATTAAGGGTCATCTTCATATAACAAGAATTATTATGCATCTAACTGATATCAAAGTTCCTTATTAGCTTTCGGTTACTAATATGAGCTTATTCTATAATTTTCAGGGTTTCTTGAGCATCTGTGCAATTATTGCACATTAATTATGGTTATTAGCCATAATTATCCATATTAAACAAATTACATGATTTCATGCATCAACATTATAATCACTGAACTTAAATGGATTATACATACCATTTAGGAGTTACTGGAACATTCTCATAATTTTAGGTCTTCATTTGATATTTATTATCCATTAAACAAGTATATAACATCTTGCATGATATTACTGATATTTAATCTTCAAAAGACTGATATCATGGTCCCATGTTCTACTTATTTCTCTAAACATTTCAGTATATTATTTGTATTTTTCTATATGATCATACAATGAATTTTATACGAACTAAATATTTAGTGAGATATTTACCTTCATGGCCCAATCAGAAAGCACCACGTGTCCTCTCTAGGGACGCGGCTCTTAGCTCCTCTGCCCATGCTGAGCTGGTTCTCGATCTAGTTCGGGTTGGTCCATATGGGAGTGGGATCCACCGATTTCACAGTTAATTTTCCTCCTCTCACATTCTCAGCGCCAAACGCGTGAGTCCGTTGTGTGAGACCCTCCATGGGGAAGGATATCTGTCGAGGGATGGAAGCACATCCACATATCCTTGCACAATCTCAGAGCCTCCATCAACTTTGTAGTGTCCTCCAGGACCTCTTTGGCAACATTCTCTATCCAGATTCAGCTGCGAATCCATTCTCTGTGAGGGTGTCGCCCTGGTTTGACTGTAGTGAAGCAAAGAGGCAACCTTCTTCTTCTCATCCTTGTTCCTATCTGAAGCTTCCAAAAGCTTCACAACACCTCTACAAACTCATCCTTATCTTTCATTCACAACAAGAAGCACCGCATACAAGCCTCTAAGCTTCACCTTCTTCTCTGACTAACCAAGGTCGACGGACAAGGAAATACACCTCGAAAAGATCTCTAAGAGTGTGGGATCAACTCCTCTCACCCCCTTCTTTATTTTCTCCTACTTAAAGATCCACAAGGTTCCTCTTTCCCTACTTTCTTCTTCTTCTTGTGGTCTGTGAGAGAGAATGGACAGGAGATGAGATGGGGGGGTTCATACTCCTTCATTCCTCAGTCTCTACTCTTGAATGAGGGGTCACCAACCTCATATTCTCAAGACCAAAATTCCCACACGGCCAGATGCAAATCTTAAGTCCACGTCCACACCATGCAAAGATGGGGAAGTTGAGGTGTTTACGGGGCTCCATTTCCTTGTTGTATCTGTTGGTATGTATGCCCTGAGAGCCAATCATGGGATGATTGGTGGGATACATTAAGATTGATTTGATAAACATCAAAGGCAAGCTTCCAACTCTTTCTGGTTCAGTCATATGAGATAGTGATAGAACAGATTGAATGTCTAGAGAATGATAGTACTCAATGACGTATGCCTTCAGGTTCATGACCTGAACGATGAGATCATACGAATGCTAAGAGTTTGTACATTCTTGTTATGTCCCTAGTCGGATGTCATTGTGGAAGGTAGATAGACAGCAATGACACACAAGACTAGATTGTGGTGTTGGTTGATGACAGAATCTCATTAGTCATGATATAGAGATATCAAACCAAACACATAGGTACTTGTTAGAAAACAAGTGTACCGGACAGACCCACCGTGAGTTTGACACATGGAACCATAAGATGGTAGTCACAGTCAGTACTCACAGTGATGGTGGTGAGTGTGATTCTTAGACCTGAAATCACTGCACTCAACACATGTCGTTGGGCACACTTTGACATCATCAAACGCAGTCCTGAAACATGGGTTGTTATAAAGGTGATGATTGGGTGGCTTTGACACATGGGGCTTTTGAGGGGTGAGTGATAGATATGGGATTTGTCCCTCCTGAGGGAGTTTGATATCCAAGGCCACTTGATGAGTAGGATTAAGATAGGCGTGCGCACGCATGTGTGAATCAGTATGTGATATTGATGTCGTACATATCTCCTTCAATCTACTCTGAGATCAAGAAAGTGAATGAACGTTGACAGGATGACTGTTCCATGCCTTGAGTTCATTCGGGATATCAGTGACAAAGGAATTATACATTCACTGTAACCCCATTCACGGATTGTAGGATGAAAGTTGTTCTCCAACTTTCTACTTTCACTTGGGTAGCACTGATGTGTGACTAGGCACCGCTCTTTGCTTGTGAAGTCATAAGTGTTATGGACTTTCACTGCCAACGTGAAATGGACCTACAGGGTCACACACATAGGATTTAACCTGGAAGAGGAGTTTTGTCCACAAAGCAATGTTTAGATTGATTACTAAAGGAGTTTAGTAGTTCAATTAAACACTCAATCAGTTGATAGCTCAATATCATATGGTTCAAGGTGTTGGACGCATTGATTAGAGTATCGGATTGATTGAAATCGCAATTGACTGATTTTGCCCAACCTGTGCTCCCAACCAATCGGCTCATGTGATGAACCGGTCGGCTGAGGTGCTGAACCGGTCGGCTGGAGTGTCCAGGCCGATCGGCTCATGCCCAGGTTGAAACGACCGGTTCAAGAGTTGAACCGATCGGCTCAACTGGTGCAACCGACCAGTTGGGAAAGTCATGTCGGCAAGAATTTTCCTTTGGTTTCAAATTGCCCAATTCGATTGGGAATAACATTGGTATACGATACCAATTGAGAACGAAACAAAGAAAGTCTTTTTGAGCTGGATTAGGACCATGAACCGATCGGTTCAGGGCACCAACCGATCGGTTGGAGTGCCCCAAACGATCGGCTCAGGTCCAACCAATCGGCTCAATGGCCGAACCGATCGGTTCAGTTGTGAACCGATCGTTTCAAGTTGCGAACCGGTTGCTTTTTGTGGAAAATTCTCGAACCCTTCTACTCCTGCTTTAGTCCCGTATTGCCGGGCACAGAGAACCCTGTCCCATGACCCGCCTATATATATAGGGGTATTGGGGGCTTCTCAGAGTACAGCTCAGTGCAACCAGTTGCTCTGCAAGTTGTCGTTCTCTCTGGTTTTGGTAACCGTGAGAGAGCCCGAGCAACTGCTTCCCACAAAAGGGAGGTGCAGCAAGGGAAGGACAACTGCAGTTGCAACAGGAGGCAGGAGAGCGTGTTGGCGACTAGTACGTCAACAGGAGGGTGCGACTCCTTCCACTTCCTTGTGGGACAAGGAGAGTGGAGTTCCAGGTGGTCCGTGTGGACTACTACAGAGGCGGGAGGACACTTCCGCTCAGGAGGACAACTGTCATCCGACAGTCCGGTAGGAGGAGGAGTCGTTAGTCCCAGTGTGACCAGGAGCTGCACAGACACCGTCCAAGACCGGAGTTGAAGACCGCGCATTGCGCGAGGTACTGTCGCCGAGCAAGCCTCGGGACAAGGTATGATTCCACAAACCATCCTTTCCTATTATATAGACGTTGACGCGTTTCCTCGGTATGGGTTGGGGGAGAAAATTTTTTGTTTTCGCTGCCTTCTCTGTCTCCCCTAAAACCCAACAGTATCTGCATGGTAGAGGATAACCAAAAGTTGTCCGATCTACATCCAAGGGTTAGGATCATCACTCCTCAGGGTTGATCCATGGCTTCCGCTCCTTATAGATATGGCCACATGATGAAGGATCTAGTTCTACAAACTGGCCACACAAACCCAGACCTAAACCAAGGGTGTGTGACCTTGCATTCAACTAGCCCTAAGATGAAAACTTAGGTCAATAAACAATCAAAATGCACATTATTTCATCATATTCAAACTTGAATAACTTTATCTAGGGTCCTCCAATTGCCACCAAAATTTAACTATAGTCTTATATCAACTTGAACTACACTCAATTCAAATTTGGTGACAAAACTCAACTGTTTGACATGCCAATTAAATTCCTCAAAACAATATAAACTTTGGGATATTAATCATGATATAAACATCGATCACCATCCAGACCTTACCAAAGCACTTGCAACTCTTAAGATAACTCAACATGCATGAATTCACTTATTTCATTAGAAATTTAAGGATTCCAAATGTCCACACCATCACATCCTACACACCTTACAACGAATTTTGTCCTCAAAATTAAGCTAAAAAAACCGTCTTTCACATCATATACATCTTAAAAGAAATGTTGTACTCAAAATTAAGTCATCCTCTTACTTCTAAGGAAAAACCAAAAGTTCTTCATCCAAATGTAGGACACCATTCTATGTGCAACATATCCAAAAACAAAGGTCCACGATCATATCCAAACCACTATTAGGAGGTTTTAAAACATCTAGGGTGAATCACCCCTACATAAAAGATTGAAAAAAAGGCTTAGAAGTTCTGGTTATGTAATGACACATCTCATATTTTAGGGTTGCATCCTTATCTTTACCCATGCCATAGGGTCCCCACATCATATTCCCATGTTCTAAAGGAGTTAACTAAAATTAACCCACTTTATCCATCTAGATCACCTCAAGGTGTCATAATCATTATATTGTGCTAATTGATACAACATATTCAACATATTCATGATGCACTAATATTAACACCTTGTATGACATATGTCATTAACATGATTCACATCACTTTCATATTTAGTTACAAACTTTATTAGTGAAAACATCACTAATTCATCAACCATAATATGTCATCGCTATTCATGTAACATGTATCACTAGTGTCATCTCATTGTACTTTCTCATATTAGGTGAACTCTATTAAAGATTCATCATGAGATTAGCCAACTATTCATATTATCATCATTATTCATGTATATGGTAAACCATTTACACTTTGATATCTATTAAACCATTTCTAGAATTCCTTCATGTCATGTCCATATGTCAAATATCAAGATTAGATCACATTCTTATCTATGTTATATCAAATTTGTACTAAACAAACTTTTAAGAGTGGCTAATCAAACATATATCAAAACTTCATCTAGTCCAATTGAGGTTCTCCTGACCCATATCACGAGGGTAACTCTGTGCCCAATGTATCTGAGCTCACACAACTCTATGAGTATCTCATATGCATATACTTTATCTTTCCTCTCTTAATCTAGGGTTCTTGGATTACCTCATTGGAACCAATGATAGATTTACAAGCTCTAGCCACATAAGCACAAACCAAAACATGATATGAGATTCTCTTCATAGGTCTTTACCCATGAGACGTGCTTACCCAAAACTCTCTCTCTATATACACCACTAGAGTCCTTTAAGGGGAACCACCAACCCGCATGAGGCTTCATAGAAACCAACACAGTTACCTCCTCTAGGGTCTTAGGAATATCTCTGCCTCACCTAGATGGTAGGTTTTTATATTCATACTCACATATGAACATATAACCAGCCTCTCTTTGTCACTAGGGCTTCGTCCTCCCAAGGACATCTAGGGTTCAACAAGACCATAGAAATCATGCATAAAGCAACTCAACTGAATCATTCAGGAGTATTCAAGTTTAGGACATATCATATCAATTATTTATCATCATTCTCATATCTTGGGGTTTAGGTTCTTTGACCTTCTCCCAATGGGTCTCACCCTTTCTGGAGTTAACCCTAAAACTGGTCCTAACACTAGAGGTCCTCCTTTGTAAAAGAGATTGAGGCCCATGATGATTCACAACCTTGTCTTAACTTAACATATCTTATCTCAGATCCTCAAATCTGAACTTAGGTCCTCAAAGACAACATTTATCATTTTAAACCATCTTATATCATCTATATAAAACTTAGATCTTATCATCTAAACATATTCCATCTATTCCATCTATCACATATTTCAACAAGGCTCTAGACATCTAATATAGAACTATCCTCTCTTCTAGACTGATGTCATTGACTTTCACTTAGGTTGCATGACCACCCCCTACTCAAACATGTGTGGGAACACATTTTTGTAATAGTTACATATATAATAATATATTATATAAAGAACTGGATGGGGAAACCTAGGGGACGTGGGGGAAAGGGCGGCGGCTCATGGGATGCATGGGAGACCGATCTCGAGGAGGATCTAGGAAAATGTGTACAACAAACATATATGATCAACAAAAATAACAATCATGAGAAAGACAATGGTGACACACAAATTGGATCATCTTCCCAGACGACGGCTATGTCCATCCTGGAAATTGGGTTGGTGTTCCATGTCATAGGCATGCATGGGAGACAAGATGGGTATTCTATCCGAGAAGAAGAACTTGGGAAAAAGGGGGCGGGATACATGCGCGCTGATTAAGATGGCCAAGAAAGGTATCCAAACTGGCCATCCTTTCGTAATGCTATTTCTGGAAACAACTCTTACAACAGTGTGGCAAATTTCCTAGAGAAGCTCTTTGAGGAGAAACTTTCGGAGGAAGATCTTATATTGAGGGAGTTGGAGGCCACCCCAACTATATCTATTAATCCGAAAGCGGAAGAAGCCCAAGCAAAGATATGGAAATATGTCATGGTGGTTAGACTCCTTGGTGTAGAGATCAGCTACATGACTCTGCATGATAAATTGAAGCTCCTGTGGAGAATCGTTGGTCGGTTCAACATATATGAATTGGATCTTGATCACTTCGTGGTCCAACTCACATGCCAGCATGACTATGATAATGCTCTGATCGGAGGACCGTGGAAGATATTTGGTCTAAATCTTCTAGTTTAGGAGTGGTATCCTACCTTTAAACCTAGCGAGAAAACACCAGAGTTGATTGTTATGTGGGTCTGTATCCTCAACTTGCCGCTGCACATGTATGTACCAACTCTGTTTGAGTACATTGGACTAGCGCTAGGAAGATTAATCAAGGTAGACGTGCATACTTCCAACTGATCTCGTAGAAAATTCGCAAGACTTTAAGTAGAAGTAAACACAACAAAGCCCTTCGTACCCACCATCCTCATCAATGATGTTGAATACGAAATCATCCATGAAGGCTTCCCCTGGGCATGTGCCTTATGTGGAAAAGAAGGGAACATATCCAAGGACTATAGGGATAATTGTGAGACTGAAGTAGGTACTGGCGATGTTAGGGAGGAACGCACAGCAGAACAGCCGCATCACCCAGACCAAGCCTCGATAGGCTGGCAGAGCCAGAAGAGAAGACATAATAGAAGAGCACAAAGAGATCAAAGAGGGAATGCAAATAGCTTTGAAGCCTCCAATAAATTTGTGATGCTTAATGAAGATGACGTAAAGGAAACCCTTAACCATGTAAACTCAACATCTATGAACACAGGTGGGAATCAACAAGGCATGTGAAGACCTGGTAAAATCTGGAAGAAGAAATAGGTAGTGAAGGAAAGTGAGAGCGTGAGGGAAGTTTTAGGCAATATCATTAACAAGAAAGTGGAGAAACAAGTGAAAGCAGGTCAAACTAAGGAAAAACATGAAGAGGTCAACCCAGAGATAGATGAAGTAGTAGAGGTCATTGATATTGACATCGACACTCCTGGTCCACCACCTGTCACAGGCAAAAACCTTGTTAAGGATGCTAAAGTGATACTACCAAAACAGATAGCTGAAATAAATGAAGCCATAGCCACTCTGCACATTGTTGATGCACGGAAAACTAAAGGCAACTCAACCAAGATGAAAAGAAAAGGCAAGACTCGAACCATTATGCACACTGATATGCCACACAGAAGCCCGAGGATGGCACAAAGTTCTGGAGAGAATACTTGACGACCAGTGCAAGAACCTTCAGAGGATATTAGTGAAATGTTGGACCAAGGAGGCAAGGATAAGGAGAATGAGGGACCCCCGACATCAGTCTAATATATGTTCTATATTTATCCAATCATTGTTTATTTACCCGTTCAACTATGTAGGACATTATATGCTGGAACATTAAAGGTATAGTGAGAGATGAAGCTAGAAGAGTCTTGAAAGAACATCTTTGTCTAGACAAACCAAAGGTCCTAGGTATTCTGGAGCCATGGATCAGTGGGAAACCAAAGGTCCTAGGTATTCTGGAACCATGGATCAGTGGGAACAAACCTACCAGAATAGTTAAATGTCTTGGCTTCCAAAATTCATTTTGTGTTGAAGCGCGAGGATTCTCGGGCGGCATATGGGTGTGCTGGAATAAAGTCGACTGTAAGGTGGACATTGTTAATTATCACAAACAATTTATAACATGTTGCATTAATAGAAACACGTTGGTCACATTTACATATGACAACCCCCATGTTAATGTTAGAGGATTGCTTTGGAAGCATCTAATCAGGATGGGTAGGTCCTTTAACAAGCCATGGGTTGCAATTGGGGATTTCAATAGAACTCTAAGGCCTGATGAGAAATATGGCTCCAATCTCTACAACTATGCTAAAGCTAAACTCTTCCGAGATACACTGATTGGATGTTGGCTTATCTGATCTAGGTTTCTCTAGACTGAAGTACACATTTAAGTGAGGAAAGTTGCAACAGAGGTTGGACAGAGCAATGACCAATGACTTGTTTATACAATCTCATTCAAGCTTCATGGTTATACATCTGCCCCGAGCTCCTTCTGAACACTGCCCAATTTTGATTAAGTCTGTGGCACCTAAGAAAATACAACATCATTTTACTGCTAAGGCTGCTTGGGCACACAACCCGGCATTCAAAGACCTTTTGCACTCTATCTGGAATAAAAATGCTAGCTTTAATGAGTCTCTAAGGCTCATAAAAGACCCTATTATGACGTGGGATAGAGGCAACATCACTAAAATCAAGAAAAGGAAAACACGCCTAATACGCAATATTAGCTCTCTTGAAAAGGAACTAGTTGAGAATTACAATTCCATATCGGATGAGATCTATATTAACATGTAGGCTGAACTTAATTCCATTCTCAAGATGGAGGAGGAAGAATTACAACAAAAAATTCAGGCAAACTGGATCAGAAACGGGGACGTCAATACAAAATACTTTAACGCTTACATCAAGCAGAGATGACAGTTCAACACCATTACTAAACTCTGGAATGAGGAGGGTGTTTGGGTGAGTGATGATAAGGACCTGCAGTCCATGGTGCAAACGTTTTTCAAGGCTCAACTCATTGAATCAATAGAAGCATCTGTGACTGCAAGGGAGGATATACCAGGGCAGTTTCTGAAGGAAGGTCCGAACCAGAAGCACCATCTTGCAACTTTACCTAATGAACTGGAAGTTCTAACTATTTTAAAAGGCATGAATCTGTATAAGGTGGCTGGCCCAAATGGCATCAATGGGCTCTTTATTCTAAGGAACTGGGAGACGATAAAAGACTCAATTATTATCACAGTGAGGAACTATCTCTTTGGGCATGTTTTAAGTAATGAATTGTGCAACTCAACTATTGCTCTCATCCCTAAGGTCCCTACACCCAAATCATGCGACCAACTGTGGCCCATATCTCTCAATAACATCTACCTAAAACTTGTATTTAATATTGCTGTTGAGAGATTGAAACCCCACATGCCAGAATGGATTGCACAAACTCAAAGTAGATTTGTACTAGGTAGGAGGATTACTGACAACATTGCACTCACTCAAGAAGTCATACACATGATGAAGAGGAAAAGGGGGGTGAAGTACATGGCCATTAAGGTTGATTTAACCAAGGTGTATAATAGATTGCCTTGGAGCTTTATACGAGATACCATTGAGAGATTAGAACTCCCGTACAATATCATTGCTTATATCATGAACTCCATTATGTTTGGGGAATGCTCAATAGTATGGAATGGTAGCAACATGGACCCTTTCAAAGCCAGCAGGGGCCTTTGATAGGGTGCACATTGTCCCCTTATCTCTTTGTACTCTGTATAGAGAGGTTGAGCCAAATGATTGAGAACTTAGTCTGACATGTCTCCTGGCCTCCAGTTGTTCTTGGCAGGAGTGGAACCAAACTATCCCATCTTTACTTCACAGACGACCTAATCCTTTTTAGAAAAGCTTCCACATCCTAAATGAAAATCATCAAAGTCTGCTTCAGTAAATTCGGTGTAGCGTCCGGCCAATCTATATCCATTAAGAAGACATAGATTTTATTTGTTGCAAGCATACCCAAACACATTCGAAGGAGAATAAGCAGAGTAAGTTGCTTCAAGGAGAAGAAGGACCTAGGAAAATACCTAAGAGTGCCCCTCATTCATTTGAGAGTAACAAAATGAACTTATGCAAAACTTCTAGAGAAGGTGGAGCCTAAAATTAATAGTTGGGCCACCAAAAACTTGTCTCTCGTAGGAAGGTGCTTCTTAGTACATTCTACACTTGCCACCATCCTAACTTACACCATGCAAACAGCCCGTCTTCCTCACATGTTATGTGACCGAATTGACAACAATGTATGAAGATTTCTATGGGGAGGCAATCACAAAGCCCATCCCAGATCACTAGTTGCATGGGACAAGGTCACTAGAAAGACGGATGATGGAGGACTAGGGACCCACACAATGAGAGAATGGAATTTAGCTCTTCTATCAAAGAATGCCTGGGAAATCATAACTAAAAGGGATACTATACAATGTAAATTTATGGCACCTAAATATGCTAATTATAGTGCGGGGAAGAACACTAATCTCTCGAGGTTGGCTAAGGAGGCACTTTTAGGGAAGAGGTTCATTGAAGAACACTCATATAAACAATTGTTAAATGGGAGCACAACTAGTTTATGGTTTGACAAATGGTGCAACAAGGACACCATTCTTGCCAATACTGCATTGCGGGACGTTCCTGTTGAACTATCAGATCTACATGTTGCCAACGTCATCACTGATTAAGGAAACTGGGACACGGAGTTCCTGAAAGAGTGGCTTCCAAGTGCACAAGTTGATCAGATAAAGAGCACAGACTTGTCGGTTGAGCATCCATGGCGTGACGTGGTGGTTTGGACCAATTCGACTACTGAGGTTTCTCAACCAAATCTACTTATCACCTATTCATAGGACAGAGAGATCAAAAAGTGGAAGGTGAGTGGGGAAAGATTTGGAGGTCCCAAGTTGCAGCCAAGGCAAAATTCTTCATGTGGATTCTATCGCATGATGCCATCTTAACCAACCAAAGGTGTGCCATAATACATATAGTTACCAATCGCATATGCGAGCTGTGTCGAGAGGAAAATGAAACTAGCCTACATGCAATATGGGACTGCAAACTTTTTAGAGATACCAGGCATAGACTATTTTAGAATAAACTACCATCTAATTTTTTTCAGCAAGGATCTGGGGGACTAGTTGAGATGGGGCTTGAGAGAAGACGTAAACCAACAGAGAACATTTATGATAGCATGATGGTACATATGACAGTGTAGAAACTATCATGTCTTTGAACATATCTACAAACCAGTAGCACATCTTGTTTCCTACATCAGGAAGGAGGTCAAAAGTTCAGCGGAAGCATGGAAAGCAACAATTGGGGGAAGCACCCAGAACATACAACCAATCTGGGAGGAGAAATGGCACAAACCAATCGAGGACACTCTAAAGATGAACATAGATGCGTCCCTGGTAAGGCATAAATGTGTAGCTACAATCATTATTAGAAACAACCATGGTGACTGGGTTGAAGTCAATGGGTGGTGCTCTAAAGCCGAGTCTGCACTTCACGCAGAACTGGGGGCCATTAACCTTGCTTTGCAAAGAGCACTTGAGTTGAATCTAGATCGCTTAGAAGTTGAAATGGATTGTAAACAAGCAGTCTTGATGGTACAGGAGAATCTGTTGGCAAACCCCAAATATGCACGCCTACTCATCTCCATTTAGTACAAGCTTTGGGGAAAACAAAGCTAGCATCCCTAGTTTGCTTGAAGATCTTGCAACAAAGCAACAGACGGTTGGCCAAATTCCATCTCAAAATCCATTCGGGTTATTTTCGATACAATAGACCACCTGAAGAAATCTGTAAATGGATCTAAAAGGATATTTGTAATGGTAGTAGTAATACCATGTTTAATTTAGTTAATAATTCTTGTAGTTCATGTTTGCTTATTTTGCCTACACGAGGAGAGAGGGATGAATAGATGATCTCCTGACTTGCCCTAAAAATATTATATAGTTTTTCTCTGATAAAACAAAAATCAGAGAAAACTACCAAGGTTCAATCTAATTGGAATCAAAAACCAAATCTAGAAAATGAGTGTCCCACACATAGTAGAGAGTACAATGCCATGAAAACTAGTGAAAAAGGGTGAGAACAAAGTGTAGACTAGCATAGGTACTCTAGACAAAAAGTTCCATATGTCTAGTGTTTCTCTTCCCTTGATGCACATCATTGCCAAATAATGCAACATCCCATACCGCTACACTATAAGGAAAGAACAACATCTAAGGACCTGCTATACAACAAACACCAGTCTAGACCTAGTTCGCAGACGTCTAGGTGCTAACCTAGAGGCTAGGTTATATCTAGTCTCTAAAAGATGACTAATCTAACCCTAAAGTTTTTTTAGTTCAAGGTTCATTAATTTTGAGTTGCATAGTGAGAAAATGTCAAGCTTTGATATTGTTGATGCTCTGATACCACCTGCGACGTCCCTAAATTTTATGAATCTTAATATGATGTGTGACGTCCAAATTGAAACCCACACCTCAGTGAGAACTCCAATTTAAACATCACACACTAGGATAAGAAAGAGAAAATTAGAGGAAATCATAAGGATGTAATAGTAGCACATGCACATGAACAATAATAAAACCATACAACACATGTTCACCATTCAACATATAATCACATAATGAATTGTTATAAGATTTGATATTACACATTGAACATCAAACTTATACATATACATGTACTACCACTAAACTATAGGATCATAAGATAACATGTCCACCTATACATCAACTTGCCACACAACTATCAACTATCTTGGTTCTTCAAGATCATAAGTCCACAACCTAAACAAAATATTACATGTGGTACACATCAGCACAATATTCAAGAATATTGTACTGATTACACCTACGTGTCTTTAATTATACCTCTATTCATATCTTGGAAATAAGATAAAATTTAAACTTGAAAGTAATAAAAGAAATATATGAAAAAAGGATACTTGAACAAAGATTGAATGCCAGTATATTAACAAAAGAGAACACATATTTTAGGCTCAGTTTCCATTATATCATCCATGCATTGACCGCCAAAGATTGAATGCACTGAAGGCCTTATGATCGACTACCAAAGAGTTGGATCATTTCATAATGTGATCAGACTACCAAAGAGTTGGATCACTTTCAAGTACTTGACTACCAAAGAGTTGAAGTACTTTATTTTCCAGCAGTTGACTACCAAAGAGTTGAAGTGCTTAGATATAATGGAACAAATATATTGTGCTTCATAGGAATAAGTATGGAAAAGAAGCAATATATCATACAAGAACAATCATTTCATACAATATCATATGCTAAGTGTTTACTACACATATAATGCATGCATATTGTATAATAAGCCAAGTAAGAGGTAATGATGTACCTTACAAAGAGATATTATAATCCACATATATTCTTAAGTCATCTATATCCTTGTCAACCCCTGATTAAGACAAGCTCACATATCACCATTAGGTTCTCATCATCTTAATGCTAGCTATAACCATTAGGGTTTGCTTAGCTCACTAGGATATTTCCATTATCACTTGCATTCTTGTCTTGGAATTAGATTAGTGATGTGCTAATCTAGTTATGTTCCAGAATTAGGCTTCATTAATTGATAATTATATTTCACATAATTATGTACACATATTAACCTTAGGTTACATCATTAACCTAAATTAGAGTTTCATAACATGTATTAAGGGTCATCTTCATATAACAAGAATTATTATGCATCTAACTGATATTACAGTTCTGCATTAACTTCCAATTACTAATATGATCTTATTCTGTAATTTTCAGGGTTTCTTGAGTATCTTGTAATTATTGCACATTAATTAGTGTTATTAGTCATAATTATCCATATTAAGCAAAATACATGATTTTGTGCATCAACATCATAATCATTGACCATAAATGGATTACGCATACCATTTAGGAGTTACTGGCACATTCTCATAATTTTTAGGTCTTCATTTGATATTTATTATCCATTAAACAAGTATATAGCATTTTCCATGATATTATTGATATCTAAGCTTCAAAAGACTGATATCATGGTCCCAAGTTGTTATACTTATTTTTTGAACATTTTGATATATTATTTGTATTTTTTTTATAATCGTGCTAATTACTATGAATTATATACAAACTGAACATTTACTAGGATGTTTACCTTCGTGGCCCAATCAAAAAGCACCACATGTCCTCTTCGGGGACACGACCCTTAGCTCCTTTGCCCACACTGAGCCGAGTGGCCTTTCCTAGTTTGGCTGGTGCTCAATCTAGTTTAGGTCGGTCTATCTGGGAGTGGGATCTGCCGATTTCATGGTCACTTTTTTTCCTCTCGCGTTCTCAATGATAGACGTTTGATTCCTCTATGTGAGTATCACCATGAAGAAGGATCCCTAGAGAGGGATGGAAGCACATCCACAGATCCTTGCACAATCTTGGATCCTCCATCAACTTCATAGTGTCCTCCAGGACCTCTTTGGCTACATTCTCTATCTGGATTTGGCTGCGGATCCATTCTCTTTGAGGGCGCCGCCCTAGTTTGACTGTGGCGGAGTAAAGAGGCGACCTACCTCTGCTCATCGTTGTTTTGATCTGAAGCTATCAAAAGTTTCACAACACCTCTATGAACTCATCCATATCTTTCATTCACAGTCAGAAGCACCACGCACAAGCCTCTGAGCTTCACCCTCTTCTCCGGAAAACCAAGGTCGAAGACCAAGGAAATCCACCTCAAAAAGATCTGTGAGAGGCTGAGGAGTTTATAGGGCTCCATTGCCTTGTTGTAATCGCATGGTAGAGGATAACCAGAAGTTGTCTAATCTACATTCAAGGGTCGGGATTAGCATTCCTCAGGGCCAATCCATGGCTTCCGCACCTTAAAGATATAGCCGCATGATCAAGGATCTAGGGTGGCAAACTGGGCACACAGACCCAGACCCGAACCAAGGGCACATGATCTTGCATTCAACCAGGCCTAAGATAGAAACTTAGGTCCATAAATCATCAAAATGCACATTATTTCATCATATTCAAACTTGAATAACTTTCTCTAATGTCCTCCAATAGCCACCAAAATTTAACTATAGTCATATATCAACTCAAACTACACTCTATTCAAATTTGGTGACAAAAATCAACAATTTGACTTGTCAATTAAATTCCCCAAAACAATATAAACTTTGGGATATTAATCATGATATAAACATCAATCACCATCCAAACCTTACCAAAGCACTTGTAACTCTTAAGATAACTCAACATGAATGAACTCACTTATGTCATTGGACATTTAAGGATTCCAAACGTCCACTCCATCACATCGTGTCACTAGAATTGAATCATCATTGAGAAATATATAATTTTTTACAACAAATGATCATATATAATCATGATAAATTTGTGTTATTTTTTACCACCAACATATTTATTGACTTTTTGAAAACTTCTATCTCTTTCACTGGCATAGTGTGAATCATCCAAGGACACTTTTCATTAAAAAATAAGGTCAAATTGTGGTTCTACATCAATGAGTGTAGTAACAAAAATATTGTGTTTCATTTACCACATTTGTATCTTCTCAAGTACATGTTATTTTCACTAAAATAAAAATGTCTTTTCAATTTTTAGCACCTATTGAAGACACTTATTGATTTTATAAATGATGCCTTAGTTGAGGATCCATACATCAATACAAAGTATCATGTATCTATTTGCAATGTTATGATCAAACTAGTCACTTACAAATGAACTAGATGTACAAAAAGTATTTACAATGTCATACATAATCATTCTTCTTTCTAAAATAAGATAAATAATCAAAACCATCATTTGAGTAATTTCTAGATCATCATGTTTTTGTTTTTATCATCCTTGTAACCAATACAATTATTACTAATTAGGTGTTTGTTTAGGTTGAATGACTTATCTAGACTCAAGAAGTCCATTTTATCCTGACATGCTTTACACCTATTAAGATCTATAATCTAATGAAAAGGACCTTCTCACTTACTCATATTGTGTATTTACATATACAACAAGGCATTAACCAAGTATAAACTTAGAATTTCCTATAGGAATCATCGCATATGAATTGAACGAGCATAAATCAGTTGTTCATATGAATATAAAGAAAGAGGTAGAGTATGTTACCGATCATCTTTCAATTACATCATAAATGTAGGATGCACATAGAGTTCCTACTTCATAATCAAATTGGTATAAAAAAGAAAGAAAGTGTGATCCATTAAAAATGACTATAATGGTGTAATTGATATTTTTTCTGAAAACAAAGATGAAGAATGACAAATAGTTTTATAGGCTAAGCTGAAGGCTTGAGAATCATTGGTTAGGTTGTATGTATTATAAACAATATTTCCATTCAAGTTTCTACAAAGAAAATTAGAAAATAAATAAACATTATTCACATATCCTAAACAAATGCAGTTCAATTCATCACACCAGAAAATGAAAATTTCATTTAATGTTGTGTAAGAATTTTAGGATAGATATTGTTTCAGTTTAGTGATGCAATAAATCCAATTTTAATATTCAACAAATATTTTCTTATTATTAAATATATTACTTTGTGAACTTAACATTGATTTTATATGGTTTGAGAATGATGTCAAATACAAGTCCTAGAAAATTAAATAAAATGATAGAGGAGTATATACTTTAAAGTTTTCTTGTGAATCAAAACACACCTAATATTTAAAATAATTAGAAACAAAACAAATTGGATTTCACAAGAAACATCTATAGGAACAAAGAGACAAATAAAATAACCAGTCAAAAGATAGCTGAATGTGAGAAAAAAAACTATATAAGTACACACTACACCATTAAGAAAACAAACATAAAACTAGAGGATAATTATAGATCCAAATATGAAAATTTCTTCTTTAAAAAATATTCAGAATGGAGATTCAATACTACTTAAAAGTAGAAGAATTTTGAGAGTTGAAATTAGGGAAAAATAAAATGAACTAAGTGGGTAAAAAGTAAAAAAGAAAGGGTTATCTAAAGGTGGGGGTCTATTTGAATACATAACACTAAAAGAAGACACATTCTATTCCCAAAGGTCAAATTAGAAAATTACTACTTCACGTGCCATTTTCTTACCTCTAGGGCTTGATTTCATATGCATTTAGCTCCATGTTTGAACGAGTTTAGAATTTGAAGGTGCATACTCCTCAGAGTGAATACATATAAAAGTTTGCATGCATTCACCCCAAAAGGGCGGTACTTAGGGCAAATGCGCTAGTCTATGTGTTAATGAATAAAAAATGTATGTTTTAATCCCTCGTAGTATAAGTACAATTCTCATGAAAAATAGCCCCATTGAGACGTAAACACCTAATAACAACCTTACAACATTATATGCAAATGTCATCATTCCAGATGACCTCCTACTAAGCATACCCAAGTACATAATACATACCTAAGTACATCCTCATAAAATATATCATATGTACAAATAAGGTATTTAAACCATAAAATCCCATTTCTTAGGGAGCCACAATCAATCTTTTATTATTAAAGGACCAAAAAGAGAGATACACATTTTATTTTACATAATAAAGAAGACTTGATCAACATTTAATATCTTTGGAAGTGATGATTTTAAAGGTTACAATATTTTGAAAAGGAATAAATTTGTGTGCATAATGCTTGTTTTAAAGGCATCAATTTTATATAATAGGAAGTTGGTAATAGATATCATGTACAAAGATGGTATGGACTATTCATTTATTAATGAAATCATTAAAAGTTTGTTAGGTAATAAAAATCATATGTTGAATAGAAATAATTTATTACAAAAAAAGGATAAAATCTGTTGGTCATAGGATCAACAATTCTCTCCCCAAAGATTTTGCTTGCACGAGAGGGGCGAGATGAATAAAAACCCTTTGACTTCTCTAAAAAAAAATTCTCTCCCCGTGTGACACTGGCTTGGGGGAGGGGATCCTTCCACCCTTGTGCACTGGCCCTCTCCCCCTGGCCCTTTCTCAGTCGATCTGATGGTTCCCTCATGGGCAGTGCCCTCCATGATCAGTCTCCCTACTTCTTGGCAGGGCGTCTAGTCGGAAGGGTCTGATTCTCAACTGTGTCTTGTAGGGTGACTGTGTCGGCGGCTGTGCGGTGACGATTCATGCTTTCATTGACGTAGTGTGATGGGGCTTCTTTATGGACACATCTTGAGTTTTGTCTCTCTTTGAGTTCCTACTATTCTGGTTTTCCCCCTCCTTTTTTCTTCTTATTGTTTCATTTTTTTCTTATTGTCATTAGTTGTTAGGTTTGTAGGGATCATTCTCCCTTTTATATTTGTTTCCTTTTTGTGTTTTGTCTATGCTGTTCTACCTTTTGGGGCTTGGTAGGTGTGCCCTTAGTTTCCATGTTGGCTTGTTGGGATAGGGGATAATCATGGGTCTTGGTTTGGGAGGTCGTTGCTTCCATTCCTTTCTCATTTTTGGTCAAGCTGGCATCCTTGGTAAGTGGTGGTGGGGTTCTGCTATGCTATACCCTCCATTCTTGTTCTTACCTCTGGCCTTTTTTTCTCATTTGCTTGTAGGGGTCTGTTTTGGCTGTTCTGCGGTGTCTTAGTGCATCCTGTTATCTTTTCTTTCAGGTCAAATTTCTTTGGTGTTCTTTTAGGTTCTAGGTTTTCATGTTGTTTGGTGTCCCCCTTTTATGTTAGGTTACTCTTTGTTTCTTTGTTGTATGACAACGAGTGTGAAGGTGATCCCTTCTTCGACCATTGTTTGAAGGAATCTCTCATTGAAGGCTATTATTATCAACGGAATGGAAGAGATATCTATACATCATTGTACTTATCATGTTCTGATATGAGTTTCTATATTTGGTATTTGTTCTCTCATGCATGTATTCAGTGGGTGTATGTCTCTTCATATGTAGATGTCATATGGTTCCTCCGTAATGAAATAGTATCTTTACTTTCAACAAAAAATATTACAAAAAAAGTATTTTCATGTGTTCGTGAAAGGATTGACTACATTTTGAAATATATTATAACATTGACCATAAAGTTATTTGAATTGTCAAACCTAGTTATTATTTATTTTTTATGCAAGATGTAACTAAATTATAAGGGAATTTTGACCACCACTCATCCACTTCTCTCCACCACCTATATATATATATGTATAAATATATACAGAGAGAGAGAGAGAGTCAGGCAAGAATCTTGCATTTGAAATTAGTTTTGTGTGTCGGTTTTGTTGTCGTTGGATTAGTGACTTACACTCATCTAAATGAGATCAAATTTTGTATGTGGCCTATTATTATTGTAACCATGAAGATCAATGGATTAAATTTTAGAAAGACAAGGTCTAGATAGGAAAACACCATTGAGGTGTACGGCATAATCTGTACACTCGAGTGTATTCTAGCCTGACTATATATATATATATATATATATATATATATATATATATATATATATATATATATATATATATGTGTGTGTGTGTGTGTGTGTGTGTGTGTGTGTGTGTGTGTGTATGTGTGTGTGTGTGGGTGTGTGTGTGTGTGTGGGTATAAACACACTATTGACTTTATTCATGCACACAACCAACAACTCAAATTCTCGCTCAACCCCTCTGTCGCATTTTTGTCCCAAGATTGTGCTGGAAGAACATTGTTGCAGTGTGATGCCTCTCCCTTTCTAATTTTCCCCCAAAATCATAACTAACCAGCAGTGAAATGACACTGTAGAAATCTTCTATCACATCTCTCTCTCTCTCCGCAAGGTCAAATTCTCTCTAGATGTTATTTTTTATCATATATCATGCATACATTATTAAAAATACATGATGCTATATTTTTTTCAATCACAAGAATGAGAATAATACAATGAAGTATTATTGACTTCTCATTACAAACTCTATTGCAAAATTTATTAATCTATATTTGTGATTATGGAATCAAACATTGAACCTTTATCTAAACTTTACCTATTTATGATGAATCTTTATGATTACTTGACTATGTTGAATGATCTAACTTTAATGACTATGAATCCAAGTCACTAGATATATCCCTTTTAGTAATGATTCATACTTGCAACCTAGATCTAGTAATGATGATATCTAGACCCACTATTACCAATTTCGATACTTGCACTCATGAAAATCAATTAGTTCCAGTTATTGTTATCTAATCAAAATATTGTGATAATGAACTCTATTAATGATCAAATCTTGGAATCTAATACTATTTGGAATTTTTTGTGGAAATATATATCTTAATCTTCATCTCGAGTTGACCAGATGACCACAAGGATTATGGTATAGGAATCCATCCTATTATGAACTAAGTTTGGATCATTATACTAGTCTTGATAATATCAAAAACATGTATTATTGATAATGGATGAATACCACATTAAATTTTTACTAATAAGACGTAACCAGCATATTTTGGTTCTTGTGACACCAACATGTTGAAATTTCTTTTTTGATACATATGTACTTGTTTACATGACATGATTTAATAATCTTGAATTCAATTACTCAATGTTATACTCTAATCTCTAATTTATGCTTTATCCTCATATTGACCTTGATTACATTATTTCTTAGTGCGTCTATTATATATTTGAGTCCATATGTTTGGTACTCTACTTGTTTGAGTTACAATGTTCCTATCGAATAGTTTTTAGAATTTCTTATATTAATTTTGACAAAATTGAAAAAATAAATTTCTATTATATGAACCTCGTCTTACCTTGTTCCATATGCCCATATCTTGCGCTAAGGGTGCAAGCCTTTGTTTATGTTGTTGCACCTTGTATTTTGGGGAAAGGGCATAATAATTGACTTACCTTGATGCACCTATCATTGGGTAAGGGAACAAGTGTCGGTGCACCTGCCCATATTGTTAGGGTAATGCCACAATTTTGGAGGGTAGTTTGGTATTTCTCAAATATTCATGTCTCCCTTGGAGCCATCTGTGGGAAGTTGGTCCTGACTGGTCTAATAGCAATGTCTTCTCGAGTATAATGGAATTTGTAAATAAAGGATGCTTGATATTCAACAGTTTAAGTTTCTTGAATTTTTTTTTTATTGTGGTTTATGTTACTTTCTACCAAGGATTATTTTCTTTAATACTCACAATTTCATTTTATTTTTAAATCATGCCAATGTTTTACCATTTAATGTGGTTGATTTACTTAATTTAAGGTTTGTGATGACTAATTTCCCAGATCTGCTTCTGCTAATATGAAATAATTTGAAAAAATTTGATCAATCTTCACAAAAAATAACTTCATGGGATATAATAAAGCTCTTGGGATCTAGCAGGTAGATTTTATTGTGAATTCATGTCCCTTTCATATCATGTTCCCTTCAGCCCCCTTTGTAAACATGTTGGTACCAAAATTATTAGAATTATATATTATTTTTTATTGTATGTACAATGTGTTATTTCCTTTGGGCCTCCTAGGGATGGACATCTCAATCCCTTTAGGGCTTGTTTGGTTCATAGTATAAGAAAGAAATAGATTTGATCATTGGAATGGATTGGATAGGAATTGAGAAGGAAAAGGTTACATATTGCAATCTTGTATTTGTGTTAGCCTTAGGATTGGATCAATTTTGCCTACATCAAACTTATGGTACTCGTCTTCTTTTTTAGCGTACTCCTTCTAATGGATTTTTATTGGTTATGGAGAATGTCAGATCTGATCTAGTTTGAAATTTTACATCACTATGAAGACTGCTACCAAAATAAGGGGGATTTTGTCCTCCTAGAAGGAATGAGTCGACCTTTTTGGGTTGTCAGTACTGGGTTCCATCTTGGTTTATTAAATTGCTTCTATCATGGAGAAATAGTAACAATCTTGTCTAATCTCAAAAAGAGTGAACAATGCAACTATTTGGTAGGAAGCCTTCAGTTCCCTAGTGACCATGCACGCATTCATCCCCGCAAAGATCAAGTAGGAGATGCTAGGAAAATCAAGGTTTTTCTTCTTTGGCACAACCCTCTTCGGCGATGTCTCTACTGCACTCTACCTGCCACCTAATGATGGTCCTCACTACCCGTAGAAAGCATACAAGAACCCAATTTGAACGCATCCTTTGGTAAATTCTACATGTCTTGATCTCAAATGAACAACTTCCACATACACATCGGCTGAGTGTCTATATGGTTGGAGAAAGCTTTGGTTGTAGACTCCTAGTTGTGCAACTATGTAGTGGTTAGCCTCTGTCATGTTTTCCTATTTTTGATTGTCAGAGGAAGCATCATAATGCATACTAAATTGATTACTCTATATGGTGTAAACTTGGCCAACATAGAGAAAACACAGTGGGCTATGACGAGTCATTCCTTGCAAGAGATTCATTGTGCATAGGATTAATAAAATTTACAAGGAGACAGCCCTTTTTCTAATCCAATACATGATGGATGTCCATTCCACGATATATGGTTCCCAAGCCACTTTTGAGTAACCAAATGATAGAATTTTACATGTGTGGGATTTACACCCAATCCAAACCACATTTTTTGTCCATTTGAGAAGCGTGTTTGGGATTTGGTAGTAAAATTTTTGTAACAGTGGGCCATGTTCATGAGTGTTGTTATCGTAATGAATTAAAATACAATTAGTCCTATAAAGTAACTTAGATATTACTTTACTTTTATTCATTCAATATTTCATTTTACTCTATCTTTAATTATGCTTTTAGTAATTAGACTTTATTTAGATCGATTTATGTTGTCAGAAATTCAGATTTCATATATTTTATATTTTAGTTACATTCAAATACATTGTATTTTTATTTTTGTTTCAATGTTTTTTCTCAATCCTTTAGATTCATGCATCAGATATGCTATATCTGATATTAGAAACAAATTATGTCATAATCTTATATCTTAACTTTAGATTAAGAATTTCAAAGTCCATCTCAACTTGCTAATAGTTGAGATCAAGATTTATGCATAGATACAGTTTTAGACTAAAAAATAAATAAGAAACATCAAAACATAACATTATATGATACGTTTTCAATAGAGGTCCAAAGACATACAAAGAGCACTATGTCAATAGAGGGAACATCGTTCCATACAGGGCACTTTGGTGTCAACAAGGTACAATTCAATGTCAACAGAGTACATTTCAGTGTCAATAGAGGGAACTAATTACCCATATAGGAGGATTTATCATATGTTGGTGGCATATGCAAAAAAAAAACCGCCAAGAGACAATGCTTAAGGGGAGAGTCACACCACAACAACTAGGGAGATATGGCGCTTTTTGTCCCTGATAATAGCGCCAAAAAGCTTGGTGTGTTTTCACACACGGGATCTTTCAGAATATATAAGGACCTAGTCTAAACACACTCACTTAGACTAATCCCACTTCACCCGCAAGTGCAAGGGGTCGTGTTATAGTATGGCAAGGGGCAAGATAAGGGTCAATCCATAGGGAGAGCAGAGGCACTAGAGCGTAATTAATGTAGTCATGTTCCTAAAGTGGAGATTAGGGTTTTTAGGTAGTTGGTTTGGTTTTATTAACTCTAAGGATTCAATAAATAAATTTAGGAAGGAAACTAAACAAACACAACTCTAATTTAACCCTAAATAAGCAATTCTAATTAATAAAGAAATCAACTACTTAAGCAAGAGAACCAGACTATACTAGATTAGAAATTAAGACACTAAAGTAGTTAGAGACCTACACCACCACTATTAAGATTAAAGAACCATAAAGATGCAATAACTACCCCAGTAAGGATTAACTACCAAGAATAAGGAAATTGACTAAAAGGCAAATAAACTAACTAAGGAAGCATGAACTAGCAAGAAAGTAAATTAAGGTTTTAAGCAAGTTATGGGAAGTGTAGGTGTTTGGGTGTTACATGAAACCAAGTTGAGGGATGATATAACATTTAAACTTTATATTTTTATCCTATATTGCCAAACCAAACAACAAGATAAGTGTTGTTGAATTACCCTACACTACTAGTTGGTCATGGGTGGTATGGAGTGTGTGTAGGGGATTTACACCCTTGCACACCCCATCAAACCTTAAGAGGCTCAATTGAACTAGGGTGTAAAATAGGACTAATCAAACTAGGTTTCCAGGGTAAGTGTTATTTGCTTCAACTTAATTTCTCTTTCAATTCATTCAAGGGATAGATGGAAAGTGTAATCATTATGATGTTTGTTGGCTAAAATGAGTTCACATGATGAATTAGGCATGCAATGCAGTATTCTTTGTTCATTTTCATTTTTCAACTGTGAATCAAGCACAAAGCATAGAAACTTAGAATATGGGACAGCATTCACATATGCAAGTGATGTACTTTTCATAAAGCTTTGGGTATACCATATCATGCATGGAATGCATTCAAATGGTTAGAATTACCATTTCACTTGCTAGACATACCTCATACACTTCATTTCACTGCTCATGACCCACTTGTCCTGTGTAAGGGGATAAGGGATAGAGTTTATTTACTCTAGATCTACCCAAAAAGAGAAGAAAGGGTTATGGAAGGCAGTGGAGTGCTATTGCATAGGAGCACTCATCTTTTTTCTCTTCTTTTCTTGAGAGGCTATTACTTATAGCCATCCTTTTCTTTTCTTTTTTTTCTTTTTCCTTGCCCCATGTGTAAGAAGGGCATATGATCACAAGTGTGAAGTGGGAGATATAGATATGGTCACCCTAAACTTTTGGGGGGTGGTCGAGGCGAATATGTTCTCTATTGGCATCCTTTGATGAGGCAGAGAGGTAAGAAGGTGATAGAAGAAGAGTCGGGTCAGAGGGGGCTCACAAAAAGTAGAAATTCATGTATACTCTCACTCTAGCAAGTTAGTCTATGTAACATTCACCAATCAAACAAACCTTGCATAAAATGAATAGTATGGTAGATAGCATTAATAAATTAACCTAAATGTTTAAGGCTTGCAAATATCACACTTTTATTTAAAATGTCAAATTACTTGCAAGAGGCTTGGAGCACATGCAAAATTCATACATAGGACTCATTTTAGCCAAAAACATCAAAAGAAGTTTGCATTATCTAAGATTTAATCATTCTCATCACCACAGATAGAGATTCAATTGAAACACACTATTGGACGAGAAATTGCAAATTTGGGGAAAATTGGCCAAAATGGTGCCAATTTGCACCCAACCACATCTAAACCTACTTATAGGGAATATAAAGCATAAATCAATCAAATACTATCCAAAACACACACAAATTACCAAAATCTACATGGAATGCAATGCATGAGATGGAGTGGCATAGAAAGTAAAAAAATTTAAAAAATACAAAAATGTATGAAATGAACTACATGGTAAGCATGAATACAAAACAAACACACAAAGTATGGATGGGAAAGTACAAGATTTAGTTAGAATGTTTGATCATCTATGTGAAAATTTAGAACAAGGTGCATAGAGAACAATGAGGTAAAGAAAGGGCTTAACACCCTATCACCCCAAACTTCTAAATTGTATTGTTGTCAACATGAAATTGATGTTTAGAATAGTAGGATAGAGGGTATGGAGTCATGGTAGACAAATGCCAAGAGGTGGAGCGACCAACATAGCATTAGTTGAGAAGGATAGGGCACCACAATAGTTTTGTGCAAAATGGTTGTGTGGCTTTCCAGCAACACAGTCGTATTGTGTGGAATGGTCATACTGGACTCCTTATAGCTTTTTCACTGGTTTCAAATTTTCTTTTCAAGATTGATCTTCTCCTTGTTTGGATCCACCATGCATCATCTTTCATCTATTGTACTTTCTCTAACATGATTTACAAATACAAAACCATCAAGTATGGTGTGTGTGTGTTTTAGAAAAAAAAAAGTGTAATCAATAAAAGGTGTTTTGAAAGAAAGAGTCTCAAACCAATGTGGTTTCCTCCCACGAGCACTAAATGTATAACTTTCAACTAGGCTTGGTGTTCTACGATTCAATCAACTGTTATCCAAAAGCATAATGTTTCCTTCCTCCTTATAGGAAATCTTCTCAAATGCCTTCACTACTTGATCTTACTCCTAAGGATCATGTGAGCTTTTCAAGTGTTTTTCTTCATTTCCCTCTCCTATGGGGTCACCATCATAGATATGAAAGAAAGAATCCTCATCTACGAAACTTTTTAGCTCATTCAAAATGATCCTATTATGCAACTTCTCTCTTATCTTCTTCTTGAAGGTATACACACACTTATGGAACTTCACATAGGTTGGGTTTCACTTGATGATGTCAAGCAATAACATGTTTACCTTAATCAGTCTTAAGACCTTCAAAATTTTCATGACATAGTTTTGCTTTCCCTTGAGGAATGGGTCTTCATAGGCATCAAAATGAGGGGTCTCAATCATATTGGACACTTGAATACCTTGAAATTTCACATTAGGATGTCTTGGATCAGTGATTGGGGCACTTTGTAGTGTAATCTCAAAGGAAGGTGGGACACTTGGTATCATTGCTTCAAAAGTAGATGCAACAATAGATTTTCTAGTACCCTTAGCACTCTCAATAGAAGATGGTACCAAAAAATCTCTAGTGCACTTTCCACTCTCACAAGGAATTTTCGACAGGGGTTCTCCATCCTAATGTTTATCAAATTAATTCCCTCCCTTGTTGAGATTCTCAACAACCTTGTAACACCTCATGACTAAAACCATACTCACTTGCTTGTGGGGAGGAGGGGGATCATGTGATGGTGGTAGTGGTGGTGGTGGATTTTGGTGTGGTGTATTAGGATTTTGAAGGATGTAGGATGGTTGTTGTGGGGTTATTGGTATGGGGGTGGTTCTTTTAGTTGATATTATGATGGTCGTTGTGAGGTGTGTTGTAAATTTTACAAAGTTTGAGAAGGTGGGGGAGCGTAAGGGTTAGGGGTAGTTTGATATAAGGTAGATACTTGATGCCTTGAGAGGCACCCAGAGAACCATTTACATTGTTTGGGTTGGACATGGTTTGGGAAGGGAGTCACCCGTAATCACAACGAGAAAGTGAAAGGGAAATCTGATCTTGCCTTTGCTCAAGCCAATCAATAGTTTGTCCATGAGATAACATTTCTCTCTTCACTTCATAGAGGCTTCTTAATCTCACAAGAACTTTGTCTTCAAACATGGAGTTGTTTCTTGGATCTCTATCTCCTTGTTGATCCCATGAAAGGTTTGGATGATTTCTCCATTTTGAAGTGGAAGATCTTGACATGGAGCCTTGGTAGCTCCAGATACCATAAGATTGTAGAACTTTCACATATTCACAAAGATCCTCCATAGAGTTGGTAGAGTGATAAGAAGAACCACCCACATGAATCTTCATGAGATTTAGCATGTCTACCAATATCTTCATCAAGTAGGGTTGTTGAGGAGTTGGAGGGGTTCATGCATCTCAGTCTACCATCTTGACTTCAAAGGGTTGCTTGTTACATGCACATGTCACAACAAAAGAAATGAGGACAAGTAAGCAAACCAAGATGCAAAAATAAAAAAAAATGATAAAGAATAGAAATGGTGAGGGTAGTAGGAAAAATGAAGCTACACCAACTAGCCAGGTCGAGCGCCTCTACTCCCCTATAATGGTGCCAAAACACTTGGTGTGTTTTCCAAATGCAACTAAGAAAACTGGCAAGATAAGATGCTTAAGGGGAGAGTCACACCACAACTACGGGAGTTGTGGTGCTTTCTATCTCTGGCAACGACGCCAGAAAGCTTGGTGTGTTTTCACACACTTGGATCTTTTGAAATTTATAAGGACCTAGTCTAAAAACACTCACTTAGACTAATCACACTTTACCCAAAAGTGCACGAGGTCATGTTATAGTATACGCAAGTAGAAAGATAAGTGTCAATCTAAAGGGAGATGGGGTCACTAGAGTGTAGTCATGTAACCATGTTCCTAAAGCAGAGATTACGATTTTTAGGATTTAAAGTTGGTTTGGTTTTGTTTACTCTAAGGATTCAAGGAAGAAATCATGAAAGTAAACTAAACAAGCAAAACCTTAGATTAACCATAAACAAGCAATTCTAATTAACAAAGAAAGCAACTACTTAAGCAAGAGAACAAGACTACAATCCCATCAAGGATTAACTACCTAGAACAAGAAAATTGACTAAAAGGCAATTAAACTAAGAAAATAAGCAAGCATGAACTAGAAAGAAAGACAATTAAGATTTTAAACAAGTTATGGGAAGTGTGGGTGTTTGGGGGATTGTTACATGAAACCAAGTTGAGAGAGAATACAACATGAAAATTCTATGTTTTAATCCTAGATTGACAAAACAAACAACTAGATAAGTGTTATTGAATTCCCCTACACTACTAGTTGGCCATGGGTGGTATGGAGTGTGTGTAGGGGAGTTACACCCTTGCACACCCCATCCAACCTTACGAGGATCAATTGAACTAGGGTGCATGTGTAATTATAATAGGGCTAATCAAACCTAGGTTCTTAGGTTAAGTGTTATTAGGATAGTTGAGAGCTAAGGGTAGGAATGGGGAGTAGAGATCAGGGTATTTCACCTCATGTTACTCACCACCCAACCTTTAGAAAACTCTAGGAAATAACACTAATCATTCTTACACTAGCTACTTAGAACTCACACATAGTTGTTGGAGAAGAGACTTGTATCCAAAAAGATAGCGTGCTAGCCAGGGATCCACTAGTTGGATCTAGGAGCAAATCCTAAGATAGCCATATAAAATTCGTTTTCTCCTAGAATCTAGGTGTTTTGAAGCATCATTAAACAAGAAATCCATGTTTAGAGGCATAAATCACAAGTAGAAAATGGGAAACTATATATAAGCAAGATACAATCATCATAGAAGAAAAGTATGTTCATTACAAGTTATATTCCCTCAACATGGTATCAAAGTAACATTTTAATCTCCCAAACAGCCCACCAAGGGCGCTTAGCTACACATGATCAAACAAAATAGAAAAAGAGAAAGGAGAAAGAAGAAGATGGTCATGGAATTTCATATAAGCTCCTCCTTCTTCACCTCCTAGCTAATGTATCTTGAGCACCTCCATCCAAGATAGGTAGATGGCATGGATAGGTGAGGTTTTGTGGTGGAAATCCTAGCAAACTAGGGTTTTAAGGTGGGAGAAAGTGAAAATGGAGTTGGTGGTAGATGGGAGGCAGGTGAGAGTCCTTGAATGCTAAGGGAGGTAGAAATGAATGCAAACGGGTGTAATTGTGTCTAACCTCATGCTACAACTACACCCTTGTATATATAGGTGGTGGGGATGTACTAGATTAAGTGGGGGCATTGTTGGAGTTTCAATGTAGAAAAAAGTAGAATTTTGGTGGTAGAACAGCCGTGCTAGATAGGAGAACCGTGGTGGGTAGGAGGGAACACAGCTTTGGTGGTAGGGAATGGGTGAGGTGGAAATTTGTAAAAGTTATAGTAAAATTACGAGTTCTTGGAAGGTTGGTAGCATGGTAGTGTTGTGCAATACGACTATGTTGGGAGCTAGGTAGCACGGCCATGCTGGGTAGCATGGTCGTGGTGGGTGATATGTGGCATGGTCGTGTTGATAGTCATGTTGGACAACACGACCGTGTTGAAGGGATGTCAGCACATCCGTGTTGGAGGGTTTGTTGCAGTTGCTTCATAATTGAGATTTTTCCTGTGATTTTGACATTTACAGCATAGTCATTCGATGTCATCACGATTGTGATGGGGCCTTTGCTTGTGCTTTAAGGTTCGAACCTCATGATCCAAGGACTTCTTTGCTTTAGCTTGACCCTTGACCACTAGGGGTAGGTTGGGGGAGCTTTGGGTTCTTCATTGGACCCCTCTATCTCTCTTGTTCATACAAACATGTTCCAAGTATCTAAAAAACATGCAAAGAGTGCCCATAAGTGCATTTGACATAAAACCATTTATTAGGGTAAATAGCTTGTAATATAATATGTTTATATGTGAATGAAATGTAAAAAGACACAAGATGAAGCCCTAAATTAAGGCTAAATCACCACCTCAAACTTAAAACATACTTGTCCTCAAGTACACTCCAAATTAATCTCTCTTTCAATTCATTTAAGGGATTCATTGAGAATGCAATCATTATGATGTTTATTGGCTATCATGAGTTCACATGATGAATTAGATATGCAATCCACTACTCTCTATTCACTTTCTATTTTCAAGTGTGAATCAAGCACAAAGCACAAGAACTTAGAATATGGGATACCATTCACACGTAAAATATGCCACCTTCATAAAGCTCCAGTAAACCATGTTATGCATGGAATACATTCAAATGTTCAGAATCATTGTTTCACTTACTAGAGGTACCACATACACTTCATTCCACTTCTCATGACCCACTTAGATTTTGTAAGGAGATGAGGGTTGGAGTTGATTTACCCTACCCCTACTATGCATAAAAATAGTAGAAAGGGATGTGGAAGGCGGTGGAGTGCTATTACATAGGAGCACTCATTTTTTTCTTTTCTTGAGTGGTTATTAGATAGAGCCATCTCTTATTTCTTTTTATTATATTTTTCTTTCCTTTCCGTATATGTAAGGAGGGCAATGTGGTGACAAGAGTTAAGTGGTGAGGTATAGATATGGCCACCCCAAACTTTTGGAGGATTCACAAGGCTAATATGTGCACTTTGGAATCCTTTAATGGGGTGGAGAAAGAAGAAAATGATCAAAGAAATGACGGGTCAAAGAGGGGTCACAAGAAGTGGAAATTAATGTATAATCTCACTCAAGAAAGCTATCCCATTAAACCTTCACCAAACAAACAAACCATGCATAACATGAACAATCTAGTAGATTACATTCTTTTCACATGGAATGAATAATTCCAAGCACTCATCTTGTAAGAATCACATTTTCTTGTAAGAGACTTAGAGCACATGCAAAATTAAAAAAAATGACTCATTTTAGCCCAAAAAATAATAACATGTTTCATTATGCAAAACTAAACCATTATTATCATAATATGTAGATATTTAATAAAAAATTACAATTGGGCAAGAACATTCCAATTTGGTGTATTTTTCCTAGGTGATCTTGGTTCGTTCTTCAGCAACAATGCCAGAAAGCTTGGTGTGTTTTCCAAAACACAACCACAAAAATTGGCAAGAGATGATCCTCAAGAGGACAATCACGCCACAACTACTAGGGAGCTATGGCGCTTTCTATCTCTAGCAATGGTGCCAGAAATCTTGGTGTGTTTTCACACATTTGGACCTTTTTGAAAAATATAAGAACCTTTTCTAAACACACTCACTTAGACTAATCACACTTTACCCACAAGCGCATGGGTTTGTGTTATAGTATAGGCAAGGGGAACAATAAGAGTCAATCTGTAGGGATAGAGGGGACACTAGAGCATAGTTAATTTACCCATGTTCCTTAAGGAGAGATTAGGGTTTTATGAGTTTAATGTTGGTTTGGTTTTGTTTACTCTAGGGATTCAAGGAAGAAAGCAAGAAAAGAAACTAAGCAAGCAAAACTCAAACTTAACCTGAGAACATGACTACACTAGACTAGCAATTAAGACACCAAAGCAATTATAGACCTACACTACCACTATTTGGATTAAGCAAGCACAAAGATTCACTAACTACTCTGGCAAGGATTAAGTACCTACAAAGAATAAGGCAATTGACTAAAAGGTAATTAAACTAATCAACTAAGCAAGGATGAACTAGCAAGTGAGCCAATTAAGATTTTAAGCAAGTTATGGGAAGTGTGGGCCGTTTGGGGGAATGCTACATGAAGCCACTTTGAGGGATGGTATACCATTCAAATTCTATCTTTTCTTCCTACATTGCCAAACCAAACAACAAGATAAGTTTTATTGAATTACCCTACACTACTAGTTGTCCATGGGTGGTATGGAGTGTGGGGGGGAGTTATGAAAAACACTAGAGGGGGAGTGAATAGGGTTTTATAATAATTTTTTAAAATAATTCAACCAACAAACAACCACAAGGATGTTGAAGAAGGAGATAAGGGTTTAGAGTGGTCCCACCCTTAGCAAAAACTAAGGGAGTCAGTCCACTACCCAATTGTTTCCAATTGGGATTTTTAAAGTATTTGAATTTTATTACCTTCTCAAGGATGTTACACAAAATTACAAATACCTTTCCAAACTCTTTGGACAAACTTCACCTGAAGTCTTCTCACCAACTTTGAAACAACCTTCACTTGAAGTAACTTCAAGCTCCCCCTTGAAGTGGCCTTCCTCCTTGAAGTAGCTTCTCGTTGAGACCTTCTAGAAGTAGTCCAAAGTCCTCCTTCTCCACCTGAGAAGATTTCACCCTCTCCACTCCGCAGCCTCCAACCTAGGAGTATCAAGGAGAGTACAATGCAATAAGAAAGAACAAGATAGGAAAAAGGAAATTACAATTACCACTTAAGCACAAGGCTTGAATCCTATATCAAGCATTTTGATCTCCTATCCAATGTGTATGAAAGTGGAAGTATAGTGGGTAGGAGATTCTAGCCTATAGGACACGATATGTCATCAATGGAAATGATTAGTAAGGGTTGAAGTTGCTCAATTGTTCACAAGAATTGATTCTCAATTGCAAGCATGTGTACTCAAGTGAGTTTAGGTGTCCTAAGGCATGTCCTTTTTATAGGAATGGCCTATAAGTTCTTAGGTACGTTCTAGACACTTTCTAGGGGGTTCTTAGTGCTCAACTAGCTGTTAGGTATCCAGTAATTGCATTGGTAATGACTAGTTAATTAATTCTAAAAAGTGCAGACAAAAAACCTCTCGGTCGAGAAGTTTGTCAACCGAGTGCCTCTCTAACGAGGAATTTTTCTACTGAGAGTAGTCTGGAGTAATTGTATTGCAATGTTCAACTCAACTCCCAACTGTTTCTCAACTACTTCTCGACTCAGTCTAACGGCTATAGAACATGCTCGAAACACAGTCTCGACCGAAGTAAAGTTCGATCGAGCCTTTCTCAGTGATGGCTTTTAGCAGGTTAGGCGAAGGTATTCATGCTTTAGACTTGGGAGTTTCTTGGTCGAGAAAATGTTTGACCGAGAGTATCTTAGTCGAGAAGTGTGTCGACCGAAAAAAATTTTGTTTCAAAACTTTAACTCATATGCTAAGTGTAAGAAATGAATGTGCAACTGTGATGCTCACTTAGGGATGACCTATCTAAGTGTTGTGAGTGGATAGGGAAGATCTAAACGCTTGATTTACACGATATATAATTACTTGTACATTATATATTTGTACAAGTTTACATTTGATTACAATCATGAAAATAAAGCAATTTAAGTGTTTTTCTTCATTTCCCTCTCCTATGGGGTCACCATCATAGATATGAAAGAAAGAATCCTCATCTACGAAACTTTTTAGCTCATTCAAAATGATCCTATTATGCAACTTCTCTCTTATCTTCTTCTTGAAGGTATACACACACTTTTGGAACTTCACATAGGTTGGGTTTCACTTGATGATGTCAAGCAATAACATGTTTACCTTAATCAGTCTTAAGACCTTCAAAATTTTCATGACATAGTTTTGCTTTCCCTTGAGGAATGGGTCTTCATAGGCATCAAAATGAGGGGTCTCAATCATATTGGACACTTGAAAACCTTGAAATTTCACATTAGGATGTCTTGGATCAGTGATTGGGGCACTTTGTAGTGTAATCTCAAAGGAAGGTGGGACACTTGGTATCATTGCTTCAAAAGTAGATGCAACAATAGATTTTCTAGTACCCTTAGCACTCTCAATAGAAGATGGTACCAAAAAATCTCTAGTGCACTTTCCACTCTCACAAGGAATTTTCGACAGGGGTTCTCCATCCTAATGTTTATCAAATTACTTCCCTCCCTTGTTGAGATTCTCAACAACCTTGTAACACCTCATGACTAAAACCATACTCACTTGCTTGTGGGGAGGAGGGGGATCATGTGGTGGTGGTAGTGGTGGTGGTGGATTTTGGTGTGGTGTATTAGGATTTTGAAGGATGTAGGATGGTTGTTGTGGGGTTATTGGTATGGGGGTGGTTCTTTTAGTTGATATTATGATGGTCGTTGTGAGGTGTGTTGTAAATTTTACAAAGTTTGAGAAGGTGGGGGAGCGTAAGGGTTAGGGGTAGCTTGATATAAGGTAGATACTTGATGCCTTGAGAGGCACCCAGAGAACCATTTACATTGTTTGGGTTGGACATGGTTTGGGAAGGGAGTCACCCGTAATCACAACGAGAAAGTGAAAGGGAAATCTGATCTTGCCTTTGCTCAAGCCAATCAATAGTTTGTCCATGAGATAACATTTCTCTCTTCACTTCATAGAGGCTTCTTAATCTCACAAGAACTTTGTCTTCAAACATGGAGTTGTTTCTTGGATCTCTATCTCCTTGTTGATCCCATGAAAGGTTTGGATGATTTCTCCATTTTGAAGTGGAAGATCTTGACATGGAGCCTTGGTAGCTCCAGATACCATAAGATTGTAGAACTTTCACATATTCACAAAGATCCTCCATAGAGTTGGTAGAGTGATAAGAAGAACCACCCACATGAATCTTCATGAGATTTAGCATGTCTACCAATATCTTCATCAAGTAGGGTTGTTGAGGAGTTGGAGGGGTTCATGCATCTCAGTCTACCATCTTGACTTCAAAGGGTTGCTTGTTACATGCACATGTCACAACAAAAGAAATGAGGACAAGTAAGCAAACCAAGATGCAAAAATAAAAAAAATGATAAAGAATAGAAATGGTGAGGGTAGTAGGAAAAATGAAGCTACACCAACTAGCCAGGTCGAGCGCCTCTACTCCCCTATAATGGTGCCAAAAAACTTGGTGTGTTTTCCAAATGCAACTAAGAAAACTGGCAAGATAAGATGCTTAAGGGGAGAGTCACACCACAACTACGGGAGTTGTGGTGCTTTCTATCTCTGGAAACGACGCCAGAAAGCTTGGTGTGTTTTCACACACTTGGATCTTTTGAAATTTATAAGGACCTAGTCTAAAAACACTCACTTAGACTAATCACACTTTACCCAAAAGTGCACGAGGTCATGTTATAGTATACGCAAGTAGAAAGATAAGTGTCAATCTAAAGGGAGATGGGGTCACTAGAGTGTAGTCATGTAACCATGTTCCTAAAGCAGAGATTACGATTTTTAGGATTTAAAGTTGGTTTGGTTTTGTTTACTCTAAGGATTCAAGGAAGAAATCATGAAAGTAAACTAAACAAGCAAAACCTTAGATTAACCATAAACAAGCAATTCTAATTAACAAAGAAAGCAACTACTTAAGCAAGAGAACAAGACTACAATCCCATCAAGGATTAACTACCTAGAACAAGAAAATTGACTAAAAGGCAATTAAACTAAGAAAATAAGCAAGCATGAACTAGAAAGAAAGACAATTAAGATTTTAAACAAGTTATGGGAAGTGTGGGTGTTTGGGGGATTGTTACATGAAACCAAGTTGAGAGAGAATACAACATGAAAATTCTATGTTTTAATCCTAGATTGACAAAACAAACAACTAGATAAGTGTTATTGAATTCCCCTACACTACTAGTTGGCCATGGGTGGTATGGAGTGTGTGTAGGGGAGTTACACCCTTGCACACCCCATCCAACCTTACGAGGATCAATTGAACTAGGGTGCATGTGTAATTATAATAGGGCTAATCAAACCTAGGTTCTTAGGTTAAGTGTTATTAGGATAGTTGAGAGCTAAGGGTAGGAATGGGGAGTAGAGATCAGGGTATTTCACCTCATGTTACTCACCACCCAACCTTTAGAAAACTCTAGGAAATAACACTAATCATTCTTACACTAGCTACTTAGAACTCACACATAGTTGTTGGAGAAGAGACTTGTATCCAAAAAGATAGCGTGCTAGCCAGGGATCCACTAGTTGGATCTAGGAGCAAATCCTAAGATAGCCATATAAAATTCGTTTTCTCCTAGAATCTAGGTGTTTTGAAGCATCATTAAACAAGAAATCCATGTTTAGAGGCATAAATCACAAGTAGAAAATGGGAAACTATATATAAGCAAGATACAATCATCATAGAAGAAAAGTATGTTCATTACAAGTTATATTCCCTCAACATGGTATCAAAGTAACATTTTAATCTCCCAAACAGCCCACCAAGGGCGCTTAGCTACACATGATCAAACAAAATAGAAAAAGAGAAAGGAGAAAGAAGAAGATGGTCATGGAATTTCATATAAGCTCCTCCTTCTTCACCTCCTAGCTAATGTAGCTTGAGCACCTCCATCCAAGATAGGTAGATGGCATGGATAGGTGAGGTTTTGTGGTGGAAATCCTAGCAAACTAGGGTTTTAAGGTGGGAGAAAGTGAAAATGGAGTTGGTGGTAGATGGGAGGCAGGTGAGAGTCCTTGAATGCTAAGGGAGGTAGAAATGAATGCAAAGGGGTGTAATTGTGTCTAACCTCATGCTACAACTACACCCTTGTATATATAGGTGGTGGGGATGTACTAGATTAAGTGGGGGCATTGTTGGAGTTTCAATGTAGAAAAAAGTAGAATTTTGGTGGTAGAATAGCCGTGCTAGATAGGAGAACTGTGGTGGGTAGGAGGGAACACAGCTTTGGTGGTAGGGAATGGGTGAGGTGGAAATTTGTAAAAGTTATAGTAAAATTACGAGTTCTTGGAAGGTTGGTAGCATGGTTGTGTTGTGCAATACGACTATGTTGGGAGTTAGGTAGCACGGCCATGCTGGGTAGCATGGTCGTGGTGGGTGATATGTGGCATGGTCGTGTTGATAGTCATGTTGGACAACACGACCGTGTTGATGGGATGTCAGCACATCCGTGTTGGAGGGTTTGTTGCGGTTGCTTCATAATTGAGATTTTTCCTGTGATTTTGACATTTACAGCATAGTCATTCGATGTCATCACGATTGTGATGGGGCCTTTGCTTGTGCTTTAAGGTTCGAACCTCATGATCCAAGGACTTCTTTGCTTTAGCTTGACCCTTGACCACTAGGGGTAGGTTGGGGGAGCTTTGGGTTCTTCATTGGACCCCTCTATCTCTCTTGTTCATACAAACATGTTCCAAGTATCTAAAAAACATGCAAAGAGTGCCCATAAGTGCATTTGACATAAAACCATTTATTAGGGTAAATAGCTTGTAATATAATATGTTTATATGTGAATGAAATGTAAAAAGACACAAGATGAAGCCCTAAATTAAGGCTAAATCACCACCTCAAACTTAAAACATACTTGTCCTCAAGTACACTCCAAATTAATCTCTCTTTCAATTCATTTAAGGGATTCATTGAGAATGCAATCATTATGATGTTTATTGGCTATCATGAGTTCACATGATGAATTAGATATGCAATCCACTACTCTCTATTCACTTTCTATTTTCAAGTGTGAATCAAGCACAAAGCACAAGAACTTAGAATATGGGATATCATTCACACGTAAAATATGCCACCTTCATAAAGCTCCAGTAAACCATGTTATGCATGGAATACATTCAAATGTTCAGAATCATTGTTTCACTTACTAGAGGTACCACATACACTTCATTCCACTTCTCATGACCCACTTAGATTTTGTAAGGAGATTAGGGTTGGAGTTGATTTACCCTACCCCTACTATGCATAAAAATAGTAGAAAGGGATGTGGAAGGCGGTGGAGTTCTATTACATAGGAGCACTCATTTTTTTTCTTTTCTTGAGTGGTTATTAGATAGAGCCATCTCTTATTTCTTTTTATTATATTTTTCTTTCCTTTCCGTATATGTAAGGAGGGCAATGTGGTGACAAGAGTTAAGTGGTGAGGTATAGATATGGCCACCCCAAACTTTTGGAGGATTCACAAGGCTAATATGTGCACTTTGGAATCCTTTAATGGGGTGGAGAAAGAAGAAAATGATCAAAGAAATGACGGGTCAAAGAGGGGTCACAAGAAGTGGAAATTCATGTATAATCTCACTCAAGAAAGATATCCCATTAAACCTTCACCAAACAAACAAACCATGCATAACATGAACAATCTAGTAGATTACATTCTTTTCACATGGAATGAATAATTCCAAGCACTCATCTTGTAAGAATCACATTTTCTTGTAAGAGACTTAGAGCACATGCAAAATTAAAAAAAATGACTCATTTTAGCCCAAAAAATAATAACATGTTTCATTATGCAAAACTAAACCATTATTATCATAATATGTAGATATTTAATCAAAAATTACAATTGGGCAAGAACATTCCAATTTGGTGTATTTTTCCTAGGTGATCTTGGTTCGTTCTTCAGCAACAATGCCAGAAAGCTTGGTGTGTTTTCCAAAACACAACCACAAAAATTGGCAAGAGATGATCCTCAAGAGGACAATCACGCCACAACTACTAGGGAGCTATGGCGCTTTCTATCTCTAGCAATGGTGCCAGAAATCTTGGTGTGTTTTCACACATTTGGACCTTTTTGAAAAATATAAGAACCTTTTCTAAACACACTCACTTAGACTAATCACACTTTACCCACAAGCGCATGGGTTTGTGTTATAGTATAGGCAAGGGGAACAATAAGAGTCAATCTGTAGGGATAGAGGGGACACTAGAGCATAGTTAATTTACCCATGTTCCTTAAGGAGAGATTAGGGTTTTATGAGTTTAATGTTGGTTTGGTTTTGTTTACTCTAGGGATTCAAGGAAGAAAGCAAGAAAAGAAACTAAGCAAGCAAAACTCAAACTTAACCTGAGAACATGACTACACTAGACTAGCAATTAAGACACCAAAGCAATTATAGACCTACACTACCACTATTTGGATTAAGCAAGCACAAAGATTCACTAACTACTCTGGCAAGGATTAAGTACCTACAAAGAATAAGGCAATTGACTAAAAGGTAATTAAACTAATCAACTAAGCAAGGATGAACTAGCAAGTGAGCCAATTAAGATTTTAAGAAAGTTATGGGAAGTGTGGGCCGTTTGGGGAATTGCTACATGAAGCCACTTTGAGGGATGGTATACCATTCAAATTCTATCTTTTCTTCCTACATTGCCAAACCAAACAACAAGATAAGTTTTATTGAATTACCCTACACTACTAGTTGTCCATGGGTGGTATGGAGTGTGGGGGGGAGTTATGAAAAACACTAGAGGGGGAGTGAATAGGGTTTTATAATAATTTTTTAAAATAATTCAACCAACAAACAACCACAAGGATGTTGAAGAAGGAGATAAGGGTTTAGAGTGGTCCCACCCTTAGCAAAAACTAAGGGAGTCAGTCCACTACCCAATTGTTTCCAATTGGGATTTTTAAAGTATTTGAATTTTATTACCTTCTCAAGGATGTTACACAAAATTACAAATACCTTTCCAAACTCTTTGGACAAACTTCACCTGAAGTCTTCTCACCAACTTTGAAACAACCTTCACTTGAAGTAACTTCAAGATCCCCCTTGAAGTGGCCTTCCTCCTTGAAGTAGCTTCTCGTTGAGACCTTCTAGAAGTAGTCCAAAGTCCTCCTTCTCCACCTGAGAATATTTCACCCTCTCCACTCCGCAGCCTCCAACCTAGGAGTAGCAAGGAGAGTATAATGCAATAAGAAAGAACAAGATAGGAAAAAGGAAATTACAATTACCACTTAAGCACAAGGCTTGAATCCTATATCAAGCATTTTGATCTCCTATCCAATGTGTATGAAAGTGGAAGTATAGTGGGTAGGAGATTCTAGCCTATAGGACACGATATGTCATCAATGGAAATGATTAGCAAGGGTTGAAGTTGCTCAATTGTTCACAAGAATTGATTCTCAATTGCAAGCATGTGTACTCAAGTGAGTTTAGGTGTCCTAAGGCATGTCCTTTTTATAGGAATGGCCTATAAGTTCTTAGGGACGTTCTAGACACTTTCTAGGGGGTTCTTAGTGCTCAACTAGCTGTTAGGTATCCAGTAATTGCATTGGTAATGACTAGTTAATTAATTCTAAAAAGTGCAGACAAAAACCTTCTCGGTCGAGAAGTTTGTCAACCGAGTGCCTCTCTAACGAGGAATTTTTCTACTGAGATTAGTCTGGAGTAATTGTATTGCAATGTTCAACTCAACTCCCAACTGTTTCTCAACTACTTCTCGACTCAGTCTAACGGCTATAGAACATGCTCGAAACACAGTCTCGACCGAAGTAAAGTTCGATCGAGCCTTTCTCAGTGATGGCTTTTAGAAGGTTAGGCGAAGGTATTCATGCTTTAGACTTGGGAGTTTCTTGGTCGAGAAAATGTTTGACCGAGAGTATCTCAGTCGAGAAGTGTGTCGACCGAAACAAACTCTGTTTCAAAACTTTAACTCATATGCTAAGTGTAAGAAATGAATGTGCAACTGTGATGCTCACTTAGGGATAACCTATCTAAGTGTTGTGAGTGGATAGGGAAGATCTAAACGCTTGATTTACATGATATATAATTACTTGTACATTATATATTTGTACAAGTTTACATTTGATTACAATCATGAAAATAAAGCAATTTAAGCATGTAGATCTTCCAAAACTTTATCATCCACCTTGTTCCTGAAATACTCAAGTAGCATGTTAGATCCACAAGAATGAAATGTTTGTCATTTTCAAATCAAAGGGATTTTTATGATGTCCATTTAGCCAAAAATATCCCCCTTTTTGAAGATGACAAACATTTCTAAATATAACTCAAATAAGCTTAAATAATATTGAGTTGAGTTTCATACCTGAAATTTACCTTGTGTATACCTTCTCTTGTTTATGGAATGTGTGCTTATTATTCCCAAAGAGGTGTGGAACATAAAATCCATCTCTTTAGGGAATATAGAAACATTTGATGTGAATCCAAGAGAGTATGTATGAAACCCATTGATTGAGTATTTAACATTTATATTATTTCTCCCCCTTTGTCATTTTAAAATAATAAACGTTAAAAACATTTGTTAAGACTCCCCCTTAATTTTTTCTCCCCTTTCAAAAAGATAACCATTAAAACATGCTAAAATATGTCCATTTACAGCCAAAATGTAAGGATCGGAGAAACCAACCGATTTTAAGAAGAAAAAATGTCAAAGAAAACATCTTCTAAGGGAGTGATAATTAATTTCTTTCTTATGTTATTAAATTGAACTAATGGAAGTGCTTTTGTGAAAATATCAGCTAATTGATCTTCCATATCAACATGATGAAGGGATATATGTTTTTTAGAAATATGATCCATTAGAAAATGATGATGGATTTCAATATGTTTGGCACGGATGTGTAAGATAGGATTATGTCTCAAGTTTATAGTGCTTGTATTGTCACAAAAGATAGGCATAGATGAGAATATAAAATCATAATCATTTAAAACTTGTTGCATATAAAACACTTGAGCACAACAAGACGCGGCTGCCATATATTCAGCTTCAGTGGTAGAAAGGGAAACCGTGTTTTGTTTCTTGCTAAACCATGATACTAAGGCTCTTCCTAATAAGAAAAAATTTCTGCTTGTGCTTTTTTGGTCAAGTCGACAACCAGCGTAATCGGCATCGGTATAAGCTTTCAAATCCAAAGATTGTCTTTTAGGATACCATAAACCATAGTTTGCGGTGCCGACTAAGTATCTTAGAATCCTTTTGACAGCTTGAAAATGAGTTTGCATGGGTTTTGATTGAAATCTAGCACAAAGTCAAATGGAAAACATGATATCCGGTCTAGAAGTGGTTAAGTAAAGCAAACTACCAATCATGGCCCTATATAAGGAATCATCAATGGGTTCCCCATTTCCATCCTTGTCAATTTTAGTAGAAGTAGCCATTGGTGTGGTAGCATGTTTGCAATGTTCCATTCTGAAACATTATAAAAGTTCATTTATATACTTCTCTTGGCTTATAAAAATCCCAGCGGGTGTTTACTTTATATGAAAACCAAGAAAGAAAGTCAATTCTCCCATGAGACTCATTTCAAATTCCTTTTACATAATATCACTAAATTGTTTACATAAAGATTCATTTGATGCACCAAATATAATATCATCAGCATAAATTTGAACAACTAGAAAGTCGAATTCATATGTTTTGAAAAATAAAGTATAATCTGAATTTCCAATTGAAAAATTGTTATCAAAGAGATAATTTTTGAGCCTTTCATACCAATTTCTAGGTGCTTGTTTTAAACCATAAAATGCTTTCTTAAGTTTGTAAACATGATCATCTTTACCAGGAATTTCAAAACCAGGTGGTTGGGCAACATATACTTCCTCTTGTATTATTCCATTTAGAAATGCACTTTTTACATCCATTTGGAATAATTTGATGTTTTTGTGGGAAGCTATAGCTAGTAGCATTCTAATGGCTTCAAGTCTTGCCACCAGTGCATACGTTTCATCAAAATCTATTCCTTCTTGTTGATTATACCCTTGTGCTACCAACCTAGCTTTATTTCTTACTACTTCCCCGACTTCATTTAACTTATTTCGAAAAATCGACTTAGTTCCAACAATGGTTTTATCTTGAGGTTTAGGAACTAAGTCCCATACATCATTCTTAGTGAATTGGTTTAATTCTTCTTGCATTGCCATTATCTAATAATCATCTTTTAGAGCTTCAGTCACTTTCTTAGGTTCAATTATAGATACAAATGCCATATTTGCAACATCTCTAAAAGATGATCGGGTTTTTACTTTATCCTTAGGATTTCCAATGATTAGTTCTTGAGGATGATCATTAATGAGTCTAGGGATGGGTTGTTTTGTCTCAATTTGTTGATCATTTTCAGCATTTTGATCATCTTTAGTTGATATGGTTAGATCTTCAATTTGATGAGTAATATCAACTATGTCATCACTTTGTTTTAGTTCTTCATAAAAAGTAATGTGAATGGATTCTTTGACTTTTCTAGAGATGGTATTGTAAACTCTAAATGCTTTTCTAGAAGTTGAATATCCTAAGAAAAAGGCTTTTTGTGATTTAGAGTCAAACTTTTCTCTATCATCATTTGTGTTTAAGATATAGCAAGTTGAGCCAAAAGTATGAAAATAATCAACCCTTAGTTTCTTATTATAAATGAGTTCATATGGTGTTTTCTTCAAATAAGAGTGTATTGTTACTCTATTTAGCACATAGCAAGTTGTCTTTACTACTTCAGCCAAAAACGTTTTAGATGTATTATGTTCAAGCATCATAGTCCTAGCCATTTCTTGTAAGGACCTACTCTTTCTTTTAACTATGCCATTTTGTTGCGGGGTACGTGGAGCTGAAAAATTGTGAGTGTAGCCTTGAGATGTGCATAATTCTTCAAATATATGATTCTCAAATTCTCCACCATGATCACTTATAATTGTGCATATTTTATTTTTTAATTTATTTTCAATCTTTGAGCAAAATTATATGAACACTTGAATGGTATCATCTTTATTTGCAAGGAAATGAACCCATGCATATCTACTGTAATCATAAACAATAACAAAGCAATATCTTTTTCCACCAATAGATTGTGTCTGCATGGGTCCAAATAAATCCATATGAATATGTTCTAGTGATCTACTGGTGCTAAGCATGTTTTTGGTTTTAAAAGAAGTTTTAGTTTGTTTACCCAAAGTACATGATTCACAATTTTCATATTGATCAAAAGATAGCTTAGGCAAACCACGAATAAGATCATATTTAACTAGCTTTTTGATAACATGTGAACCAGCATGACCTAATTTTCTATGCCATAATTGGAGAGAATTATCTTTTGCAAGTAAACATTTTCCAACTAAAGATTGCATAGAGTTAGGTCTAAGAATATACAGATTTCCAATTCTTTGTCCTTCATACACAACATTTGTAGTGTTCTCTATTAGTAACTTGCACCAATTTTTATTGAATAAAACATCATATCCAGTATCACATAGTGATTGACACTTATTAAATTATGGTGCAGATCATCAATAAGTAAAATATTTTTTATTTCAAGGTTTGTACCAATATTACCTATTCCAACAATTTTACCTGTGCCATTGTCTCCAAAAGTGATTGTTCCACTTTTCTTTTCTTCAAAAGTTTGAAAAGCATGCTTATTTTCAGTCATGTGTTTGGAGCATCCACTATCAACCACCCAATCTTGCAATAAAATATGGATTTTGGTACCCATGTGATGGTCCATTATGGTTAGGGACATTTAATAATAAACTGAACATGATTACATAATTTAAGCTTATCAGAACTTCATTCGGTCGACAAATACTTTGACCGATCTTGTCTCGGTCGACAATTTCTCGACCGGAATTGTTACTATTTTAACTGCAGATTTCAGATTTGATACAAGAATTCCTTTGGTCGAATAATTTCTCGACTGAGACATGTCTCGGTCGAACTATTTGTCGACCGAGGTTGTTTCTATTTGTTTGCAGCAATCTGTTTATGTCAGTTTGGGCTTAAATCATTGTAATATGCTATGGTACCATTCTATTTAGTTGAGATGAGACACTAAGATATTCAAATGAAGTGTTAGGTCAAATCTCAACTTAATCATATTAAATTTGCTAAGATTGGGGTCTTGGAACCCATACTAACTCAACATCCTTTTTCTTGTAAGGACATGAGAAGGAATAATGTCCAAGACGCAAGTAATAGTGACAACAAATAGAATCAATTTCATTTCTCTTTCTAGGATTTTGAGTTGTGTTCTTGGGTACAAATATGATCTTGGTCTTGGGTTCTTGAGTTCTCTTAGGTTTGGGTTGATAAGAGTTTTCTTTTGGAACATATCCTAAACCTCTTCTTCCACTATAACCAAAAGAGTTCTTTAGAATCTTATGAAGAATACCATTATTTCTCAAGCTACTAACTTCTTATTGTAACTTAGCAATCTCATTCATTTTCTTTATTATATCTAACTTTGCTTGATCTAGATCAGATGATAAAGCGTCTCTTTCTTTAACAACAACATCATAATCTAGTTTAGTACATAGGATAGGTTGAGTCTAAAAATTGTTTAGCTGTGCAAGCAATTCAACCTTTTCTTGAGAAAGAAGATCATAGTTTGTTTCTAAAGTAAGCAACTTAATATTGCAATCATTTAAAGATGATTTCAAAGTAAGGTTTTCATTAATAATTTTGTCCTTTTCAAAAGAAAGATTATTTAATTTAGCATATAAATCCTCATTAGTTCTAGTAACTTTCTTTAGTTTCTTTTTGCAATCAACATATTTGTCATGAGTATCTTGAAGACTATCAATTAGATCTTCTTTTGGAAAATCAAGAAGGCTTACCTCTTGGAATCATCACTATCATCTTCTTTGTCCATGAGACACTCCACATTCTCTTCTCCACTATCACTATCACTTGACTCATCCCATGCAGCTTTGTATGCTTTTTCTCCCTTCTTCTTGGATGAGCTTTTCTTCCCTTTCTTTGCTTTAGGATATTCATTCATAAGATGTCCTTTCTTTCCACATTCAAAGCACATAAGAGAGGAAGAAGAAGAAGAACCAATAACTTTGTTAGATTTAAATCTTCTATATTTCTTACCATTTACAATTAGAGCTTCTTCTCCCTCATCTCCACCACTTGTCTCATCACTTTCTTGAGTGATCACCTTTGTAGCCTATAAAGCCATGTCCTTCTTTCTTCCTTGTTGAAGTTCACACTCTCGTATTTCTTCCTCCTCCAAGGTTGCCTCATGTGCTTCTAATTTGCCAATGAGTTTCTCCATCCTTAGTCGAGTGAGGTCATTCGCTTCTTCAATTGCGGTCACCTTAGGCTTGTACTTAGGAGGAAGAGACCTAAGAATTTTTGACACTTGATCTTCTTCACTAATGGCTTTACCTAATGCATTTAAACCATTAACAATAGCAGAAAACTTTGCATACATTTCACTAATAGACTCATTTGGTTCCATACGAAACTATTCAAACTTTTGTTTAAGCATGCTAATTTTGGAATTTTTTACTTGAACAGTTCCTTCATAGGTAATAGAGAGTCTATGTCATATCTCAAATGCAACTTCACAATTTGAAATTCTATTGAACTCACCTACAGAAATTGAACAATAAAGAATACTTACAGCTTTTGCATTTAGTTGAGCTAATCTCACTGTGTTTGCATCCCATGTAGCATATTCAATTTGAGGAAGATCATAGGCATTTGACCCCATTCTCTAGAGATCCCAGTTGATTCCTTGAAAGTAGAATTGCATCCTCCTTTTCCAATAGGTGTAGTTGGTACCATAAAATGGTGGAGGCCGAGCCACAAGTGTTCCTTCCAAGTTGAGGTTGTTTAGTACCCCATCACCCATTTTCTTCAAAACTTTGTTAATGTTCCTTGAAGCCTGCTCTGATACCAAATGAAAAACACTAGAGGGGGGTGAATAGGGTTTTACAATAATTTTTAAAATAATTCAACCAACAAACAACCACAAGGATGTTGAAGGAGACAAGGGTTTAGAGTGGTTCCACCCTTAGCAAAAACTAACGGAGTCAGTCCACTACCCAATTGTTTCCAATTGGGATTTTGAAAGTATTTGAATTTTATTACCTTCTCAAGGATATTACACAAAATTACAAATACCTTCCCAAACCCTTTGGACAGCCTTCACCCGAAGTCATCTCACCAACTTTGAAACAACTTTCACTTGAAGTAACTTCAAGCTCCCCCTTGAACTAGCCTTCCTCCCTGAAGTAGCTTCCCATTGAGACCTTCTAGAAGTAGTCCAAAGTCCTCCTTCTCCACCTAAGAAGATTTCACCCTCTCCACTCCGCAGCCTCCAACCTAGGAGTAGCAAGGAGAGTACAATGCAATAAGAAAGAACAAGACAGGAAAAAGGAAATTACAATTACCACTTAATCACAAGGCTTGAATCCTATATCAAGCGTTTTGATCTCCTATCTAATGTGTATGAAAGTGGAAGTATATTGGGTAGGAGAATCTAGCCTATAGGACACGAAATGTCAGCAATGGAAGTGATTAGCAAGTGTCGAAGTTGCTCAATTGCTCACAAGAATTGATTCTCAATTGCAAGTATGTGCACTCAAGTGAGTTTAGTTGTCTTAAGGCATGTACTATTTATAGGAATGGCCTACTAGTGCTTAGGGATGTTCTAAACACTTTCTAGGGGGTTCTTAGAGCTCAACTAGCCGTTAGGTATCCACTAATTGCATTAGTAATGACTAGTTAATTAATTCTACAAAGTGCAGATAGAAACCTTCTCGGTCGAGAAGTTTGTCGACCGAGTGCCTCTTGGTCGAGGAATTTGTCGACTGAGAGTAAGTCTAGAGTAAGTGTATTGCAATGTTCAACTTAACTCCCAACTGTTTCTCAACTACTTCTCGACTCAGTCTAACGGCTATAAAACCTACTCGAAACACAGTCTCTGTCAAAGTCAAGTTTGACCGAGCCTTTCTCAGTGATGGCTTTGAGCAGGTTATGCAAAGGTGTTCATGATTTAGACTTAGTAGTTTCTCGGTCGAGAAAATGTTTGACCGAGAGTATCTCGGTCGAGAAGTGTGTCGACCGAGACAAACTTTGTTTCAAAACTTTAACTCATATGCTAAGTGTAAGAAATGAATGTGCAATTGTGATGCTCACTTAGGGATGACCTATCTAAGCGTTATTTGTGGATAGGGAAGATCTAAATGCTTGATTTACATGATATCTAGGTACTTGTACATTATATATTTGTACATGTTTACATTTGATTACAATCATGAAAATAAAGCAATTTAAGCATGTATATCTTCTAAAACTTTGTCATCCACCTTGTTCCTGAAATACTCAAGTAGCACGTTAGATCCATAAGAATGAAATATTTTTCATTTTCAAAACAAAGGGATTTTTATGATGTCCATTTAGCCAACAAGTTACACCCTTGCACACCCCATAAAACCTTACAAGGCTCAATTTGACTAGGGTGTAGGTGTAATTCTAATGGACTGATCAAACCTAGGTTTCTAGGGTAGATTTATTAGGGAAATTCAGAGCCAAGGGTAGGAATGGGGAGTAGGGATGAGGGTATTCCACCTCATGTTACTCACCACCTAGACTTTGGAAATCTCTTGGTAATAGCACTAGTCACTCTTACACGAGCTAGTTAGATCTCACACTGAATTGTAGGAGAAGAGACTTGTATATAGGAATATAGGGTGCTAGCTAGGGATCCACTAGTTGGATCTAGGAGCAAATCCTAAGATAGCCATATACAATTCATTTTCTCCTAGAATCTAGGTGTTTTAAAGCATTATTATACAAGCACTCTGTGTTTAGAGGCATAAATCACAAGTAAAAAATGGAAACAAGATAGAAGCAAGATAAAATCACCATAGAATGAAAATATGTTCATTACAAGTTATATTGGTATCAAAAATAACACAGTCCACCAAGGGGGCTTAGCTACACATGTTCAAACAAAATAGCAAAAGAGAAAGGAGAAAGAAGAAGATGGCCATAGAAATCCATGGAAGCTCCACCTTCTTCATCTCCTAGATGTTGTAGCTCGAGCACCACCCTCTAAGATATGTAGATGGTATCGAAAGGTGAGGTTTTGTGATGGAAACCCTAGAAAACTTAGGTTTTAAGGTGGGAGATGGTGTAAATGGAGAGGGTGGTAGATGGGAGGTAGGTGAGATCTCTTGAATGCTAATATAGGTAGAAATGAATGCAAAGGGGGTGTAACTGTGTCTAACGTAGTGTTATAGCTACCACCCTTGTATATATAGGTGGTGGGAGCACTATGTTAAGTGGGGAATTGTTGGAATTTTAGTGCAGAAAAAGTAGAGTTTTGGTTGCAGCACGGTCATGGTGGGTAGGTAGGAACGTGATCATGGTGGTAGGGAATGGGTGAGGTGGAAATTGGTAGAAGTTATAGTGACATTCTGGATTTTTGGAAGGTTGGTAGCTTGGTCGTATTGTGCAACACTACCATGATGGGAGTTAGGTAGAACGATCGTGGTGGGTGATATGTTGCATGGTCATTTTGGGTAGAACAACCGTTGTGGGTTAGTGGTAGAACAGGTCGTGTTGGGCAGCACAATCGTGTTGGAGGGGTGGCAACACGATTGTGTTGGACAACACAAACATATTGGAGGATTTGCTACAGGTTCTCAGAATTGAGATTTTCCCTATGATTTTGATGTATGCAGTACGACCGTTATGTGTCACCATGGTCGTGTTGGGGGCTTTTCTTGCACTTTTGAGGTCCAAACTTCATGATCTATTGACTTCTTTGCTTTAGCTTGACCCTTGGCAGCTAAGGGTAGGTTGGGGGAGCTTTGGGGTCTTCTTAGGACCCCTCTATCTCTCTCGTCCATCCAAAGGTGATCCAAGTACCTGAAAAACATGCAAAGAGTGCCCATAAGTGCATTTGACATAAAAGCAATTATTAGGGGAACTAGCATGTTATCTAACATGTCTAGATGTGATTAAAATGCAAAAAGACACAGGATGAAGTCCTAAAATAGGGATGCATCTGGGCATAAATAGATTAAAGATAGAGATATAAGATACCTCAATTTAGTTTAAGTTCACAACTTTTAGTTTTCATTTTAGCTTTAAGTTATCATTCTTTACTTAAAGTCATAGTATATTCATGCTTTTATTATTAGAAATTTGATGCCACTTACTCACACAAATTCCTATTTGTGCATGGATGGGGATGAGATGTCCGTAGGTTTTAAGATTTAGGAGGTTCACAAGATAGATAATAGATCTGCAATTTTGAGAGGTTGCTTGGTGGGGTGCCATCTACAAATTCAAAAGTTCAAATTTATGCTCTTGTATTAAATTTTGTTGCATATGTGATGTAATAAGGTTTCTTTTCTAAGAGTTTATCAGAATGTTATTCATCTAGTATGTAAGGTTTTTTTGTGTTTTAGTTTTGTGATGCAGACCATGATTGTGAAACTTCAAGGAAAAACAATTTGGAATGCTTTTTTATGCCTCCACTATAGAAATTGAGGTGCTACATCTATCCCTTCTTTAAGCATAGTGTGAAGCCTCCAAGGACATTTTTCATACAAAAATCAGGGAAATTTGTCGGGCTAGATTGATGAATGCAATGATACAAATATATTTTTCATTGACAATATTTGTGTATTCTCAAGTAAATATTTTTTCTAGTAGAATGAAATGTCTTGTCGATTTCCAATACCTATTGAAGACAACTACATAATATAAATAGGATGTCTTAGTTGAGGATCCATACATTATCATCAAATATCATGTAGCTATCCACAATGTTACGACAGATCCAATCTTTTGAAAATAAACTAGATGTGTACAAAGGAGTTACAATATTATAAATATTTTTTTACTTTATAAAATAATGTAAATGACAAATTAACCATTTGAGTCAATTTCTATATTCCATTGACTCTTCATTTCATTTTTGTCATCCTCATAACCAATACCATTATCACTAGTTTTTGGTGTTTCTTTAGGGATGAATGACTCAACTTGATTCAAGATGTTCATGCAATCCTAACATGTTATAGACATCCGATCAATATCTATGAAGTGTTTAGAAAATATCCTTCCCATTGTATTGTACCATGTAGGGGTATGTTGTTTACATATACAACAGGTCAACCAAAGGATAATCCTTAAATTTCCTATAGGAGTCGCTTAAAAATTGAAATGCACATAAATTGGTTGTTCTAATACATATAAGGTTGTATAGTATATTACTAAGTCTATTTCAAGTACATCATAAATGTATTATTTTGAATATGTAGAGACTTCCTACCTAATAATCCAATTAGTATAAATAATGAATAGATTATGATCCATGAAAATGACTAATTTTTTGTAATTGGGTTTTTGTGAAAAATGAAGATGAAGCATGGCATGTAGGTTTATAGGTTAAGCTGAAAATTGGCAATCACCATTTATGTATCATAACATATTAGTTAACATTCAAATTTATAAGAAAAATAGCAAAAAATTAATGAACATCTATATCTTGATATAGATTCAACTCAATTTATCACACCAAACACTTAAAGATCGTTTTATTTTGTGCAAGAAAATTAATATAAATATAGTTTCAGTTAAGTGATATGGTAATTCAATCTTGATGTTTCCTAAATATTACCTCAATAATTGAAAATTCTATTTTGTTAAAATCAATTTCTTTTAAATTGTTTTCTAATTTGATGTCCATTGTAAATCCTAGCAAGTTAAATGAAATGAGAGTGGAATACACAATTTAAATTTCACTTGTGGATCGAAACAAGTAAAAGATTAAAATAACTGTAAACACAATTACTTGGTTTCATGAGTAACATTCCACAGAAATAAAAAGATGGATACGAATAAGAAATTGGAAGATCAATTGAATATGAGAAAATGAGGGACATAATTACAACATTTAGAAAACAAACTATGCAACTAGGGCATGTCTATACATTCAATTATGACAAAAACTTCTCCAAAAAAATCTTTAAAATTGAGGTCCAACAACACTTGAAAGGACTATATCTTTAATGATGTAGTGTGCAGCCTTACAAGATCTTGTACTAAGATTTGGGCTACAAAATATAAGATAAATTAGGCTTGCCAAGATGGTCTCAGTTCAACACATCTCAATGATATACATACTACTACTCCATGGACACATTCTCCTTGGGGATGGGTTAAACTTATTATCGATCCCTCAGTCAAATATGGAAGGGATTCTATTACGATAATTTTATGTTCACATGATAAATGTTGACCATGTGGATGGGCTAGAAGACTATCTTCATATTCAGTTTGGATGGTTTGAATTGCAGCTATTGACGTCACAATGTGCATGGAACAAGAAATTTTCTAGCTCAATAGTTTAGTCACATAGCATCACACCAATAAATTCCATATGTGATTCTGAAGATAAATTCCCTTTGACACTACATGGAAAATATATATTATTTAGTTAATCTCTCATCCTTGGGATGTGATGATTCTGAAGGTTCACAATGCATTCAACTAAGACGTAGATGCTTTGGCTAAATTGCATCTTCTATGAACTCTCCTTTTTCTAACTCTCACTCAACCTCCTCTAGGATTGAGTGAATCTATTCTTGACTATAATTATTTAGGGGTTCATGTTTCTAATATTTATGATGATTATTGTATTTCCTTTGATTCAACTATGTGTAATGTAAGATAAATAAGAACATTACCTCTGGAAAAAGGGAGAAGAATTTTGAGAGTCCGAATTAGGGAGAAATGTAGTGAAATGAGTGGGTACGAAAAGAATGGGGTATCTATTGGATGGGCTCAGTCTGAATGCAAAAGCAGGAATAATCCATCACTCAAAGTTTAAATTAGAAAATTACTACTTTGCATGCCATTCGTTTTACCATTGGGCCTTCATTTGAGATGCTTTAGGCTCCATGTACAATGAGTTCAAAAGTTAGACCTACATACTCCTGGGAGTGAATGGGTGCAAATTTTGTATGCATCCACCCCAAAAGGATGTGATTTAGGGAAAAATGTGTTATTCTAAGTAATAATGAATATAAAGTGTATGTTTTTAGTCCCCCAGATATAATTACAATTCTGATACAAACTGTCACCACTGAAATCTCAACACTTAATTACAACCATACAATATGAATTTTTAATTTTCCTTGCTTCAAACAAGCTCCTACCAAACATAATTAAGTATCTTGAAACATTTTCTATTAAAATAATATCACAACAGTTATATAATTCTATGGAAGCATTTCAAAGCCACAACTTAGAATATATTATATAAACCAACAAGGTGTTAAAACCATAAAACCATGTTCTTCTAGGGAGAAAAAATAAGTCTAAGAGATGAGAGAAGTAAATATAGTACAATACAAGTATACATTATGAGAGAGGAAAGAAGTACATCTCTTATATTATTCTTTATAAAAAATATGTCAATATTTTTGTTGTTCGAAAGTGTTTTTTCATAAAGAACCTAATGCTTTTTGTTTCAACAAAAAAATAATTAATTGAAAGTTACGAACAACACAATTTTCTCTCTCTTCTTTTTCTCTATCTACCTCTCTCCTTATGTATATCTCTTACTATATCTCCCTCTTTAGTTGTTTTCTCATATTTATTTAATTCGCTCTTTATTTATCTATCATGGAACCATTTGTTATCCAGATCCTAACTCCAAATGACTATAAAGTCAATGGAGATAGGACCTAGGTGTTTGTCCCTAGCATGGCATTATCAAAGTGCAAATGTGCAAGCATAAATCATAGCATACATAATTAGAAAATGGGATAAAAGCACTGATCATAAGCTCAACATGCAACAAGATATATTAAGAAACATTGTTTGTTACAAGCTTTCCATTACATATTCAAGAGTATAGTTTTACAAGTCTGCTCATGTATACTAGGGATCCTACAACAAGAACACTTGACATATCTCACCAGGACCATCAACTTCTATCCATCTCTCAACCTATAAAATATGTGAAATAAGGCAGTTCTAGCACACGAGGTGTTGATTACAGGGTTGAAAGATACATATATATATAAACTTTGCATAATTTGAAAAGATTTGGAAAAAGTAATAAAAAATAATAAACAAGTTAAGTATTTAGAAAAATGAGAGCCCGTGTTTTATGTCATTTCACTTCAATTATACCATCATTTCATGCATGCATCAATATCATGTATGTGTAAGGTCTTTTATGGAAAACTTCTTATTGGAAGAGTCTATGAGGGTGCTCAAGATTAGCTAACCCTTTTATCAGTGATCTGCCCTATCTTGATAACTCAAGTACGATGCCCAACCCTATGTCCTTATCCCAAAACTCTAGGTAGGTAGATGAGGTTTATATAATGGAGTTTCTATATTATGTTTTCAAGTTATAAAACAACTATATGAGATAAACATCAAGTACAATACTAGAATACGACATGAAAATATTTGAGCAAGTAAACAAGCATACATATGTATCACATTTCAAGAAAGAAATCAATAGTCATATAAATATTAAATCCCATACCTAATTTCAAAGATTTCATAACTTAACCTTGACCATATAGATCACAAGCAACCACCTGGAAAATCATAAGATTACATACATATATTAGATACTCATCATTAATGCTAAATAGTTCTATTTTTAAGGTTTTGGCCAAGTTAGGTTTCAAGTTGGTGAATTATGTGTTTAATGATCTTATATTGATTTAGAGGTCATCATAAAGGTGTGGTTCAAATTTCATGTTGTTTCCGTGTTCTGTTCATTTTATATTCTCATTAGAAGGTTTAAGTCACTTATGCACATAACTAGGCCATTAGGCTCATAATATGAAACCAAGGCCAAGTTTCATCAATATATGAAAGCCAAGCATTCAAGATAGTTTAGATCAGTAGGAATAGGGCATAAGAAGAAAAATAAAAGTTGGGTGGATGTCCTCTGGGTTCTTGACATCATATCACCAACATTGGGTTCAACATATCTACACACTAGCACAAAGCAATAAACTCCACATATGCCATCAAGAATCAACATGAGACTTAAGGGGATATACATGTCCAAGGTAAACATAAGTGATATAATGTTAATTAATTTGAGAGGATAGGAAAATAGGAGAGGATCAATATCACCTTCGGGGCACAAGGAAGACAATCAAGCCACTTTAGGATGCATTATGCCATTATGGATGTATATAGTGTCATAAGTACCATCATAGCACAAAATGGGTATACATTAGGCATTATGGTTATAAAAAATCATAAGATTACTGATTTTTTAGCTCCAATAGAGTTGGGTGCACATATTAGGTCAAACCCATCACTGGTTCCAGTTATAACCTAGCATTCACATAAATGGACATATACATGCACTAGGTGTCCAATGAATCAACCATAGTAAGAAAAAAATAGGGGGTTGATATTAAGACAAAGAGAGACATGAATTACTAATCTCAAGGTTGATCAAGTATTTGGTATCATTAGGGGGCAAGTTTAGCACTTTAGGGAAAGAATCCTCACTAGTCCCCAAAACTAGTCATACATGTGCATCAAGAGTCATTCATGAGCAAAAGGGTGATCATGACCCTCATATAATTCACAAGTGCAAAAAGTTATTGATAAGATGAGAAAGAGGATATATGTGCAATAAATGTTCAAGTTTTATCATTAGTATGCACTAGATGTAGTCAAACATAGTCAAATATTTTATTTTAGCAAAACATGGAAAGTGGGAGGATATTCAGGTTATGAAACCCTTCTCGAGTTGTATATCTTTTCGAGAGGATGAATTTGATATATAGGTTCATTAGATTTGGCCAAAGGAGTAGAGAGTTGTGTATTTTTGGAAGTTTGTATTAGAACTTTATAAAAATTGAGATGCCAAACTATACATCATGTCATGCACACTCAGGGCCCTAGGATGGGTGATCGATGACCATCAGGTGACTCACCTGTATGCCCACATGGTAGAGGCATGGTCAACCATCATTGTCAAATGCTCCAACCATGGTGATAGAGGTGGTTGATCAATGTCTCTATGGCATTATCTCGATCGTTGATGCTCGATCCAACGACTCCCATCATGCGTTGAACGTTTGGCATCCAGCGTTGACCCACATTTGGTCTTCTACACTCCACATGAGCAGGTCTATCCCTACGGTGGATCTTGATCATTGGTCCAAGATCGGAGTGCCCATGGTCACCAATCACAGTTGTGCGAAGCAGCTTCAGCCACGGCGGAAGCACATGTAGCGGACCACCAGAGCATCGTGCGTAGGGACAAGCCAACACCATAGCATTAGGTAAGGGCACACCATATAGCTCTTCTAAGACCCCTTGGTCACACATGTGTCCTTTACTGAAGGTGTGGTGATCCGTGTCAGGAGCTTGAAGATTTAGATCAATGGCGGCTAGGGTTTCAGGTGGAGAAAAAGGAGGTGAAAGATGAGGTTGTGTGTGTAGGAGTGAGTGAAAACAAGGGAGAAACAAGCAGATTGAATAATGAAGGAGTTTTGAGTAGCTAATTGCTTGAAAGCATCGAGAATGCATCAGATTGGTTTCTTCAAAAGCAACCCTGCTACAATGTATGGACCAAGGAAGGTGATGACGTTGAAGCCATCGGATCAAGGGCAAAAACCATGGCCCAAGATCTGATGGTAGTAACAGTCAAAAAGAACAAATATGGATTACTGAGTTGGCAAGTGAGGGGGCCCCTTTTCTGGGCCGCGCATCCCAATCTAGGCCCAATAAGGGTCAAAATCTAATTAATTAGATAAATCACTTGTAATTTGATCCAACTTCATTAGTCCATAACTTGTGCTTTGGAGGTCCAATTAAGGTGATTTTTGCATCATTGGAAAGATAATTTAGAGCTCTAGAACGTCATATATATTAGGTCAATTTATCTAAAAAAGGTTACAATTAAAATGTTAAATTTAGCTCAAATAGGACAATTGATATTACACATGGTAAAATTGATCGTTGAAGTGATCTAATGGGAGTGTCACCACACTCAAACTATGAAATCAACATTCAACTGAGGAGGTTGAGTCACCAATATAGATATAAGGTGCATGAGTGTAGAGAGAGAAAGTCAAGCTATCACATTATCTCTCTTTATTTATTTTCTTTCTCTCATTTCATAACTATTGTTATTGGATGTTGGAGAAAATGGGTTGCTTTTACTACAACAAAAAAACTTCTCTCTCCCAACGGGTGGGGAATTTGGGTGTAGGGGGTGTGGATAGCATAACTTTCGTTACAAGCTCACCTACCATCTTTACCTTTGAATGTGTTCTGCACTCATGTCTACTTTGACCGCAGATCTATTATGGAAATTACAATGAGTTTATTCCCATTACCCCCCTCATGTTTGTAGAAATCCCCAGAATCCCCTTGTGTTTTTGCTAGTTCCATCTACCCTGTGTAGTTATCTTTCCATTAGTCATCGTAATGGTGAAGAATGGTTGCCTATTTTGTCTCATCTCGGTACGTGTTTTGTATATCCAATATCGCTTATTACTTGCATTTTTGTCGTCAAAACTCATCTTGTTTTTTGTATTTTTCTTTTGAAAAGGGGTACAAAACTGATAAATAAAATTTACAAGTAAACTCTCTCTTTCTGTATAGTAAAACTCATGACCAAAAAAAGCCTCAAAAGGAGTATCAGTTCCAATGAATCCATCTTCAATAAAGGAGGACTAGATCAAGAAAAAAAGCATGTCTGCACACTCAAGGTTCCCAATAGTCTATATGCCACAGATTAAAACCTTATCAACACTCTAGGCAATCCAACTTCTTCAGCACCATATCAGAGATTTCACAAATATACATTGATTGTCATCTCAGAGATATGGATAAGGGAAATCATCCAGCAAAGATACCAGCATAGCATAAGGCCTCTTTTTAGAAAATAACTACAATCTTCAGGACATAGATCAACAAAACACCCACCAACTATCAGAACAGAGGAAATCATAATAGTACACTTCTTTAGAGCTACCACTGGTCAAGTACCATAAGGAATTCAAAGAAACATATTAAGATACTCCCAAAACCAACACAACACAAGAGAGATATATAGAGAGTTAAACCTAGGGTAGGGGCCTTTGTATAAATTAATGGCAACATCAATAATTGCAGGAAGCTCATGACCAGATAGAGCTTCCAATCAAGAGGAGAAAAAATCATAATCTGAACAAATTAAATTCCATACAACATCCACAGTTTTTCTATAGTTGTGATGAACTCTCCTATTCCTCTCGAGCCACCCATGATATAGAATTAAGGGGCTAATGATCCCATCATTCAAGTCTCATATATTAAAAAGATCACTCTAGCCAATAGGAACTAAGTCAACAATATTCTTTTGAAGAGCCAAACTCCACAGTTCTAGAGTAAAAGGACATTCAAAGGAGAAGTGAGTTGTGTCTTCATAATTACCTATGCATAGAAAATAGATAGAGGCAACATAGATCCATCTTCTTCCTGAATAGTTAGAGGTAGGCAATTTATTATATCTTGCCTTCTAGATATGAACCAGGGCATTGCAATGATATTTACAACACCAGATCCACTCAAATCATTTTCCGTCTATGCCTTTAGATCTAATTAAATGTGAAACATTATTGATTTTAATCAAGTTACTCTCCTTAAAAAACAAATGATCATCCTTCTCAGAAGATATATTAACACACTTGACAACATTAAAAAGCCTCTAAGTGCATCTAGAATCTGGAATAGACAATGCACCATTAATGATGATCAAACTCAAATTAGAGTCAAAAGGGATTCTGGCCCTAATGATCAACTCCTTATCAACATAATCCCTTATATATTTAAGATTTATCCAAGGATCTTGCCAAATTTTGAAACTATTACCTGAGCCAACCTTAAACTCAATAAGGGGCAAAAGAACATTTGTGATGGAGTGGCCTTTTGAAATCTTTAAATGTCCAATGACATAAGTGAATTCATGTGTGTTTTATTTATATGGGAGTTCCAAGTACTTGATAAATTTGAGTGCTGATTGATATCGATGTCATTATTAAGATCCATAAGTTTATGCCAGTTTGAGAAATTTAATTGATTGATCAAAGAAGTGATTCTTGGCACCAAATTTTAGTAGAATGCATTTATGAGGATGATAAAGCTATGATTAAATTTTTAGGATGTTTGGACATTCCTAGAGAGAGATAATTAGGTTTTATAGTGAAATAATGTGAAATATTAAATCAAAGTTCTAAGTTTTAGCCTAAAGTTTAGAGGCTTTTGTGTCACGCGCCCAGGAAGTTTAGTTTAGTTGAGTCTGTGGCCACAAATCAAAGATGTGTAGTCCTGGTAGCCTTTTATGTATCAATTCTAACAGCCAGAACATTATCATCAAGATCAGTTAGATGAGAACTCGTAGGTGACTAGAAGGACAACTTTGATAGTTGGTTTTGCAGTTGATCGTGGGGATGCACACAATGTGGAGTGGGGAAACAACTCCCTTTCATCTCCAGAAACCAATTAAGCCTTCTTTTAGGCCATTTCATGAAGAGAGGAGTGTTTTCAGGTCGTTATACACGCAACAATCACTAGGAAAAGTCCTAGAGTTTAACCTTCTAACCCAGTTGTCAACTTGTTGTGAACAACAAGTCAACTTAGTATAAATAGGTATCGATCCAAGGGACAACAAAAAAGAAAAGTCGAGATACAAATCCGATTGCAAGAACTAGAATTAAATTCCTATTTGAGAGAGTCGTTAATACTAAGAACAAAAATAAAATTGCTGAAATAAAGTTTAACCAATCAATAAATAAAGATCTGGGGGTCCGGAGGATCACTACCAAAACCATGTTCCTATTCAACTAATCAAATTCTAAACTCCAAAGATCAAATCAGGACCTTGTGGTTGTATGTCCTTATGGATAAACTCATAAGGTTAGACTTCCCGTGAGCCTGTTGGTCCCGACATTTACAGATCATTGTCCAACCGTCCAACATGTCACTATCCACGGTCATATCAAGAAGCATGTGAATTCAAGTTGGCATTCAAACCCATGTTCTAGGTGGTCACGTCACCAAGGATTATAACGGAAATAAGATTTAAAAAGATGAAAAGATAATAATCATAATTAAGGGACTATTATTTCATTTTTACAGAGGTCCACGGTCATATCACTCTATAAGAATATATCAGATCATCCAAATAACCACACATAAATAGAAAGAAGACACTTTCTCAATTGAGCAATAGAACTGATTATATTGAATAGAAATGAGCTAAGGGGCTACTTCTCATGCCCCGTAAGAATCTACTCACACATGACGAGACTAGAAGAAATGCAAACTAAAATGAGATCCAACATTATACAAGATGTGGTCTACAACTAAGAATTGGATGAAATGGAATGAAGAATGGAATACTTTTACAAGTGTAGAGTCCCTCATTTTATAGTAGGGGGAGGGGTAGGCTTCCCTCAAAAGAGAGGGAAAATGAGTTTTGAATTTTTTGGATCTGGTCAAATAGATAGTTGATTGTCTTTCATTATCTTGATCATGTAACTCTCTTTAATCCACATTCTCATAGCAGCAATTTTGAACACGTTTCTATCCCATAAAAACTGCAAAATCGGTCCAAATAATAGGATTTTATGTTAGGAAATTAAATTCCCTTTCCATTTAATACTTTTACACGCAATTTGGAGTTTGAACACAAAAGTTATGTCACTTTTGGTGACGGGTATACAAGAATTTTAGGATTGTTGTAAATTGTGTAATTTTCCTACAAAACCCAAGAAAATATAATTAAAACTCCAATTAAAAAAAAACTAAAATAACACAATTAGTTATGAAACTAAGAGAATAAATAACAGAACAATCCTAAACAAATATCAAAAATATCTAAATAAAAGGGATAAATACACATTTATCAAAATAGCCCAGACTTGAATCCTTGTTTGTCCTCAAACAAATAAAATCACAAATTATTTCAATTTATACTAACAACATGTCTATCCTAACCCTTGTAACATCACTTTATTCCTTACCTCAAATTTATCCAAGCAACCCAATCTCCTAAAACCACAAAATACAAAATTCTATGTTCCCTATTGAAAACTAATATCATATCTTGTTTTTAAATCATGATTTTGTAGAAAAGCATGCTTCATCTTACTTTTTCTTTGACACTCTCATTTTATTATTTTATTTTTTATGTGAGTTTTTGCACAAGGAAATGATGAAATTGGGGGGGGGTAAAAGAAGGAAGTCATGATTTTTTTACCCCTCCTCTATTCGACTCGGGATTTAAATTTGTGAAGTTGTGGCTACATTGGTCACAATTTTTTTCATGTGCACTTTTGGTATCTTTTGAAGGTACGCTCCTTTGTGGGGTATGTAATTTTTTATATGGGAAGCATGCCACCCCGGACTTGATTTTTGTCCGGTGGTGATTCTTTGCTTCTCTTTTTTTGAGAAAGAAAATAAGGGGGAAACAAAAAGTGTCCTTGTACTTATAACTTCACATATTTATTTTCTCTTTTTTTTCTTTGTTGAAAGTGTCATTACATCAGAAAGAACATTCATGTCAATCACATTATACAAGATTTATATCAAGTTAATCCACAGTTTAAAAATAGAGAAAATTTGTGTTTGGTTTTGATTGATTCCGTACGGCTTGCCAACTTTTCCAATGAGTGATGCTATTTTGGGGTCCTAGGTGACATGGTGGTTTCAGACATGGCAATTTGTGACAATTTTTGTAAAAGATTTACTAAATTCAAAGGAGTACAATGATAAACATCTATTCATATTGGTCTATTAGATAAAAGCCATTTTGCAACAAAAGAAATAAAAACATGGCCGACTAGATAATGGCCATGAACAAAGCAACTATATGCAAAAAAAAGTAGAAATAATGCAAGAATAAAAAAGATAAGGGGGTGGAACAGAAATAGACCACTCACCTCCAACCCAGATTTAGATTTTTTCTCATCCCAAGCAAAACCCAAACCCAAGTTGGAGGGTAGAAAATTGTTAGGTTCACCAGGAGGTCCTGGTAGCTCAAAAAATGTCCAGCTGCAGGGGATGTGTATGAGGGCTAGGACCTTTATCAAAGGAGCTTCATAGTGTACCAGATGATAGGACAATCATGGAAGCTCAGTAGGGTGTTCATATTTTCTTTCACCTCTCATTCCCTCCAATAATATCCACAAATCTTCCTTCGATAGCAAGGGAAGTGTTGAAGATGGATGTGGATTGGGGGAGGTTGGTGGGTACTCAACTGGTAACACATGTAGTGCCAGATGTGCAAATTCAGGCAGAAGATCTGACTCAAGTTTCCCCTTATCATATTGACCTACATATAGAAGAATTGGTGGGGATACAAAATATTTTAAATTATTTACAAAAGTGTTTTGCGTCTCCTAAAAAATAATGTCATCAACATTGGGTTTGGTAAGTTTCATTGTTGATATAACATATAGCTCTAATTCTTTTGTACAAGGGGTCCCTAAGGATTCAGGAGGGATGAGGACATATTCCTTGCAAACATTAGAAGGGGATGTATGGGCTTCTTCCAAGGGCATATCCCCTTCTAATTCAGCCTTATGTAGAATGAGAATTGGATGTGTCAAAATGGCAGGAATTGTTTTGTCAAAGGGGGTTGGATGCTCATTATCCAAAATACACTAAAAAAGGAATGTGGTCTATGATATAAATTGGGTTTATGTTAAGGATGGGAGGATTTGTTGGATTTTTATAATGACGCTCCTACTTTGACATTTCATATTCAAGTAATAGAGTCTCAAAAAGAAAGGTAGGGATACCAACGTCCTCATCATAGGAAAAATATGGCTCCATTGTTTGTGTTATTTCTTTGGGATCTGACATATATGACACAAAAATAGGATCTTCATTGTCATCATCATCAGGACGAACCATCTTGGGTTTCTCAAGATCTATAGGGGGAGTTTGTGATTGATCCTCTAGTAAGGTAGCTAACATGGCTTGACTGGATTCAAGTTTTGCTTGTCCTTCTGCTGCAATCTTTTCTAGGGCCTTAAGTTTCTCTTTGAGTTCAAGATTAAATTGTGTTTCACCATAGGATTTATACACTCCAAATTTTGGTCATCCTCACCACACTCCCCATAGTTTCCTTGGCCATAGTACCCCTCATATTGTTTTGGGTGGCATCACTCCACATAATAATTTCCAGAAGATGGTGGATTGTAATTTACATTGTGTCCATCTTGGTAGGAAGATTCAATATTACAAGGTGTCGCCAAACCATGAGGAAACATATTTGAACAATCTATATTTTGGGTTTGGGCTTCTAGCAGGGCAGTTAAGAAGGCTTGGCTAGTTTCTAGTTTTGTTTCTCCTTTTAATGCTATCTTCTTTAGGGCCCTAAGTCTCTCTTCTTGTTGAGGATTACATTGGGTTTCATAAACATGTTCATAACCCCCAAGGTTTTTTTGGTTACACCACACAAACTTTTTTTGATCATATCCCCCATTAGAATATGGATAGCAAGGTTCCCCATAATGGTTCTCAGAAAAATGTGGATTCACATTGTACCCACCAGGATGAAAGGGCTCACAATTAAAAGGGGTGATATCATAAGAATGGAGTAGAGTTAGTAAGGTAAGAGATGTATGGTGGTAAAGACCACAATAATAACATTGTGGGGGATATTGGGATGCCCACTCCATTTGAAAAGAAAACTTCCTGAAAGATATGTCAATCAACGAACGAGAGAAGAAAGATTACGAGATAAGAGGTTAGTCAAAAATTACAAAGAAAACTAATTATAAATCTAAGAAATTATGAAATAAACTAAATTACAAAAAAAGTAACTAGAAAGCAGTACTGCTGGAATGAAAACTCAACAGAAAGAGGAGATATACTTCTAGAATTGTGCTTGAAAGGCAAAAAGAAATTACAAAAATCTAAAAGAAATTATAAAAAGGGACTAAATTTTTGCAAGTCAGAAAATATGAACAAGGATTATACAAGATATATAGGAAATTAGATCTGAAAAACAATTGTGCCATCCCCAGAAATGATGCCAAATTGATGTGGGTCGTTATACATGCAACAATCACAAGAAAAGTCCTAGAGTTTAACATTCTAACCCGGTTGTCAACTTGTTGCGAAAAATAAGTCAACTTAGTATAGATAGGTATTGATCCAAGGGGCGGCGTAAAATAAAAGTCGAGATCCAAATCCGATCACAAGAACAAGAATTAAATTCATGTTTGAGAGAGTTGTTAATACTATGAATAAAAATAAAATTGCTGAAATAAAGTTTAACGAATCAAGAAATAAAGATTTGGGGGTCCAGAGGATCACCACTAAAACCAGGCTACTATTCAACTAATCAAATTCTAAACTCCAAAGATCAAATTAGGACCTTGTGGTTGTAATCCCTTCTAGATAAACTCACAAGGGTCAGACTTCCTGTGAACCTGTTGGCCCCGACGTTCTCAGATCATTGTCCAACCGTCCAACATGCCACTATCTATGATCATATCAAGAAGCTTGTGAACTCAAGCTGGCATTCAAACCCATGGTTCAGGTGGTCGCATCACCAAGGATTATAATGGAAATAAGATTTAAAAAGATGAAAAGATAACAATCGCAATTAAGAGACTATTATTTCATTCTTATAGAGGTCCACGGTCATATCACTCTATAAGAATATATCAGATCATCCAAATAACCACGCATAAACAGAAAGAAGACACTTTCTCCATGGAGCAATAGAACTGATTATATTGAATAGAAACAGACTAAGGGGCTACTTTCCATGCCTCAGAAGAATCTACTCACACATGACGATACTAGAAGAAATGCAAACTAAAATGAGAGTCTGCAACTAAGAATTGGATGAAATGGAATGAAGAAGAGAATATTTTTATAACTAGAGAGTCCCTCATTTTATAGGAGGGAGAGGGGTAGGCTTACCTCAAAAGAGGAGGAAAAAGAAAGGGAGACTGATTTTTGAATTTTCTGGATCTGGTCAAATAGATAGTTGATTGTCTTTAATTATCTTGACCATGTAACTCTCTTTAATCCACATTCTCACAGAAGCGATTTCGAATGTGTTTCTCTCCCGTTAAAAGTACAAAATCGGTCCAAATAATAGGATTTTGTGTTAGAAAATTAAATTCCCTTTCCATTGAATACTTGTACACTCAATTTGGAGTTTGAACGCAAACGTTATGTCACTTTTGGTGACGGGTATACATAAATTTTAGGACTGCTATAAATTGTGTAATTTTCCTAAAAACCCCAAGAAAATATAATTAAAACTTCAATTAAAGAGAAAAATCTAAAATAACATAATTAATTTTGAAACTAAGAGAACAAATAACAAAATAATCCTAAACAAATATCAAAAATATGTAAATAAAAGGGATAAATACACATTTATCAAGGAGAGATCTCGTCTTCCCCCCTGAAGTTGCTTCTCCACAATAGCACACATAGACCAAGGGTCAAGTAAGAGAAGAGAAGAGTAGGTCTTAGAAGAGGGATTGTGGTGGAAATCAATTCTCAAGACCTTGTAAATATAATGGAAGATCCAATTTTAAGCATGGAACTGTGGAAAGTGGTCTCCAACCATGAGTTTACTAAAGAAGAAGAAGACCATCATCGGGGGCGATCCACAGTGACTCCCACCATAAACGGAGGTTGCGGTTGAGTTTTTGGAGGCCTTGTGCATATTGTTGGAGGCATTAGTTCAGAGCTTCATGGAGTCAAGGCATTTCGACTATTGTGCCTCCACATGCAGAACCTAATGGCGGAGAGGCCACCAAGATGGAGATCTATAGCAGCACGTGGGGAGAAGAGTGGCCGCAATGTACGCCATTGATTTGTATAACTTGAAGGAAGCCTAAGATCAAGGAAAGGAAGAGCAGATCAATGGAAAATTATCGTCAGAGTAGGGCCCAGGGGCGGTGCCTCCACAAAGTAGAGTCCTAGCGACATCACGATCAAGGGAAAGAAAGAACACAAGAGTGAGAGGAGAGATGGATCGGGTTCTCTCATTTGTGAACTGGTAGAATCAACTGAACCAGACAACCTTGAATAAGATGGCTCAAGATAGGGCATGTCACCTTGACCAAAGAAGAGCCACACCAGCTGGAGCCACATGGCACGCCGTAATTGGCCCAAAGGTAAGAAAATAACAGTTAAACCCTAGATCTTTGATAATTCATAGAAAATGGCACAGTTATTAGAAAAATATGAACAAAGTACCAAAATTCTTAGATTCTAATATTGGACCATGTTATCAGTCTTTTGAAGCTTAAATATGAGTAATATCTTGTAAGTTTTAAAATGCTTATTTCATGGATAATAAATATCAAACCATGGTCTAAAATTATGATAACATGTCAGTGAACTCATAATCATGTTTATAATCCATTTAAGGTCAGTGATTATGATGTTGATACACGAAATCATGTAATTTTCTCCATATGGTTAATTAGGACTAATAACCCTAAATAAAATACAATAAATAATACATGCTCAATAAATGATGGGAATTTATGGAACACCCTCATATATGTAACTAGAAGTTAATATGAAACTTTGATATTAGTTAGATGCATAGAATTCATGTTATATGAAGATGAAACTTAATACATGTTATGAAATCCTAATTTAGGTTAATGATGTAACCTAAGGTTAATATGTGCATAAAATACTATGGAAGCTAGTATTTAGATGATGAACCCTAATCTGGAACATAATTGGAAAATATGACATCAGTAAGATAATTCTAAGACAAGAATGCAAGTAAAAATGAGAGCATCCTAATGACAAAGCTAAACCCTAAAATGGGCATAACTAGGGACAATGATTATGGGAAGATGATGATAGTACATGGTCTTGTCTTTATTAGGGTTTGATAAGGATATAGATGACATTAAGAATGTGATATGTGATGATTAGGATATCTTGATCGAGGTACACCATTACCTCTTACTTGGCTTATTATACAATATGCTTGTGTTATAAGTGTAGTAAAATACTTGGCATATGGTATTGTTTTAAATTATTATTCTTGAATGATATGTTGCTTGATTTTCCATACTTATGGCTATGAACACATGAAACATAATACATGTGTTCAATTATATGAAAGCACTCATTCTCTTTGGTAGCATAGTGCTGGAAAGTGGTCATTCTCTTTGGTAGCATATCACATTGTACAATGATCTAACTCTTTAGTAGTAGATCATAAGGCCTTGTGTCTCGAGCTCTTTGATAGCCAAGATGATACATTATTCCCTTGGGTGGAAAATGCATGGATGATATAATGGAAAATAATCTTAAAACATGTGTTCTCTTTTGTTAATAAATATCTATGTTCAAGTATGCTTTTGTTATATTTATTTTGTTACTTCCAAGTATTAGTTTTATCTTATTGACAAGTTTAGTAATGAGAGGTATATAAAAAGACACATAGGTGAACTTAGTACAATATTCTTGAATATTGTGTTGACGTGTACCACATGTAATCTTTTGCTTAGGTTGTGGACATATGACCTTGAAGATCCAGGATAGTTGAGAGTTAAGTGGTGATCGGATGTTCAGGTGGACCTGTTGTCTTAAGATCCTGTTGTAGATGTAGTACATGTATATATAAAAGTTTGATGTTCATAATGTAATATCAAATGTTGTAACAAATTATTATATAATTATATGTTGAATGGTGAACATATGTTGTATGTTTTGTTCTTGTTCATGTGCATGTGTTATTGTTGTTTCCTTCTGACTCCCTTGATTTTCTTCTTCTTACCCTAGTGTGTGCATTTTAAATTGGGATTCTCGCTATGGTGAGATTTCAATTTGGACATCATGCATCAGATTAAGTTTTATAAAATCCAGGGATGTCATAGGTGTTATCAGAGCATGAACAATAGAAAAATCTGACATTTTCTCATTATGCAACTCAAAACTAAAGAAAACCTTGAATTTGATAATCTTTACGGTTAGATTAGTCATCTTTTAGAGACTTGATCTGACCTAGCCTCTAGGTTAGCACCTAGATGTCTGAGAACTAGGTGTAGATTGGTTCTTGTTCTATAGCAGGTCCTTAGGTGTCATTCTTTCCTTGTAGTGCAGTGGTATGGGACGTTGCATTATTTGAAAAGGATGTACATCACGGGAAGAGAAACCTTTGGCATATGATGCATCTATGTTTTAGGTAGCTACACCAGTCTACACCCAGTTCTCACCCTTTTCACTAGGTGACATGACACTATACTCTCTACTATTTGTGGGACACTCATTTTGTAGATTTGGTTTTTTTATTCCAATCGGATCGAACATCGATAGTTTTCTCTGACACATTTTTTATCAAAGAAAAACTATATAATATTTTATTATATATGTAAGTATTACAAAAATGTGTCCCCCCCACATGTACGAGTAGGAGGTGATGATGTAACCTAAGTGAAATTGAATGACATCAATCTAGAAGAGAGAGTAGTTCTAGATTAGATGTATAGAGCCTTAATAGATGGGAGAGATGAAATAAGATTAGATGATGTAATCTAAGATTGATATAAAGATATAAGTTAGATCAAAGTTGGATTTGAGAATTTGAGTTTTGTTTTGAGGATTTGAGATAAGTTTTGATGATGCAAGTATATGTTTTTTTCTAAGTTAAGATAAGGTTGTGAATCAGCAAGAGCCTCAAGTTCTTTTACAAAGGAGGACCTCTAGTGTTAGGACCAGTTATAGGATTAACTCCAGAGCGACTGATACCCAAAGGGAGAAGGTTAGAGAACCTAAACATCAAGATATGAGAATTATGAGAAATATGTGATATGATATGTCTTAAACTAGACTACTCCTGAGTGAAAGAATTGAGCTGCTTTATGCATGATTTTTATAGATTTGTTGAACCCTATATGTCCTCTGGAAGACCAAACCCTAGAGTCATAGAGAGGTTGGTTATATATGTATATGTGAACATGATCATGAGAACCTACCATCTGGGTGAGGGAGAGAGAGTTCCAAGATCCTAGAGGATGTAAGAAATGCTAGTATGTTGTGAAGCCTCATACTCGGGTTGGTGGTTCCTTATAGGAATCTAGTGGATGTGTATAAGAGAGAAAGTTTAGAAATAGTATGTCATGGGTAGAGATATATGAAGAGAATGGCATAACATGTTTTGGTTTGTTCTTATGTGGCTAGAGCTTGTAAGGCTATCACTAGTGCTAATGAGGTAATCTAAAAACCCTAGACTAAGAGAGGAAAGATAAAGTATATGCATATGATCTCATAGAGTTGAGTGAGCTCAGAGAGACTGAGCAAGACACTACCATCAGGTTATGGGTTAGGAGAACCTCAACTGGACTAGATAAAGCTTTGATATATGTTTGACAAGCCACTTGCATAAGTTTGTTTAGAACAACCATGGTATAGTATCAGTAAGAATGTGATCTTGTCTTGAAAAGTGATATAAGTATATATAGCACGATGGAACAAAGAGTATAGTTGATAGATATATGTGTATAAATGGTTAATCATATACATGAACAATGATGATAATATGATATTATTGGTTAATCTTAGGATGAAATCACTAATAAATGTTGCAATTTATTATGAGCAATGAAATAAGATCATATGAATGAAACATGTTACATGAAGGGAAAATCTTAGTTCTTAATAAAGATGAAAAAAATAGTTTGACAGTTAGCACAACATAATGATTATGAGACCTTGATATTGACCAGATGGATAAAGTGGGTTAAATTTAGTTATCTCCCTCCTACAAGACATATGTTAATGTTGAACATGCTCTAACATATTGAAGTTGCTAGAGATATTCCACAGAAGCTTTAGTCTATCCTTCAAAGTCATGTAAACTATTTCTGAAACAATCAAGCGAACAACTACAATGTATTTCCATGGGGATGTCAATACTTCTTCAACCTCATGGTAATATGATATGGGAACCCTAATTCATGGGTAAATATAAGGATGCAACCCTAACATATGATATATGTCATGACATAACTAGAATTTCTAGGACGTTATTTTAATCTTTCATGGTGAGTGGTTCACCCTAGATGTTTTAAAACCTCATAGTAATAGTTTGGATATGATTATGGGGCTTTGTTTTTGGATAAGTTGCACCTAGAGGGGTGGCGTACATGCAAATAAATAGCTCTTAGTTTTCCCTTGGAGTAAGAATGTATCTTAATTTAGAGGATGAAATTCCTTTTAAGATGTATATGATGTGATGGACTGGTTTTTTCTTTGATTTTAAGGACGAAATTTCTCTTGAGGTGTGTAGGATGTGATAGGGTAGCCTTTTGAAATCTTTAAATTTCCAATGACATAAGTGAATTCATGTGTGTTTGGTTTATTTGAGAGTTCCAAGTACTTGATAAAGTTGAGTGTTGATTGATATCAATATCATTATTAATATCCATAAGTTTATGCCTATTTGAAGAATTTAATTGATTGATCAAAGAAGTAATTCTTGGCACCAAAATTTAGTAGAATGTAATTATGAGGATTATAAAGTTGTGATTAAATTTTTAGTATGTTTGGACATCCTAGAGAGAGATAAATAGGTTTGTTTTTAGTGAAATAATGTGAAATATTGAACCAAAGTTCTAAGTTTTATCCTAAAGTTTAGAGGCTCTTGTGTCACGCCCCCAGGAAGTTCAGTTCAGTTGAGTCTGGTCACCATGGATCAGAGACGGGAGTCCTGATAGCCCTTGATGGATCGGATCTAACGGCGAGAACATTGTCACCACTACTACAGAACCTACCTTTAGTGTCAGTTATTTAAAGCCTTTAGTGTCAGTTTCTAAGCGACACCTATGTGGACAACACTAAAAGCTCACCCATTAGGCGTCAGTTCCAAAACTGACGCCCAAACTCTTCACGCGCCACCGAAAACGTGCCATCATGGCACTATAGGCGTCGGTTATTAGATACGAAACCGACGCCCAAACCCTTCATGCCACAGAAAGGGTGCCATCTTGGGCACTATCAGTGTCGGTCTTTTATAAATAATCGACGACATATATCTTCACGCCACAGGAAGGCGCCAACTTGGGCACTATAGACGTCGGTTATTAGCTAATAACTGACGCCATATAACTCCCAACACGGTTGTGCTGGACAGCACGGCCGTGGTGTCTGGTCCGCTGCCACGGCCGTGGTGTTAAGGAAATAGACGTCGGTTTCTATTAAAAACCGACACTGTAACTATTTGGCGTCGGTTTTATACAAATAACCGACGCCTATTGTTTTGTTTTTTTTCTGTCAGTCTGCAGACCTGCTGTGGCTGGTCGTAGGATGAGAAACATGTTCAGTTCAGTTATGAACTGCAGGTTTTACGACATCCATTGATATCAGCCGACAACAGGCCACAAACCTGCAAAATTAACAACAAAAATATTCACACATGCATTTAGCAATGCAACCTGCAGTTCCATTTTATTTTCACACATTTAGAAACATTCATGTAGCTAGCAATTTGTAGTTGTATTCATTCACATTCACACATGTAGAAACATTCATATAGCAACCAACACTTTCAATCATTTTCACTCAGACACATGTAGAAACATCCAGACATGTAGAAACATTCACACATATATTATAATTCAGAAATTCATTTACAAAATATCATTGTTAAGTCATTATTCGCTATCAGGATCCCAATTATATTTTAAAGCCCCCACTATTTGTATGGATGTTGCCCATTCTTCTCTTACTTCATTTAATTCTCCCATCGTATAGGGAGCATGTACATCTGGTAAGTCCGTTCATGTAGTGGGGTCAGCTTTAAACACCTGTAAAGAGAATGATGTATATATATAATTAATGAGCTATAAATAAGATTGATATATTTCATATTATCTAATGAGACTATATAATACCTGAGCAATATAAGCGATGTCCATACAACATGACAGACTAACACATATATAGTACATAACAACAGCAGCGTCGAATTTACATACAACACTAGATTAGTACATTAATAGTGGGACTTATAAGGTGACGATCCCACCTGGTACAATAGGTTACCGACAACTACATGTTATGACTGGGAGGTCATGATGTTGCAACCGTATGCATTAGCAGGAGGACAAACTGATCACCATATGTTTGTCCTCCTGCTAATGCATATGGTTGCTGAATCACGACCTCCCAGTCGTAACATGTAGTTGGTAACATGTTTTAGCAGGTGGTATTGTCACCTTAGTCCCACTATATATGTACTAAGCTAGTGTTGTATGTAAATTCGGCGCTGCTGTTGTTATGCACTATATATGTGTTAGTCTGTCATGTTGTTATATGAATCTGAAGCACTTGTGTGTGCTGCACTTTATGTATTGTATCTGTATCCTGCTTCTCTTCATTGGGGCTTCTTCCTGCATATCCTGCATATCCTGCATAGCTATGTCATGGCCGTCCTGCATAGCCTTCTTCCTATATTTATTTTTCAAAGAGAATACAAACAAAAATTATTAGTGTAGAGTTAGTGAAATACTGATCAATGTCTAGAATTGGAATCAATCAAGAACCTATTCTCAGCATCGCGTATGTAATCTCGGGTGAGATTGGTCCTATAGTTCTTTAGCACCCTCCCACAATGTTTAGCATTTGTATTAACTAGAAGATAATGAAACATCAAATCAGAAAATGATATTGATATTAAAAAAGTAAACATTTAGCTTCAATAAAAAAATATAAACATGCATGCCTCTAAAATTGTGATCTTTTATCAATTAACAATCCTTCATTGTGATCTCCGCGCACATATAAGTCATCATTAGCTTCAATATTTTATGGAGTTGGCAACCCAACTGAGAATGGACTGGAGTCATCATATTTATCATAGTACTCTTCTTCATCTATAGGATCTTCAATGAATTGTCTTTTACCATGAAGAACAACCGACCATTTATCATTTGCATGATCATCGATATAAAATACTTGTTTCGCCTGTGATGCCAATATGAATGGTTCATCCTTCTCGCCAATCTTTTCAAAGTTCACTAAAGTGAAACCCAATTCATCCACTATAACTCCTTTGGTGTTATCAACCCAATTACATTTGAAGAGCGGAATTCTGAAATCTATGTAGTCAAATTCCCATATCTCTTCAATGACACCGTAATATGACATTTTAGCTTCACGTGGACTCTTATCCTTTGCACTTGCAAAAAACATAGTCGATGCTTGAAGGGTGACCCCACTATTTTGGACGACACTCTTATCATCTTGGCGCTTTGTGTAATATGTGAATCCATTAATGTCATACCCTTCATAAGACATAACAGTCAACTTTGGTTTAAAGGCGAGGCATTTGATAGTTTCAGTAATATCATCTGGTGTTTGAGATAGTTGATGTAAGACTTTATCTTCAAACCACTTAATAAAAGTCTTGTTATGCTCTCTAGCAAGCCACATTGTATTGGCTCAAGGATATTGTCTTTTGATGAAATTGGTATGTTCCTCGATATAAACGTTCACTTCATCCATGTTGTGTAAAATATACAAATGACCTTGTTCCAACTGCTCACGGCTGATTACTTTCACACGTGATCCCAAAATTCCTTTGCCAAATAGCTCGTCAATATTCTTCTCATTATCAGGAGTGTCATTACCACTGAGAAAGTCATTGTAGAAATCCATAACCTCTCTCGCCACATAACCTTCAATAATACTCCCTTCAGGCCGATAACGGTTTCGAACATCACCTTTAAAAATGCTCATGTATCGTTCAAAGGGATACATCCAATGCAAGAAAACCGATCCCAAGATTTTCACTTCCCTAGTCAAGTGGACAACAAGATGTACCATGATATCAAAGAACGAAGGAGGGAAATACATCTCAAGATGACATAGGGTAACAACCACTTCTCTTTGCAAATTATCGAGAGTCTCAGGGTCAATACAATCTCAACACAGTGTTAAGCTTCGTAAACTTAGTACAACCTATGTATAACGGCATCTCAGCATCATGCATAATGTTTCTAAAAATGGGAGGTGGATCGGTGTGCTCTACCCCACAACTATCCAGCATCGCATCAATGATGTCTACTGGAACTGGTTCATTCACATCTACGTCATCGTAGGCAATTTCTTCTTCCACACAAGCACTGCTATCGACATCCACTGGTTTCGGGTTTGAAATCTCTCCATGCCAGTGCCATTCTGTATAGCCTTGTATAATCCCATTGCACATGACATGAGTTTTGATTTCGTCACCAGTGTTGACTTTCAAGTTGTTACCGTAATGCCTACATGGACAGTAGAACCTATCTCCAGGTTGTTTCCTATGTTCCTCGGCAAATCTAATGAACTGGTCAAGACCAGAAATAAACTCTGGGGTGCAGCGATTGCGAATGGACATCTATGATCTATCCATTCTATGATCAAAGAGAAAACAAGTATATATTAGGACAAAATTAGGGTCTAGGGTTAACAAATACATGTGATGTCATTATTATATATAATAAATGTGTACCACCTATCCATTCTTGAACACCTAATCTCACTAGTAAGTGTATAATGTGTATTAGGTTTTCAAGAAAATTTCGGCAGCATTTCCCTGCTGTTCTCCAAATACATATGTACTTAGAGAACAAACGGGGAAATGCTGCCGAAATTTTCTTGAAAACCCAATACACATTATATACTTACATCCTAAGCGAGATTAGGTGTTCAAGAACAGTCCCAAACCGGGGACTATCCAAGATTTACTCCTAATGAGTAAATCTTGGATGGGTTTCTAGGCCAACAAATAATGTGTTGTCATTCTTATACCTAAAATCCTAGTTCTTCAAGTTAGGGTGATTATTGATGTCTTTAAAAGCATGATTGGAAATTTAGGGAAAAATTCATCATTTACATTCCAAGCATGTCACATGTGTGCATTACAGTTCATCATTAAGCAAGATATAAGTAAGTATGTCATATTAAAATAGACAATACAATATGAGAAAATAGTAGTGTAATCATGCAAATGGGAACATTCATGGGAACACACACTTCAGTTATAACCATTCATGTAGAAACTTTCAGTTCCATTCATTAATCTCTTTTTACATCCACACACAGGGGTGTACCCCTAAACAATAACTAAACAAAGGGGTTGGTGTACCCCTAAACATGTGCATAATTAAAAAAACTATTAATACAGACAAGTCTAGATAGATAGACAACTAAATACTACACCAACATGGTCCTGCATCAATAACTTCTTTTTGATGATGAAGCTGTGTCACGAAGCTCCTCACTATATTTAGACAAATATGAACTGACAGGGGCCTCAGATTCAGATTCGCTGATATGCGACGTCGTGCGCTCATACCGCAGTAGATGATCGGGGGTCTCGAAGTTGCTGTTGGTTATCCAAACTTTGATGGAATTATGGCCAACTGGACGGAGAAAAAGCTTGTTGCAGCGGACCACATGCATCTCTCCAATCCAATCACGCCAATCAGATTTTGATACAAGATTTCCCGCCAAATCATACTCAACCTCGATAACATGTGAATAATTGCCAAAAGTTATGGTCACTTTACCAGGCATGTAGTGTCTTCCTTTTAGAAAATGCCAATGTTTGGGTATGACCAATTGGTTTAAGGAACGATCATCTAGGATGATGTCCAATTGTTCTTCAATAGGGAACGTTAACATTGACATAGAGGCCCAGTTCATAGTGACTGTTATGGGTGGACAGAGACTGCACAATATTAGTATTAACAAAGTGTAAGTACATATAACGATGTTATATATTTTCAGAAAAAGTTGTATAACATCAGTTAACCTTTTATTGCTTGTCATAACCAACTTTATTATGGTAGACATGATAGCTTGAAAAGAAGTCTACATATGCACTTAGAGAACAAATGAGGAAATGCTACCGAAATTTTCTCGAAAACCCAATACACATTATACACTTACATCCTAAGTGAGATTAGGTGTTCAAGAACAGTCCCAAACCGGGGACTATCCAAGATTTACTCCTAATGAGTAAATCTTGGATGGGTTTCTAGGTGCTTACTAAAATAGAACCATTATATGGAACTAATCCTACATTATACACATACTTTTCCTGAGTAAGATAATGTGCACTTCATGGAATTATTAAGATCTGAATATATATAAATTGTTTCTACCTACTTTGATGGGATTTTATAACATTCGAGTCTTCCATTTAAGGCATTAGATGCATATATTGCAGTCCATTGTGTTGAGATAAGAATCCCATGTGATACACATGATTGAGAATCTTTCACGATACTAGGAAAATACACAACTAGATATTCATTTAGGTGTTAGACATTCATTTAGGTGTTCCTGATAACTCGCAAGTATGCACAACTATAAAACAATAGACTTGTCACACATAAAACACCCTATACAACTATAAAACAAAAAAGTATTAAGATATGCATGATACAATAACTATTTTGCATCACATTACAGCAGACTTATCATTGATACCTTACTAACTTATTTCCACATTTACATATCATCACTTGATCAAAATTACATGTATTGTATAGACAATAAAGGATTCAACTCAGTAGAAGCACAAAATCAGTACCTAAACCCTAAACACAAATAAGTAAATAACTTTTAAAAAAAATGCCCAGCAGCTGCTTGGGCGTGCCTTGGCACCGCCCAAGCAGCCGTCGGAGCAGAGGAAGAAGGAAGACGGTAGGGCAGGCGGGAATACCTTGAGGGAAGAGGAGAGCAGCGGCCGGAGCACAGCAACCACCGGCGGAGGTGGCGGCAAAGAGAGGAGAAGCGCCAGCGAGGACACAGAGCAGCGGCGGCGAGGGCACGGAGCAGGAGCACGGACGGCCGCCGGTGAGCACAGAGGGTAGGAGCAGGAGCAGGAGCACGGCTGCCGGTGAGCACGGAGCAGCGGCGAGGGCAGAGCAGGAGCACGGCAGCGGCGGAGGAGGAGCAACGACCGGCGGGGGCGAGCAAGAAATCGCCGGACCTAACTGAAATCGGGATTGAAACTGGGAAAGGGGGAAGAGTCGCTCGCGCTGGTGAGATATTAAGTTGACAATAAGCGTCGGTTATTCAAAATAACCGACAACTAAACCAACAGTGTCGGTTATTTTCCAACAACCGACGCCTATACTAGATTATAGTTGTCAGTTTTTAACTAAAAGACAACCGACAACTATTCCTGTCCCGCGAATAATCTTTGGTCGTCAGTTATTAATTTATGAACCGACGCCATATGTGAAATTTTGGGAGGTAATTTTTTCGCTGGAATTTTGGTTTTGGCGGTTGATTTTAGGTGTCGGTTTTTTATTAATTAATCGACACTTAATAAAAGCGGTACCCGTGTCTGGTCGACCTTCACAGATTGTATGTCGGTTTATGTTATAAACCGACACTATAGAGTTTAGGTGTTCGTTTATGTATACAACCGACACCTTGAAAAGTGACTTTATAAGCCATTTCTGTAGTAGTGCACCAAGATCAGTTAGATGAGAACTTGTGGGTGATTGGAAGGACGACTTTGATCGTCAGTTTTGTGGTTGATCATGGGGATGAACATGATGTAGTGTGGGGAAACAACTCTCGCTCATCTCCAAAAACTGATTAAGCCTTCTTTTGGGCCATTTCATGAAGAGAGGAGAGACCTCGTCTCCCCCCTAAAGTTGCTTCTCCACAATAACACACATAGTCCAAGGGTCGAGTAAGAGAAGAGAAGAGTAGGTCTCGAAAGAGGGATAGTGATGGAAATCAATCCTCAAGATGTTGTAAATAGAATGGAAGATCCGATTTGAGGCTTGGAACTATGGAAAGTGGTTTCCAACCATGAGTTTGTTGGAGAAGAAGACCACCATCGCGGGTGATCCACAATAATTCCCACCACAAATGGAGGCTTCTGTTGAGTTTCTAGAGGCCTTGCACATGTTTTTGGAGGCTTTGGTTTGGAGATTCACAGAGTCAAGGTGTTTCGACTCTTGTGCCTCCCCATGCCAGAACTTGATGGTGGAAAGCCCACCTATATGGAGATCTGGAGAGACACATAGGGAGGAGTGGTCGTAGTGTACGACATTGATCCGTATAACTTGAAGGAAGCCTAAGATAAAGGAAAGGAGGAGAAGATCAATGGGAAATCACTGCCAGATCAAGGCCCAATGGTGAAGCCTTCGCCAAGTAGAGTCCTAGTGACATCGCAGTCGAGGTAAAAAAGAACATGAGAGTCAGACGAGAGATGAATTAGGTTCTCTCATTTGTGAACTGGCCGAATCAACTGAACTAGACAACCCTGAACTAGATGGCTCAAGCTAGGGTGGGTCACCTTGACCAAAGAAGATCCACACCAACTAGATCCACGTGGTTCACCGTAATTGACCCAAAGGTAAGAAAATACCAGTTATGTTACGACCCCATCTGAGCTTAATTGGTAAACTAGGGTTTACCTAGACAATTGCAAAGATTAATTGGAATAATCATTCTTGAAATCTAATTAATGACGATAACACAATTAGGATATTTTAACTATGATAAGAAGTCTAAATGTTCTTTTGTCTTGTGAATTAGGATTTGAGAAAACATAAACCCTAATCGGCCCAAAATAGGGTTTTGATGATACATGAATACAGAATTTGATAAGTAGAATGTTTCACTAAATGATTTTTAGTATTTTATGGGTAACTCTGATTTACTTCAAATTTGGATACGATTTGTATATATAAAATGTGAACCACATTGGAAAATATCAGAATTTTTGAAGAATTCTCTGACCTGTTTATCGGCCGAGTTTAAAACTCGACCGATCACATTTTCAGATTTATATAGCAGTGTGGTAATTGAATTTTATCTTTTTATTGGTATATCCAATTGATCTCAAATTTTAACTGTGCTTGAAAAACATAATTTTAGACACTTTGATAAATTGGCGTAATTTTTGGATGACTTTTTGATCCCTACAGTAAGGGTGTCGGTCGAGTTCTGTGCAGGACAAACTCGGCCGAATATATTGCAGACTGCAATATAGAAGTGCACTGTTCGATTTTTAATTAATTATTGGTAACTCAAAATGATCTCAAATTTTTACTGGAGGTCTGGAACTTCATTAGGTATAACATATAAAATTTCCAGAATTTTTGGAGCTTCTGTTATCTATTCAGTAGGCGAATTATAGAAGCTATTTTGAAACTGAATATTCAGCCAATATAATTAAAGTTGAGTGTAGGGTCAATATGCAATTGACCCAAGCAGCTCAAATTGAATTATATGATCGACCACACACACACATAGATCTCATTCTTCGTCATTCATTCCAGAGAAACGAGCTCCTAGAGAGAGAGGGAGAGTTAGGGCTTGAGTGGAGAAAGTGGGGGAATTGCTGAATTAGGGTTTTGCGATTCCAGGAAGGGTGAAATCAAGTTTCCGAGTTGAATGGAAGAAGAATTGGGAGATTTGCTAGGGATTTGATGTGAGTTCGAGATTCCCTGAGTTGAGCTGCAGTTTTGAGGTGTTTTCACACCTTAGGGTGAGTGGGTTCTTCCTTCAAACAGTGTAATGCACGAATTTGATTATAGCATCCAAATCCCTAATTGCTTAGTATGTGATTCTAAAACCTAAAATGTCCGTCGATTAAAGATTGTTGCAAATTGATATGATATGGATTCCTTCTCTGTTTTAAATGATTCCTAAATGGTAGATTCATATCAGAAACGTATACAACACTTCCTAGTGAGAATGCTTTTCAGATTTATATCAAATGATGTAATTAGGGTTTAACCTAATTGAGACATCACTAGAGTTTCAGCTTTATTGAAAAGGACTAGTAATCCTATAAGTGGTTAGGATGTACCTCATGGGTTATCTTAATTGAATTTATCCTTGATACATGATATTTCAGTGAATGGTATGGGAAACCTAAATTTAGTTAAATTTCCATGGTTTCATATCTATATTGATTGTATATGATTTGTTGGAAACAATCTTTATTTAGTGAATGCTTATAGCTTATGAAACCCTAAGAGTAGGGTGTTGGCATGTGATGAATGAATAAGGAAAATTAAACCCTAAGGATAGGGTGTTCAATGAATCATGTTAAGGTGATATGAAAGGTTTCGATATGAGACGTGCTGATGCTTAATTGTTGAATTGTATGTTTCTAGTGCATTTAACTTTATATGCTTGTTCTCTCTGAGATGATATCTACATATTGCAGGGCTTCTTATTTTCAATACATATCTCGTAAATTGCAGGTGATGAGATATGGCATGCCCTAGAAAAGGATGTTACTGAGACATGATATATGTTGAATATATGAGTTATGATGTTTTACATGATATGATATGGCAGGCCGTGTGAGCCTTGTGAGAAATATTAAATGAGTTATGATTTCTGTTTAAAATGTATCTATAATGTTAATGTTAGACTTAGGTTCCCTGAACACCGTAGAACCCCTTTGACAGGTCTGCTTCTTAGGGGTGAAACTCGTGTCCAACATCAACGCGTGCGATGTCACGGTGGCACGAGGATGGAAAGACAGTGTTCAACAACAACGCGTGCGATGTCACAGTGGCACTGGAGTAAATAGGGGTTATTCAACAACAACGCGTGCGATGTCACGGTGGTAACCCAGACCTCCTGAGCCTGTGTACTCAGGTTAGAGGAGGAGTTCAGAGCACTCGATGTAGTGCAGTGAGGCCGATGAGCCTGAAGGCCGATGAGCCTGTGGTCCTGTAGCAGAACAGGGCTGGCGTCAGACTTAGCATTTCCCGGGTGTGTCGCTAAGTCTTGTACGGTGTGGTCGTAGTGCACTGCGAGTCTCTATGCAGAGTACATTGCATAGATCAGGGCATAATCTAAAATATGATCATATAGGTTCACAGAGTTCTTTATATATGAAAGAGTTAAGGAAGACTAGAGCATAGTCTTCTAGTATTTATTCTTTGGATGCAATATTTACATTCTTTGTTATTCCAATTATATTGTTTTAGAACTGCTCAGTGTAGTATTTATTGTTGTTAAATTTGATATCGTTTACTTAAATTATATCTGTAATCACATTAGTGCATTAGTCTGTTTCCATGAAGTACTCATTCACTGAGCGAGTAGGCTCACCCCTCTACTCAAACATTTTAGGGTTAATCGCGTGGACTTGAAGATGATCAGAGCGTCAGAGTAGATCTGCCACAGGATTCAAGTATGAGATTAGTTGAGTCAGTCGGTCCTTGTCACTCTAGGTCCTCAGTAAGAGATAAGAGAGAGAGTTGTAAATACGATGTGTAATGTTGTTCCTCTTTGATATGTATGCTAATTAGCTAGTTTCATGTGCATAATGAGTGAGATACATTATGAATGTTTATACATGTATCTTTTCTATTAAAGTCTGATTAGTAGAAGAAATGTTCATATTCCTTGTTAAGATGTTATGTGGTTCAATGTGAAGAAACAAGAGTTTAAAAGAAAAGAAAAAGTCAAGGGTGTTCTTTGTGTTAAATATAAATCCTATCTTACGCCCTAATCTCATGATTTGAGGAAATTGTGAGATCGGGGTGTAACAGCTTGGTATCAGAGCTTAGGGTGAGTTGTCAAGGACCATTAAGTTAGTAAGTTAGAGTCCTAAGTGTGGCAGATAGGAGATGTTTGATGTTAGCTTTGGGGATTTGAGTATTTGGATATCCTGGCCTGATATCTGAGTACTTGGATCAGCCAGTACAAGCTACTCTATCTATTCTCTCATGTATACCCTGGCCAGGTATACAGTGGAAGAATGGGCTAGAGAGGAACCCTAGAAATGTTAGGGTTAGAAAACGAGAAAAGAAACAAGAATTAAGAGAATAAATGTAAAAGGAGATAGAACTTACATTTCATAATGTTGTTTTTGTTGGAAATGTATAGAAATGCTCTTATATGTTTGAATTGAAATATTCAATACTTTGAAATATGGGTCTTTAATATCTGTTGTACACTATGCAATTGTAGCATTTATTGATTTCATTCTTTGTAACAAGTAGACTAGAATTGACCTTTGAATGAGCTTTTGTTTCTATAGTTTTGCCCTCTGGTTCGAGTGAAATTGACATCAGCAGGTCTGTTTAGGTTTTCAGTCTATATGTGATTTGGCCGAGTTTCCTTAATAGGCAATCGAATAGCAAACTGATCGGCCGAGTTGTATGTAATTCGGCCGAGTTTCTTTTTCAGGAAATCAAACAGCAAGTTGATCGGTCGAGTTTCAAGCGGATCGGCCGAGTTGTGAAGCAATCGGCCGAGTTTCTGACCAATCGGCCGAGTTTCTGAGCTGTGAGTGGCAGTCCAGAAAGAATGTAATCCTTTGTAGTTCTTGGCTTCAGGACTTCAGGTTTGTCCTGGTCCGGTTGGCAGGATGCGTTACTAGGATCTAATGAATCCTATTAATAGCATAATAAGAATAGAATTGGAATAATTAGACCCACATCAGAGTAAGAATGTACATACAGTAAGATGTCGAAACAGATGGGCAAGATCAGAACAACTAAGAATTAGTTGAAATTGATATCTGAGGTTCAATTTTGGGGCCTCATATGTGAAACCCTTAATTGGGAATAATAGAACATGATATGAAGTTCATAATCAGTTTATTGATCAATATTATATGAACTATACATATGAAATATAGAAAAGATATGTGAAATGTATGTATGGTTCTAGATAGCAAGAATCAATCATGATGAATGAATCATATAATAGAGTACAATGCTTTTATGAACTCTAAAGAAAAGGCTACGTAGAAGAATAGAGTTGAGCTTTCAATAGGTCCATAGAAGTAAAGAGTCTTCAAAAGAGTAAAAGTAAAGAGAATCGTATGAACATGTAATTCATAAGACTAGAACAACAAACTAGTTTCTAAGCAAAGAACATAGGTGTAGTTTAACGAATGAATAAATCATACAAAGGTAGACTGTATTCAGGAATAAAAAACTTGATTGAAAGAGAAACTATGTTTGACCCATGCATGATCCACTTGATGTAAAAATGAAGAATATGTAATGTATTCAACATGAGTAAAAACTAATAGAAGGACTATTAATTTAGAATGTTAACTTCATAATAGTATAAAGATAAAGGTGGAAATATAAGCAACATGGTATACATGACCATACATATGAATAAGCAACATGGTCATAAGAGAAAAATTTAGAATTAAAGATGACGGGTTAAAGAGTAGTATATAGTAAGAGGACTATGAAACGTAAGAAAGGGTTTGAAATATGATGGAGAAGTTATAAAATAAAGAGGTTGTGAGATTCAAGCAAGTGCTAATTAATCAAATATCTCTGTTGATAACTAAGTAAATCTACATACGAGAATGTATTAAGGGAATGTTTGAATACAAGTATTCCAAGTCTTAAAATCATCTTCCCTTTCATATATTCCTTAATAAGAGCAAGGTGGGAATGAAATGATAAGAGAAAATGAATCATATATGGTGCATAACTACCTTGGTAAGGTCATCTAGTGAATGTAATAGTGACATACAATATGATGAAGTGTGATAGGAAATAAATTCTTGTGTGATAGCAAGAATGATGAATAATCTATTCCTATCTTAAATGCTTCAATGTTAATGATGTTTATTGTATATAATTATATGAAAAGGATAGGTAGCAAAAAGTAAAGAAGTAATGAATGAGCAGAGAGATATGGGAAAACACTAGCTTTGTGTAATATGTGAATTTGTTTTTACATGTATGATTTGTTGAAGGCATATTAAGGTATGAAAGCTGGTTCTATATATGATTTCAGTGTATTTGTGCAAGCTATATGTTAAATTAAAGGCGTATGATAGTTGTAGTAATTCATACCTGATATGCATCTTATCATTGTGTATTTGTAATATGGTGATACGGTTTGGATGATATTAGAACACATGGAGAGATACCCTGAACAAGGTAGTCATACATATTCACTCATATTAATAGAAAGGGATGATAATTAGATTGTTTGGACAAGTAACCCTAATGAGGTGTAGCTTGTTATACCTAGCTCTAATACAACTGAGTGATGGTAATTGAGTATGATTAATGCTTGAATGACTGATACAATTGTGGATTACCTTATTACTGTTGTTGAAACCCTAAAATGATATAATACGATGGTTACACTTTGAATTGTGTGTGGGCCCATAACCCACAGATCCCAGGATCGAAACAGGGTAGTATGGAATGAGGTAGTAATGCTTCACCTCATGCATCCATGACCCAATGGGGATGCCAAGAGTAGTATTGTGCAATTGATTGTTGAATTTAGTCTTTTAATTCAAGAATGTTTTGCTATCTGAGTAACATGATATTAAAGTTTAAAACAGCATGGTGAACTTGCTTTTGTCACTTAAAGGTGATACAGAACAATAGAACTCTCTGAGCAGCATAAGTTGAGATAGTTGTATCAGAGTATCAGAGTTGCGCAGCGAAAGCATGGTGGTTTATCTTTGCAATCTATGTTTGACTGTGGCATAAAGAATTTTCTTGATATCATTGAGAACTATTTGAGATATGTTGTGAGTTAGTAAAGAATTAAAAGATCTAATGTTGAAAACTACATTCAGGTATGAAATACAAGAATATGATGACATGGAAGGCTTTAGAAGCTTAGAATAACCTTGAATGTATCTTTCTTGTGGGTTTATGTTTCGAGGACGAAACATTCTAAGGGGGGGAGAGTCGTTACGACCCCATCTGAGCTTAATTGGTAAACTAGGGTTTACCTAGACAATTGCAAAGATTAATTGGAATAATCATTTTTGAAATCTAATTAATGACGATAACACAATTAGGATATTTTAACTATGATAAGAAGTCTAAATGTTCTTTTGTCTTGTGAATTAGGGTTTGAGAAAACATAAACCCTAATCGGCCCAAAATAGGGTTTTGATGATACATGAATACAGAATTTGATAAGTAGAATGTTTCACTAAATGATTTTTAGTATTTTATGGGTAACTCTGATTTACTTAAAATTTGGATATGATTTGGATATATAAAATGTGAACAACATTGGAAAATATCAGAATTTGTGAAGAATGCTCTTACCTGTTTATCGGCCGAGTTTAAAACTCGACCGATCACATTTTCATATTTATATAGCAGTGTGGTAATTGAATTTATCTTTTAATTGGTATATCCAATTGATCTCAAATTTTAACTGTGCTTGAAAAACATAATTTTAGACACTCTGTTAAATTGGCGTAATTTTTGGATGACTTTTTGATCCCTACAGTAAGGGTGTCTGTCGAGTTCTGTGCAGGACAAACTCGGCCGAATATATTGCAGACTGCAATATAGCAGTGCACTGTTCGATTTTTAATTAATTATTGGTAACTAGAAATGATCTCAAATTTTTACTGGAGGTCTGGAACTTCATTAGGTATAACATATACAATTTCCAGAATTTTTGGAGCTTCTGTTAGCTATTCCGTAGGCGAATTACAGAAGCTATTTTGAAACTGAATATTCAGCCAATATAATTAAAGTTGAGTGTAGGGTCAATATGCAATTGACCCAAGCAGCTCAAATTGACTTATATGATCGACCACACACACACATAGCTCTCATTCTTCGTCATTCATTCCAGAGAAACGAGCTCCTAGAGAGAGAGGGAGAGTTAGGGCTTGAGTGGAGAAAGTGGGGGAATTGCTGAATTAGGGTTTTGCGATTCCAGGAAGGGTGAAATCAAGTTTCCGAGTTGAATGGAAGAAGAATTGGGAGATTTGCTAGGGATTTGATGTGAGTTCGAGATTCCCTGAGTTGAGCTGCAGTTTTGAGGTGTTTTCACACCTTAGGGTGAGTGGGTTCTTCCTTCAAACAGTGTAATGCACGAATTTGATTATAGCATCCAAATCCCTAATTGCTTAGTATGTGATTCTAAAACCTAAAATGTCCGTTTGATTTAAGATTGTTGCAAATTGATATGATATGGATTCCTTCTCTGTTTTAAATGATTCCTAAATGGTAGATTCATATTAGAAACGTATACAACACTTCCTAGTGAGAATGCTTTTCAGATTTATATCAAATGATGTAATTAGGGTTTAACCTAATTGAGACATAACTAGAGTTTCAGCTTTATTGAAAAGGACTAGTAATCCTATAAGTGGTTAGGATGTACGTCATGGGTTATCTTAATTGAATTTATCCTTGATACATGATATTTCAGTGAATGGTATGGGAAACCTAAATTTAGTTAAATTTCCATGGTTTCATATCTATATTGATTGTATATGATTTGTTGGAAACAATCTTTATTTAGTGAATGCTTATATCTTATGAAACCCTAAGAGTAGGGTGTTGGCATGTGATGAATGAATAAGGCAAATTAAACCCTAAGGATAGGGTGTTCAATGAATCATGTTAAGGTGATATGAAAGGTTTCGATATGAGACGTGATGATGCTTAATTGTTGAATTGTATGTTTCTAGTGCATTTAACTTTATATGCTTGTTCTCTCTGAGATGATATCCACATATTGCAGGGCTTCTTATTTTCAATACATATCTCGTAAATTGCAGGTGATGAGATATGACATGCCCTAGAAAGGGATGTTACTGAGACATGATATATGTTTAATACATGAGTTATGATGTTTTACATGATATGATATGGCAGGCCGTGTGAGCCTTGTGAGAAATATTAAATGAGTTATGATTTCTATTTAAAATGTATCTATAATGTTAATGTTAGACTTAGGTGCCCTGAACACCGTAGAACCCCTTTGACAGGTCTGCTTCTTAGGGGTGAAACTCGTGTCCTACATCAACACGTGCGATGTCACGGTGGCACGAGGATGGAAAGATAGTGTTCAACAACAACGCGTGCGATGTCACAGTGGCACTGGAGTAAATAGGGGTTATTCAACAACAACGCGTGCGATGCCACGGTGGTAACCCAGACCTTCTGAGCCTGTGTACTCAGGTTAGAGGAGGAGTTCAGAGCACTCGATGTAGTGCAGTGAGGCCGATGAGCCTGAAGGCCAATGAGCCTGTGGTCCTGTAGCAGAACAGGGCTGGCGTCAGACTTAGCATTTCCCGGGTGTGTCGCTAAGTCTTGTACGGTGTGGTCGTAGTGCACTGCGAGTCTCTATGCAGAGTACATTGCATAGATCAGGGCATAATCTAAAATATGATCATATAGGTTCACAGAGTTCTTTATATATGAAAGAGTTAAGAAGACTAGAGCATAGTCTTCTAGTATTTATTCTTTGGATGCAATATTTACATTCTTTGTTATTCCAATTATATTGTTTTAGAACTGCTCAGTGTAGTATTTATTGTTGTTAAATTTCATATCTTTTACTTAAATTATATCTGTAATCACATTAGTGCATTAGTCTGTTTCCATGAAGTACTCATTCACTGAGCGAGTAGGCTCACCCCTCTACTCAAATATTTTAGGGTTAATCGCGTGGACTTGAAGATGATCAGAGCGTCAGAGTAGATCTGCCACAGGATTCAAGTATGAGATTAGTTGAGTCAGTCGGTCCTTGTCACTCTAGGTCCTCAGTAAGAGATAAGAGAGAGAGTTGTAAATACGATGTGTAATGTTGTTCCTCTTTGATATGTATGCTAATTAGCTAGTTTCATGTGCATAATGAGTGAGATACATTATGAATGTTTATACATGTATCTTTTCTATTAAAGTCTGATTAGTAGAAGAAATGTTCAGATTCCTTGTTAAGATGTTATGTGGTTCAATGTGAAGAAACAAGAGTTGAAAAGAAAAGAAAAAGTCAAGGGTGTTCTTTGTGTTAAATATAAATCCTATCTTACTCCCTAATCTCATGATTTGAGGAAATTGTGAGATCGGGGTGTAACAGCTTGGTATCAGAGCTTAGGGTGAGTTGTCAAGGACCATTAAGTTAGTAAGTTAGAGTCCTAAGTGTGGCAGATAGGAGATGTTTGATGTTAGCTTTGGGGATTTGAGTATTTGGATATCCTGGCCTGATATCTGAGTACTTGGATCATCCAGTACAAGCTACTCTGTCTATTCTCTCATGTATACCCTGGCCAGGTATACAGTGGAAGAATGGGCTAGAGAGGAACCCTAGAAATGTTAGGGTTAGAAAACGAGAAAAGAAACAAGAATTAAGAGAATAAATGTAAAAGGAGATAGAACTTACATTTCATAATGTTGTTTTTGTTGGAAATGTATAGAAATGCTCTTATATGGTTGAATTGAAATATTCAATACTTTGAAATATGGGTCTTTAATATTTGTTGTATACTATGCAATTGTAGCATTTATTGATTTCATTCTTTGTAACAAGTAGACTAGAATTGACCTTTGAATGAGCTTTTGTTTCTATAGTTTTGCCCGCTGGTTCGAGTGAAATTGACATCAGCAGGTCTGTTTAGGTTTTCAGTCTGTATGTGATTTGGCCGAGTTTCCTTAATAGGCAATCGAATAGCAAACTGATCGGCCGAGTTGTATGTAATTCGGCCGAGTTTCTTTTTCAGGAAATCAAACAGCAAGTTGATCGGTCGAGTTTCAAGCGGATCGGCCGAGTTGTGAAGCAATCGGCCGAGTTTCTGACCAATCGGCCGAGTTTCTGAGCTGTGAGTGGCAGTTCAGAAAGAATGTAATCCTTTGTAGTTCTTGGCTTCAGGACATCAGGTTTGGCCTGGTCCGGTTGGCAGGATGCGTTACTAGGATCTAATGAATCCTATTAATAGCATAATAAGAATAGAATTGGAATAATTAGACCCACATCAGAGTAAGAATGTACATACAGTAAGATGTCGAAATAGATGGGCAAGATCAGAACAACTAAGAATTAGTTGAAACTGATATCTGAGGTTCAATTTTGGGGCCTCATATGTGAAACCCTTAATTGGGAATAATAGAACATGATATGAAGTTCATAATCAGTTTATTGATCAATATTATATGAACTATACATATGAAATATAGAAAAGATATGTGAAATGTATGTATGGTTCTAGATAGCAAGAATCAATCATGATGAATGAATCATATAATAGAGTACAATGCTATTATGAACTCTAAAGCAAAGGCTAAGTAGAAGAATAGAGTTGAGCTTTCAATAGGTCCATAGAAGTAAAGAGTCTTCAAAAGAGTAAAAGTAAAGAGAATCGTATGAACATGTAATTCATAAGACTAGAACAACAAACTAGTTTCTAAGCAAAGAACATAGGTGTAGTTTAACGAATGAATAAATCATACAAAGGTAGACTGTATTCAGGAAGGAAAAACTTGATTGAAAGAGAAACTATGTTTGACCCATGCATGATCCACTTGATGTAAAAATGAAGAATATGTAATGTATTCAACATGAGTAAAAACTAATAGAAGGACTATTAATTTATAATGTTAACTTCATAATAGTATAAAGATAAAGGTGGAAATATGTGCAACATGGTATACATGACCATACATATGAATAAGCAACATGGTCATAAGAGAAAAATTTAGAATTAAAGATTATGGGTTAAAGTGTAGTATATAGTAAGAGGACTATGAAACGTAAGAAAGGGTTTGAAATATGATGGAGAAGTTATAAAATAAAGAGGTTGTGAGATTCAAGCAAGTGCTAATTAATCAAATATCTCTGTTGATAACTAAGTAAATCTACATACGAGAATGTATTAAGGGAATGTTTGAATACAAGTATTCCAAGTCTTAAAATCATCTTCCCTTTCATATATTCCTTAATAAGAGCAAGGTGGGAATGAAATGATAAGAGAAAATGAATCATATATGGTGCATAACTACCTTGGTAAGGTCATCTAGTGAATGTAATAGTGACATACAATATGATGAAGTGTGATCGGAAATAAATTCTTGTGTGATAGAAAGAATGATGAATAATCTATTCCTATCTTAAATGCTTCAATGTTAATGATGTTTATTGTATATAATCATATGAAAAGGATAGGTAGCAAAAAGTAAAGAAGTAATGAATGAGCAGAGAGATATGGGAAAACACTAGCTTTGTGTAATATGTGAATTTGTTTTTACATGTATGATTTGTTGAAGGCATATTAAGGTATGAAAGCTGGTTCTATATATGATTTCAGTGTATTTGTGCAAGCTATATGTTAAATTAAAGGCGTATGATAGTTGTAGTAATTCATACCTGATATGCATCTTATCATTGTGTATTTGTAATATGGTGATACGGTTTGGATGATGTTAGAACACATGGAGAGATACCCTGAACAAGGTAGTCATACATATTCACTCATATTAATAGAAAGGGATGATAATTAGATTGTTTGGACAAGTAACCCTAATGAGTTGTAGCTTGTTATACCTAGCTCTAATATAACTGAGTGATGGTAATTGAGTATGATTAATGCTTGAATGACTGATACAATTGTGGATTACCTTATTACTGTTGTTGAAACCCTAAAATGATATAATACGATGGTTACACTTTGAATTGTGTGTGGGCCCATAACCCACAGATCCCAGGATCGAAACAGGGTAGTATGTAATGAGGTAGTAATGCTTCACCTCATGCATCCATGACCCAATGGGGATGCCAAGAGTAGTATTGTGCAATTGATTGTTGAATTTAGTCTTTTAATTCAAGACTATTTTGCTATCTGAGTAACATGTTATTAATGTTTAAAACATCATGGTGAACTTGCTTTTGTCACTTAAAGGTGATATAGAACAATAGAACTCTCTGAGCAGCATAAGTTGAGATAGTTGTATCAGAGTATTAGAGTTGCGCAGTGAAAGCGTGGTGGTTTATCTTTGCAATCTATGTTTGACTGTGGCATAAAGAATTTGCTTGATATCATTGAGAACTATTTGAGATATGTTGTGAGTTAGTAAAGAATTAAAAGATCTAATGTTGAAAACTACATTCAGGTATGAAATACAAGAATATGATGACATGGAAGGCTTTAGAAGCTTAGAATAACCTTGAATGTATCTTTCTTGTGGGTTTATGTTTCGAGGACGAAACATTCTAAGGGGGGGAGAGTCGTTACGACCCCATCTGAGCTTAATTGGTAAACTAGGGTTTACCTAGACAATTGCAAAGATTAATTGGAATAATCATTCTTGAAATCTAATTAATGAAGATAACACAATTAGGATATTTTAACTATGATAAGAATTCTAAATGTTCTTTTGTCTTGTGAATTAAGGTTTGAGAAAACATAAACCCTAATCGGACCAAAATAGGGTTTTGATGATACATGAATACAGTATTTGATAAGTAGAATGTTTCACTAAATGATTTTTAGTATTTTATGGGTAACTCTGATTTACTTCAAATTTGGATATGATTTGGATATATAAAATGTGAACAACATTGGAAAATATCAGAATTTTTGAAGAATTCTCTGAACTGTTTATCGGCCGAGTTTAAAACTCGACCGATCACATTTTCAGATTTATATAGCAGTGTGGTAATTGAATTTTATCTTTTTATTGGTATATCCAATTGATCTCAAATTTTAACTGTGCTTGAAAAACATAATTTTAGACACGCTGTTAAATTTGCGTAATTTTTGGATGACTCTTTGATCCCTACAGTAAGGGTGTCTGTCGAGTTCTGTGCAGGACAAACTCGGCCGAATATATTGCAGACTGCAATATAGCAGTGCACTGTTCGATTTTTAATTAATTATTGGTAACTAGAAATGATCTCAAATTTTTACTGGAGATCTGAAACTTCATTAGGTATAACATATACAATTCCCAGAATTTTTGGAGCTTCTGTTAGCTATTCAGTAGGCGAATTACAGAAGCTATTTTCAAACTGAATATTCAGCCAATATAATTAAAGTTGAGTGTAGGGTCAATATGCAATTGACCCAAGCAGCTCAAATTGACTTATATGATCGACCACACACACACATAGCTCTCATTATTCGTCATTCATTCCATAGAAACGAGCTCCTAGAGAGAGAGGGAGAGTTAGGGCTTGAGTGGAAAAAGTGGGGGAATTGCTGAATTAGGGTGTTGCGATTCCAGGAAGGGTGAAATCAAGTTTCCGAGTTGAATGGAAGAAGAATTGGGAGATTTTCTAGGGATTTGATGTGAGTTCTAGATTCCCTGAGTTGAGCTGCAGTTTTGAGGTGTTTTCACACCTTAGGGTGAGTGGGTTCTTCCTTCAAACAGTGTAATGCACGAATTTGATTATAGCATCCAAATCCCTAATTGCTTAGTATGTGATTCTAAAACCTAAAATGTCTGTTTGATTTAAGATTGTTGCAAATTGATATGATATGGATTCCTTCTCTGTTTTAAATTATTCCTAAATGGTAGATTCATATCAGAAACGTATACAACACTTCCTAGTGAGAATGCTTTACAGATTTATATCAAATGATGTAATTAGGGTTTAACCTAATTGAGACATAACTAGAGTTTCAGCTTTATTGAAAAGGACTAGTAATCCTATAAGTGGTTAGGATGTACCTCATGGGTTATCTTAATTGAATTTATCCTTGATACATGATATTTCAGTGAATGGTATGGGAAACCTAAATTTAGTTAAATTTCCATGGTTTCATATCTATATTGATTGTATATGATTTGTTGGAAACAATCTTTATTTAGTGAATGCTTATATCTTATGAAACCCTAAGAGTAGGGTGTTGGCATGTGATGAATGAATAAGGCAAATTAAACCCTAAGGATAGGGTGTTCAATGAATCATGTTAAGGTGATATGAAAGGTTTCGATATGAGACGTGATGATGCTTAATTGTTGAATTGTATGTTTCTAGTGCATTTAACTTTATATGCTTGTTCTCTCTGAGATGATATCTACATATTGCAGGGCTTCTTATTTTCAATACATATCTCGTAAATTGCAGGTGATGATATATGACATGCCCTAGAAAGGGATGTTACTGAGACATGATATATGTTGAATACATGAGTTATGATGTTTTACATGATATGATATGGCAGGCCGTGTGAGCCTTTTGAGAAATATTAAATGAGTTATGATTTCTGTTTAAAATGTATCTATAATGTTAATGTTAGACTTAGGTGCCCTGAACACCGTAGAACCCCTTTGACAGGTCTGCTTCTTAGGGGTGAAACTCGTGTCCAACATCAACGCGTGCGATGTCATGGTGGCACGAGGATGGAAAGACAGTGTTCAACAACAACACGTGTGATGTCACAGTGACACTGGAGTAAATAGGGGTTATTTAACAACAACGCGTGCGATGTCACGGTGGTAACCCAGACCTCCTGAGCCTGTGTACTCAGGTTAGAGGAGGAGTTCAGAGCACTCGATGTAGTGCAGTGAGGCCGATGAGCCTGAAGGCCGATGAGCCTGTGGTCAGGGCTGGCGTCAGACTTAGCATTTCCCGGGTGTGTCGCTAAGTCTTGTACGGTGTGGTCGTAGTGCACTGCGAGTCTCTATGCAGAGTACACTGCATAGATCAGGGCATAATCTAAAATATGATCATATAGGTTCACAGAGTTCTTTATATATGAAAGAGTTAAGGAAGACTAGAGCATAGTCTTCTAGTAGTTATTCTTTGGATGCAATATTTACATTCTTTGTTATTCCAATTATATTGTTTTAGAACTGCTCAGTGTAGTATTTATTGTTGTTAAATTTCATATCATTTACTTAAATTATATCTGTAATCACATTAGTGCATTAGTCTGTTTCCATGAAGTACTCATTCACTGAGCGAGTAGGCTCACCCCTCTACTCAAACATTTTAGGGTTAATCGCGTGGACTTGAAGATGATCAGAGCATCAGAGTAGATCTGCCATAGGAGTCAAGTATGAGATTAGTTGAGTCAGTCGGTCCTTGTCACTCTAGGTCCTCAGTAAGAGATAAGAGAGAGAGTTGTAAATACGATGTGTAATGTTGTTCCTCTTTGATATGTATGCTAATTAGCTAGTTTCATGTGCATAATGAGTGAGAGACATTATGAATGTTTATACATGTATCTTTTCTATTAAAGTCTGATTAGTAGAAGAAATGTTCATATTCCTTATTAAGATGTTATGTGGTTCAATGCGAAGAAACAAGAGTTTAAAAGAAAAGAAAAAGTTAAGGGTGTTCTTTGTGTTAAATATAAATCCTATCTTACGCCCTAATCTCATGATTTGAGGAAATTGTGAGATCGGGGTGTAACAACTTGGTATCAGAGCTTAGGGTGAGTTTTCAAGGACCATTAAGTTAGTAAGTTAGAGTCCTAAGTGTGGCAGATAGGAGATGTTTGATGTTAGCTTTGGGGATTTGAGTATTTGGATATCCTGGCCCGATATTTGAGTACTTGGATCAGCCAGTACAAGCTACTCTGTCTATTCTCTCATGTATACCCTGGCCAGGTATACAGTGGAAGAATGGGCTAGAGAGGAACCCTAGAAATGTTAGGGTTAGAAAACGAGAAAAGAAACAAGAATTAAGAGAATAAATGTAAAAGGAGATAGAACTTACATTTCATAATGTTGTTTTTGTTGGAAATGTATAGAAATGCTCTTATATGTTTGAATTGAAATATTCCATACTTTGAAATATGGGTCTTTAATATATGTTGTATACTATGCAATTGTAGCATTTATTGATTTCATTCTTTGTAACAAGTAGACTAGAATTGACCTTTGAATGAGCTTTTGTTTCTATAGTTTTGCCCGCTGGTTCGAGTGAAATTGACATCAGCAGGTCTGTTTAGGTTTTCAGTCTGTATGTGATTCGGCCGAGTTTCCTTAATAGGCAATCGAATAGCAAACTGATCGGCCGAGTTGTATGTAATTCGGCCGAGTTTCTTTTTCAGGAAATCAAACAGCAAGTTGATCGGTCGAGTTTCAAGCGGATCGGCCGAGTTGTGAAGCAATCGGCCGAGTTTCTGACCAATCGGCCGAGTTTCTGAGCTGTGAGTGGCAGTTCAGAAAGAATGTAATCCTTTCTTGTTCTTGGCTTCAGGACTTCAGGTTTGGCCTGGTCCGGTTGGCAGGATGTGTTACTAGGATCTAATGAATCCTATTAATAGCATAATAAGAATAGAATTGGAATAATTAGACCCACATCAGAGTAAGAATGTACATACAGTAAGATGTCGAAACAGATGGGCAAGATCAGAACAACTAAGAATTAGTTGAAACTGATATCTGAGGTTCAATTTTGGGGCCTCATATGTGAAACCCTTAATTGGGAATAATAGAACATGATATGAAGTTCATAATCAGTTTATTGATCAATATTATATGAACTATACATATGAAATATAGAAAAGATATGTGAAATGTATGTATGGTTCTAGATAGAAAGAATCAATCATGATGAATGAATCATATAATAGAGTACAATGCTTTTATGAACTCTAAAGCAAAGGCTAAGTAGAAGAATAGAGTTGAGCTTTCAATAGGTCCATAGAAGTAAAGAGTCTTCAAAAGAGTAAAAGTAAAGAGAATCGTATGAACATGTAATTCATAAGACTAGAACAACAAACTAGTTTCTAAGCAAAGAACATAGGTGTAGTTTAACGAATGAATAAATCATACAAAGGTAGACTGTATTCAGGAAGGAAAAACTTGATTGAAAGAGAAACTATGTTTGACCCATGCATGATCCACTTCATGTAAAGATGAAGAATATGTAATGTATTCAACATGAGTAAAAACTAATAGAAGGATTATTAATTTAGAATGTTAACTTCATAATAGTATAAAGATAAAGGTGGAAATATGTGCAACATGGTATACATGACCATACATATGAATAAGCAACATGGTCATAAGAGAAAAATTTAGAATTAAAGATGACGGGTTAAAGAGTAGTATATAGTAAGAGGACTATGAAACGTAAGAAAGGGTTTGAAATATGATGGAGAAGTTATAAAATAAAGAGGTTGTGAGATTCAAGCAAGTGCTAATTAATCAAATACCTCTGTTGATAACTAAGTAAATCTACATACGAGAATGTATTAAGGGAATGTTTGAATACAAGTATTCCAAGTCTTAAAATCATCTTCCCTTTCATATATTCCTTAATAAGAGCAAGGTGGGAATGAAATGATAAGAGAAAATGAATCATATATGGTGCATAACTACCTTGGTAAGGTCATCTAGTGAATGTAATAGTGACATACAATATGATGAAGTGCGATAGGAAATAAATTCTTGTGTGATAGCAAGAATGATGAATAATCTATTCCTATCTTAAATGCTTCAATGTTAATGATGTTTATTGTATATAATCATATGAAAAGGATAGGTAGCAAAAAGTAAAGAAGTAATGAATGAGCAGAGAGATATGGGAAAACACTAGCTTTGTGTAATATGTGAATTTGTTTTTACATGTATGATTTGTTGAAGGCATATTAAGGTATGAAAGTTGGTTCTATATATGATTTCAGTGTATTTGTGCAAGCTATATGTTAAATTAAAGGCGTATGATAGTTGTAGTAATTCATACCTGATATGCATCTTATCATTGTGTATTTGTAATATGGTGATACGGTTTGGATGATGTTAGAACACATGGAGAGATACCCTGAAAAAGGTAGTCATACATATTCACTCATATTAATAGAAAGGGATGATAATTAGATTGTTTGGACAAGTAACCCTAATGAGGTGTAGCTTGTTATACCTAGCTCTAATATAACTGAGTGATGGTAATTGAGTATGATTAATGCTTGAATGACTGATACAATTGTGGATTACCTTATTACTGTTGTTGAAACCCTAAAATGATATAATACGATGGTTACACTTTGAATTGTGTGTGGGCCCATAACCCACAGATCCCAGGATCGAAACAGGGTAGTATGGAATGAGGTAGTAATGCTTCACCTCATGCATCCATAACCCAATGGGGATGCCAAGAGTAGTATTGTGCAATTGATTATTGAATTTAGTCTTTTAATTCAAGACTGTTTTGCTATCTGAGTAACATGTTATTAAAGTTTAAAACAGCATGGTGAACTTGCTTTTGTCACTTAAAGGTGATACAGAACAATAGAACTCTCTGAGCAGCATAAGTTGAGATAGTTGTATCAGAGTATCAGAGTTGCGCAGTGAAAGTGTGGTGGTTTATCTTTGCAATCTATGTTTGACTGTGGCATAAATAATTTGCTTGATATCATTGAGAACTATTTGAGATATGTTGTGAGTTAGTAAAGAATTAAAAGATCTAATGTTGAAAACTACATTTAGGTATGAAATACAAGAATATGATGACATGGAAGGCTTTAGAAGCTTAGAATAATCTTGAATGTATCTTTCTTGTGGGTTTATGTTTCGAGGACGAAACATTCTAAGGGGGGAGAGTTGTTACGACCCCATCTGAGCTTAATTGGTAAACTAGGGTTTACCTAGACAATTGCAAAGATTAATTGGATATCTTGATATGTGATATGTGATGATTAGGATATCTTGATCAAGGTACGCCATTACCTCTTACTTGGCTTATTATACAATATGCTTGTGTTATATGTGTAGTAAAATACTTGGCATATGGTAATATTTGAAATGATTGTTCTTGAATGATATGTTTCTTGATTTTCCATACTTATGGCTATGAAAGCACTAATTCTCTTTGGTAGCATAGTGCTGGAAAGTGATCATAATCTTTGGTAGTAGATCACATTGTACAATGATCTAACTCTTTTGTAGTAGATCATAATGCCTTGCTTCTCGAGCTCTTTGATAACCGAGATGATGCATTATTCCCTGAGGTGGCAAATGAATGGATGATATTATGGAAAATAAGCTTAAAACATGTGTTCTCTTTTGTTAATAAATATCTCTGTTCAAGTATTCTTTTGTTATATTTCTTTTGTTACTACCAAGTATTAGTTTTATCTTATTGCCAATCTTTTTTTTTGGTCGGTCAAAAAAGCGTGTTACTATTAATACCAAAAACTTTGGGCAATGGGTACCCCATTACATAGATAAGAGCTAAGAAGCTCACCAAGGGTCAAAATCCCCACGCAGGGGGACACACCAGAAACTAAACCAAACTGATACTAAGAAGACAAAACAACTAAGCAAGCTAGGTACAGACAATCCTACTAGAAGAAGTCTATTACAAGCCACTATTACATGCATTCAGCATACCCACAATTAGTAATAGCATACTATCTTAGAACAAAATCTAGAAATCTTGCCAGTAGCAGCCATGAAGTCTCTGGTTTTCTTAGCTACTCAAGACCAGGTCTCTCACTGGTAGAGATCCAAAAGGACCTGTACCACCAGCAAAAACCTGAAGGTAAACCCCTCATGATGCACCTGACTGCATATCCACCAACACCTAGAAGGTGTTATAAACCAGATGTAGCATAGGAGACAAGAAGCAAGGTCCATCCTTTAGATGGCAATCTATTTATGTCCTTGAGCTAGACAACCGTCGTTCCCCCACTGGCGTTTGAAACATTCCCTGAATGTGTGGGATCCAAGTAGAAGTCCAGCCCCACTTCATTGGTCGGCACACAATTGAAGACCAGAGACCTGTAAGCTCGACATCACGTAACTGCAGCAAGGATTAGGATGAGAGGAAGAGGAGGAGAGGAAAGCACCATGCCTCCCTCAGAACCCCAACCCACCTAAGGCCCCTGTATGCACGGGGACCCCTTGTTGAACATCTTGAGGGCGATCGATTACTTGGCTACGAAGAAACACTAGATTCGACGAGAACCACCAGCCACACCCTGGACCAGAAGGGTTCAAGCAGCATCACCGCCGAGAACCAAGCGCCTTAGGAATGCTCCATCACGTAGTAGCAAAGGCCACTATGCAGCCTGAGCATCACCCCTGTCTCCACGGCAAATCAACGATGACTTTGTGGTGACCCGGCGCCCTGCAGCAGCAGTCCGTCGAAGGAGACCACCGATGCTTTCAAACGGGAGCAGAAGCCCCCTCATGGAACTTCCATTAGACGCACAGCCCCCCACATCCGCAGCATGCCCTCTTCTTGGTACGGCCACCTCAAGAGGCCCGTCACGCAGCAGATGACGGCCTGGAGCTAACCCCGCGAGGGCACTCCACAGCACGATGAAGACCACCAGGGAGACCATCCATCCAGGGAAGGAAAGGCTCCCGCTAGCAACAAGCTGAGGTGAAGTCGCAGACGACTAATCGTCGTCGTTGCAACGGACACGGCCAGCACTCAACATGAGGAAAAGGGAAAGGAAAGAGAAGGAAATCGGGATCCCTAACACCATCCTTTTGCGACAAACCAGATGAGCCAGATCTCGATGAGCGGCTCCCTCCGTCCATCCCTTTAAACAGACCGGAGTCGAGCTAGGTCAAGCGGCCACTCGTATACCAGATCCAACCATCATCCGCTCCGTCGCGCCCATCCCACAGCCAAGCCAAGATCGGCAACTGACGACTCCAGCAAGACTCCCACCTCTACAGACCGCAAGGCCTTCCGCCTAGAATCCTAGCAGAAGACGAAAGCGCCAGGGGGAGGAAGGCACTGACCCAGCGCTCCCTCCCCCCAGCAATGGCCGTCGGGGAATTCTAGAGAGCGGGAGGAGCGGGTGCCCTAGAGAGAGAGCGGGTGCCCAATTCCAAAGCTAGATATTATCTTATTACCAATCTTAGTAATGAGAGGCATATAAAAAGACATGTAGGCGTACTTAGTATAATATTCTTGAATATTGTGCTGACGTGTACCACATGTAATCTTTTGTTTAGGTTGTGAACATATGACCGTGAAGATCCAGGATAGTTGAGAGTTTTGTGGCGAGCTGAGTTTCAGGTGGACCTGTTGTCTTAAGATCATGTTGTAGATGTAGTACATGTATATGTAAAATTTTGTTGTTCAATATGTAATATCAAATGTTGTAACAATTCATTTTATAATTATATGTTGAATGGTTAACATATGTTGTATGGTCTTGTTCTTGTTCTTGTTCTTGTTCATGTGCATGTGCTACTATTGTTTCCTTCTGACTCCCTTGAATTTGTTCTTAGCCTAGTGTGTGTTGTTTAAATTGGGATGCTCGTTGAGGTGAGATTTTGATTTGGACATCACGCATTAGATTAAGTTTTAGAAAATCCTGGGATGTCACAACATCCCTTACTCTCAATATATTATTAAACATCCATGAGAAGTTAGATGATTCAGACAGACATCAGAATGAGAGCTTTTTCATATATTTCTTGTCAATCCATTTGACCCACATTGAATCTTTTTTACTTGCTACATCCCAAGCATTCTTGGTCAAACATGCCTTAGCCATTCCTTTATTTTCCTAATACCCAGACCACCCTCCTTATTATGTAATGTCACCTTATCCCATTTAAGTAGGTGAAGATTCTTTTTATCTTTAGATCCCTAAAGAAAATTCATGCAGGTATTATCAATGATATCCAAAGTAGAACTAGGAATAGGGAATGCAAGGACCCAATAAATATGCATGGTGGACATAGTATATTTAACTAGTTTGACTCACCATACAAAAGAAACATGATTGGCTTTCCATCATTCAAGTTTCTTTTTGATTTTATCAATGAGACAAACACACTGTCTTTTCCTTAGTTTTCCAGCAAACAAGTGCAGCCCCATATACTTGGCATTTTCCATATCACCTACCTTCATGTCCAGAAAATCAAAGACCATAATAGAATCTACATTTCTCCCACATATAATAACACTTTTGAAATAATTGATTTCCAATCCAGATACCTTACTGAAATTATTAATGGCATGTTTGATGCATTTAACATTATGAGAATCAGATTTAGAAAAAATCATTAAGTCATCAACAAAAATTAAGTGTGAGTAAGTGAAAGACTTTGAAGTTTGAATAGGAATAAGTCTCTTATCAGATATACACTTTTTCCACATTTCATAGAGACCTTGCATAGTTATGACAAACAAATATGGAGCAATAGGATCCCCCTACCTTACACCATTGAGAGGAAGTATAAAATTAGAAGGCTCGTCATTCACTAGAATCTAATAGGATGTAGAGAAAAAATACTCTCAATTCACTTAATCTGCTTGCAAGGGAAGCCCATTCTATGAAGCATAGAAAAAAGAAACTTCAAGTCGAGTCATAAGCTTTAGAGATGTCAAATTTGATGCAGAAGTTGGAATTGGATGCCTTTTTAAAATCACCAAGGATCTCATTTAAGAGCATAATAGCATCCTTAATAGACCTCCCTTTCACAAAGGTGCATTGATTCATCAATAATAGTAGGCAGAATAGTTTGAAGTATATTAGTTAGGATTTTTGATATAATTTTATAGAAAATATTACACAAGGAAATAGGTCTCTAATTAGAAACAATAGACGAATTCTGACCTTTACGCAAAAGTGTGATAAAAGTTCAGTTAGCCTCTTTAACATGTTGTCATTAATAAAGAATTATTTAACAGCCTCAAACACATCATCTCCTTCCAAGCAGCCTTGAAGAAATTCCCATTAAAACCATATGGTCCGGGAGATTTATTTTCATTGAGACTAGAGACAACATCATCTACTTCTCTCCTAATGAACATATTAGTAAGTAAGGTGCTATGTTACTTATATATACAAGTACCATTCAAATTTCCTTCACATATACCACCAGGAGAATCCTTACAAAAAATTCTTGAATAATACTCAACAGCATCCTGAATATCATTGATGTCTGCACCATTTCTCCATTGAAATTTAAGCACTTGACTGAGTTCCTGCATCTTCTATATTTCAAAGATGAGTAAAAGAATTTCGTATTGGAATTACCCTCTTTAATCCACTAAACCCAAGATTTTTTTCTGAGGAAAGATTCCTCAACATCCACAACCATCTTAGCCTCACGCCTGAGTTCCTTAGCAACAAGTTAGAGAGGTTCATTCAAAGGATCTAAATCTAAATTTTGTTGAGCCACCAAAGCTTTCTCTTTACACAAAGAAAAGTTTTCGTATATGTCACCGTACACTTTCTTGTTCCATTCCCAAATATTAGTTCTAAGAAGGTTATGTTTTTATATCACTTAAAGATAGCAAACGCTTTGAATTCCTTATCCCACGCATCTTTAAGAATGAGACCAAAATCAGGATGTTTGGTCCAGCTATTAATGAACATGAAAGGTGATTTGAACTTCCTTGTTTTACCTATGAACAAACTAATTCTTTTGTGGTTGATGATTGAGTTAGAGATACATTCACCATGGAAAACATCAAAGAAGTTTTGGAAGATGACATTGAATAGAATCTTATCTATTTTGGACGTTACAAAACCATCACCATCTTGGTGATTATCCCATGTAAAGAAAGGACTACTCAAGTCAAGTTCAAATAAACCATTATCCAAGACAAAGTCATTGAAATCCTCCACAGACTTCTTAGTGGGAGGTTGCGTCCCTAATTTTTCTTTGTCTTTCCTAATAGTTTTAAAATCCCCCATAATCACCCAAGGCTCAGATGAACTTCTAACAATATTCTCTAAATCAGTATAGAGGCGTACACTATCAACATCATCATTATGACTGTATATAGAAGAGAGAATAAAGCTAGATTCCTCAGAAATCACTTGATCACACTCTGAGATTTTATTAATATCACAACTATCCACTACTACAGAAACAACATTCAACATCGCTTTTAGAGGCCTCAGTTTTTTAGTAAAATAGAAAATGTTAACATGAAACATCAGTTAATAAGGACATCCAACGTCTATATTTGAAGACCAGCCAGACACGGGTATCGCTTTTCATTCAGTGTCAGTTGAAGAAAAGAAATCGACGCCTAAAGTAGCCCGCAAAATCCAATTTTTTCGAGCAAAAAAAAATTGTGCCAAAGTATCAGCTACAACGTCGGTGTTTTACCTAATAACCGACGCTGAATGTAGATAAAATTTGTGCCAAAAGTTCCAATATGGGTGTCGGTTGTCTTAGCATAACCGACGTTATAAGGGTGCACGCACCGTCCCCGCCAAAAAAATTAGGGTAAAGGAATGTCCAATTGGATGTAGGTTGTTACTATCAACCGATGCTTAAGGTTTTAGGTGTCGGTTTTGTAGAGAACTGATGTCGTTTACAAACTTAATAGACCCGTGATCAACTGAGTCTTCCCCTTTCTTCAGTTTCATCGTTCCTCTCCTACTACTCACCTAAAATCGCCCGACGACACCCGCAGTCAACCTACTGGTCGTCGTTGCTACTGCTAGTGCGTCTGCTGCTCGCCACCGGTGCCTCTATTGTTGTTGCTCTCCTCGCCGACGCCACTGTTGCTACTGCTCTCCTCATCGGAAGTCTCCTGCTCCTCCCCTGGCTCTCCTTCTCTACAGACGGTTGGTGCCTCTCCTTCTCTTCTTGGCACCCTTCTCCTGCCACTGGTGTGCTCGACACCCTTCTCCTCACACTGCCACCTCCGTCTCCACGCTGCTACCAACTATAGGCCGCTGCCCTTCTTCTTCCTCCACCTCTTCTTCCTCCTACTCCATCTCCTTACCAAATGGATTAAAGTGGCCTTGCTTTTATCCATTTGGTAAGGAGGGAGCAAGAAGAAGAAGATACATTTGCAATTGAATACTAATGCTTGACCTAATTCTGTAAATTTTGATGCATCTTGAATTAAGATATTAAAACCCTGTTGGTATGTATGCCCTGAGAGCCAATCATGAGATGAGTGGTGGGATACATTAAGATTGATTTGATAAACATCAAAGGCAAGCTTCCAATTCTTTCTGGCTCAGTCATTTGAGATAGTGATAGAACAGATTGAATGTCTAGAAAATGAAAGTACTCAATGACGTATGCTTTCAGGTTAAGGACCTGAACGATGAGATCATACGGATGCTAAGAGTGTGTACATTCTTGTTATGTCCCTAGTCGGATGTCATTGTGGAAGGTATATAGACAGCAATGACACACAAGACTAGATTGTGGTATTGGTTGATGACAGAATCTCATTAGTCATGATATAGAGATATCAAACCAAACACATAGGTACTTGTTAGAGAACAAGTGTACCAGACAAACCCACTGTGAGTTTGACACATGGAACCATGACATGGTAGTCACAGCCAGTACTCACAGTGATGGTGGTGAGTGTGATTCTTAGACCTGAAATCACTGCAGTCAACACATGTCGTTGGGCACACTTTGACATCATCAAACACAGTCCTGAAATAGGGGTTGTTATAAAGGTGATGATTGGGTGGCTTTGACACATGGGGCTTTTGAGGGGTGAGTGATAGATATGTGGTTTGTCCCTCCTGAGGGAGTTTGATATCCAAGGCCACTTGATGAGTAGGATTGAAATAGGCGTGCGCATGCATGTGTGAATCAGTATGTGATATTGATGGCATACATATCTCCTTCAATCTACTCTGAGATCAAGAAAGTGAATGAACGTTGATAGGATGACTATTCCATGCCTCGAGTTCATTCGGGATATCAGTGACAAAGGAATTATACATTCATTGTAACACCATTCACGGATTGTAGGATTGAAAGTTGTTCTCCAACTTTCTACTTTCACTTGGGTAGCACTGATGTGTGACTAGGCACCCTGTCCCATGACCCTCCTATATATAGGGGTATTGGGGGCTTCCTGAAGTACAACTCAATGCAACCAGTTGCTCTGGAAAGTTGTCAATCTCTCTGGTTTTGGTAATTGAGAGAGAGCCCGAGCAAGTGCTACCCTCAAAGGGAGGTGCAGCAAGGGAAAGACAACTGCAGTTGCAACTGGAGGCAGGAATTATACATTTGTTGTAACACCATTCACGGATTGTAGGATTGAAAGTTGTTCTCTAACTTTCTACTTTCACTTGGGTAGCACTGATGTGTGACTAGGCACCGCTCTTTGCTTGTGAAGTCATAAGTGTTATGGACTTTCACTGCCAACGTGAAATGGACCTGCAGGGTCACACACATAGGATTTAACCTGGAAGAGGAGTTTTTTCCACAAACAATGTTTAGATTGATTACTAAAGGAGTTTAGTAGTTCAATTAAACACTCAGTCAATTGATAGCTCAATATCATAATGTTCAAGGTGTTGGACATATTGATCGGAGTATCGGATTGATTGAAATCACAATTGACTGATTTTGCACAATCTGCACTCCCAACTGATCGGCTCATGTGATGAACCGATCGGCTCATCTTGGTGAACCAGTCAGCTCAAGTGTTGAGTCGATCGGCTCATGGATAGGGTGAAACGATCGGTTCAAATGTTGAAACGATCGGTTCAACTGGTGCAACCGAGCAAGTTGGGAAAGTAGGATTGGTGAGAATTTTCCTTGTGTTTCACTTGCCCAATTTGATTGGAACAAGGATTGGTATTCGATACCAATTAGAAACAAAAGAAGGAAAGTCAATCGGGAACTGACCAGGACCACAAACCGACCGGTTCAGAAGTGAACCGACCGGTTGAGGTGTCCCAACCGATCGGTTGAGGTGTCAACCGACCGGTTCAGGTCCCCAACCGACCGTTTCACTTGTGAAACGATCGGCTCAGGTTGCGAGTTGGTTGTTTTTGGTGGAAAATCTCGAACCCTTCTACTCCTGCTTTTAGTCCCGCATCGCCCGGGATGGAGAACCATGTCCCATGACCCTCCTATATATAGGGGTATTGGGGGCTTCTCGAAGTACAACTCAGTGCAACCAGTTGCTCTAGAAAGTTGCCGTTCTCTCTGGTTTTGGTAACTGAGAGAGAGCCTCAGCAAGTGCTACCCGCAAAGGGAGGTGCAGCAAGGGAAAGACAACTGCAGTTGCAACTGGAGGTAGGAGAGTGTGTTGGCGAATAGTACGTCAACAGGAGGGTGCGACTCCTTCCACTTCCTTGTGAGACAAGGAGTGTGGAGTTCCAGGATGTTTGTGTGGACTACTTCAGAGGCGGGAGGTTTCTGCCGCTCAGGAGGACAACTATCAACCCTGATAGTCCTGGTGAGAGGAGGAGTCGTCAGTCCCGGTGCGACCAAGAGCTACACAGACACCGTCCAAGATCGGAGGTGAAGACTGCGCATTGCACGAGGTATTGTCGCCGAGCAAGCCTCGGGACAAGGTATGATTCCACAAACCATCCTTTCCTATTGTATAGACGTTGACGCGTTTCCTTGTTCTGGGTTTGGGGGAGAAATTTTTTGTTTCCGCTGCCTTCTCTGCCTCCCCTAAAACCCAGCAGTGGTATCAGAGCCACATCAACTGCTCTATATTTTAGGAATATCGATATGATCGATTTTGGTTTGTCGCCTTTATTTATTGCATACGATGCAAATAAAATTGGCTTTATGCATGTCCAATCCTAAATCCACAAATCCCAAATTACATATATGATATGTATTATTAATGCACTCGATATGTGTCTCCCTTGAATGAGTTTTGTGGTGGATGTATAGCGAGATTATGGCCAATAAACCCTATCTGTGTGTGGTTGTTTGTGGTTTCTTGCATCTCGGTATGCGCACCAATCTTCCCTCTTTTGTTCCTGATGTAACTCGAAATAATTCGAGATTCTTTCCTACCTTTGCTCCCCCCGAATATAACTCGGGGTTTCCCTTTTAAGAAATGTAAAATTAGGATAGATTTTATTTCCTGTTATGTCAAAGAACGGTGGACATCGAGATGACAGTTGAGACGGTCGGTTCAAGGCGTGAACCGATCGGTTGACGTTCCTGACGGTCAGTTCAAGGAGTGAACCGATCGGTTGATGACCAGTTCGAGGAGCGAGACGAGTGGGTGGCGGCCATGACGAGATGTACGACGACCAGGAGAACCGATCGGTTGGAGGAGCCAACCGATCGGCTGGTGGCACGTAGACGATCGGGCCAGAATGAGCAAGTTAATCATGTGATGAGTTGATCTACTCCAAAGTCAAAGCACAGAGTTCATCTTGTACAGGTTGCATGTGATGTAGACCTAGATGATCGGGATTCCTCTTGGCTCGAGGAATCACAATAGGATGGCCATAATCATCGCTTTTATCGTTTGTGCATGTTTTCTGTGGGATATAGCATGTATATGATACGTATTATGTATTGTGGTGATTGGATATGTATATGTATATAAAAAACAAATCCCTCATTAAATATTAAGTTTTAGATGCCTTCCAAATGCGACACACGTGAAAAGCTTTATCGACCAAGTGTGGGCACGCCCAAGCGTGGTGCACCGTCTATCTCATGGAAGCGTGAAGGATGAATGTGTGGGTCTGTCCAAGTAGGGTGCATATTCATCGTGTTGGCTTGGGGTCGGACTTAACAAGGTGACCTAGATAGGATCTAGCACCTTGAGGCATGGAGATGATCATGGCAAGGAGTTGCATATGACATTCTTATCAAGAGTTGCATATGATGAAATTGGCAAAAGTTGCCTACCTGAGAGATCTATGTTGTGGGTGACAGCCCTAGCTGGTCCATGGCTTAGAGGATTTCAGGATCTTGCCCACTACAAGGTTGTACGCTGCAATCTTCCGAATTGATGGTGGGGGCTATCAATTTTAACTAAAATAGTGGGAGTGATAATTAATTAAAGGCCTAATTATATCGTCAACTTTTCAAATCAATCAAACAAGTCAAAAAGAGTTTTGGACTAAAATTGCATATATTTCCTTTTGTTAAAATAAATGGTTAATCAACAAATCACTTTGTTTGCGATCGGTTATTGAGACCAACAAATTAAATGGGAATAATTCCACGACTGGTTAGGATGATGAGAAGTGTTCTCAAAGAGAAAAAGCTCTAAGTCCTAGTTATACCAAGACCAGATAAACTCAATCCCACCACATCAATGGCTGAAAGTATGCTTATGGAAGCATACCGAGGAAGACATTGATGAGGAGTGCTTGATGTTGTGTTCTCTGAACTATGAGTTGCAGAGACAACATGAGACATATGATGTCTCCAAGACACTGTCCTAGTATGTCATGACAGAAGGAGATCCAGTAAGGTATTCACACGCTCAATGTGATTGGGTATGTGGAAAGACTTGACTAAGAAGGATTCCCTCTAATCCAAGGGTTGGCTATTGGTATGATACTGCAAATGTTGTGAGAATCATACAATTCATGATAAACTTCAACATGAACAACTTTGACAAGCATTGACAGAGTTGTTAGACATGTTGAGGATAGTAGAGGCAAAGATGAAGAAAGACAAACCATAATCTTTGATGTGATCAAAGAGAAAGGTAATTCTTAAGGGCAAGGATAAGGGCAAAGCAAAGAAGTGTTCTGATGCTAGCCAGCAATCCAAGCCGTCTTCAGCCTCAAGGCACATGGGGAAAGGGTGTATGAGGGAATTGCCCTCTATATCTGGAAGAACAAAAGAAAATGAAGGAGGGGATGGAGATCTCCACCTAAGGTATCATGAAATGAACCGCTTCTTTATCTGAGGTATATGATACCAAGATATGGATATGTCATATATGATATGCAATATCCACAAAGAAGTGATGGCCTTTACGAAAGGACCAACAAAGAAGTACCCATCATTGGAGCAAGTGTTGCTGCCATAGATAGGAGTATCTTTCGGTTTATTTCAGCCTAAAGGGCACGAAATAGAGTTGAGAATTGTTATTTCATATTTTCCAATAGATAGAAACACTTTATTTTTGCATATTGTATGACAATGATGGCAATTAATAAAGTTGATGTTTCAATCTTAAAGATATGATCTTTGTGGCAATGCCTTCTTTATCTTGTGATACATGGTATGCATAAGATAAAATGATACCTAAAGTTATTGATAACTCAAACAATCAAATTAGCATCAATCATGAGAAATTCATTTCTAGTTTCCATATGATGGATAAATCTAGACTCTTTTGGTTGGATAACCAATAGAGACATGAATATCTTGGACATGATTAATCAGATTCACTAATGTAGTGGGAGAGTGATTATCCTATTAGGTATAATACATGTGGTGTATTTACATACCTATTGGAACAAATGCTAATACTTCAAATGGTGTTTAGAGAAATACCAATATGAATATCTTGAAGTGTTCAAGATTATCATAGATGAAGTGAAAATTTAGTAAAGTAGTAATTCTTGATGAGATCAATGAATGAAATACTTGAACCAAATGTTTGAGATCCTTTTGAGTGATTATGATAGTGTATCATAGTGAACTCATGATTAAGGCATGGTGATGTCTAAATCAAGAAGAAATCATACTCTAAGGAGTTAGAGAATGATTATCAAATAACTGAAATCTTCTTAGTAAAAGAAAATCCCACACTAATAAAGGACATTGAGAATCACAAGGAGTTGTGAATTCTTATGTCCTTGACAGATAAACCTCAATTATCTATGTGATGAGTTGTTCATGAGATGAGTCAACTATCTAGATGAATATGAGGAACCGAATTTTGAGTTATGGTTTATAACCATTACATCCTAAATGACTTTCATGTGAACCATAAGGTATGACCTTGATGGTAGCACCCATTGGATGGAAATCCATAAGTGCGAATAAGTCTTAAGTGTTAAGACACATGGATAACATTTTGAGAAGGATGATGCTTGTTGGTTGCAACTTAATGACTAAGACATTTGGATATAGATACTAAAACCGCATTCCTATGAGGAATAAAACAAGGATGTGTACATAACACAACCTATAAGGTTTATGAATCCACTAATGCAAATGAAGTATATAAGTTACAATGGACTAATCAATGTGATTGATTGAGTACAAGCAACTCAGAATTGGATCTTTACTTTGATAATATAGTCAAAGGGTTTGACTGATCTGTCAAAGATAAAGAAGGGATCTGTGATTTAGTGGGAGCGTGTTCACATTCCACATGTTGATGTGAAATGGAAATGTTCTAGAATGGAAAATCCAATAGTGGAAATTTTCTTTAAGGAAGATAGGGATGTTTCCTATGTGATAGGAATAGAGATCTATAGAGATAGTTCTCAAAAACCTCTTGACCTAAAAAGAGAAAGCATACATTGGAAATCTGTACTGAAGGGTTCAGTATGCACAGATTTAGTGGGAGAAAACTTGTCCATGTTACATGGAGTTAGTATCCCAAGGCCAAGTGTCCAATTCTTATGAAGAATGGGAATACTAAGAATATATATGGATCTATCATGTATGTAATCATCCCATTATCTTGCATGGCAAGAACAAAATGCATTCATCATCTTGTATGTATGACATGGCAATATGATGTGCTCATCCTAATAACTCGTATGTGGGATATGACGAGTGAATGCCTGTCTACTTCCAGTAAGGGTTACTGGAAACCATAAGAACTTGATAAGTACTTGAGGAGTACTAGTTCTATGGAGATAAGGAAGAGTTCGATGTAAAGAGTCACATTGATGCGAACTTCCGAAAGGACAGAAACTTAATCACAAAATATATATAGGATATATAAAAGTGAAAGTTTGTTGATGATTGGAAGTGTTCCAATAAAACCATTTAAAAGGAAATGTCAAGTATCTATGCGTTAGAGAACAGCAGTGGATATTATATGGATCTGGAAGTTCATGAGATGAACTTATATTCCGCTCATTGATGACAAGTATGGAATCCTTGATCATGCAATGTGGCTAAAGGTTAGCAATGGAATACTAGATCGCATATTACGGCAACTCCATCTCATACGTGTGACGTACAGTGAAGAGATGTCAGACATGCAGTTAATACCGACTTTGGCAAGGTGTTGCCATAACTCACTATGTTGGCACAAGAGCACAGTAACATGTGGGACATGTTTGAAGATCACTATGAATATGATTCAAGGGTGATTGGCTCGCAGTGCAAGTGGGAGTCTGTTGGTATGTATGCCCTGAGAGCCAATCATGAGATGATTGGTGGGATACATTAAGATTAATTTGATAAACATCAAAGGCAAGCTTCCAATTCTTTCTGGTTTAGTCATTTGAGATAGTGATAGAACAGATTGAATGTCTAGAGAATGACAGTACTCAATGACGTATGCATCCAGGTTAAGGACCTAAATGATGAGATCATACAGATGCTAAGAGTTTGTACATTCTTGTTATGTCCCTAGTCGGATGTCATTGTGGAAGGTAGATAGACAGCAATGACACACAAGACTAGATTGTGGTGTTGGTTGATGACAGAATCTCATTAGTCATGATATAGAGATATCAAACCAAACACATAGGTACTTGTTAGAGAACAAGTGTACCGGATAGACCCATCGTGAGTTTGACACATGGAACCATGACATAGTAGTCACAATCAGTACTCACAGTGATGGTGGTGAGTGTGATTCTTAGACTTGAAATCACTGCACTCAACACATGTCGTTGGGCACACTTTAACATCATCAAACGTAGTCCTGAAATAGGGGTTGTTATAAAGGTGATGATTGGGTGGCTTTGACACATGGGGCTTTTGAGGGGTGAGTGATAGATATGGGATTTGTCCCTCCTGAGGGAGTTTGATATCCAAGGCCACTTGATGTGTAGGATTGAAATAGGCGTGTGCACACATGTGTGAATCAGTATGTGATATTGATGTCATACATATCTCCTTCAATCTACTCTGAGATCAAGAAAGTGAATGAACGTTGACAGGATGACTGTTCCATGCCTCGAGTTCATTCGGGATATCAACGACAAAGGAATTATACATTTGTTGTAACACCATTCATGGATTGTAGGATTGAAAGTTGTTCTCTAACTTTCTACTTTCACTTGGGTAGCACTGATGTGTGACTAGGCACCGCTCTTTGCTTGTGAAGTCATAAGTGTTATGGACTTTCACTGCCAACGTGAAATGGACCTGCAGGGTCACACACATAGGATTTAACCTGGAAGAGGAGTTTTTTCCACAAACAATGTTTAGATTGATTACTAAAGGAGTTTAGTAGTTCAATTAAACACTCAGTCAATTGATAGCTCAATATCATAATGTTCAAGGTGTTGGACATATTGATCGGAGTATCGGATTGATTGAAATCACAATTGACTGATTTTGCACAATCTGCACTCCCAACTGATCGGCTCATGTGATGAACCGATCGGCTCATCTTGGTGAACCAGTCAGCTCAAGTGTTGAGTCGATCGGCTCATGGATAGGGTGAAACGATCGGTTCAAATGTTGAAACGATCGGTTCAACTGGTGCAACCGAGCAAGTTGGGAAAGTAGGATTGGTGAGAATTTTCCTTGTGTTTCACTTGCCCAATTTGATTGGAACAAGGATTGGTATTCGATACCAATTAGAAACAAAAGAAGGAAAGTCAATCGGGAACTGACCAGGACCACAAACCGACCGGTTCAGAAGTGAACCGACCGGTTGAGGTGTCCCAACCGATCGGTTGAGGTGTCAACCGACCGGTTCAGGTCCCCAACCGACCGTTTCACTTGTGAAACGATCGGCTCAGGTTGCGAGTTGGTTGTTTTTGGTGGAAAATCTCGAACCCTTCTACTCCTGCTTTTAGTCCCGCATCGCCCGGGATGGAGAACCATGTCCCATGACCCTCCTATATATAGGGGTATTGGGGGCTTCTCGAAGTACAACTCAGTGCAACCAGTTGCTCTAGAAAGTTGCCGTTCTCTCTGGTTTTGGTAACTGAGAGAGAGCCTCAGCAAGTGCTACCCGCAAAGGGAGGTGCAGCAAGGGAAAGACAACTGCAGTTGCAACTGGAGGTAGGAGAGTGTGTTGGCGAATAGTACGTCAACAGGAGGGTGCGACTCCTTCCACTTCCTTGTGAGACAAGGAGTGTGGAGTTCCAGGTGGTCCGTGTGGACTACTTCAGAGGCAGGAGGTTTCTGCCACTCAGGAGGACAACTGTCAACCCGGACAGTCCCAGTGAGAGGAGGATTCGTCAATCCCGGTGTGACCAGGAGCTGCACAGACACCGTCTAAGACCGGAGGTGAAGACCGCGCATTGCACGAGGTATTGTCTCCGAGCAAGCCTCGGGACAAGGTATGATTCCACAAACTATCATTTCCTATTGTATAGACGTTGACGCATTTCCTTGTTCCTGGTTTGCGGGAGAATTTTTGTTTCCCAACAAACCCTAATACACATTTCACCATAATCTTGAATTAACTATATTGCTGAAATCTTGTGATCAATCTATGTAAGATATTAAAACCATAATGTTAAATCTCTGATTTTGTAGTGATGTGTCACCCTAACATCTACATGAATCCCTATTGTATGATGTAGATTGATGATAATGCATGAGCTAGTTTGAAATTTTGAAATCAATTATGAATCTCTCCATCCCTAGGTCATACTAATTTATGTGTAATCTTTATCTTGATGATGAACATGCATGGACACTCGAAATGTTGAAATCAATGTTATAGAATGACAACACATGTATTTGTTGGCCTAGAAACCCATCCAAGATTTACTCATTAGGAGTAAATCTTGGATAGTCCCCGGTTTGGGACTATTCTTGAACACCTAATCTCACTTAGGATGTAAGTGTATAATGTGTATTGGGTTTTCAAGAAAATTTTGATAGCATTTCCCCGTTTGTTCTCTAAGTAAATATTTACTTAGAGAACAATGGGGAAATGCTACCGAAATTTTCTTGAAAACCCAATACACATTATACACTTACTAGTGAGATTAGGTGTTCAAGAATGGGATAGGTGGTACACATTTATTATATATAAGAATGACAGCACATGTATTTGTTGACCTAGAAACCCGTCTAAGATTTACTCATTAGGAGTAAATCTTGGATAGTCCCCAGTTTGGGACTGTTCTTGAACACCTAATCTCACTTAGGATGTAAGTGTATAATGTGTATTTGGTTTTCAAGAAAATTTTGGTAGCATTTCCCCGTTTGTTCTCTAAGTACATCTATACTTGGAGAACAGCGGGGAAATGCTGCCGAAATTTTCTTGAAAACCCAATACACATTATACACTTACTAGTGAGATTAGGTGTTCAAGAATGGGATAGGTGGTACACATTTATTATATATAAGAATGACAGCACATGTATTTGTTGGCCTAAAGTTTTAACCATGCAAAAACTCTAATCTGTTAACCCTAGACCCTAATCTTGTTGTAATATATACTTGTTTTCTCTTTGATCATAGAATGGATAGATCATGGATGTCTATTCGCAATCGTTGCACCCCAGAGTTTATATCTGGTCTTGACTAGTTTATTAGATTTTCCGAGGAACATAGGAAACAACCTGGAGATAGGTTCTACTGTCCATGTAGGCATTGTGGTAACAACTTGAAAGTCAGCACTGGTGATGAAATCAAAAGTCATGTCATGTGCAACGGGATTATACAAGGTTATACCGAATGGCACTGGCATGGAGAGATTTCAAACTCAAAACCAGTGGATGTCGATAGCAGTGCTTGTGTGGAAGAAGAAATTGCCTCCGATGACGTAGATGTGAATGAACCAGTTCTAGTAGACATCGTTGATGCGATGCTGGATAGTTGTGGGGTAGAGCACACCGATCCACCTCCCATTTTTAGAAACATTGTGCATGATGTTGAGATATCATTATACACAGGTTGTACTAAGTTTACGAAGCTTAGCGCTATGTTGAGATTGTATAAGCTGAAAGCTAACAATAGAGGGAGTGACAAAAGCTTCACGTCATTGTTGTCTTTGTTGAAAGAAATGCTTCCTGAAGGAAACGAGCTGCCAATCTCAAAATACCATGTAAAGAAATTGTTGTGCCCAATGGGAATGGATGCTAAGAAGATACACGCATGCCCGAATGATTGTGTATTATTTCAAAAGGACTATGTGGATTTGAAAGATTGTCCAAAATGTGGTGCGTCACGGTATAAATTGATGACTTCGGGGGAGTCCAAAACTGGTTCTCCTGCCAAGGTGATGTGGTATCTACCTATAATATCACGGTTTCAATGCTTGTTTTCCAATCTGATAGATGCGAAGAATTTGAGGTGGCATGCAGATGTTAAGAAAATTAATGATGGAATCCTACGACATGTGTCTGATTCCCCACAATGGAAGAAGATTGATCTATTGTACCCTGAATTTGGTGAAGAAGTCAGGAACCTAAGACTTGGGCTTTGTACAGATGGGATGAATATGTACAGGACATTGAGCAGCCAACATAGCACTTGGCCAGTCATGCTTGTTATATACAATCTTCCTCCCTAGCTGTGTATGAAAAATAAGTACGTAATGATGTCGTTGTTGATATCGGGCCCTAAACAACCTAGAAATGATATCGATGTTTATCTTGAACCTCTGATTGATGACTTAAAGAAACTCTGGGGTGAAGGTGTGATGACCTATGATGCTTCACGAAGAGAGACATTTCGTTTGCATGCTATGTTGTTTTGTACTATTAATGACTTTCCAGCATATGGGAATTTGTTTTTTGGATATAGTGTCAAAGGAGCTAAAGCGTGTCCTATTTTTGAATAGAACATTGACTCAAAAAGACTAAAACATGGCGGTAAGACTGTATATCTCAGTCATCGAAGGTTTCTTACAAAATTCCATCCGTATCGTAAGAAGCGCAAAGCATTCAATGGATTGAATGAGGAACGGAGTGCACCTAAACCTATACCAGGGGAGGTTGTTTATGAAAGAGTAAAAGACTTTGTCAATGAATTTGGTAAGAGATCACAATGTACTATGGCCACACATGTGACAAATCTTTATTCAAGAAGAATTCAATATTTTGGGATCTTCCTTATTGGAGTTTTTGACGGTCAGACATTGTATCGATGTCATGCATGTTGAGAAAAATGTTGGTGATAGTGTCATTGGTACTTTGTTGAATATACCAGGTAAGACTAAAGATGGGATAAAATCCAGACTAGACCTATGTGAAATGGAAATAAGGTCAGAATTAACAGAATTACGTGAAATGGGAAATCAGAGAACATGCTTACCTCCCTCTTGTTACACATTTTCTAGAAAGGAGAAGAAAGCTTTTTGTGAATGTTTGGTAAATGTTAAGGTGCCACAGGGTTACTCATCCAACATCCGTATATTGGTATCAATGAAAGATCTGAAGTTGATAGGTCTTAAATCTCATGATTGTCACACTCTAATGCAACAAATATTTCTTGTGGCAATTCGATCTATATTGCCGAAGCATATAAGGTTTGCAATCACCAGACTTTGTTTCTTTTTCAATAGACTGTGCAGCAAAGTTATTGACCCTGATACTATCGATAATTTTCAAAGAGAAGTGGTTGTTACCCTATGTCAGCTTGAGATGTATTTTCCTCTATCGTTCTTTGATATCATGGTACTGACCAGCCTAAATCGCGTGTCCAAAAGTTGGAGGCGTATTTGAGGTAGTCGAGCTTTTACATTTATAAACCTAAATCCTTCTAGGCCCCCGCAACTTTGCTAACAGGATCGAATTAGACATACGGGGTCGAACACAGGGATAAGGGTGGTAGTGTTAAGAACCCAGAATCGACACGCTACACTCCGACAGGTATAGAGATATATATTCCCAAAAGGGAAATAGCAAGTGTCGCAAACAAAACAGAGAAAACTATCTCCAACTGGAGCTACTAGAGAAATTTAAGGTTTTAGTCATTTAACAGTTTTTAGGGGTTTTCATGCAACAGAAACAGAAAGATAAAAACTAAAGCCAGAGCAAGGTACGAAGGATAAGACTACAGTAAAACAAGCGGCAACAGTAACATCCTGCACCCCTCCTCTCAGAGTAGGTACCTCTAACCAAGCGTCAACACCCCTCTCGAGGTTGCTGGACTTAAGTTAGAGTGGAATGTTACTGAAACAACTCCATTCCAGGCACTCTCGTACTCCAGAATCGGACCAAACACTAGAGCCACAACACAACTCTCGAAGTTGTTGCGACGGGAAAACACGATTAGGTAGCTAAGGGAAACGCGATCCTAACATGCAAGCTAGAGTTCAGATATCAAACATAGCAGTCATCCAACATATTGCACCAAGCATAGAGCAGCAAGTAATTAAGCTTTTCTATTTCTATAAACGTCTAAAGGTTTGATTACAATGCAAGAATTAAAGAATTAAATAACAGAAGTAAAGATAGGTATCGCCTTCTTGATGTAGAAGGACGATAGACTACAGCGGATCTCCAGCCCGATACCGGTCAGGAGCCTAGCCTGATACAGTGATGTCGGGTGGCACACCCTCTCGGGTAGCACGCATCGACTGTCGACCGTATCGCTCAAGTGCCCTGGCTGATACGCTCATGTCGGGCGGCGCACCCTCTCGGGCGGCACGCATGACGGGCGAAGCATATCGGGTTCGATATCATGTCAGGTATGGAGCGATGCATCCTACTGTCGCGCACTTGTGTCGCTCATCTACGTCGGCCGATATCGGCCCGCAGTGTCGCCCGGTACGGTCCTAAGTGAACCATCCCCTCCCTCTCGGGACGAGGAAGAGCTCACCTAGAGTTGCCCGGTACGAGCACTGGGGCACGATACTCCTGCTCTCGCAGCTTCCTCTGAAGATCGCTCAAAGCTCGCAACTGTCTGAACCTATCTTTTTGACTTCCTGTAGCTGCTATTTATAGGCAGCGGTTGGGGGAAGTTATGGTGCTCGAAGCGCCACATGTCCTCCTTATTCGCGGGTCGGTGGACGGCCGATACGGGTATCGCTCAGTGCAGGGGTGTCGGCTATCAGTCACGTGACGGGCGGTGTGCCTGCCGGTGGGTGGTTGTGTCGCCCGACAAGCTGGGTTGTCATGGCGAGCTTGGCTCCCTGACGGGTAGAAGGTGTGTCATCCGTCAGCTTCTTCTTGCGCGGCATCCCTTTGTCATGTGTCATTGTGTCTCTCCACCTTGTCAGGGAGAGGTTGTATCGGGCGTTAGGAAGGCCGAAACAGACTTGGACTTATTTGTGGGCCGGGACGGCCTTATTGCACCAAAATGAGGAAAAAAACTACAAAAGATGGAAAAATTGGATTAAGAGCATTGGTTGGCCAATTATTGCGAAAGTGCTAATAAAAGAGAGGAAAATAGTAGAAAAGGGCAGTTTTGATAACAAAATAAAGGGCAAAAACATCACAGAAATAGGTGTTATCAACTCTCCCAAACTTAGTGTTTTGATTGTCCTCAATCAATATTTAAACTATATTTTAGTGATGCTTCTTCTGCTCGGAATAGCTCTCTGTTCAAAAGGTGAAACAAGAATCGTAATGCCTTAAAGATAATGCTGTCTCATTACGAAAAAAAGACTTAGTTTTTCTTGCCTTATTGTTTAAGTAAGATTCTTCTCTACAGCTTCGACGAGACTTTGTTGTATGATTCTGAAGTTAGCTTACACACTAAACAGCTTTATTTTTGGGGCAGAAAGTTGTGTATAGGGTAGGCTAAGGCTTTTTGGGGGATTTCTCATCTCCCATCAGTCCATCCAGGTAAGGGTCCGTTAGCGGGCAAGTGGTCCCTGCAGTCCAAGCCAGTTGGCTTTAGAGCAGTGATTTCACATCCTACGTACCACTGCCCCGGATCTACCATGCCTAAAGATGGGTACTTTTGGAAAACAAGTGTGTATATATATTTTTTTCTTTTCTTTTATTAGGCACAACTCTCATGCTTTTATTCACACTCATAAGGCTTCTCTCTCTTTTTGGGATTTTTGTTGGGTAAGGGGAAAACAAAGAGATTTCTGCTGTTTGGGCAGCTGTTTCCTTCTCCATACTCGTCTCTTAGCTGTTTTGTGAGATTATTATATTTTTCAAAATTTTTGCCATGGAAAAACATAATCTTTTTGTTTGTTTGAAGCAGCATTATCAAAAAGATATAACAGAATTTGTATCTTGTTAAGCACAAAGAAAACTAACTTTGCAAGAAGTCACAACAGGTTTTCACTATTATAGCAACTTTGCACATATGTATGGAGATGATATATAAACAAAAAAAAATTTGAAACTTTGGTATGAACCTATATATGTACACAAAGAACAAAAGAATAATGAATTTAAGACAAAAGCATGAAGAAATTGAGTTAGAATTTTCAAAATTGTGTACCTCCCTCACTGGTACATGGTACCCCCCCAAACTTACTCCACACTCTGTCCCAGAGTTGTGAAGTAGATAAGGTGAGGTAATGTTTATTCCAGTGAGGTTGCGCCTGCGTTAGACAGAAGCTCACACACATATTCCCCCCTTTTGCTGTGATAGAAGGTGTGGTGGAGCTGATCAGGCGTTTCTTTGTTCGCCATCCATTCTAGGACGTAGATGCCGCAGTCGTTGGATAGGGGAAGTTGTTGCAGACTGCGGTGGTAGAACTGGAGTTCATGCCACTTGCCTCCTTACATTTCCAGGAATGGTTGGATCATCCTTGCCACCTCGTCGTAGTATTTTCGGACCAGGCGTTCGACGGATGTCAAAGGTTCTGATGTACACGGCACTGGATGGTTCTTGTTGCTGTCTGAGCTGTTGTAGAAAATTCCTGTTCACTGCCGGGTGTACACAGTTAGGAGCGTCCAATGATTGTAATGTAGAATTGGCAAAAAGATAGTGCCTGGGACCCCACCTCTCAATTCTACCAGAAACTTTTGCTTCGCTCCTATTTCGTCGGCGAGGCAGACATCGTTGAATAGCATGGGCTCGGCTATGTATGCATGTTCTAGCTTTGGCTATATATACTGGATGTAAGCGGTTGCAACTGTTACAGCCAAGCACCCTCCTTCCTTCACCATGTCCCTTAGATCGTCGACCGGGACTACGACATCGCCTGCCTGAAAGGTGACAACCGATGGGGTAGAATCAGCTAACTTTAGCTAGATTATATTGACCTGCTCCTCTGTGAGAGTTGCACACGAAAAGCAGTCGAAATTTGTGATCAGCCCTTCTGAAGCTTCAGGTAAAGCAGTGTCCTCCGTCCCGTGCACTTTCTTCAGGACCGCCAACTGCTTGTCTGCCCCATGTGTGACGGTCGCCACCTCCTCTTCTTTTTCTGAGGAGCTACTGGACTGAGGAGAGTTTTCTTCCAGGTCACTGTCCAGCATCTGCTCTGGTACCCCTGCGTCCCTGAAATAGCGCTTGTCCTTGATTAGCAATATGGCGTAAATACTCCTACGTTGATAGAAGGACGTGCCTTTGAGGACTCCCAAGTTTCCAAATGTGTTGAGTGCCTCAATTGCACCCAGGATGGCGATAGTTCTATTTCCACTCCCCTCTTCTATCTGTACGGGGAGGTCTCAGATAGTGAAGAAGTTCCAAGGTCCTTCATGACGTTGGCTTCCACGCTTTATGGCTCATAGCAGATGTAGCGGCAGGAGTCTCAGCTTCACATCCTCCGGGCGGCAGAAAACACCCCCGGAGCATGGCACTTCAGCATTGCTGCAGCACAGCAGTCGGACATCACGGTTTCTGAGGTCTACCATGCATAGAAACCACACGCTCTGGTGCTTGTACACGGCCAAAACTAGTTTCGACCTATGCTCTTCAATATGCTGTAGCATGTCGGCCACCGCACGGGAGTCTGGATCTCCCTTCATCAACCTTCTTGCCAAGGTCGGGGTGGCTGTGTATACTGCTCTCCGACCTATCCTGCTGCTGATACTCTCTATTAGCACATTCTCCAGGACCCTGAATAGTCTTTTACCGACCACGACTGGCGTGCGGAACATGCCGCGAAGAACCTTCTGCCGCACCGAAAGGTAACCGTCGGTCCAAACGACGTCATCTTCATCTGTTTGTGATCGTAAGACCTTATTCAGCAGCTTCTAGTCTCTAATCGTCAGGCATCCGATGGCTTGTCTGTCAAAATCAGCCATCTCGAAGGAGGGTATCTCGGATGTCTCACGAAATCTGTCCGCCATCGAGTGCCTCCCTCGGGGTAGATGTCTTTTATTGACTGTGTAGACATCCCCCTTTTCTCCCTCAGACTCTTCGTAAGAGTCTCCCCCGATGCTAATATCTACGCTTTCGTCTTCGTCTTCATCCAGGGAGACGGAGATGTTTGCATCTCCCAATCCTAAGGAGCTCTCCTGTCCGCCGGGAGTTCCTTCGGCTGATCCTTGTTGCGTCCCCTCCTCGGGCGTTGAGGATCATCCGCCGGAGGAGGAGGCAGACGCTGTTCCCGAGGGGGAACCTGATGAAGAGGGATGAGAGCCCCGGTTGGGAGGTGACGGCGACCGTCTCGGTTGCCTTCGGCGTGGATGGTCGTCACTTCTGTCCATTCTCTCCTCGAGCCTGTCGAGTCGTTGGAGAACTTGTTGCATTGTTTCATTCAAGGCCTCTAGTCCATCGGACAGGCTCGCTAGAGTCAGCAGCTCTTTTTCTTGGCTATTCAGCCTGATTTTGTGGCTATCCTGCCTGTCTTGGAAAGATGCAAGTTTGCGGGTTAGAGAAGTAAAAGTAGCAGAGTTGATATTCGTTACCTCCCGCAAATCGTCGAGCTCGTGTCCGAACATCTTTCCGAGCGACGGAGGAGCTTCGGTGGGTCTCCCTTCCATCCTCGCGACATCTTGTTCGCACGATGGTCTACCAGGAGAGGTAGAATCTATAAAAATCGTATGCGATCCAGATGTCGCCAGGTGGGGCGTCGGCACTTTTTCAAGTGCCGCCGCCTTACCTTCTCGTCTGGGTGGGGATGATTGTGGTGAGGGCGGACTCTGCTCCACCTCTACACTGTCGGTGATCTCCTCGACTGCTACAGGCGGGGACTTCGGTGGCGGTGTTGGTGTTATTTCGAGTTCGCTCAGGATCTCGTCGAACATCCCATTGCTGTTGCCCTACTGAAATTCCTCTTTCGCCTCTGCAGGTCTCGATACAATGACGAGAACTGCGGCTGTCTCTTCCATGGCAAATCCCGTAGTCTCTGTCCCGGTGACCTCAACGATCACTGGCTCTTTCTCAGCTGCTACCGTCCACGCTGTGGCGGTGGCTGTTATGGTCGGAGCGGCGACAACTCTATCAGCAATTGTCATCGGTAGCTCTGGGGCTAGCCTCTCCGGGGCCCTGGTCGATGTGGTGAAAGCTGTGTTATTTTCTATAGCTTCAATCTCGGCGGTGGTGAAGACCAGTTTCTCTGCGTCATAGTTGGCGCAGTGAGGGAGGGGGAGGAGTATATCTGTCCTTGAAAACTTGTAGAAGAAGTTCCTCCCCTCCTTCCTGACGATGTTGGTCCTCATCAGGTACTTGGTGTCAAACACCTCGTCGCCTTGCGTCCTCGAATGGCTGCGCGGCTCGCTTGGGTACCCGAGTCCTATTGTGATGAGATTGACGATACCAACCATGCAGTACTCCTTGGTGGCTTCCTTCATTGGGTGCAGCCTATTTAGCAAAAACTGACCGAGGTTGATCACTCGGCCCTCCATTATGTGCCACATGACGTGGAGCTCTTCTGTGTAGATGTTGTTGGATTCGTTCTTGCTGAACAGCAAGCATGCCACCAGCTTGTGCACTATCCTCCAGAAGCAGGAGTGCACCGCCACGACCTTTCTTCCCGACTTGAATGAAGATTCGCCGATAAGCTTTCCCCAAAGCTGCACGGGATTGAACCCGTCACCCTCGGTGATCCTCTCACCATTGTCCATCAGGTTCTTCTCCTCCTCGTTGGAGGAGAAGATCTTGTTCAAGAGCTTCTCGGAGATGGTGTACTCCGAATTGTAAAGTCGGGCATGGAGTCTGTCTGGCCCGCCAAATTCTTCTTTCTCCGCCGCAGAGTTCTTCACCCAGTGGAGAGAAGACATAAACTCCATCGTCAGCTTAGTGTACGAAGAAGACCGGCTGAAACAGATCTTCTTCAGCCCTGCCGTAGCTAGGACGCCCTTCAGCCTCTTCACGATTCCTAGCTCAGCAAACGAGGCTCTATGGCAGAACATGCTCGGTCGGTAGACCTTGGTCACCAGCTCAGCATATCGGCGAGCATGCTCTTCGTCTCTTGGTTTGAAGCTTCCCGACAAGAATTCCAGGAGTTCCGTTGCTACTAGAGGTGTCGGTGTTGGAATTGGAGCCGCCGCCTCTCCAACCCTAGTCCTCTTCCCTGTTGCCGACGTCCCAGCTGGTCCTGGGTTCGGGCTCTTAGGCCTGGCAGACTGCCCTTCAGCAGCGGTCTCTGAGTAGACTCTCATGCCTTGTGCATCAACTGGGACAACGGTTGTCTTGATGCGGGCCATTTCTGTAAGACAATAAGAAAAATACCTTAATTAAATGTGTTGACCCTTGGAAGAAGTATATAATAAAGAATAAATTTGTGACCAAGTATTTCTCTGTACAAGGACTGTCTGGCACCCTCGTATCAGGCGACTAGAGATGGGTATCACTCAATACGTCAAAAGATCAAACACACGATAAGGACAGGGTGGTAGGGCGATGAACGTGTGTTAGGTCTGTCGCTCAAAATGGGCATGTCGGGCGATACGAGGGCGATAAGATAAGATGCCCGATACGGTCCTCTTGAAAGAAAAGTAGTGTGTTGCCCGATAACAAAAACAAGCGAGGTGATGCAAAAATGGGCGACACGGTTATCGTCTGACATTGTCTATCTGGCATAGGTACGTTGCGCGACATCCATATTGGGCGATACAAAATTGCTCAGCATATAAACTGTAAGGCCGATAAGCTACTTGCTTAAAGAAAGAAATGTGTCGGGCAACACGGTCTGTCGGGCGATATGGTCTGTCGGGCTATACCTTGCTGTGATCTGAACTACCGCACGATACGAGAGAATTGTAGTCTTACGCGACACGGGAGCAGAAGCACAAGTTCTTTAGCACGATACGGGAGTGTGGAAAACAGTAAGGCAAGGAGCCCGACACGGTAAAAACTCGCCTCTTTATATAGCAAACTCAACAGTAAAACCGGGGCGCGCGTCGGCCGTTAAGGCAACACGTAAGTCGGCAAGTCCAACCGTCAGCACGACCGTTGCGCTCCACAAAGTCCCACCGCCCGATAAGGATGCACACATAGAACTGGTTGGGTTGCCTCCCGCTACGAAAAGAAAACAAAATGGTTTAAACTATGGTTGATGAGTAAAACATCACTGGCCTAAGGCTAAGCTCCCGGCCTCAGATGGTATTACCCACCCCGGTAAATAGAGCATAAAGCGGTGACCCATAAAACATAAGAGTCAGCGTATGTGGCGCATGCGCTGACTTGGACCTTATTACAATCCAAATGTTTGTAATGTTTGTTTTGCAGGAAAGTAAATTGCATCCTATTCTAGGAAAGAAAAGAAAGCTCGGGTTGCCTCCCGAGGAGCGCTGTAGTTTTTGTCTCCAGCTTGACGGCTCCAGCTTTTTCACTCCTTATCCGCTAACACCATCCATCTCTTGCAACTCGATCTCTGCCTTCTCTCGATCACATCCCTACCTTCTTTGTAGTTTCGGTGTTGGTCGGTATTTTGCCTGAGGGATTCTTCATTAATTCAGCCATTTGAGCTAATTGCTGATCCATCTGGTGTTGGTGTGTCAGCATATCCACCATTTGAACCTGCAATTAGTTCAAAACACCTAAACTTGATAGCACACTCTGCGCCAACTGGTTGTTAATTGTGTCCTGCCTTTTCACAAAATCAAACTGTCCCACCACATCTTCTTGGTTTGAAGCCTTGTCCTGTCCTTGTTCTCTGGTTGATCCTTGGTATTTAGCTTGCCCCTGGAAACCTCCTTTGTTCGGCTGGAAGGGGGTGTTTTTGGTGTATTGACTTGGTCCTCCCCTCTTCTCAAAAGCTTGGGGCGGCTTAGTGGAGTTATGCAGCCGATGAGAATTCTTAGCTGCCTCCTTGTTGCCATAGCTGAAACCAGGGTGGTCTGGTCTTTTGAAATTTACAAAAGAGACTTTTTCAATCTCTTCGGCCTCAGACTCAGTGTCGCTTGATGCTTCTGGTCGGGTGTAGATGCAATTATCTACTCCATGGCCGCCTTCTCCACATGTTACACATTTCATTACTTTTTCCACCTACTTCTTCCCCTTTGTGCCAGATTCCTTCAGCTGCTTTACATCCATGGCTATTTTCTGAATCTGAGAAGTGATGGTCTCCAGAGCCTTGGACTCAAGAGAGGACCCTTCACCGACCTTTTTCGCATGTCCTCTGTCAGATCTATCATATTCAGCACCGGCTTGCAGCTCGGCCATGTTTTTGATGATCCTTTCGGACTTGCTCAGCTTTTTCCCTAGGACGTCACTGTCCGTTGCCGCATTCAGTGACACCCTCTCATCGGGAGTTAGGCCATTGTAGAAGGTGGTGAAAAGGAAGCCCTTCTTGTAATTATGATGGGGGCAATCCCTCAGGTACTCTTGGAACTGCTCCCAGGCGTCGTGGAGGCTTTCGTTTGGCTTTTGCATGAAGGAGGTTATTTTCTGCCGGTTTTTGACCGTTCTCTCAGTGGGGTAAAACTTATTTACAAATGCTTCATCTAACGCTCCCCATCCGTTCAATGACCAGTGGGGTAACCTGAGGTACCAGGACAGTGCTTTGTCCTCCAGTGAAAAGATGAAGCCTTTGCAATATATAACCTCCTGGGGGACCCCTCGCATCTTTATTGTGTCGCAAATGTTCTTGAAGGCGTCGAGGTGATGGTAGGGGTTGTCATTTTTCAAACTTCCCTTGAAGCTTTTGTTCTGGATCATAGAGATCACAAAAGGCTTAAGCTCGAAATTGGCTGCATTGAACCGCGGGGTGATGACGGGACATCTGGAGTTGTTGGCTTTTGTGGATGCCAACTCCCTCATCATCTTTTCTTCCTCCTCAGAGTCATCGTTGTCATCGTCTCGTCGGTTATGTCCCTGATCTTGATTCCTCCGGTTTCGGTGGCAGTGGTGATGCCTAGCTCGAGGGTGTTCCTCCTCAGAGTGTTCTGATTCCTGATCTTCAAGCTGATTATTGCCATCATAGCGGTCGTCGCCATCTGGTGGAGGTGATTCATGCCCAGATATTCCTTGTCGTTCCCCTTCAGAGTGTTGTGGGTCGACTCGGGGAGGCATGGTGTTGATGATTGTGCTTGATTGGACAGTTGAGTGGCGTCGGAACTCGGGGAAACAGACTATTGTTCTTCAGGGTTCCTAAAATGGCACGAAAAATCAAGTTTAGAAAATTGAATTTTTACTTTTAAGAGAATAAAAATAAGAAGAAAAAGAGTGTTGTCAAACTCATTTCTAAGCTTGAGGCACTGGGGTGTAGTTAGTGGATTCGGATTCGTCTATAGTATCATTTTTGCCTTGTCCCCGGCAACGGCGCCAAAAAGTTGACCGGCCTAAATCGCGCGTCCAAAAGTTGGAGGCAGATTTGAGGTAGTTGAGCTTTTACATTTATAAACATGAATCCTTCTATGCCCCCGCAACTTTGCTTATGGGGTCGAAGTAGACATACGGGGTCAAACACAGGGACAAGGGTGGTAGTGTTGAGAACCCAGAATTGACACGCTACACTCCGGCGGGTATAGAGATATAAATTCCCAAAAGGGAAACAGCAAGATGTCACAAACAAAACAGAGAAAACTATCTCCAACTGGAGCTACTAGATAAATTTAAGGTTTTAGTCATTTAGCAGTTTGTAGGGGTTTTCATGCAATAGAAACAGAAAGATAAAAACTAAAGCCAGAGCAAGGTACGAAGGATAAGACTACAGTAAAACAAGCAGTAGCAGTAACATCCTGCACCCCTCCTCTCAGAGTGGGTACCTCTAACCAAGCGTCAACACCCCTCTCGAGGTTGCTGGACTTAAGTTAGAGTGGAATGTTACTGAAACAACTCCATTCCAGGCACTCTCATACTCCAGAATCGGACCAAACACTAGAGCCACAACACAACTCTTGAAGTTGTTGCGACGGGAAAACACGATTCGGTAGCTAAGGGAAACGCGATCCTAACATGCAAGCTAGAGTTCAGATATCAAACATAGCAGTCATCCAACATATTGCACCAAGCATAGAGCAGCAAGTAATTAAGCTTTTCTATTTCTATAAACGTCTAAAGGTTTGATTACAATGCAGGAATTAAAGAATTAAATAACAGAAGTAAAGATAGGTATTGCCTTCTTGATGTAGAAGGACAATAGACAACAGAGGCTCTCCAGCCCGATACCGGTCAGGAGCCTAGCCCGATACAGTGATGTCGGGTGGCACACCCTCTCGGGCGACACGCATCGACTGTCGATTGTATCGCTCAAGTTCCCTGGCCGATACGCTCATGTCGGCCGGCGCACCCTCTCGGGCAGCACGCATGACGGGCAAAGTGTATCGGGTTCGATATCGTGTCGGGCATGGAGCGACGCGTCCTACTGTCGCGCACTTGTGTCGCTCATCTACGTCGGCCGATATCGGCCCACAGTGTCGCCCGGGACGGTCCTAAGTGAACCATCACCTCCCTCTCGGGATGAGGAAGAGCTCACCTAGAGTTGCCCGGTACGAGCACTGGGGCACGATACTCCTGCTCTCGCGGTTTCCTCTGAAGATCGCTCAAAGCTCGCAACTGTCCGAACCTATCTTTTTGACTTCCTGTAGCTGCTATTTATAGGCAGCGGTTGGGGGAAGTTATGGTGCTCGAAGCGCCATGTGTCCTCCTTATTCGTGGGTCGGTGGACGGTCGATACGGGTATCGCTCGGCGTAGGGGTGTCGGCTATCGGTCACGTGATGGGCGGTGTGCCTTCCGGTGGGGGGCTATGTCGCCCGACAAGCTGGGTTGTCATGGCGAGCTTGGCTCCCTGTCGGGTAGAAGGCGTGTCGTCTGTCAGCTTCTTCTTGCGCGGCATCCCTTTGTCGTGCATCATTATGTCGCTCCACCCTGTCGGGCAGAGGTTGTATCGGGCGTCAGGAAGGCCAAAATAGACTTGGACTTATTTGTGGGCTGGGACGGCCTTATTGCACCAAAATGAGGAAAAACTCTGCAAAAGATGGAAAAATTGGATTAAGAGCATTGCTTGGCCAATTATTGTGAAAGTGCTAATAAAAGAGAGGAAAATAGCAGAAAAGGGCAGTTTTGATAACAAAATAAAGGGCAAAAACATCACAGAAATAGGTGTTATCAGGTACATCTAGTTGTCCACTTGACTAGGGAAGTGAAAATGTTGGGATCAGTTTTCTTGCATTGGATGTATCCCTTTGAACGATACATGAGCGTTTTTAAAAGTGATGTTCGAAACTGTTATCGGCCTAAAGGGAGTATTATTGAGGGTTATGTGGCGAGAGAGGTTATGGATTTTTGCAATGACTTTCTCAGTGGTAATGACACTCCTGGTAATGACAAGAATATTGAGGAGCAATTTGGCAAAGGAATTTTGGGATCACGGGTGAAAGTAATCAGCCGTGAGCAGTTGGAACAAGGTCACTTGTATATTTTACACAACATGGATGAAGTGAGTGTTTATATCGAGGAACATACCAATTGCATCAAGAGACAATATCCTTGAGCCAATACAATGTGGCTTGCTAGAGAGCATAACAAGACATTTATTAAGAGGTTCAAAGAGAAAGTCTTACATCAACTATCTCAAACACCAGATGATATTACTGAAACTATCAAATGCCTCGCCTTTAAATTGAAACTGACTGTTATGTCTTATGAAGGGTATGACATTAATGGATTCACATATTACATAAAGCGCCAAGATGATAAGAGTGTCGTCCAAAACAGTGGGGTCACCCTTCAAGCGTAGACTATGTTTTTTGCAAGTGCAAAGGATAAGAGGCCACGCGAAGCTAAAATGTCATATTACGGTGTCTTTGAAGACATATGGGAGTTTGACTACATAGATTTCAGAATTCCTCTCTTCAAATGTAATTGGGTTGATAACACCAAAGGAGTTATAGTGGATGAATTGGGTTTCACTTTAGTGAACTTTGAAAAGATTGGCGAGAAGGGTGAACCATTCGTATTGGCATCACAGACGAAACAAGTATTTTATATCGATGATCCTGCAAATGATAAATGGTCAGTTGTTGTTCATGGTAAAAGACAGTTCATTGAAGATACTATAGATGAAGAAGAGTACTATGATAAGTATGATGACTCCAATCCATTCTCAGTTGGGTTGCCAACACCAGCAAATATTGAAGCTAATGATGACTTGTATGTGCGCGGAGATCACAATGAAGGATTGTTAATTGATAAAAAATTGCAATACTAGAGGCATGTTTATATTTTTATATGTTTTATTTTTCTGAATGTGAACTTTACAATGTGAATTACTTTACAATGTAAATGTGAACTTTACAATGTGAATTTTACAATGTGAATTACTTTACAATGTGAATGTGAACTTTACAATGTGAGCTTTACAATGTGAATTACTTTACAATGTGAATGTGAACTTTACAATGTGAACTTTGCAATATGAATTACTTTACAATGTGAACTTTACAATGTCAATGTGAACTTTCAGATGGTTGAGCATTCTCTTGATGACTGTGCTGATGATTACTGTGAGGGTGAGGACATCAATGTGTCGCCTCACAATGTAAGTTTTAAAAATATATATCATATATTTATATATATATGTCCATTTCTAGTTATATCCTCTAAGTGTGTTTATTTTGTCAAATTTTAGGTTGATGATGCAAATGTACCCTCTGAAGTACTTGAGGCACTTGATGAGCAGCACCAAAAAGTTGACAAGAGAAGGGGCATCACTATGATGAAGAAGTTAATAGAGAAAAGGGGCAATGGACCCAAACTTGTTGTGGATTTTGATAATGCAGGAAATGCACTTGGAGTGAATCGCAATTCGTTTGTTTCATATCTTGGGTATGTTACTCGTAGCCATTGCGGTTGTAAGATAGATTCTTGGCATAAAGTTCCTAAGGAGAAGAAATACGTAATATGGAAGGATTTATGCGTGATTTATTATTAATTTTCAATTCTATTTGTTAGATTACTAGTTTTTTGGATACTAGTTAATAGCAATTATATTTTGCAGAGTATATTTGAATTGGATGAAAAGCTACATCGTAAATGTGTGATGCAACACTATGGGAGAGTCCTAAGGAACTATAGGACAAATCTCACCTGAGAATACATAAAAGAAGGTGACAAGAGGAAGAAGACAACCACAGAATAGTGGAACTTCCTGGACCAAGAAGAATGGGACGCATTTATTGCTTCAAGACAAACTGATGAATCCAAGGCATTAGGCGTCACCCCCAATTTAATTAATATATGTTGTATTCACCTATTCAAGATTAAAATTTAGTGTTACTAACCAAAATATAAATGTGCATACTAATTAGGCCCTCAGTGAGGCTCAAAAAGCAAGGCGTGCACTGAATGTGCATGACCACACAATGGGTCCAAAGGGGTATGCAGGCATTTGCCAAAGACTACAGTGTGAGGCTACTGCTCAGTCTGCTACTACTCAGGAGTCCTCTACTATAGTTAGCACACATCTACCTCACCATGATGTCTGGATAGCTGGGAGGCAAAATAAGAAGGGAGAAATAAGGAAGCCTGCAACTGCTGAGGTGGCTACAAAAATGGTAAAATATAGCTCTTACAGCAATCGTTCGAATATTGATTATTTGTGGTGTTTACTTAATTATAAATTTTTGTTTTGGCAATTAGCGGGAGTTGCATGAGCTGAGGAAACAAGGAAAGTTCATCCCTGAGGGCACAAGGGATGAATTGACAGTTGCTCTGGGTAACCCAGAGCATCTTGGATGTGTTAGGGATGCATACGCTGGTGTGGGTATCAAAGCATTCTTTGGGCCATCCCAGCACAAACATGTCCCAAAAGTGGGACTTTCATAAGAAGAGGTAACCTATTCTTTCTTTATAATGTTATTGTAAAAGAGAATGCAATAATCAGAAGCTAACGTTTCTTTTATCCATGTATAGGTAGATAAGCTAGTTGGTAGGAAACTCAAAGAAGCACTGAGCAAGTGGCGGGCATCTTAGACTACCACTCAGCAGACAGTACCTATGGCGTCCCGCTCTACTCCTAGTGCAGAGGTTGGGAGGAATCATGTAGACCCACCACCTAGCACATCCAATGTAAGTGCTTTTAGGACATAATAACTAGTCTTTTCAAGATGATATGTTTTCAAGATGATATGTATATATGTATATAACATTCTTTACACAAAAATGTGTAGGGGTTGAAGCCATGTCGTCTAAAAAGTAAAGAATTTGTCGTTGCAGAGGCGTCGTCTTACCCATCCCTACCAGGGGAAATGTTTCATGGGTCTCCATTACCAGCTGGTTGGGTTCCTGTGAGCCCGCTACGTATATTCCCCAACTGGATGGATCTTCCATTTCCATATGCCCACCCAGATTGTGAAACACTTGGTGAGGCAGAAGGAAGAGTGATATTGTGGCCAAAAGGGGTTGTCCTCTATACTGAAACTGTATGGTAAATTTACATTATGTTAAATTGTTAGTGTGTGTATATGATGTCAGTTGATTTGAAATTATATATATATACAGGTTAAAAAGAAGACACCCACAACATCTAGGCCTCCACCTCCACCTCCTACATTACCAAGTTGGGTTCCACATGACCTACATGTCCCATTAGGTCCTGATTGTAGGGGTATGGCAATATGGTTAGGCGAACATGATTTAAAGTGCCCTATAACTGTTTCTATAGATGCGGATGTTGTAGGTCAATCATAAGAAAGCAACCTATTTATACAAGATATTTTGGAGTTGTTTCGATATGATTAGCTGAATACATCTGTGATAGATCTATGGATAAGGTGAAATCTTCTTTATACATCCATATACCTTGTGTAGGATCTGGTGATCTGGTTTCTTATTTATTAATGCATACGTAATACATGTTTTGCAGCTACTTAGACAAGATATGTGCAGATTTTTCATTCGAACATGTAGGATTTTTTATTCCATCTTTGATTTGTCTAGTAGCTAAAAACCCTCCGTCAGTTCAACAATACTGCTGTGATGCTTTTACAAGTTTTTCTCAAAATAAGAAGACGTTGATAATAGATCCATTCAATGTGGAGTAAGTTTACTTTGCTTATAATTTGGACTTAAGAAAATTACATTTTTATTATGGATTTTGAGTTATTAATTTTTAACTTTTTACCTCTAGTGGTATGCATTGGGAGTTACTAGTTATTGTCTCCTAAGGGGACTAAATTGAATTCAAAATATGGACACAAAATGAAAATGGCATTATTCTGGTGAGAAATATTTTATTTTCATATTTGTTAACATATGTTATTACATTATTATTTAATTATGCAATGTACTATGTTACATTAACATGTAGGGGTTTAGATGAGTTCAAAAAGGCTGGAGGAAAGGTCCCTAGGAAAAAGAACCAGCAAATAATTTGGACAAACGTGGAAGTAAGTTCCCGACTGCAATGTATATATTATTTATGTGAACAATGCTTAATTAGTTGTATTTTTTAATATTTTGTATGCTTCAATTTATAGTGTGCTACACAAGACAACGGATGGGCATGTGCATACTATGTGATGCGATTTATGCACATGATTATCAAATATGTCGTAGTGGACATCGATACCATTCCTGAGGTATTATATATAGTTTCATTATATAATATGAAATATATCACTCTTATTTATATATTATTAATTATATATACATCATTCTCTTTGCAGGTGTTTAAAACTGACCACAATACAGGAAAGGCCTTACTAAATGTACATGCTCCCTATATGACGGAGGAATTAAATGATGTAAGAGAAGAATGGGCAACAACCATACAAGTAGTGGGGGTTTTAACATATAATTGGGATGTTGATAGCGAATAATGACTAAAGAATGATATTTTGTAAATGAATTTCTGAATTATAATATGTGTGAATGTTTCTACATGTCTGAATGCTTCTACATGTGTCTGAGTGAAAATGAATGAAACTATTGGTTTCTATATGAATGTTTCTACATGTGTGAATGTGAAAATGAATGGAACTACAGATTTCTACATTAATGTTTCTACATGTATGAAAATCAAATGGAACTGCAGGTTGCTAAATGTGTGAACATTTATGTTGTTAATTTTGCAGGTTTGTGGCCTGTTGCTGGCTGATATCAATGGATGTCGTAAAACCTATAGTTCATAACTGAACTACAGGTTTCTCATCCTGCGACCAGCCACAGCAAGTCTACAGACTGACAGAAAACAAAAACATAAAATAGGCGCCGGTTATTTGTATAAATCCAATGACATATGGTTACATTGTCGGTTTCCCTACTAGTAACCGACGTCGATTTCCCTAATGAGGTCAGACACCATCGCCGTGCTAGCCAGCACGGCCGTGGTGTCTGGCCTCATTAGGGAAATCGATGTCGGTTACTAGTGGCAGCGGGTGAGATGGCGTCGGTTATCACTAATAAATCGACACCGATAGTGCCCCAGATGGTGCCCTTTCTGTGGTGCGAAGGTATATGGCATCGGTTTCAAAGCTAATAACCGACGCCTATACCCCCCTATTGGCATGTTTTCGGTGGCGCGTGAAGGGTTGTGGCGTCGGTTTGAGGACCGACGCGTAATAGTTGGGCTTTTAGCGGCGCCCACATAGGTGTCGCTTAAAAACCGACACTAAAGGTCGGTTATGTACTAGTGATCACTCTTCCATAAAATAACAACTCTCCCCAGGACATGCGTATCTAGATCAGATACCCAGTTGAACTCAACAAAATACTTCCTCATGCAGTTCGAAATCTTCCTCGACCATAGCTTCAATTCGTTTAGAATAATGGCATCGCTTCTAGAATTCCTTAGCTCCACTTGGACACTTAGGACTTTATTACTAATTCCCTTGACATTACAAGAGGTGATCTCCAAGGATGGATTGATAATTGTGGCTATTGAACTGACAGCTTCAGTGTTCTCATTGATGTTTTCCAATCCACCGAACTTGTGGGCATCAAACTTATGAAAACATGATTAATTAATGCGGAAGCAAATTATTAGCAGCGGAATTACTGAAAATCACTAAAAATTTAAAACGTTTTGTAAAGAAATCCACAAATAGTAAAACTCTATCATAAAGAACCAAAGTAAGTTATTTACATGCTGATTCATCAGTACATCTCTGTATCATTTCATCTCGAGAGTCAAAACATTGACTGCCCAGTTAAACTGTACATAAGCAGTATAAAAAAATCTCGAGGCATCAAGCCAAAAATCTCATATCTATATCAAACCATCTACTGACTCCTAGGACCTGAGAGTACAGAGATGACACATAGGACTCTTTCTATATATACAAGACTTGACAAACAGTGTCTCCACCGGAGGATCACTATTGTCCTTGTTGTAGTTGTTGTTGCTGCTCACCCACTAAAGGGTTTCTTCTTCCTCGGCATCTACCTAAAATGTTGAATCCCACGGGGGTGAGACAATTGAAAATTGTCCCAGCGAGAGATATAACTCTCTGTCAGAAACATTGTTATTGTTGATAATAGAATAACATTGAGCAGTAGAATTATAAATATTCAACAGCAGATAAATTATTGATTGAGCTAAGTAGAGCAGTATTCTCTATGCAATCATTTCAATTATAACTTGATTAAGTAGCAAGTCATTCATTTAATAAGGAATATGAAGAACATGTATATCCTTTATCTTTCTAAGACATAATAAAAAATGTATCATCAAACATTGATTCTCGTAATTCAAACCTAAGCAAATATGCTACATGGTTGATTACATTTTACAATCATATTTATGCCCTAAGGAGATGAGGTATACCGCTCATACTCCAACCGACCATTGCGAAATTGAAATTCGTACCATACATAGGTCATTAGAAGAGACAGATTTCTATGACCTCATCTTCCTCAGTCAATGTGAGGAACAACATGCAGGACATCTTGTGTCTCTGCTATAAATATAGATTTCCAGGGTATACTGGAAACTTCGCTATTAGAGTTACAGTGGCATGATGTACTCTCTTTGCAATCGAGGGATTTCTTATTTATCTCACATCAATTCGGCATTAACATCATCATCGGGAGATTAGTGATACATCATCCCGGCATATACATATAATGAAGGATTGAGAGATTTAATGTTTATCTCACATCAATTCCTCCATTAGGGCGTAAGGATATTCGCGCCCATTACCCCCACATACTCAAAAGTATGCTCTCTAGGAGTTCCGTTAGGAAAACCTATTTCACCATCACCTAACTGCTGACGATGATGGATCTATGGTCAGGGCTCTACATGATATCATTAAGTACATTACAGCATTCTTTTAGCATCAGGCATGTTTTCAATCATAAGTACATTCTTTTAGCATCAGACATGTTTTCAATCATAAAACATCATAACAATTGTTATAAAGAATGAGTATTGTTTCTATCAAGTTCATTTCACAGCATTAATAGCATTGGGAACTCAATCCCTTATCATCTCATCATCATGATTCAAGAATATGGGTGTTCAAACCTTTATATCATCATAATACTTGTTACCACTTTGACAGGTAACATAATGTCATCAAGTCATGTAACAGTGTATACATGATAAATGCTATGCAGGTATTTCACATGGCTCTTACAGCCTATCAATCTCTTTTGTTACCTTTCACTAGGCAACATAATATATCATTGCTTACAAAGCTTATAAAGTACTTTCAATAACAAAGCATCATAGCTCTTACCTGGCTATGCTCAATATCTCATAAGACCTGTAAGATTAGTACAAATGATAATAGATACATCAATCTCCTATCAGCATAATATAAACAATTATGACATCATTGTTCAAGGGTTATACAACTATGCCCTTGCTAGGGTTAGGTTTCCCTTTTCAATTCAATTAGGGTTAATCATTCCCTTAGCTCAATTAGGGTTAAGGACTGATCATGTTGTCATTGTCCAACCTTAGAGATTCTTAGTATAAAGTATAACCCAAAATTAGGGTTTCACATATTCATTCACCTTATTTGGAATTAGGGTTTACTATTCACATCACATCACCCTTGATTAGGGTTTATAACCAACAACCCATAATTAGGGTTTACTATTCACATTACATCACCCTTGATTAGGGTTTACTATTCACCCCAAGTAATAATGAGCATCAAAGTACCTTGAATTAAGGTTTATCATGTCATCACTATGAATTAAGTTCATACCATCATCATGTATTAGGATTTCACCTATTAATGCCCTCAATTACGGTTATGATTTATCATCCATCATAATTAGGGTTTCATGATCTCACTATGAAGTATCATACCCTAATTAGACATTCATTCATATTAGAAGTCCAATACTTAATTATCATCCATGTAGGAAATCTTCTCTTTTATCTTCTAGAGATGATGTTTGCTTCAGTCTTGATTAGGTTAGGTCAACTCACTCTTGAGGCAGAATTGACATCATGGGTTATGTCATTGTCACCATGACCATTAAGGCTTAATTATTCAAAGGGTACTAATCACCTAATCCCATTAAGATGTAATTACTATAATCATCTTTGATTACATCATGTATTAGTCAACTAATCACTTTGTCCTTTAACCACTTTAAGTACCCATGCGGTTTTGGTTAATTATCCACCAAACGGTTTTGGCCTTATAGACTCTAAATGGTCTTGACCAATTCAGACCTCAAACGGTCTTGAGAAACCAATGAAACCATTTGCTAAAGTACCAACTTGAAACCTTTTAGTAAAGTAGGTGGTGAAGATCGTTTTCCCAAGGTTGACTTTTGAAACCGCATGAACTCAATCGGTTTGGAAACCGCATGAACCTAAACGGTTTGGGATCGTTTGGTCCCAAACGGTCTTGAGACCATTTGGTCCCAAATGGTCTTGAGACCGGTTGGACTCAAACGGGCTTGAGACCATTTGGTCCAAACCCCCTCAAAACCACAAGGACCAAAAAGGGTCTCAACCACTCCAATTAAATTAGGGTTTCCAATGTTGGTTCATTCAACCATTGAATTCATGTAACCAATCATCAATTGGACCAATCACCATACTTCAATTGAGATAATTAGGTCATCATTCAACTGATTTGACCCTCAATTGATCATCAATTAGGGTTTGGATCAATTGGATTAGGGTTTGGAATTGATGAACCTTCAACATTATACAATGTGAACTAATTACTTTCAAACTATTGGACCATCATCCAAAATGGACATGACCGGACCCCAAACGGTCTTGAGGTCATTTGGATGACCTCCAAACGGTCTTGAGACCATTTTCCCATGTCCACATCAAAATCCAAGTCAACCAATTAAGGTTTGGTTCATTGGATTGCTCACTAAATCAGCAATTGATTACTCTTCAACTCAATACCTTTAGATCTCCAAACACCTCACCATAGTCAACCCTAGACCTCCAAACAGTCTTGGGTGACCCCCAAACGGTCTTGGGATCGTTTGGATGACCTCCAAACGGTCTTGAGACCGTTTTCCCATCACATCATCATCAACCATGTCATTCAATTAAAGTTTGGATCCTAGGATTGGTCACAACATCAGCACTTGATTATACTTCAACTTAATATCTTTAGACCTTCAATTTCTCAACAATACTTAACCCTAGACCTCCAAACGGTCTTGGGTGATCACCAAACGTTCTTGAGACCGTTTGGGTGATCCCCAAATGGTTTTGAAACCATTTGGGTCAATCAACCCAAAACATCAACTCATTCCAATGCAAAATCAGCACTTAGTCGATCAGGGTTAATACCATATCTTTGGATCTTCAAACACAACCATATCCAACCCTAGACCTCCAAACGGTCTTGAGTGACCCCCAGACGGTCTTGAGACCGTTTGGGTGATCCCCAAACGTTTTGAAACCGTTTGGGTCAATCAACCCAAGTTCCAAACTCAAACACTTATGAAATCAGCACTGAACCCGATTAGGGTTTTGGTGATTGTTGGGCCTTCAACTCATGAACCAATTAGAACTAATCAATTATATTTAGTGGATCAATAACCAACATTATTAGAAACAAATTCCCAAATGGTCAACCCTGGTGAACACCTCCAAACGGTCTAAAACTGTTTGCTCTCATGCGGTTTGCTGAAACCGTTTCATCTCAAACGGTTTGAAACTGTTTGCTCCCAAACGGTTTGGAAAACCGTTTGAGCAACTTAGGAGACCATTTGACCTGGGAATTTTCTTGGATAAACATCTAATATGATTTCATCATCGTCCTCCTTAGAACAACCATGAACAACAACCGTTTTTTATGGAAATTGCAGCAATGCATCAAAAGAGTTCGAAATAGAAGAAATAATCAACAAATCATAGAGAACTTGATGCAATATCAATGTTTAAGGGTTAAAGTTATAAAACCCGCCTCAAATATGCTCTCGAAGCTCCAAGCTCCACGTCTATAATGGTGGATGGAGTTCCAGCAACTGACCAAGGTCCGTTCTTGAGCTATTGGATGAAAAAGATGGCTAGAATTGGAAATCGGGTGAAGAAAACCAAGAATCAAGCATTGCTTTAGGGTTTTCACCATGAATCCGAGGTAGAAGATGATCAAAACCTTACCAACATGTTGTTTTCATCCTTCTCCTGCTCCTGAGATCTTCCTTGTTCGGCCAAAGCAAAGTGATACAAGAAAAACTAAGGAAAAGTCCATATGTGTATTGGAAAAAGAACATGTATAAGGGATTTTCAAGGAAAGAGAAAATGGATTAATTTCCTTAAATTCCAAAATAATTTCCATCAAATCCCCCTTCATTTCTTGGAAACGAAGCCATATTCATGTTCTTGCAAAACCTCATCATTATCCAAGAATTAATGGAAAAGGAATTAAGCACCTTAAAAAGTTTTATAATAATATCCATCCTTTTAGTGGATATTACTTTTTATTATAATAATGTGAGTGGCTTCCACTCAACCAAGATCTTTTTGTGACATAGCAAGGAACAAGCTCGTCCAACTCTATTGCAAACACATCCTTCAACTTTTGGTTGAAGGGCTCCTTAATAAATTTATTTCTTTTTGCATTAATTAAACTAAAGTTCCATATATGCTTAAATCTTGATTATTTTAATGTCAAGATTCTCTCTCCTCCAAGATAACTCAAATGAGGCGCCCCTCTCATTTTCTTTTCTTTACTTGATGCCAAGAAACATGAGAGACCCTCTAGAGGTGGTATTTTTCATGTTGAACCCTAGGTTTTGGGTAAATTGCACATTACACCAAAACTAGGTTTTAATGCACAAGGATTGCTCTACAAGCTTTATCTTGATGCCCAAGCTTGTGGAAACCATACCACTACACCATATTCATTATTATGATGTATCAACATCAAAGGAACATCTTACATGTGGAATTTGCAAGTTAACCCCTCAACTTGGGTAATTTGCACTTTAGTCCAAAATTAACAATACAATGTTTCAACATCATTCAAAAAGGACTAAAATTGAAATATAAGTTCCTCAAAAACCTTAATTACTTTTAAAAAGATAAGAGCAAGCATCTAATAAACTTTGTTAAACAAAACACCTAGGGTTAGTACATAACCCAGGTCAGGGATGTTACAAATTATCCACCCCTTACAAGGATTTCATCCCCGAAATCATAAACAAAACATTTTAAGAGAAAAGAGTAGGATATTTCCTCCTTATTTCTTCCTCTAGTTCCCAAGTAGCTTCTTCAACACCACGGTGATTCCATAGTAATTTTACAAGACTAATGTCTTTCTTCTTTAGCTTCTTGATCCTTCTATCAAGAATCAACATAGGTCCTTCAACATAGGATATATCATCGTTCAATTCTATTTCCATAGGCTGCAGAACTGATTCTGTGTTAGGATGACATTTCCTTAGCATGGAAATGTGGAACACTGGGTGTAACTTTTGCAGCTCAGGTGGTAACTCCAGCTTATAAGCTACCTTTCCAATCTGTTCAATGATTGGATAAGGCCCCATAAATCTAGGAGCTAACTTTCCTTTCCTTCCAAATCTAAGAACTCCCTTCCAAGGTGAGACCTTGAGGTATACTCTATCTCCGACCTAGAATTCTAAAGGTCTACGATGCTTATCAGCGTAAGATTTCTTCCTATCCTATGCAGTTTTTAACTGTTGTTATATTATTTTAATCTTTTCAGTGGTCTGCTGCATAAGATCAGGACCCAAAAGTTGATATTCACCAGTTTCATACCAACATAGGGGAGATCTATAATGTCTACCATACAAAGCTTCATAAGGTGCCATGTCTATACTGTGTTGATAGTTGTTATTGTAGGAAAACTCTATCAAGCTTAGATGTAGATCCCAACTTCCTGTAAACTGAAGGACACATGCCCTAAGAAAGTCCTCCAAGGTTTGTATAGGCCTTTCTGATTGTCCATCTGTCTAAGGATGAAAGGTTGTACTAAACCTTAACTGTGTGCCTAAGGCTTTATGAAGTCGTTCCCAAAAATGAATCATAAACTAGGGACCTCTGTCAGAAACAATGGTAACGGGGACCCCATGCAGCCGCACTACGTCATCCACATATAACTGTGCCAACTTCTCAGCAGAATAGGTTGTTTTGACAGGTAATAAATGTTTTGTCTTTGTCAACCTATCAACTATTACCCAGATGGAATCATGACCTTTGGCTGTCCTGGGTAGACCAACCACAAAATCCATGGTTACATGATTCCACTTCCACTGTGGTATGGGTAAAGATTGCAGTGTTCCTGCAGGCTTCTGGTGTTCAGCTTTAACTTGCTGACACACCAGACACTGCATAACGAACTCAGCAACATCCTTCTTCAAACCAGGCCACCAATACATATCTTTCAAGTTATGATACATCTTGGTGCTTCCTGGATGCATAACATACATTGAAGAATGAGCTTCTTCCAGGACTAACTTCCTTAAGTTATCAACATCAGGTACTATCATTCTACCATGATAGCAGGCTACCTGATCATCTGAATCATGGAAACCATCTCGTTTCTCACTACCATACTTTGATCTAATCTGCTGACTACGACATCATCTTGTTGTGCCTCCTTAATCTGTTGTCTCAAAGTAGGTTTTATGTGCATCTCAGCTATCAATCCAGATAACAATGATACTTTTAACTGCACATTGTCTTGCCTTAAAGAGATAAGCATATCCCTCCTAGAGCACACCAAAGAACTCAACTGTGCTCTGTCTAGGGCTGGTGTTTCTCATTTCCTACTCAAAGCATCAGCAACCACAATGGCCTTCCCTGGATGATAATCAATCGTACAATCATAGTCTTTGATTAACTCCATCCAGCGGCGTTGCCTCATGTTAAGCTCATGCTGAGAGAAGATGTACTTTAGGTTCTTATGGTCTGTGAAAATCTGGAATGTCTCTCCATAGAGGTAATGTCTCCAGATCTTCAAGGCATGGACTACAACAGCTAGTTCTAGATCATGTATCGGATAATTCTCCTCGTATTTCTTAAGCTGTCGAGAAGCAAAAGAAATCACGTGTTTATCCTGCATTAACACACATCCTCGTCCATTCTTAGAGGCATCACAGAAAACTATATACCCTTTCCCTTGCTCAGGTAACACTAGCATAGGTGCACTTGTCAGCCTCTCCTTCAACAACTAGAATGATTGCTGACACTTGTCATTCCAGACAAAAGAAACATCCTTCCTAGTCAACTTAGTCAAGGGTAAAGCTATAGAACTGAAGTTTTTAATGAACCTCCTGTAATAGCCTGCTAACCCTAAAAAATTGTGAATCTCCATCGGTGTCTTCGGTTGTTCCCATTGCAGGATAGATTCTACCTTTTTAGGGTCAACACTGACCGGCCTAAATTGCGCGTCCTAAAATTGGAGGCGGATTTGAGGTAGTCGAGCTTTTACATTTATAAACCTAAATCCTTCTAGGCCCCCACAACTTTGTTTATGGGGTCGAACACAGGGACAAGGGGGGCAGTGCTGAGAACACGAAATCGACATGCTACACTCCGGCAGGTATAAAGAGAAGATAAATTCCCCAGAGGGGAAGCAGTAAGGTGTCACGAACAAATCAAGAAAACTATCTCCAACTGGAGCTACTAGAAAGATATAAGGTTTTAGTCATTTAGCAGTTTTTTAGGGGTTTTCATGCAACAGAAATAGAAAGATATTGCTCGAGCTAAAGCGAGGTACGAAGGATAAAACTCCGGTAAAACAAGCGGCGGTAGAACCATTCTTGTACCCCTCCTCTCGAAGCGGGTACCTCTAACAAGGCATCAGCGCCCCTCTCGAGGTCACTGGACTAAAATTAGAGTGGAAAGGTCACTAAAGCAACTCCGTTCTAGGCACTCTCGTACTCCAGAATCATACCAAACACTAGAGCCACAACACAACTCTCGAAGTTGTTGCGACGGGAAAACATGATTCGTTATCTAAGCGAAACGTGATCCAAACATGCAAGCTAGAGTTCGGATATCAAACATAGCAGTCATCCAACATTTTGCACCAAGCATAGAGCTACAAGTAATTAAGCATCTTATATTTCAATAGACAAATAAAGGGTCTTAATTACAATGCATAAGTAAGGAATTAAAATGACAGAAGGTAAAGATAGGTGTCGCCTCCTTAATGTAGAAGGATGATAGGGTGTTGTAGCTCTCCTGCCCGATATCGGTCAGAGGCCTAGCCCGATACAGAGGTGTCGGGCGGCATGCACTGACTGTCGACCGTATCGCTCAAGGACCCTAGCCGATACGCTCATGTCGGGCGGCACACCCTCTCGGGTGGCACGCTCGACAAGCTAAGCGTATCGGTTTGATATCGTGTCGGGCTAAGAGCTACGCATTGTTGTTGTCAGGCACTTGTGTCGCTCATCCACGTCGGCCGATATCGGCCTACAGTGTCGCCCGGGATGGTCCTAAGTGAACTGTCCCCTCCCTCTCGGGAAGAGGAGAAGCTCACCTAGTGTCTCCCGAGACAAGCACTGGGGTATGACACATATGCTCTCGTAGTCTCCTCAGAAGATAGCTCAACTCCCAACTTTTCGAATTCTAAAACTTGAATTCCGAACTATGAATTGTCTTTTCGGCTCCCTGTAGCTGCTATTTATAGTCAACTGGCCGGGAGGAGTTATGGTGCTCGAAGCGCCACGTGGCCCCCTTAAGCGCCGGTCGATGGACGGTCGATACAGTTATAGCTCGGCGCGGAGGTGTCTGCTATCGGTCACGTGACGGGCGGCGCGTCTGCCGGTGGGTGGCTGTGTCGCCCAACAAGCTGGGTTGTCGGGGCGAGCCGGGCTCCCTGTCGGGTAGAAGGCGTGTCGTCCGTCAGCTTCTTCTCGCGTGGCACCTCTTTGTCGAGCGTCTTTGTGTCACCCAGCACCTGTCGGGCAGGGGTTGTATCGGGCGCCAGGGAGGCCGAGACAGGCTTTGGACTTATGCATGGGCCGGAGCGGCCTTATTGCCCAAAAATGAGGAAAACTCTGAAAAAGATAGGAAAATCGGATTAAGAGCATTGCTTGGCCAATTATTGCGAAAGTGCATACAAAAGAGAGGAAAATAGCAGAAAAGGGCAGTTTTGATAACAGAAAAATAGTCTAAAATATCACAAAATTTGGTGTTATCAAACACGTATACCTGAAGCAGATATTACGTGTCCAAGAAAAGAAACTCTTGGTAACCAAAACTCACACTTGCTAAACTTAGCATATAACTCATGCTCTCTTAGCAAAGTTAGAGCCTGACGAAGATGCTGCTCGTGTTGTTGAGCATCTCTATTGTAGATAAGTATGTCATCTATAAAGATGACTACACACTGATCGAGAAAAGGTTGAAAGATTCTATTCATGAGTTCCATAAATGCAGCTAGTACATTAGTTAGTCCAAACGACATAACTGTGAACTCATAGTGACCATACCTTGTCCTGAAGGCAGACATAGGTATGTCACCCTCCTTAATACGCAGCTGATGATATCCTGACCTTAAATCTATCTTTGAGAAGACTGTTGCACCACACAACTGGTCAAAGAGATCATCAATCCTCGGTAAAGGATACTTATTCTTTATTGTTACTTTATTTAACTATCGGTAATCAATGCACAATCGCATTGACCCATCCTTCTTTTTAATAAAGAGGACCGGAGCACCCCAGGGTGAAGTGCTTGGTCAGATGAAACCCTTCTCAAGCAACTCTTACAGTTGTTTCTTGAGTTTTGTCATCTCAGCAGTTGCCATCCTATATGGTGTTTGAGCTATTGGTTGTGTGCTCGGGATTATATTAATCTCAAAATCAATCTCTCGGGGTGTAGGTACACGTGGAAGTTCTTCAGGAAATACATCTTCAAATTCCCTGACTACAGGAACTTCAACAGGACTAAAACTCTCCATAGTGGTATCTACCACATGGGCCAAGAATGAAAGGCATCCTTGCCTCAAAAAATTCTCAGCTACCATAGCTGACACAAGACAGGTCAGAAGAATCTTTCTATCTCCTTGAAAGATCCATGTGTCATTATCATCAGTGAACACAGATTGCTTGGATTCACAATCCAAGACAACATTATACCTTTCTAAGGTATCCATCCCAAGGATTATATCGAACCCATACATTTCAAGTGGTATAAGATCCACTTGAATGGGATGTTTAGAAACGAAAAGAGTGCAGGGAGAACACACTTCCTGTAACACAGTAGATCCCATCAAAGGAGTTTCTAACAACAGACTATCTACTCTATGACTGGTAGTCATGTTGCAGTCAAGGTTCACTCTTCAAGTGATAAAGGAATGCGTAGCACCTGGATCAATTAAAACAGACACGATGCAAGATGTAGAAATATCAGAAATAAATAGTTTCATTTGACATGTCACAACCCGAGGGTTAATCACTGCATCAGGTGGATTCATTGCATAGAATCTCGCCGTCGCCTGTGGTTGATTTGGTGCTCGATGACTGGGTGTCGATGATCCATCTTGAGACACTTGTCCACGTCCTCTAACGCCACCTGGAAACTGTCTCCTTTGGGAACCTTGTTGACTCTGCCTCTGGGGTTGAGTCACACTTGCCTCTCGGGCTCTGCAATCCTTCATCAGATGCCCCACTTTTCCACATATGAAACAACTTCTGATCCCCTGTTGTGGTCTGGATGGTCCTGTAACTGACACAGATGTTGAGCTACGAGCTCCTTCTGGTGGTAAACTTCATCCTCTACCCCTATTTGATGTCCACTATGTCTGGGTACTGAATCTAGGTGGTGGTGTAGGCATAGAAAACCTTGGTTTCTTGAAACCTTTGGATGAGGATCCTTGGAACTGAGGGTACACCTTCTTGTTCTTGGTCTGTCTCTTCTCAGTCACAGACCTCTCTATCCTTCTAACAGACACCACAAAAGTAGAAAATCTTTCCCTGTTCTCCAGAGCAGACACAGGGGTAGTCAACTCAGCATTTAATCCTTTCTCAAAACGCCGAATCCACTCTTCATCTGTGGTTTCCATATGCGGACAGAACCACAAAAGCTCCATGAACTTAGCCTCGTACTCGCTAATGTTCATTGGTCCTTGCCTTAACCTCTCAAACTGAGAGATTCTCTCATCTAGGAATGTCTTAGGAAAGTATTTATTGACAAACTCTCGTCAAAATACTTCCCATTCAATCTCCACACCTGGCCTTTTCCCTTCCTCTATGGTCCACCAGTGACCAACACTCCCTTTAAGAAGGTACACAGCATGTCTAACCTTCTCAGCTTATGTGATGTTCAAGATTCTAAAGGCCTTCTCTAGTTCAGTTAGCCACATGTCAGCATCTGCTCGGTCAGCTGTCCCAGCATATTCCGTGGCTCCAACCCGGCGTAGTCATTCAAACATCTTGTCAGCTCCATGTCCTTCAGGGTGGGTAGGTGCCCTAGGTGCAGGTATGGGCATTCTATCAGTCATGTGTGTCATGGTAGTCATGAACTGCCCAAACATAGCCTGGAAGGCGGGATTTCCCATGTCAGCTGGATTGAACTGGGGTAATTCAGGCATAGGCTCCTCCCTTCCTTGGTCTCTTGCACCTCATCCATGTGCAGTGACACTACTTTCTGCAACATGTTCATCATGTGATCCAGACATCTTTAGTTTTCTCTTCTCCTCCTATATGAGCAGAAGACACTATCAGATAGACTGGAAGACACTAGAACAGACTTAACAACCCTAGTCTTATGTCTCTGTAGACTCAGCGAACCTAGAGCTCTGATACCACTTAATTGTGGGCATCCAACTTATGAAAACATGATTAATTAATGCGGAAGCAAATTATTAGCAGCGGAATTACTAAAAATTAAAAACTTTTTGTAAAGAAATCCACAAACGGTAAAACTCTATCATAAAGAACCAAAGTAAGTTATTTACATGCTGATTCATTAGTACATCTCTGTATCATCTCATCTCAAGATTCATAACATTGACTGCCTAGTTAAACTGTACATAAGCAGTATAAAAAAAAAATATCGAGGCATCAAGCCAAAAATCTTAGATCTATATCAAACCATCTACTGACTCCTAGGACCTGAGAGTACAGAGACGACACATAGGACTCTTTCTATATATACAAGACTTGACAAATAGTGTCTCCACCTGAGGATCACTACTATCCTTGTTGTTGTTGTTGCTGCTGTTGTGGCTACTGTTCTTGCTCACCCACTAAAGGGTTTCTTCTTCCTCGGCGTCTACCTAAAAAGTTGAATCCCACGGGGGTGAGACAATTGAAAATTGTCCCAGTGAGAGATATAACTCACTGCCAGAAACATTGTTATTGCTGATAATAGAATAACACTGAGCAGTAGAATTATAAATATTCAACAGCAGATAAATCATTGATTGAGCTAAGTAGAGCAGTATTCTCTATGCAATCATTTCAATTATAATTTGATTAAGTATCAAGTCATTCATTTAATAAGGAATATGAAGAGCATGTATATCCTTTATCTTTCTAAGACATAATAAACAATGTATCATCAAACATTGATTCTCTTAATTCAACCCTAAGCAAATATGCTACATGGCTGATTACATTTTACAATCATACTTATACCCTGAGGAGATGAGGTATACCGCTCATACTCCAACCGACCATTGTGAAATCGAAATCGGTACCATACATAGGTCATCAGAAGAGTCAGATTTCTATGACTTCATCTTCCTCAGTCAGTGTGAGGAACAACATGTAGGACATCTTGTGTCTCGGCTATAAATATAGCTTTCCAGGGTATACTGGCAACTTCGCTATTAGCGTTACAGTGGCATGTTGTACTCTCTTCACAATCGAGGGATTTCTTGTTTATCTCACATCGATTCGGCATTAACATCATCATCGAGAGATTAGTGATACACCATCCTGGCATATACATATAATGAAGATTTGAGATATTTAATGTTTATCTCACATCAATTCCTCCATCAGGGCGTAAGGATATTCACGCCCATTACCCCCACATACTCAAAAGTATGCTCTCCAGGAGTTCCCTTAGGAAAACCTGTTTCACCATCACCTAACTGCTGACGATGATGGATCTATGGTCAGGGCTCTACATGATATCATTTTACTTGATTAATTAAGTACAATACAACATTCTTTTAGCATCAGACATGTTTTCAATCATAAAACATCATAACAATTGCTATAAAGAATGAGTACTATTTCTATCAAGTTCATTTCACAACTTTAATAGCATTGGGAACTCAATCCCTTATCATCTCATCATCATGATTCAAGAATATGGGCGTTCAAACCCTTAGATCATCATAATACTTGTTACCACTTTGACAGGTAACATAATGTCATCAAGTCATGTAACAGTGTATACATGATAAATGCTATGCAGGTATTTTACATGGCTCTTACAGCCTATCAATCTCTTTTGTTACCTTTCACTAGGCAACATAATATATCATTGCTTACAAAGCTTATAAAGTACTTTCAATAACAAAGCATCATAGCTCTTACCTGGTTATGCTCAATATCTCATAAGACATGCATGATTAGTACAGATGATAACGGATACATCAATCTCCTATCAGCATAATATAAACAATTATGACATCATTGTTCAAGGGTTATACCACTATGCCCTTGCTAGGGTTAGGTTTTCCCTTTTCAATTCAATTAGGGTTAATCATTCCCTTAGCTCAATTAGGGTTAAGGACTAATCATGTTGTCATTGTCCAACCTTAGATCTTCTTAGTATAAAGTATAACCCATAATTAGGGTTTCACATATTCATTCACCTTATTTGGAATTAGGGTTTACTATTCACATCACATCACCCTTGATTAGGGTTTATAACCAACAACCCATAATTAGGGTTTACTATTCACATTACATCACCCTTGATTAGGGTTTACTATTCACCCCAAGTAAGAGTGACCATCAAAGTACCTTGAATTAAGGTTTATCATGTCATCACTATGAATTAAGTTCATACAATCATCATGTATTAGGATTTCACCTATTAATGCCCTCAATTAGGGTTATGATTTATCATCCATCATAATTAGGGTTTCATGATCTCACTATGAAGGATCATACCCTAATTAGACATTCATTCACATTAGAAGTCCAATACTTAATTATCATCCATGTAGGAAATCTTCTCTTTCATCTTCTAGAGATGATGTTTGCTTCAGTCTTGATTAGGTTAAGTCAACTCACTCTTGAGGAAGAATTGACATCATGGGTTATGTCATTGTCACAATGACCATTAAGGCTTAATTATTCAAAGGGTACTAATCACCTAATCCCATTAAGATGTAATTACTATAATCATCTTTGATTACATCATGTATTAGTCAACTAATCACTTTGTCCTTGAACCACTTTAAGTTCCCATGCAGTTTTGGTTAATTATCCACCAAATGGTTTTGGCCTTATAGACTCTAAATGGTCTTTACCAATTCATACCTCAAACGGTCTTGAGCAACCAATGAAACTGTTAGCTAAAGTACCACCTTGAAACCGTTTAGTAAAGTAGGTGTTGAAGACCGTTTGCCCAAGGTTGACTTTTGAAACCGCATGAACTCAATCGGTTTGGAAACCGCATGAACCTAAATGGTTTGGGATCGTTTGGTCCCAAACGGTATTGAGACCGTTTGGTCCAAACCCCCTCAAAACTGCAAGGACCAAAAAGGGTCTCAACCACTCCTATTAAAATAGGGTTTCCAATGTTGGTTCCTTCAACCATTGAATTCATGTAACCAATCATAAATTGGACCAATCACCATACTTAAATTGAGATAATTAGGTCATCATTCAACTGATTTGACCCTCAATTGATCATCAAGTAGGGTTTGGATCAATTGGATTAGGGTTTGGAATTGATGAACCTTCAACATTATACAATGTGAAACTAATATAATTACTTTCAAACTATTGGACCATCATCCAAAATGGACATGACCTGATCCCAAACGGTCTTGAGGTCGTTTGGATGACCTCCAAACGGTCTTGAGACCGTTTGCCCATGTACACATCAAAATCCAAGTCAACCAATTAAGGTTTGGTTCATTGGATTGCTCACCAAATCAGCAATTGATTACTCTTCAACTCAATACCTTTAGATCTCCAAACACCTCACCATAGTCAACCCTAGACCTCCAAACGGTCTTGGGTGACCCCCAAACGGTCTTGGGATCGTTTGGATGATCTCCAAACGGTCTTGAGACCATTTTCCCGTCACATCATCATCCACCATGTCATTCAATTAAAGTTTGGATCCTAGGATTGGTCACAAAATCAGCACTTGATTGTACTTTTCACCTTAATATCTTTGGACCTTGAATTGCTCAACCATACTTAACCCTAGACCTCCAAACAGTCTTGGGTGATCACCAAACGGTCTTGAAACCGCTTGGGTGATCCCCAAATGGTTTTGAAACCGTTTGGGTCAATCAACCCAAAACATCAACTCATTCCAATGCAAAATCAACACTTAGCCGATTAGGGTTAATACCATATCTTTGGATCTTCAAACACTTAACCATATACAACCCTAGACCTCCAAACGGTCTTGAGTGACCCCCAAATGGTCTTGAGACCGTTTGGGTGATCCCCAAACGGTTTTGAAACCGTTTGGGTCAATCAACCCAAGTTCCAAACTCAAATAGTTATGAAATCAGCACTCAACCCGATTACGGTTTTGGTGATTGTTGGGCCTTCAACTCATGAACTAATTAGAAATAATCAATTATATTTAGTGGATCAATAACCAACATTATTATAAAAAAATTCCCAAAAGTTAAACCCTGGTCAACACCTCCAAACGGTCTGAAACCATTTTCTCTCATGCGGTTTGGTGAAACCGTTTCATCTCAAACGGTTTGAAACCATTTGCTCCCAAACGGTTTGGGAAACCGTTTGAGCAACTTAGGAGACCGTTTGACCTGGGATTTTTCTTGGATAAACATCTAAGATGATTTCATCATCGTCCTCCTTATAAAAACCAAGAATAGAAACCGTTTTTCATGGGAATTGCAGTAATGCATCAAAAGAGTTCGAAATAGAAGAAATAATCAACAAATCATAGAGAACTTGATGCAATATCAATGTTTAAGGGTTAAAGTTATAAAACCCACCTCAAATATGATCTCCAAGCTCCAATCTCCACGGATCTAATGGTGGATGGAGTTCCAGCAACTGCCCAAGGTCCGTTCTTGAGCTATTGGATGAAAAAGATGGCTAGAATTGGAAATCGGATGAAGAAAACCAAGAATCAAGCATTGCTTTAGGGTTTTCACCATGAATCCTAGGTAGAAGATGATCAAAACCTTACCAACAGGTTGTGTTCGTCCTTATCCTGCTCCTGAGATCTTCCTTGGTCTGCCAAAGCAAAGTGATAAGAGAAAAACTAAGGAAAAGTCCTTATGTGTATTGGAAAAAGAACATGTATAAGGGATTTTCAAGGAAAGAGAAAATGGATTAATTTCCTTAAATTCCAAAATAATTTCCATCAAATCTCCCTTCATTTCTTGGACAGGAAGACATATTCATGTTCTTGCAAAACCTCATCATTATCCAAGAATTAATGGAAAAGGAATTAAGCACCTTAAAAAGTTTTATAATAATATCCACCCTTTTAGTGGATATTACTTTTTATTATAATAATCTGAGTGGCTTCCACTCAACCAAGATCTTTTTGTGCCATATCAAGGCACAAGCTCGTCCAACTCTATTGCAAACACATCCTTCAACTTTTGGTTGAAGGGCTTCTTAATAAATTTATTTCTTTTTGCATAAATTAAACTAAAGTTCCATATATACTTAAATCTTGATTATTTTAATGTCAAGATTCTCTCTCCTCCAACATAACTCAAATGAGGCGCCCCTCTCATTTTCTTTGCTCTACTTGATGCCAAGAAACATGAGAGACCCTCTAGAGGTGGCATTTTGCATGTTGAACCCTAGGTTTTGGGTAAATTGCACATTACACCAAAACTAGGTTTTAATGCACAAGGATTGCTCTACAAGCTTTATCTTGATGCCCAAGCTTGTGGAAACCATACCACTACATCATATTCATTCTTATAATGTCTCAACATCATAGGAACATCTTACCATGTGGAATTTGCAACTTAACCCCTCAACTTGGGTAATTTGCACTTTAGTCCAAAATTAACAAAACAATGTTTCAACATCATTCAAAAAGGACTGAAATTGAAATATGAGTTCCTCAAAAACCTTAATTACTTTTAAAAAGATAAGATCAAGCATCTAATCAACTTTGTTGAACAAAACACCTAGGGTTAGTACATAACTCATGTCAGGGATGTTACCGAACTTGTTAGACATAGGTGAGAAAATAGAGTTTGTGACTCTGGGAAAGATACCCATGTTAGAGTTAGCTTAGCATCTAGGTGTTGACCTTGCTTTTTTTTTCAAAAACACTTTTATCTTGAACAGGAAAGTGAGAATCTTTTTTGCTTCTTGGCGAACCATCACAAAAAATAGGTATAGGTGTAGAAGGTACTGATATGTTCTTGGATACTAACCATTTTGCCTTCCTCACCAGTTCCTCATTGTAGGATTTTGCAACTTCATTCACCCTTATAAAATGAACAAAAAAATCAGAAGCAAATCAACCTCCTACACATAGACATTATCATCCTTCGCTAACTCATCCTGATTCCGTTCAGGTTAACCAAGGACTTCTACTCCTAGATCAACTTCTTGTATGCATGTTTGAACAAATTGCTCTGAGTTTGAGGATTTTTAACATCACAGTCATCATGCCCCAAATAGCCACACATCCACACTTGTAAGGATACCATTCGTACTCAATGAACACAGAACGATCATAGCCTTCATTATCAATCAAAGTAATTGTCTCAGGACGTTAGCATCCCATGACATCAAAATTTGGATCCTGACAAAATCAAAACGCGTACAATTCAGCGTATGTACATCCATCTTCAGTGAATTGCAAAGGTCAGAACTAATTCTTTCAAAGATTGTGTTGTCCCACAGTTCCACTGGTAGTTTGTGAATTCTGATCCAAACTAGAACTTCCTTAAATCTTGATTTAACTTGATAGTCACCTATCTTCCAGTTTCTCAATATCATTGGCCTATTTTTAACATACCAATCTCCGGCTAAGACATCGTTCAAATCATCCAAATCTATGAACTTAGCGGTGAAGAAGCCTCCCCCTCTATTGAGAATCTCAAAAGAACCCCAAGTTTTCCACAACCAGGAAAGATAGTTTGCTAGAGTAGGTATATGAGGCCATAAATCAAGGATGTACCCTAGCAAGCATTTGTTTCATTTGTCGACATTCACCTCAACTTCAGTCTTTAGGTAAACCATCTTGCCATCGACAATCTAAATCTCCTTCCTATGTAACAGAAGAGGATTGTTCCTCTCACTTTTGTCGAGCAACTCCCATGATATAAGATCTTGAACCTAGGGTAGTTTAGAATCTGTATTTGTAACTCTGGTAGGCACATTTGTTCCCTTCACTCTCCAAAGCTTCTCATATTCCCAACGGGTAGCCGACGGTGCTGGATCACCAGGTTTATCGCCCTCCCAGTTGCGTTTTATTACTTTCGTTATGAATTCATATATTGTATATTAGGACTTTCAAGTATATTATATTAAAAAAATATTTCATCTTACTGTATTAATTACATATAAGGCTTTTAGATTTTGAATATGGTTGGTTCGAGGTCAGAAAGACTGATCGCAAGATTTGATAGTTAGGATTAACATCGACCTGCCTCTGCATATTGTTCACTCGTCCAGCATAAAAACAATTGATACTCATATTTCAGTCACTATCCAAATCTGGATCTGATATGGATTTGTATATTTTAAAATTGAAACCATTCTCCTTTGTTTTTAGACTGAAAACAAACTCATATTAGAATTTCAATGCACATGTATGCTAGGTGTGTATCCTATTTGGTAGACGTTGAAAATTTTAGACACATATCACGTAAATAACATACTAATCAAACCCAAAACTGACCCAAACCCAGGTTTGTCAAAATCTATAATCGATTTTGATTGTAAAAGTTAGCCCTGAAATACTCAGACCAGAACTTCATTCTATTCGTCGAATCCTGAAACTGACCCGAAATGTCAAAACTAGTATCAAAACCTGATTTTGTTCGAGTCTGGACGTGATTTCATTCATGGATATTCAGACGTACCATTTACAACTTTACATATTTGTGTTGGCTCTTTGTTAGAAACTTGTTCCAAAATTTGTGCCCATACTTTGTGCCCATACTTCTGTAAATTTGTCTGAACCCAAAACTGATCTGCCTTGTCTAAATTTTTAAACAAATATTTCCCAAAAAACAACACATCTATATAATTAGGATATGGGTCTGGATTGTCTCAAGTTTGTACATAGGGAACAAAATGTAGATGTAGATCGGTGTCAAGTCTAACTATTAGAAAATTCAGTCAGTATTTTCTGACTTGAAACCAACCTAAGCACATTTAATAATCCTATATAAAAGTAGAATGGAATATTTATTTTTGAAGATCACATAATTGAATAAATTCTAATACAATATAATACATGAATGAATAATATTATAAGTACTTAAGGTCACGTTGATAAGGAAGAAATAAATTTGAAATGAGAAAAAAAGTTGCAAACTTATGACGTCACGGCAGCTGACGTGAGGTGGAACGGAAAGAGGCGGACGGAATTAAGGAAAAAATAGTGTTTTTAGGGATTTTAAAAAAAGTGAGGATAATGGGAACAAACTCAATTACAAGTACCATTTACTGTATACAGTTTCCGGCATTTTAGATGTGTCTACCTAGACCCTAATTACAACCTTGCAACATTATTATTATTATTATTATTATTATTATTATTATTATTATTATATAGAGAGAGAGAGGGAGGTTAGAATAAACTCAATCTTCTTAAACATCTTCTGAATAGCTCATATACAAAATTTGAACACATTTGGACATTTGTAGGTCATGTTATAAAGACCACAAAAAATATACATTTCAAATTAGTTTTTCACGTCGATTTTGTTGGCCTTGGACGAGTGATTTACGCTCATCCAAATGGGCTCAAAATTTGTATGTAGCCTAGTTATAGTATGACTGTGAACATCAATGGTTTACATTTTACAAAAAAATAGTCCTGATATGCAAACACACTTGAGTGTATTCGTGCGATCTGTACACTCTGAGTGTATTCTAGCCTGACTATATATATATATATATATATATATATATATATATATATATATATATATATATATATATATATATATATATATATATATATATATATAGAGAGAGAGAGAGAGAGAGAGAGAGAGAGTCAGGCTAGAATACACTCGAGTGTATCCGGAGCGGAATACACTCAAGTAGTTTTTCATGATGCAATATTTTTTTGAAAATCTAATCCGTTGATCTTCTTAAACATTACGTGAACTCATACACAAAATTTGAGCACATTTGGATATGTATAGCTCATGTTATGAAGACCACAAAAATTATGCATTTCAAATTAGTTTTGAGTGTCGATTTTGTTGCCGTTGGATGAGTGACTTACACTCATCCAAATGGGATCAAAATTTGTATGTAGCCTAGTTATAGTATGACGGTGAAGAACAACGGTTAATATTTTGAAAAAAATAGTCTTGATATGCAAACACACTTGATTGTATTCATACGATCTGTACACTCGAGTGTATTCTAGCCTGACTATATATATATATATATATATATATATATATATATATATATATATATATATATATATATATATATATATATATATATATATATATATATATATATATATATATATATATATATATATATATATATATATATATATATATATATATATATATGGGATTTAACCTGATTTTGACCTCCTAAGTACATCCTGAAAACATTTCGTAACATTTCGTAATACAAAACTGCATCACAACAGCTACACGATTCCATGAAAATATTTCAAAGCCACAACTTAATATATATTGTATATATATTATACCAACAAGGTGTAAAACCATAAAACCCCGCTCCTCTAGAGAGCAAAAATCAATCTATTCAAATACAGTTCCAGATTCTGTAGAATAAGAGCGCAACTACAACCTCTATCATTCACCTTCCTCTTGATCCAATCTATATTCACCCTTGACCTCCACTATTCCCCACTGGGAAGCATAACACCACTCCTGTTCATCAGAACCGTGATGAAGTTCTTATTGAAAACGTCTAACTATTAATAGCTACAGCCGGCAAATTCTGGACAAATCTCTGAATGGCGTGAAACGACGATCTACCCTTATGGAAGACAATCCTGGCCACATCTTTCATCAGTTGAGCTTTCTTCCTCAATTCGGCGCTCTCATGCCCCATCAGGGCATTGACTACTCGTTTCACCTCCTCTGCCGTAGCTGCATTGCCTGCCTCTCTGTCGATGTGGACCTCCAGCGCCACGCCCATTTCCGTCACCATCTGGGATGCGTTGAAGTGCTGCTCGGCGTGAAGCGGCCATTGGCACACCGAACCAGAGGCTCTCTAAGCACGAGTTCCACCCGCAGTGCGTCACGAAGCCGCCGACGGAAGCATGGCCCAATATCTCTTTCTGTGGGGCGAATGACGGCCACACCAAGCCCCTTGCTTTTGTCCTCTCCAGGAAGCCATCTGCTAGGAGCTCTTTCAGATCAGCGTCCTTTGAAACCTGTCTGAGCCCCTGGTGGTGTTGTGACTGTGGAGGTTGGCTGCGGAGTACCCATAAGAACCGCTGCCCGCTTGCCTCCAGGCCAACAGCGGTTCCCTCGCCTGAGCGGCGGGGAAAACGCCCATGCTCCCGAAACAGAGATAGACAACCGACCCAGGTGGCTGCTGGTCGAGCCACTGGATGCACTCATGGCGCTCGCCAGTTGTAGCCGGCGATTTGCTCCTCCGGTCGAGAGACAGGATGGGACCAACAGCATATACCGGTGGCATCGGATGCTTTTCGCAGCTAGGGAGGTAGATACCCTCCTTTAGGGCCTTCATAGCGTTGGGCTCGAGCTCGTAGAAGGTATTGATGAGGATCCCTTTGCTCTGGACGAATCTCCTCGCGTGGATGGCGAAAGCCTCAAAGGCGTCACCTTTCGGGCCGGTTCGACAGAGATAAAGGCATGGAGCTGACAGGGAAAGGTGTAGTAAATCCTAGTAAGTCGATTGTCTTTCCTAGGAACTGGGAAGACAGGAATCCTTTAACCTCGTCCTCCACGGCTGGGAGGTTGGAGACGATCGTGGGGGCGTGAAGCATAATCCCCAAAAACGCAGCGCCGGAGGTGAAGAAGACATAAGAAGGAATGCCGAGCTCGTTGGCGACATCAACCATGGATGAGCAGAAAAAATCTAGGACGAGGGCCGACGCGATCATATCGCGCAGGGCGGACCTGACGAGGGGTATGTGGCGGTCGACGAAGTCGGTCATAGCTTAACGTCTTTGGTTCTGGGAAAATACGCTTAACGTCTTTGGTTCTGGGAAAAAACGTAAAAAATAAGACGTTATCAGTTGAAAACGTCAAAATTTAAACGTTTTAATCAGAAAGTGCCAATTTTTTGACGTGTTAGTTTAAAGACGCCAACTTTTTGGTATTTGCAAATAAAGGCGCAAACTTTTTTTCAGACTAAAGTGCCAACTTTTTGGGGTTCTCCATGGCCGTTGCGGCATCATTGTTCAATTAACCATCTTGGACGGAAACAATATTGAAAACATTCTGTTTCGTGTTCTAAAGGAGGAGCTAATCAAGTTCATACATAATTTTCCAAGCATACATCACCATTAAGCTTGTCCATTGAATTGAAGACATATATCAGTCAAAGACAATCAAGTCAAATGACTCTTGATTTGGCCTTCAGCTGGATGAATTAAACAACTAGCTGCAAGCTATTATTATTGTTCTTGTCAAAATATTCCCCGTGGTGCTATGTGCTAAGCGAAGCCTACCTACCACCATCGCCAAGCAGCTACGCCAATGGCTCCACTGGAGCACGCGTGTATAATTTTAAAATCACTAACGACGAGATGCAACAACAACGGCGCCGTCTGACGATCGGGGAAGGAAGAAAGGGAGGAGACAGTAGTGGGTGAGGGCGGACGCACACACGGGAGCTGTTGTCCTTCCCACGACGTTGTGCACCTCCGTAGATCCCTCCCTTTAAGGGGCCGTTCGGCCCCGGACATTGAGCCCCTGTTTGGGAACGGACTGGACCGGGATTAGCACCCGTCGTTTAGCGCCACGAGGGCCCGATCCGGTCCGGTTTGGTCGAAAAATGTGTTTGGAAGCCAACCCAATTCGATCCCCTTTTTGGGATAACGGAATCCCATAATCCGCATAATCCCAGTCTCAGTCGAGGCAGGATCGCGAATCTCAATCCGGTTTACAACCCCCCGACCCCGATCCCTCGCGCCCCCTCCCTGTCGCCCCTCCCTCTCGCCCTAGCCTTCTCCCTCTTCGGCGGTCTGCCTCCCGACGCTTCGCATCTGTTCTCTGCGGGCAATACTGTTGGTCCGTGTGTGAGAGAAGTAAAAGCGATGTCTGCGACCTCGACGAAATCGCGGATGGAGGTAGGTCATCGTCGGGCGAAGCGCCCGCGTGGAGAATTTATTCAGCCGTCTGCAACCGCCGGTCTACTGGGGCGGCTACATCTCTCAAAATCAAGGTAACCCATACCCTGCCCTGGTCTTCGACTATCTCAATCTGACATTGTCCCATCTTGTCGATGCACAGGAGAAGGAGAAACCCTAGCTCCAAGCCGAAGCCCCCGTCTGCCTTCATATTCGCCTTGTGCTGCGAGGTTATTCACTTCCACTTACGCCTGTTGGAGCAGCTGTTCGCGGAAGCTGATCGTCCGTGGCTAAAATCCGGCGGTTCTCCTCCCTGGTGCTCCGGCGGCGCTACACACAGCCAGGATTCCGCAGTGCTTCTTCTTTCTCGCCCCTTGCTGCTAAGGTTGGTTATGAAATAGGGTAGCCGACGCTTTGTTTGTGATGTCGATTAGGGCAGACTTTTCTGAGGTAGATTGCTCATCAATTTGTGTATTGATTCACCCGACATTAGTTCCAAACAAGTTATCATTGTGTATGACAGTCACATTTTATCAGTCGATGGCATAGTTTAATCAATGTTTGTCGTTGTTATGCTTTTTCCAACAATATATCCATCTCTGTAGTATTATTGTTAATCGTTGTGTATGACAGTCAGAATCTATAGTATTATTGTTAATCGTTGTGTTTGAATACGGCCAGGGAATAATACAACTTTTTTGGTTGATATCTACCCCAAAGTTCCTTCTTTCTAATAATGAGCTTTACCCTGGTTGAAAGAAATTGTCAACACTGTCATTTCTTGTACGACTATTTAATTTAAAATGTATGCTTCACTGGACAAACACATCTTTAGTCAACTATTGAAACTTCTATTGGATGTCTTTCCACATTTGGTGACATTCCCATCTTATCATGAAACTAAGAATACCTAGGTCTGTAAAAAATGGTATGTATTCTGTATAGAATACGTAGGTCTGTAAAATAAATGATTTTCTTGACCCAACTTCCTCTGTTTCAACTCATATAACAAATATTTTCTGTCCAACAGAGCCTGATGTGCATTACTATTGTGTACTGAATATTTTATGTGTTCATAAACAGGAGCATATTTCCCTAGTCCACCTAATTTGTTTTATGTTGAATTTAATTTGGCACCTTGTCCACAACCCTTGACTGAGGTCAGACCCCTTGACCTAGGTCTACTATGATGGTCCAAAATTAGAATCCACCTATTATGTATTATTATTTTTTAATTTGGAACCTATTATTGTGTAGTGTACATTCTCTATGATCATAAACATAGCTCGATCAATTGTATTGATTGCCCACGATACCTATTACTGTTCAGTTCAATGTGCCCTGGGCCCTAGAATGAGGTCTGAATTCTTGCTTGAGATTCATTTAGTGACAATCAGTTTAATAGGTCTACTATTTAACCACTAAAACCCACATACCACATAATTAAGAATAAATCTGAATGATTTACCCTCAATGGTTGGTTGACTATTTTCTGTCCAACAGAGCCTGATGTGCATTACTATTGTTTACATGATATTTTATGTGTTCATAGATAGGGGCATATTTCCCTAGTCCACCTACTTTGTTTTATGTTGAATTTAATTTGGCACCTTGTCCACAACCCTTGACTGATGTCTGACCCCTTGACCTAGGTCTAGATTGTTGGTCCAAAATTGGAATCCACCTATTATATATTATTTTTATTTGAGTTGGAACCTATTATTGTGTAATGTACATTCTCTATGCTCATAAATATAGCCAAATCAACTGTACTGATTGACCACAATACCTATTATTGTTCAGTTTAATGTGCTCTGAGCCCTAGAATGAGGTCTAAATTCTTGCTTGAGCTTCATTTAGTAGCAATCAGTTTAATAGGTCTACTATTTAAAAACTAAACCCTCATGCCACATAATTCAGAATAAATATGAATGATTTACCCTCAATTGTTGGTTGACTATTTTATGTCCAAGAGTGCCTGATGTGCATTACTATTGTGTGCTGAATATTTTATGTGTTCATCCACCTACTTTGTTTTATGTTGAATTTAATTTGGTACCTTGTCCACAACCCTTAACTGAGGTCTGACCCCTTGACCTAGGTCTACTATGATGGTCCAAAATTGGAATCCACCTATTATGTATTATTTTAATTTAATTTGGAACCTATTATTGTGTAGTGTACATTCTCTATTCTCATAAACATAGCCTCATCAACTGTACGGTTTGATCACAATACCTATTATTATTTAGTTTGATGTGCCCTGAGCCCTAGAATGAGGTCTAAATTCGTGTTTGAGCTTCATTCAGTGACAATCAGTTTAACATGTCTACTATTTAACCACTAAAACCCATATACCACATAATTCAAAATAAATCTGATTGATTTCCCCTCAATGGTCGGTTGACTATTTTCTGTCTGACAGAGCCTGATGTGCATTACTATTGTGTACTGAATATTTAATGTGTTCATAAATAGTGGCATATTTCCCTAGTCAGCCTACTTTGTTTTATGTTGAATTTAATTTGGCACCTTGTCCACAACCCTTGACTGAGGTATGACCCCTTGACCTAGGTCTACTATGATGGTCTAAAATTGGAATCCACCTATTATGTATTATTTTTATTTAATTTGGAACATATATCTAATCCCCTTAAGTGTGCTCTAAGCCCAACATTGAGGTTTGAATTCGTGCTTGAGCTTTATTCAGTACCAATCAATTTAATAGGTCATTATTTGTTCAGTTTCAAATCTATTATGTATTGTTTTGATTTAAGTTGGAACAACTATATGATCCCCTTAAGTGTGCTCTAAGCCCTGCATTGAGGTATGAATTCGTGCTTGAGCTTCATTTAGAACCCAAAAAAATTATCTCATTATTGAACCATTATACAATCATACCAAATAAATCAGAATGATTTTACAACTGTGTATTGAATAATTTCTGTTGCATTTCATGTCCAATAGTTTACTTGGTTGCATTTCAATGCCCTACAATTAGGTGTATTATGATGGACCAAAATTTAACATATATCGGATCCCGTTAAGTGTGCTTTGAGCCCTACAATGAGGTCTGAATTTGTGCTTTAGCTTGATTCAGTACCAATCAATTTAATAGGTCATTATATGTTCAGTTTAAAATCTATTATGTATTGTTTTTATTTAAGTTGGAACAACTATTTGATCCCCTTAAGTGTGCTCTAAGCCCTACATTGAGGTCTAATTTCATGCTTGAGCTTGATTCAGTACCAATCAATTTGATAGGTTATCATTTGTTCAATTTAAAACCTTTTATGTATTGTTTTTATTTAAGTTGGAACATCCCCTTAAGTGTGCTCTAAGCCTTACATTGAGGTCTGAATTCGTGCTTGAGCTTCATTTAGAACCCAAAAAAATTCTCATTATAGAACCATTATACAATCATACCAAATAAATCAGAATGATTTTACAATTGTGTACTGAATAATTTTTGTTGCATTTCATGTCCAACAGTTTACTTGGTTGCATTTCAATGCCCTACAATTAGGTCTATTATGATGGACCAAACTTTAACATATATCTGATCCCCTTAAGTGTGCTTTGAGCCCTACTATGATGTCTGAATTTGTGTTGTATTACAGGTCTGTATTACAGGTCTGCATTTTCAATTATTGTATTACAGGTCTGTATTACAGGTTTGTATTACAGGTTAGGAAGTACCTAGGTCTGTATTACAGGTCTGTATTTTCAATTATTGTATAGCCCAACAAACCAACTTCCTCTGTTTCAACTCATATAACAAATATGTTTGTATTGCTATAATACAACCTTTTTGGTTGATATCTAGCCCAAAGTTCCTTCTTTCTCTCCTTTTTTGGTTGATATTATTGTCGAAAAAATAACTGTACTAACTGATTATAGGTCTTCATTGTCTTCTAAATTGCCTCTTTTGCAGATATTTTATATTTACCAATGCTCTAAATTGCCTCTTTTGCAGATGCAGGACATTGGTTTGTTGAAATTTGTTAATCAATATTCATGGGATTATTGAATAAGTGGGGAACTCGTATAATGCTCTCATTAATACACTGTTCCAGCTTGCTTTTTTTTGAATTATTTTTTGTGGTTGCTGGAGTGCCAATATTAGATCTGAAGACCTTAAAATTTGTTACTGAAAAGTTTTGAATTCTTTTTTATGGATGTTTAACCTAAAATTTATATAACACGACTTCAGATCATTTTTTATTTTATTGGAACTAATATACATAAATTATATGCAACTGATGAACAACGTAATTTCTTAGTGTCATTACAGCTTAGACGACACTATCTAAGTAAATACTTTATCTGAAAAGATAAATGATATAACGATTTGTGTATCATAATATATTGCAGCACCTACGGGGGTATGTCTTCCGCCGACCCCAAGTTTCGTATTGTTTGGCAAAGAGACTCTGATGCCGCTCTAGTATCTGCATTGCGCAGACAATATGACCTAGGCAAGTGTGTCGATGGTCATTTCACTAGGGAGGCTTGGAGGGAGGCAACTGTGGAAATGCAAAATAGGATGGGGAAGACGGCCTGCAATACAGACCAGTTGAAAACTCGGTGGAAGAACTTGAGGAGGGACTGTGCCGCTTTGAAGCTTGTGACGAATAAGAGCGGTGTTGGATGGGATGACACAAGGCATAAGCCAACGCTGCCTGACAGCCCTGAATGGAGGGAGAGCCTTGCGGCATATCCAGTAACCAGTCCATTAATTTAAAAAAAAAGTCATCTATTAACATTTTAATTTCATAATAAACATTTTTTTATACTTAGGCAAACAAGGACATTGCTAGGTTGCTTAACAAGCCGTTTCCCCACTACTATGACATCGAGATGATGGCGGGGAGGAACATTGCTAGAGGAGATCATGCAATGTCTTCGACGGACACACATATCCCTTCTGACGTTGCCTCCGAGGATGATATCGCTGTCGACTTAGATGCCCCAGACACACCCATGACCACTGGAAGCCAAGCTGGGGAACCTAATATGGGCGCATTTGGGATGCAAAGCGAGGGAGAAACTGGGGAAGGCGGAACAGATACACCGAGTGGTGGCGGGAGGCCTCCTGTCGTTAGGCACAAGAAGCGGCCATCAATGCCTCAAGACCGATGTGGGTTATCAAATGAAGTGTTATCTGAATTCACACAGGTTTATGCAAAGGTTCACGAGTTAGGCAGTGGTGTGGCAACTAGATCCTTTGAAAAGAAAGAATTTACAACCATCTTACAACATTTCTAGGACACTTACCCAGATGCCCCCACTCCTGTATTTACAACACTTGTGAACGCCATCAAGGACTCAACAAACCGCTCCATCTACCTAAGCCTTATAGACACACCTCAAAAGATAACCATATGGTTGCAAGATCTTTGGGAAAGGTCCCAAGCTGCCAATGCAACATCAACACCTTCAATGCCGTCCTCGTTCCAAGCTGCCAATGCAACACCAACACCTTCAATGCCATCCTTGTTTATGCCATCTCACCATGCATTTTTCCCGCAATCCCCAACACCTAACTTCAGCAACATACCAAGTATGGCATCGTCGTTTGCGTCATCTCACCATCCATTATTTCCTTCGTCCAATGATGCTGGCCCTTCCGGACCAACAAACTTTGCGTCATCTCACCGTCCATTCATTCCTTCGTCCAATGATGCTGGCCCTTCTGGATCACCAAACTTTACCAGCCAGGCATTTAACTCATCAAATCAGTAGAAAGTTCTTTCGTTGTTGTAATAATCTATTTCCCATCCAAACATTTTCTTTGGGCTTTATCTTATTTGCCGAATTGTTGTAATATTTTTATTCCCGTCCAGACATTATTGATTAACTGTTGTAATATTTTATTTCACTGCCATGGTTTTATTTTGCTATCAATGTATTTCGCTTTGTATCCTGGAAGGCATTATTTTATGTGTCTACAATTACATATGATTGTAGCCTAGTTATTTTCCTTGTCCTTGCCATGACAACGTTGCTATGCTTCCACTTGTAGGCATAATGTCAACCACTGACCAAATAGAAACACCTGGCCTCCTCACGCACATTCTACATACATTGTCTGGTCCAGCTAATCACATTGCTGATACAATAGCTGAGTCCATAGCAAACTCCATCATTGACGACATTTTCGACATACCACCTACAATACCTAGGTTAGTTAGCATTAGGAGTGGCCACCAGAAGGTCTTAGAAATTTTAAACGGTCATGAACAAAGGGCTTATGACCTATATCGAATGAGACCACATTCTATATTGGCCCTTGTGGACAAGCTTGACAGTCGGGCCTTGTTACGAAGCACTAGAGGCGTCAGTTCGGTTGAGGCTGTGTGCTACTTCCTACAAATGGTTGGCCATGGACATACAAATCGTGCTTTGGCTGAGGACTACATTCACTCTGGTGAGACCATAAGTAGGAAGTTCAACGAAGTCTTGGACGCTGTGTGTTCGTTGTCCAATGAGTACATTGTCATGCAAACTGCAGCGACATGCACGACAACACATTCTCGTATATTGGAGACCCCAAGGTTCTACCCTTACTTCAAGGTAATAGTTAGCCCCTACAATCTTTAATCATTTGCAAATATTTTGTATGTTGACAACCTATTTTGCTGTTATAGAATGCCATCGGGGCAATTGACGGAACACACATCCCCGTCTTGGTTAAACGAGACAAGCAAAATCGCTACCGAGACAGAAAAGGGAATGTCTCTCTTAATGTCTTGGCTGTAGTTGACTTCTCCATGGAGTTTACATATGTCCTAACTGGGTGGGAGGGATCGGCTGCTGACCAACGGGTCCTACAGTCAGCGACGACCACAGGCGGGTTTAAAGTTCCGCCGGAAAAGTTTTACCTAGTAGATGCAGGGTATGCCAACACTCGACAATTCCTTGCACCGTATCGCAACACAGCTTACCATATTTCTGAGTACCGAGGAAACAGACATGCCTACACCAGCAAGAAGGAGATGTTCAACCACCGCCACGCACAATTACGTAATGTTGTAGAAAGAGCATTTGGGGTGCTGAAGCGGCGGTTTGCCTACCTTAAAAAGGGGGCGACATATCCCATACATTCGCAGTGTCGCCTCGTAATGGCTTGTTGTATCCTCCATAATTTCATACGCCGCCAACATGATGGCGACAGTATAATGGACGAACTCCCAGATGACATTCCAACATCTGCCATTCCCCCTGCTGGGGTTGACCTGAGTTCCCTCCAACAAACAACTCAGGCCGATTCAAGGGAGGGCAAGCGTTTACGTGAATCCATTTCTAATTTGCTATGGGATGCCCGTTGACTTACAATTGTATCTGTAATAGTCTTCGACATTATTTGAAATATTATCCACGACATTACTTTGTAGGCTTTAGTTGTTTTTTTTACAAACTTTCTTCTGCATCCTAATAATATACATGACATAATGAATCGCTAGGTTGTCTTGAAATGGAGAATGGAATGCCTTGCTGTACATGCGGCCTTACATGCACTGTACGTGTGTATATGGATGAAGCGGACGTGGCAAATGGACGTTTTGAAAACAACAACCCGCACAGACCGTATTTTACATGTGGTAGGGGCCTTGTTTCGAACAGATGTCAGATGAGATTGCCTGCACAGCGTGTACCACCCACAGTTGCCACACTTACTGCAGTTAGGGATGATATGCTAACACAACTTGCATATGCCCGCAACGAACGCAAGCTATGGTCTGAACAATGTGACTTTGTCAGTTCGACAAGAGCAGACATCGATAGGCTTGAACAAGGTATTACCACTCTATGTGAGAGGTGCCAATATCTTCGACAACTACTTCACATCACGAGCAGTAATGACTCTTCAAACGAGGACGGATACAATACATCATAGATGTAGAACAAGCACTTAGGCCTATTTAATGTTCGGAAAGTTGTATTTGAAATTTATGTTCAGAAGCCGACAATGTTTTTACTAATCCTCAATTATGTTTTAGATGTCAATGGATCCATCTGGAGTTCCGAGGTGTGATTGTGGGTTAGATGCAGCCTTGCGGCTTAACACAGAGGATGCAGGGTTGTTTGGCATTCTGAGTGAAAGGCCGGGCGAAATGTATTACATATGTCCTTCTCGTGAGGTGCACTAGTAAATACATACATAATAGGTTGCCGTTGTGTATGCTGCACATTCGTTGTCATTCATTAAATTTTATTATACATTGTAGGGAAGAGATCGGTGCAGATACTTCCGTTGGGCAGTCGATCTCCCCCCAACAATTGATTCTTTGAAAGCTGAGATTATGTTACTAACTGTCGAGTGCAAGTCAGTGTGGGACCAAGCAATGAACATGAAGGACAGTGTTGAAATTCATCACAACTACGATGATATATACACCCAAAAAAAGTATGAGCATGACAGTGTAGAACGCTACGTTGCCAGTCTGGAGGAAGAATGTAGTCTTCTTTTAGACATTCCTTCACCCACGGTGACGCCATAACGTTTAATGGCAGAGAACTACATTTAGTTTGGTGTGTCGATTTACATTGTCCAGCATTCCATGTTTTTAACATTACATCTTTATGAATTCATCCGACATCAACATGCTTTAGTTATTGATCATAATGTTGTTGTATGTTTTATGGAGGGTGTATGTTTTTTCACCATTATGCTGATAAATGATAGCTAACATTGAATATGCATTTTATATTCCCTTAATTATGCGATACACACTTACATCTAAAACATATTACTTACAGAATCTGTAATATGGCTGGGCCTCAAAGGACGCCTTCCTTTATGTGGTGTAGGGAGCTTGATATGGTTCTCAGAGGTATGATGAGAAACCAATATGAATTGGGGAGATGTGTTAATGGAGTATATACTACACAGGCTTGGATGGAGGCATGGCGTCACTTCCAAAACATAACTGGGGAGCCCATATCTTTGACTGAGTTGCAGATGAGGTGGCAACACATAAGGAGAGAGTTCATAACAGACAATCTTTTTATTTTGGGAGATGTATTGCCTCCCCCGCCATTGGCCGTGCAACGCAACTTCATGACGACTCGTCGCATTTACCCACCTGGCGTTGCTCAATACCCTATTAACAATGATGAGTGAATATTGTCACAGTTTGTAGTTGTTTTTTGTTTACCTCGCAACATTTATTTGTATGCAACTAAGTTTGTTTGGACCTTTTTGTTTATGTATTGAATGCATAAATCACTTTCTTACTTGTTTGTAACTAAGTTTGTTTGCAGCATTTATTTTTATTCAATATTGTCACCGTTATCTTTATATTATTGATATTTGCTAATACTAAAATTTGATTAATTAACTATAGATGTCATCATCGCGGTCACGGTCACGGTCACGGTCACGGTCAAAGGCAAAGACAGAATTTGAAAAATTATTGATGTCTCCGTCGAAGATTAAAAAATATGTAAAAGAAAATCTTGTTTGCAAAAAACCATGTTGCGAGCCTCCACGCGATGAGGGCCCAAATGAGAGAGCCGAAGGAACAAGCCAAATGAGGGCCCAAATGTTGCAAGCCTTGTTTCCTCCTACTCACCATCTGCCGTTGCTGTTCGACTGGCCAAAAGACACCAGCAAACAGGAAACAAATCAAGTGTTGGACGAACCCTGTCCTATGTCGTGGGAAGAGTACGACGAGGCCATGAAGAACGACGAGGCATGAAGTTGTCTGCTTGATCACCAGCTTAGATTGTGTTACTATGTCGTTGTCTAGGTCTAGGACAGACCTCTCGTTTCATTTTCTATGTTACATATGTATTCGCCCGAGAACCAACAATATATTATCTTTTAATTTATGTGGTATTACGTTCTACAGACATGCTACGCACCTTTGCTACTATTTAATTTAAATACATTAATTAAATTATGTAATTGTTATTTCATATAATACACTTCAGCCAACTTCTGCTTAAAAGCGGCAACACAACTACACATACTTATTCTTGTTAAAACAGTTCTACAACATCAGCACAGAATCAGCAGATACTGACTACGTTGCCAAACAAAATCAGACTGAATCCGGTCTAGTAGCCAAACAGAACCAGACTGCAATCAGACTCAAACCAGACCAGCTGACCATAATCAGACTGTGTTGCCAAACAGAATCAGGCTGGGTTGCCAAACAGAACAGACTGAATCCTGACTAACCCAGTCTAATCCAGTCCAGACTACGAAATCCCAATCCGTTCCCAAACAGGGGCTGAAAATGCGACAGTTTTGTGCATCTGTTACTTTTGATTTTCGGAACTTCGCTGACGAGAGCCGTGAAAATTATATTGCGCACCACGAGGCAGCATGGAAAAAATCCGACAATCGGCTCATCAAGTCTGAGTGACGGGCTTGGCCTGCGGCAGTGATCAGTCCCGCCAAACACGGTGGGATTCTGAATCTCGTCATTTAATAAAGTTGAATATCGAATCAAATGCACATGGTGATATTCGCTGTCAAGTTAAGGCTCAATTTGTATATTAAATGCAGTAGTTAGAAAGAAGTCAGGCCAAACGGGACCTAAGGGTCCGGCCAGCACCCTCAAGGACAGAAAACATAGTCATGGGAGAGTCCTTGGCAGACGCCCTGGCGACGATCTCATGGGCGGCATCATCACCTCGTCATCCTCATCTTCCCCATTAGAAGCAGCACCATTAGTAGCCGTCGTAGCCGCAGGCTACTTTGTCCTAAAACGCCTAATTTTTGAAGTTTTTCCCTGAAAATGCTTAATGTTTGACGTTTTTACTTTAAAAACGTCAAAAAGTTTGGCGCCTTTGGTCCTGGGAATAAGAAATACGCCAATATTTTGGCACTTTTACCGAAAAGTGAACTATTATAAGAAATATGATTGTTTTGGTGCTATAGGTAAACTGTGCTATTTTAGTTTTTTATCCAAAGTTTTTCCAAGATACTTTCACTCAAGTTTGTAGATATTTCATTTTACTCCCTCACTCATCATGAATTCCTAAACACCTCCTCCCTTCACCCCCGTATTCCTAATAGCCCAATGTATGTAATGGTTCATTATCGGTGTGAGTTATCACATATTCCCTTCATTACGTGGAGACGTAATTGATAGCATAAGTGATGCAATCTTTACTTATCAACTAAAATGTTAATAATTGTGTTAAATGCAAATATTTTTTCATTTATTATATCAAAAATAGATATTAAAATAATGATATTCTAAATTCTACTATCAAGGTGAGCATCATACTTAAGCATGCAATGGGCCAGATATTGTTGGACTCAACCTGAAAAAGGACTTGAACCCAAATTGATCACATTTGAAATGGACCTAAACGGACCTGAGTGGATCCGCCCGCCTCGGATCTGATCAAATTTATTAGGACCCGACTGAACCTGAAGATTACAAAATATACTCTACTATAAAGATTTATAAAAAAATTACAAACCTAAAGCCTAACCCGACCGGACCTGACTCAAAATAGACAAGACCCGACCTTGAACAAAATGGACCTAACTTGACCCGAAAACCAACTAGAGCCGTACAAACTCAATTTTTTGGGTCAAATTGGTTAGGGTCGGCCCAAATTTTGAACTTTTGGTCTGAACACATAATCTACTTGGATTGTCAAAACTAAATAAAAATATTTAACCGTACAAGATCCGATGCATAAATTTTAAAAAAAAACTTGTACAAGTATATAATGTACAAGTACTTAGACATCATGTAAATCAAGTGTTAGATCTTCCCTAGCCAATCACAACACTTAGATAGGTCATTCCCTATAATAGTGTCACATCTGCACACTCATAAACACACTTGGTACTTGATTTAAAACATTAAAATAGGGTTAATCTCGGTCGACAAAATTCTCGATCGAGACACACTCGGTCGACAAACTCTTCGACCGAGAATGACCCAGGTAGCCGTTAGACACAGCAGATAAGGTAGTTGGGAGTTGGATTAGAACGTTATATACCCTCGGTCGACAAGTCTTCAACTGAGAAGGACTCTTGGTCGACAATTCTTCGACCGAGATGAGTTCTATCTATACTTTTCAGAGTTAATTAACTAGTCGTTGTTAAAGCAACTAATGGTTACCTAACGGCTAGTTAAACACTAAGAACCCCCTAGAAAGTGTCTAGAATGTCCTTAAGCATCCATAGGCCATTCCTATAAATAAGACAAGCCATAGGACACCAAAAACACACTTGTGCAACACTTGAGCATAATACTTGCAATAGGCTATTCCTTCTTGTGAGCAATTGAGCAACTCCAACATTGGCTATTCATTTCCATTACTCAAATTCTGTATCCTATGGGCTAGCATCTCCTACCTACTGCACTAATACCTCCATGTACATTGGTTAGGAGATCAAAACGCTTGATATAGGAAATCAAGCCTTGTGCTACAACGGTATTGTAATTTCTATTTTTCTTTCTTATTCCTTTATATCTTTTGTACTCTCCTTGCTACTCCTAGGGTTGGAGGCTGCGGATTGTAGAGGGTTTGGTCTTCTCGGTGGAGAAGGTGGACTTTGGACTACTTTAAGAAGGTTGTCTCAACGGGAAGCTACTTCAAGAGGAAGGCTACTTCAAGAGGAGCTTGAGGTTACTTCAAGGAAGGCTACTTCGAGGTTGGTGAGACTACTTCTAGGTGAAGGCTGTCTGAAGGGTTTGGTGAAAGTATTGTAATTTTATGTAACATCCTTGCAAGGTAATAAAATTAAATACTTTCAAAATCCTAGTTGGGTAAGCAACCGGGTAGTGGATTGACTGTCTTAGTATTTTCTAAGGTTAGAACCACTCTAAATCCTTATCCCCTTGTCCAATATTTTTGTGGTTGCTTACTTTGGTCGAATTATTATTAAAATATCCATAAAACCCTATTCACCCCCCTCTAGTGGTTTTTTAATTGGTATCAGAGTAGGCTTCAAGGAGCTCTAATAGAGTCTTGAAGAATGAAGGGAGACCAAGAGGTCAAAGCCGCACCCATGACTTTCGGATCAAAGGTTCAACAATTAACCATTTGTAACACTCGGGCCCACTGCCCAAGGCTCTAGTAGGGTTTCAGGAATGACGACTGGCCCCACAAACCACCACTAGCCTTAACTGCGCACTTTTTCCACACCGACGCGCAAGCCAGGATCAACTTCCCGACTGGTCACCCATCCTAGTACTACTCCAAGCTGAGCACGTTTAACTATGGAGTTCTTTAGTGATGGGCTACCGGAAAAGGAGGTGCACCTTGGTGATATGGGTAGTCCAATCATTCCTTTTAAGATCATGTTATCCGAGGCCTCAAATCCTGGGATGTTACAATCTCCCCCACTTAGACTCTTGACGTCCTCGTCAAGGCTCAACTATATGGCCTCATAATCTGACCCCATTTCAGTGCAGACCCATAATGGCCCATGGACACCCAGCTCCCGTCCACGGCTACCAGTGCAAGGGTGGCTCCATCTCGTCTCTACGGATAGCCCTTTCCAACTTGCCTGGACCGCACGGCTCAAGACTGGCATGCCACATGCCCATGTGGGCCCCACCTACTAGAGGGGTTATGGCTCTGATACCAAATGTAACGACCCGCACTTTTGAGTGTCTAAAAGACCTTAAAGTCACAGATCGTTAATCATAATTTCCAGGATCAGATTCATGAAATAATACAAAATAGTAAACAATTTCCATTAATGATCAAATATTTACATCTTTCGATAAAATGCTCCTCTAAGGAGTTACATAACTTTTAAACAGAATTAACTTTTACAGTTGTGAAGATAAACCATTAAGACTAAACCTTCATGATTAAGTTGTAGTGTCTTCAACATCTCTATCTGTACCCTTATGTCCACAAATCAAGTATATCTGATACCTAAAATGCCGACAAACAAATACACAATCAGTATATTTCTATACTGGTACGTGGATTCAATCAATAATCACAAGTACAGATATAAGCAAACATCTTTATCTTGCACATAAGAATATAAACTTATTTTTTTCATATTCTAACCCATATCTGGTCAACCACCTCAGGTGTAATCACTGTCCCTCCAAGGCTCGTGTGCATTACCCTTAAGATCAGTCTAACCCAGGGTTCAGAATACTATTATTTACTTTACATGATACTCATATGGACTTTATAGTTTGCAAGAACTAAATAAACAAGCAAGCAGTTTATTTGTCATTCAATCTCATCGAGAAACATCGGCAATATCGGAATTCGATATGCATATTCATAAGCGTAACCACGTACCTTATGCCATTGCAGAAACCATGCAGAACATCTTATGTACTTTCGGAATGCAATCCAAACATCCGATCAACCAAGCATGTAATCAACAAGTATCTGAAACAAAGCATACTACGTGTGTGTCACCATGTATTCACACTACTTTATTTAGATCTAGATTCGGTCCTAAACTAGGGTTTAGGTTATCTCTCGTTTGGACTAAGGATCAGGGTGACAACCCTAATTCTATTATATCATGGTTTCCAATATTACAACTCAATCATCCATGTTACGCTAAACCCTGATTGGCATCTTAAGCATATTAAACTATTCGTGACACCTAAGTCACATTTCTAGCATTAAGATTATATCAAGATGTTCACATTGGTTTCGAATCCTAAAACAACATGAATAAGATTACTAATATGGAATCTTACATTATCTATGATTTCTTCATTATACATAACAAGATCAGGTATTATCTCAACATAACCTAATCTACTCAATTAAGCATCATATTAAAGCAATTCTAGGTTTTCCTTTATACTAATCACATTAACACATGTGTTACACACACTTTTAGAAGAAAAAGCTTAATCAGGTTCTGATAATATTTTATTTAGATTCTTCTCATTTTTCTGATCAATTTGATATATAGTTTCGCTATATTCCGAGTTATCAGTAATTAACTAAATTATTCGCGAGATAATCAGATTGGACCAATTACACGCTGACACGTCAGTGTTTGCTATACCTTTATATGTCACGCGGGCCCTGGCTTGGCCAATGGCCAGAGACCATCTCGGCCTAGCGCCCACAAGGCTGATGACTTAAAAAGGAAAGAAAGAATTGACTATTTTGCCCTTACCTGGCACCCACTGAGTCAGGGGTATGCATGTCTTTTCCCCGTCTTTATCTCCCACCTCGTGTCTGTCTCTCTCGTTCCACGACGCAACGTCGCGTGAGATCTTGCTTCTCAGCACCCATGTCACACATCACCGTCTCTAGGACTACGCGCCCACTTTCCTCGCTCAGGGAGCCGCTCTGGCTCGTACGGACGCAGCCATCTGCTGCCGGCACTGTGGGCGGAAAGGACCATGGTGCTGAGCTTCTCGATCGCCAGCGATGGATCTGGATGTGGTCTTCCCTCTCATCAATGCGGCCCCAACCACCATCACGTGTTGCCGTCCTAACAGCGGCCAAGCAAGCTTCTTGCTTCCATCCTTGTCCCCGACGACCTCACGCCTTCACGCAGGTTCAAGCACGGACGAGGTGGATGAAGCCAGCGTGAACCATGAACGGCTGAGGCCATGGAGGACCACCACCTAAAGATGGCTGGATCTAGTGTGGACCTATAGAGGCGCCACTGGTTCATGGTGCTTAGGGCGCGAGTACTGGTTGGCCGCCAGTACCCTTGGGGCTGGGACTGATTCCCTTAGCAACCCCTCATCCATGGAAGGGACGACCTCGTAGGTCTGTAAGGAGAGTACAGTCCCTTCTCTTGTCTTGCATCCGCAAGGTTGCCTGCAGCCGGATCCACTCCAACGTCCCTCTTCCTCTCTTCTCCCTCTCATCCAGCGGTCTTCTGGTTCTGAGAAAAGCAATGTTGCTGCTCACCCTTGCCACAAGGAACCCATCCATGGTGCTGCATAAACGATCACTCTACAGCCTGGAGATCCCCAGCCAGCACGCAACCTCCTGGCCTCGCACATAGAGGCACAAAACCTTCGCTCTCTCCTTGCGACCCTCCTTCTTTAGACACAGGAACCGTGTACACCTCATGGGATGATCTGCCTCCTTCCCTGTCTGTTGGTTGCCAACCACAGGGGGTGGCGGCAAGCTATGCCACGGCTATGGTGAAACTATCTAATAGCGATACGCTGCGTGGGAGGGGGGTCTATATATATATACACAAACCTAGGGAACCCTAATATACACGGGATGAGGGGAAGAGAGGAAAAGTCGAGTCCCCTCTCCCTATGGACTCACGAGAATTGTACTCCAACCCTCTAAACAAGGAGGTGATTAGTCATATTAAGTTATGATAATACACCTTTCCAAAAACTCTTCCTTTACTGATAAATTAACCCTTCTCCCTTGATGTACAAGGAAACACATATTAACAAAAGGATCTCTCTTCTATTCCACCACTTCACACTTACTAAAAGCGAGGCACAATTATAAGAAGAAATGTATTTCTTAAGTTTTCTTTTAAATATCTCCCATATAATAAGAGGAAACCCCCTTTGGGCAACAAAAGATGTAATAGAATAACAATACATACGTCTTTATTATTTTTCTAAAACAAATACCATTATTCTATGGGAAACCTGTTTTCTGAATGCTCTTATTTTCCTTATTATTTCCAAGTATATAACATGTTAAACTGAAATATACTTATTTTATGCCTCAAGCATGGGACTGCCAAACTTGGCTTTATAATTGCTCTTTTAATTATATAAAGCACCATCTTTCTTATTTCTGTTGGAAATTTGATAACTATATCATCTTAGGAAACTTACATATTGCTCCATTATTTGGCTTCCAAGAAAAGGTTGATAATCCTTTAATTAATTATGTACGCCACATATTATCTTGGATTGTCCTAGAAATCCTTTCATTATCTTAACTTGTAATTATCCTTCAACATACCAAAAAGGCAACCCAAGGTAACACTATTTGGTGTCCCAACCATTGTGTTTCTAATAATGGAAAGATAAGTATTCTTTTAATTATCTAACACATTATTAACTTTATTCTCCTTCGGGAAAACATTTATCAATATCTAAAGTCATTACTATTTATTAATGCATGGATTCAGTTTATCTATTTGTCTTGTGTCAAAAGCACTTGTGCGAAAAAGGCAATTATCATTACTATTCCACCAATAAAATCATTGAGGAATTATCAAATTAATTCATGCATCATATTTTATAGTTCAATTTTTATCAAAATTTGAGGATATTACAGTGGTGGTGTTTACAACCACAAGCAAAGGAAAAGCATGGACTAATCTTCAACAAGTTGCAATTGGTGCTTAGGAACAAGGCACACTACACCTAGCTGTCCATGGAGGTCAAAGAAGGAAGATGTACATAAAGAATGCCTTATTGCTATAATAAGTGAAGAAGAAGAAGAAGAAGAGGTAAGCCTTTTTTATTTACCTAAAGAAGAGTTAATTGCTAGTCTTGAAGAAACACATAATAAGTATATTGTGTGTAAGAAGAAATTAAAGAAATCTAATAAGGCAAATGATGAGTTACATGCTAAACTTCTTGCTCTCACATCTGAAAATGAAGATCTTAAAAAGGTTATTGAAGATTATGATATTAAGCTGAAATTTGTAGAAGCAAATTGCAATCTTCTTTCCCTAGAAGAGTTAAATTTGCAAACTCAAGTAAATGATCTTAAAAAATAACCTGTTTTGTGTACACATCTAGATTATGATATTATTGTGAAAGAAAGAGATTCCTTGTTATCTAATCTTGATCAAGAAAAGTTAGACATCAATAAGAGAATGGATGAGATTGTTAAGCTGCAACAAGAAGTTAGTAGTTTGAGTAACAATGATATCCTTGATAAAATTTTAAATGATTCTTATCGTCAAATTGGAAGGAGAGGACTAGGTTATAAGCCTAAAGGAAAATCTTACCAAAAACCTAGTTGGAGAAAGACACAAGTGCTAGAAAATCAATCTATGTATGTACCTAGAGGCAAATATACATATGTACCCAAGAACAACCTATAACAAAATCATAGAAAGAGATATGAGGTTGATTCTATATGTTGCCATTATTGTTTGCGTCTCGGACATTATTCTTTCTCATGTCCTTATAAGAAAAAGGATGTTGAGTTAGTATGGGTTCCAAAACCCCCAAACTAAATGAACAAAATTAAGTTGAGATATGACCAAAGACTCTAAGTTGTATATCTCTATGTCTATCTCAACTTAACATAATGAGATAACAAATTGATTCAAGTAATTAAAATTTCTAACTTGAAAATATACAAATCTGCAGAGACACATCTTTGAAATTTTGTCTTCATTAGGGTCACTAAAACCTAAATATTTGAATATGATTAGTTGAGATTTGATCAAAATGTTACTTTGATATTCATATGTTTTATCTCAACTAAATTGAGTTCTCAAATTGCATAATTGAATTGAAAATGACCTATGATTTACTTGTAAACAATTACTGAAAAATAGTATAGAAACATTCTCGGTCGAGAAACTGTTCGACCGAGAACACTGTCGGTCGAGAATTAGTCGACCGAACATGTTACTGTTTTCAAGTTTGCAACAAATCTAATAAAACCTGAACAAACAGCAGCATTCTCGATCGAGAAAAACGTCGACCGAGATAAATTCGGTCGACAAACAGTTCGACTGAATCAAGTTCTGCTGAACGTGTTTTCAATTAATCTAGTTTGCTATCAATTTGTTATTAATGATTGATTTAATATGCAAATCAAGAATAAATCTTGGAGACCATCTTTGAAACAAGACATATTGATCTTTTTGCATCATGAATTAAGGTATAACATTATGAATATGAAATCCTTAAACATATTGCAAAAATGTTATATGAAGACTGATTTTTGAACAAACCTTACTCATTGATTGAAAAAGTTTATTAAGCATGTTCATTTACATGGTTTATCTTAAAATTAAAAAATTTATGAACCTGAATGATATTATTTTGATTTATTCTCTACATGGTTTGGCTTAAAACTATAAACTATGGAAATTACTGTTTTATCATAATCCACATGGTTTTTCCTAAGTATTCCTGGTCTATCCATATAAGAACCATGTGTATTGAAATAAATGATCATAATCATCGTATGTATATGTTTCTATCTTGATCATTGTGATTCAGCTCATATGAAGATGTCATTTTGCATAAATTGTGAAACTTCATGGCACAAATGCATTTTAAATTGAAAATCTGCAGAAATTATACTTCACATATAAGTGTTCACATTGGAAATCTACAGAAATTGCCTCTTGGTTGAAATCAAGTTTGACCAAGGGGCGCTATGGTCGAAGTCAAGGTCGACCTAAAATAAGCTTGACAAAATGCTTATTTGTAAATCATTTACTTGCACTTAATCTTAATATATTGAAAACAAGATTTTAGTGCATAGCTCTCATAAAAGGTTAACTTATTATGATCAAATACTTATGGTGACCTTACAATCCTTAAATTATCTTGATTATAAGATTAAGGGGGAGCTCACAAAAACTATCTTGACTATAAGATTAAGAAGGAGCTTACAAAATTTTGTAAACATCATAAAGAAAATTTGAGGCTAGTTATGACCTTAGTATCTTTAAAGTAATTTTGGAGCCTACTACATGTATGAATATAATGGAATTCTCTAAACAAATATGGGCCTAACATCCCGTGTATTTGTTTAGAGATACATTCATGTACTCTAAGCTTAAAGGATACATTCTTTGCAAATAATTGAGAAATAAATTGCAGCTAAATTTGACAATAAATTGTTTCATTTTTACTTGGTTTGCATCCCTTGGTTTTTCAAACTAAATATCTTATTAAGGGGGAGCATCTAATTATGAAATTAAGGGGGAGAAATAAAAGTCATACTTAATGTTTATCTTGGTTATCTTTTTGAAATGAAAAAGGGGGAGAAATAATATAAAATAAAAACATAAAATAAAATGAGTTTCATAATCTCTCGGCCAGCACACACTTGCAACAAGAATGGTCACAAAAGGTAAACTTCAGGTATGAAACTCATATGATTTATTTTTCCTTATTTTATATTTAGGAAATGTTTGTCATATTCAAAAAGGAGGATATTGTTGGGTAAATTGGACATTATTGTAATCCCTTTGTTTTGATGATGACCAACATTTCATTCTTGTGGATCTAATGTGCTACTTGAGTGTTGCAGGAACTAGGTGGATGACACAACTTTGGAAGATCTAAATGCTCACAATGTGTTAATTTCATGATTGTAATCAAATGTAAAAAAACTTGTACAAGTATATAATGTACAAGTACTTAGACATCATGTAAATCAAGTGTTAGATCTTCCCTAGCCAATCACAACACTTAGATAGGTCATTCCCTATAATAGTGTCACATCTGCACACTCATAAACACAGTTGGCACTTGATTTAAAACATTAAAATAGGGTTAATCTCGGTCGACAAAATTCTCGACCGAGACACTCTCGGTCGACAAACTCTTCGACCGAGAATGACCCAGGTAACCATTAGACACAACAGACAAGGTAGTTGGGAGTTGGATTAGAACATTATATACACTTGCTCCAGACAGTCCCTCGGTCGACAAGTCTTCGACCGAGAAGGACTCTCGGTCGACAATTCTTCGACCGAGATGAGTTCTGTCTGCACTTTTCAGAGTTAATTAACTAGCCATTGTTAAAGCAACTAATGATTACCTAACAACTAGTTAAACACTAAGAACCCCCTAGAAAGTGTCTAGAACGTCCTTAAGCATCCATAGGCCTTTCCTATAAGTAAGACAAGCCATAGGACACCAAAAACACACTTGTGCAACACTTGAGCATAATACTTGCAATTGGCTATTTATTCTTGTGAGCAATTGAGCAACTCCAACATTGTCTATTAATTTCCATTGCTCAAATTTCGTGTCATATAGGCTAGCATCTCCTACCTACTGCACTAACACTTCCATATACATTGGTTAGGAGATTAAAACGCTTGATATAGGAAATCAAGCCTTGTGCTACAACGGTATTGTAATTTCTATTTTTCCTTTTTATTCCTTTATATCTTTTGTACTCTCCTTGCTACTCCTAGGGTTGGAGGCTGCGGATTGGAGAGGGTTTGATCTTATCGGTGGAGAAGGTGGACTTTGGACTACTTTAAGAAGGTTGTCTCAATGGGAAGCTACTTCAAGAGGAAGACTACTTCAAGGGGAGCTTGAGGTTACTTCAAGGAAGGCTTCTTCGAGGTTAGTGAGACTACTTCTAGGTGAAGGCTGTCCGAAGGGTTTGGTGAAAGTGTTGTAATTTTATGTAAAATCCTTGCGAGGTAATAAAATTAAATACTTTTAAAATCCCGGTTGGGTAAGCAATCGGGTAGTAAATTGACTGCCTTAGTATTTGCTAAGTTTGGAACCACTCTAAATCCTTGTCCCCTTATCCAATATTTTCATGGTTGCTTACTTTGGTCGAATTATTATTAAAATATCCATAAAACCCTATTCACTCCCCTCTAGTGGTTTTTCATATATTACCTTCATGTGTAGGGAGGGGGCATATGCACGTTTCAAGCGTAGGGAAAACGCCTCCTGCCAGTCGTGGTCCACCCTCCCCTCATTCTCCTCTCCCACTCATTCTCTCTCCTTCTTAAATAGCCATTTTTATTTTTTTTTATATTTACTTTCTATTTTGCTTATAACTTTTGATATGTAATAAGATTTTTATGAAATAAAAAAACTATTAGAATCCTTACAAAAAATACTTTCCAACAAGACTAATATTTGTATATTTAAAAAAAATAAAAAATAGATAGAGTTTGACATGTATCATGTCAAAATCAATTGAATGTGCCTAGTTTGAACTTGAATGCACCCAGTTCGGACTTGAGGCTAATTTGAACTTTAATATGTCCAATTTGGACTTCAATGGACGCAATTCGAACATGATTGTGCATACTTAGGGTTGTAATGTGCCTACTTGTTAGTGCACCACCGCCGCCACCACCATTTCATCATCATCATCATCATCATCATCATCATCATCATCATCGTCATCTTCTTCTTCATCATCATCATCATCATCATCATCATCTTCTTCTTCTTCTTCTTCTTCTTCTCCTTCTTGATTGCACCCATTTGATACCAGTTTAGATTTGATTGCGCCCAGTTCTGACTTGATTGCTTGGATTTGATTGTGCCCAATTTGGACTTCATTCCATCATATGCAGACTTGAACGCCCAGTTCAGACTTGATTGTTCCCAGTTTGGACTTGAATGCGCCTAACTTCGACTTGAATGTGTCATGTTTGAACATGATTGTGTAATGTTTGGACTTAAATGTGCCATATTTTAAATATATTGTACCCAATTTGTAACGCGTAAATAAATTTTATGCACCATATTATTTTTCTAAAAATATATCAATGTTAGTCTTATATTTTTGTAACTAATCTAAAGTTTTTATTTCGTCCAAAAATACACTTGGATTGAAAGTTATAGGAGATACAAATTTCTCTCTCCTTTCGTTTCTCTTTTCTCTTTTACTTCCTTCCCCTGCCACACATGTAATGCGTCCACCATCCCCACATAGCCTCCCCTCCGGATCCCACCTGCTACCTTCCAAAAGCAACCCCCCCCTCTGGACCCGCTGCCAAAACCGCCTCCCTTGTGCGCTTGAAACACACATCAAGGGAATGAGCGTGTGAGGTACTCATTTCTGTTTGGGATTTGATCGATTTGCGTTCGGATCCTTTTTGGGTCGGGTTGGTTTGCGTCGGGACCAGCAAAACTGAACCCATTTTCAGGCTCAAGTCTGGTGCTCACTCTACTACTAAAATTTTGACAACATTAATAATTTATGATATGAATAATTGAAAAAGTATTTGAATATAACATAGTTAATAATATTTTAATTGATAAGTAAAGGCTGCATCACTTATGATATCAATTACGTCAAGAAATTATAATTCATGTAACGAAAGGAATACCTGATAACTCACACCATCGATGAACCGTTAGATAGAGAGGGTTATTAGGAATATAGGGTATAAGGAAGGGGATGTTTGGAAATTCATAATAAATGAAGGGATATAATTGAATATCTGCAAACCTGAGGGAGTATTGGGAGAAATTCTAAACTCAAAGAGAAGTAACACATACAATCTGCAACCTACCAATAAATGAAGTTTTCCGCTATTCTCGTTTGAAAGGGGAAGTTCGTACTTATGTCGCTCCGTTATGGGCAAGAACCCCATAAATGACAAAACCCCAAAATATTTTCACACTATCAAACGGGGATGGAATCGGTACTCAACAAAAAGTATGTAACTGTACCATTCATGTCCCATCTCCCAAACTCTGCGATAAGAAGCTTTTCACAAGAGACCACACCTCTCAGCACTGTACTACAAAACCCAAACTCTACCAAGGTCCTAGAAAAGTTAAGGCTGATTTGCTACGGTGTAGTTAGGTAACAATCAGGACTGATTTGAGTAAAGATCCTTTACGGTACTAGTAGTTGTATGCGTAGATACTCCAATAAATAATGGTCTCAAATTTTGCATTTATTCTGCTAGTTATTATTGTTAAAATTGTGAGATTTGGTAACCCATCTGTTTTAGATGTGACTAAAAACCAATGCATCTCGTTTTGAGGTCCAATTTTTTTGTGCCGGCTTCTTTGCTCAAAACTCTCACTTATAGACCCGACAAAGATGTGTACGGACAAAATTTGTTGGATACATTGTTCCAAACACAAAAGATCTTCATTTTGATGCGCCACCTTTTGCGTCCCAACTAGCTGTATGACTAATTGAATTTTACTCCTCGCAGCCTCATGATGCTGTGATGCTGCCATTATATATATAAAAACTACCAGGAATCACAATGTCTCGAGCTAAAACGATCCCTTACTGTTTTCAAAGAAGTATCATACAAAACCATGTTTCTACGGTGTAGCTAATCAATTTTGGTATAACCGAAGCAGATTTGATGTTTTTGTTTGTAATTATTTGGTAGATAGAAATTAGCGTGGCACATCCATACTTGCACTTGATTCAGCCTTTTGGCTTGGCGGGGAAGAGTGAGAAGATGGAGTGTCATGGCAGAGAGATAACTTGGTAAAGTCAGCTACAAAAAAATGCAGCCATTGTTTACCGGTAACTTCTCCTTGGGATCGCGGAATAGCACTTACACTTCCTGTTCTTAAAGAGCATTTGCGCTGGACTGCACCCTAATCCACTGATTTTCGACCGGTTTCAAAATGGGTTTTAAAAATAGACCTATTCCTCACTCCCATACATATGGTGTCCCAGGAGGAAGAAGGGAATAGTTATTGCTTCCTCCTTGCCTTCATCGACTGAGGGACCTAATGCTGGTAGTTGGTGGATATGGTAATATGCAGTCACTCGGGGCTTAGGTACCAGTCAACACCCCCGTTTTTAAAGAGTTAGGCTACACACAGTCCCCTTTATACCCGGCCACCTACCCGTTTTTTGGGAAAATAGATCTGCAGCATTTGCAGTTGTCTTTGTATTAATACTCATACAAAGTCCATGCAAAGTCCATGCAACAATATGTCTCTCCACTCTTCTCTCAAGAGTATTAATACTCATGCAAAGTCCATGCAAAGTGTATTAATTCGTTTTTTCTCTTGTAATTATTCTCTCTCATTCTAATCCACCCATCTGCATTCCCGTATTAGTACAGTACCTACGGAATCCAATAACAACATTGATCTGGAAGTATAAGTACAGTACTTACGAAATCCAGTAGTAATATTTGTCATCTGGACATAAGTACAGTACCTATGGAATCCATGCAAAATAAGTACAGTACTCACTTGTTAATTCCAACTCAGTTTTTTCAAACTTAAGTACAATTTACCAAATTATAAAACAAAGCATAAGTACAGTACTTAACAAATTACAAAATCAAGCATAATTGTATAACTGATCTGGAAGCATAAGTACAGTACCTACGGAATCCATGCAAAATAAGTACAATACTCACTTGTTAATTCCAACTCAGTTTTTTCAAACATAAGTACAGTACTTACCAAATTATAAAACCAAGCATAAGTACAATACTTAACAAATTATAAAATCAAGTATAATTATTTAAGTGATCTGGAAGCATAAGTACAGTACCTACGGAATCCAATAACAACATTTTTCGTCTGGACATAATTTTTTTTACAAAAATGTAGTGCACATCTGGTCCATAATCAACTATAAAATGCATCTATAAGTATTGTACTCAATTATTAATTTTCAACCCAGTTTGTCAAATATAAGTACAGTACCTCTCAAATTCATTTGTGAATGTATATGTATTTATTGTAGGTACAGTACTTACGTAATCTGCAGTGGGGATAAATATGCAATAAATTTTTTTTGTAAGCTATAGTGCATTGATATCTGCCATTTGCATGATATCTGCCATTGATATCTGCCATTTGCATGACAGTTGCATGGAGTAGGTGGCGAGATAATTATTTCATGCATCCTTTTAAATGTAAAAACATGCATAATCGATGCTGCATATATCCATTTAATTGTGTATGCGGCAGCAGAAGTTAATGGGTGTGACAGTGGACTGGCGCAGCAACAGGAGGAAAACGACAGTTGATGATTCCCGATGACCGGGTATGTGGCCGGGTATACGGCGTGCTATGCGTAGAAATTTTCTTTTTAAACCGACATAAGCACGTCGATGTCACTTTTTGAGAACTCATCTCGCAAAAGCAAAAATCACGGGTGTAATTTGTCGCCGACTAAAATTAATTAATATCATCTGATTACACTGGTTAAAATAAAATGCAAAACTAATTAGTGAGCATTTACAAACAATGAACCGTAACCGCGACCTGCCAAATAAGTCTTCAAGAGAGGAAGAAAATAACATGACCAAATGTTACATGATTCTGTTACCCTCCCACATAATTAATAGGTGTCTTCCTATGATAGAGATTTTTCCCTAACACTATGCATGTGTACCTCCAAGAAAGGCATTGTATACTTCAAAATTGTTATCTTCCTAGAGTGAGCAAGACCATAGATAATAGTTGAATCCTAAACCATTCTTACTAGAGTCAGTACATTCTATCTTTTCCATTGTTTAAGGCTTTAAATCATTGGCGAATCTAGATAATTAAACTATAGTTGCTGAATTGGATAAGTTATCACCTAAGTTTTGGATTTTAAATTATCGTCACAAGCAATAGCAGCCAAATGTAATTTTAATAATAGGTTTATATGTCAAATTTAAGAATTAGATAAGAAACGTCAGAACAAATAAGGTAAGAGAAATAATTAACTGAGTTAGAAACTAGAGCCAGATCGCTCCCTTGAAGAAGAGATATGTTGGTTAAAGAAATCAACGCTCCAATATCCACCAAATGCACGATGTTCTTCTAGACTAAGTTTGATCTCAAACCAGTGTTAAGAAACTGTCTCACTTGTATGTAGCTGATAAGAAGGAACACCACTAGCGCAACTCCGCGGTAGTTAGGTACAACCACCCACAAGATCACATCAAGTGAAAAGAGGGGACGAAGAAGAAGATTTCTCATGCTCAGGAGATGAACTCCATTAGAGAAATTCCCATAGACAGTGGTTACACAAGGCAACATGGTCTAGAACATGAACGACAGACACTCTTAGTTCGAGATGTGTGTTTGACCCTAAGACCATGGGCCTTATTTATAGCACTTTCACGCTCAATCCTATTCTTGAATTGATGTAATCACAAGACCACATGTATACACTGTAGATAATATGGAGAATCTATAACGCCTGGGCCCACTAATATGGGTAGTCCAATCATTATTTTTAAGATAATTTTATCTGAGACCTCAAATCTTAGGATGTTATAGTCTCCCTCACTTAGACTCTTGACATCTTAATCAAAGCTCAACTATATAGCCTCATAATATTTCTCCATTTTAGTATCGACCCAAATGTCCCATGGACACCCAGATCCGGATCATGGAATACTAGTGCAAGGGTGGCTCGTCGCCATGGACAGTGCTTTCTAAGATGCCTAGACTGCATGGCTCATGCCACATGTACATGTAGCCCCACCTACTAGAGGGATTATGACTCTGGTACCATTTTTAATGCTTCGGCTCACTGCCAAGGCTCTAGTAGAATTATAGGAATGACGACTGACCTCACAAATCACCACTAGCCTCAATTGTGTGCTTTGTCTTCACTCACGTGTAAGCCAAGATCAACTTCCTGACGGGTCATCCATCCTAGTACTACTCCAAGCTAAGCACACTTAACTATGGAGTTCTTCACTAGTACAGAAATGGGTTATAACGTCACTACTTGTAGGGTCAGTTTTTTTAAATAACCGACCTTATATGTCTAAAACAAATGCGGGCACCACTTAAGACCTCTTGGGTCGGTTTTCTTAAAACAACCGACCTTGTAGTGTAACTCTATAGGGTCAGTTTTCCAAATAACCGACCTTATATGTCTATAAAAACGCGGGCACCACTTAAGACCTCTTGGGTCGGTTTTCTTAAAACAACTGACCTTGTAGTGTAACTCTATAGGGTCGGTTTTCCAAATAACCGACCTTATATGTCTATAAAAAATGCGGGCACCACTTAAGACCACTTGGGTCGCTTTTCTTAAAATAACTGACCTTGTAGTGTATCTTTATAGGGCCGATTTTCATAAAATAAGCGACCTTATAGACAATTGGATTAGAAAGCCAATTACAGTTTCCCCCGGCAAAAAAATGTTCGATTTTGACTTCGCGTCTTGATCTATAGAGTCGGTTTTTCCAAATAACCGACCTTATATGTCTACAAAAAATGCGGGAGACATCTTGAATCCAGTTTGCCTTCACGCATCTATAAGCACCTCTACCCTAGAGCTCCCTCGGTCGACAAATTTGTCGACCGATAACCTTTCGGTCGACAAATTCGTCGACCGAGAAGGAGCCAGATTTCCTTCGTATAAGCACCTATAGGGTCGGTTTTTTTCTTTATAACCGACCCTAGAGGGCTCCTCGGTCGACAATATTGTCGACCGAGATGAACTTAGGATCCAGTTTAGTTTACACATGTATAAGCACCTCTAGGGTCGATTTTTTCCTTATAACCGACCCTAGAGGGGTCCTCGGTCGATAATATTGTCGACCGAGATGAACTTAGGATCCAGTTTAGTTCACACATGTATAAGTATCTCTAGTGTCGGTTTTTAACTTTTAACCGACCCTAGAGCTCACTCGGTCGACGGATTTGTCAACCGATAACTTCTCGATCGACAAATCCGTCGACTGAGAAGGACGGCCCTAGAGGGCTCCTCGGCTTAGGATCCAGTTTAGTTCACACATGTATAAGCATCTCTAGCGTCAGTTTTTAACTTTTAACCAACCCTAGAGATCACTCGGTCGACGAATTTGTCGACCGATAACCTCTCAGTCGACAAATTCATCGACCGAGAAGGAGCCAGATTTCCTTCATATAAGCACCTCTAGGGTCGGTTTTTTCTTTATAACCGACCCTAGAGGGCTCCTCGGTCGATAATATTATCGACCGAGATAAACTTAGGATCCACTTTAGTTCACGCATGTATAAGCATCTCTAGCGTCGGTTTTTAACTTTTAACTGACCCTAGAGCTCACTCGGTCAACGAATTTGTCGACCGATAACCTTTCAGTCGACAAATTCGTCGACCGAGAAGGAGTCAGATTTCCTTCGTATAAGCACCTCTAGGGTCAGTTGTTTCCTTATAACTGACCCTAGAGGGCTCCTCGGTCGACAATATTGTCGACCGAGATAAACTTAGGTTCCAGTTTAGTTCACGCATGTATAAGCATCTCTAGCATCGATTTTTAACTTTTAACCGACCCTAGAGCTCACTCAGTCAATGAATTTGTCGACCGATAATCTCTCGGTCGACAAATTCGTCGACCGAGAAGGAGCCAGATTTCCTTCGTATAAGCACCTCTAGGGTCAGTTTTTTCCTTATAACCGACCCTAGAGGGCTCCTCGGTCGACAATATTGTCGACCGAGATAAACTTAGGATCCAGTTTAGTTCACGCATGTATAAGCATCTCTAGCGTCGATTTTTAACTTTTAACCAACCCTAGAGCTCACTCGATCGATGAATTTTTCGACTGATATCCTCTCGGTCAACAAATTTGTTGACCGAGAAGGAGCCAAATTAACTTTGTGTGTGTATAAGCACCTCTAGGGTCGGTTTTTTCCTTATAACCGACCCTAGAGGGCTCCTCGGTTGACAATATTGTCGACCGAGATGAATTTTGGATCCAATTTAGTTCACGCTTGTATAAGCACCTCTAGTGTCAAATTTTCAGCTTTTAACCGACCCTAGAGATCTCCTCGATCGATGAATTTGTCGACTGATAAACTCTCGGTCGAAAAATTCGTCGACCGAAAATGAGTTTGAGTGTTTTTAAATAACCCGACACGGGCACCGCTTATCTCTAGCGTTGGTTTGTTTGTTTTAACCGACGCTACAGGTCGTGTCTCTCCGTAAAGTGGCAAAAACCTAGTCTTTCTCTCCCGCAAAACAAAAAGTTCGTTCTCTTTTTCTCTCCCGCGGCGCCGATACCTTTTTTTCTTTATTTCTTTGTGTCATTCCGCCGCTGATACCTTCTCTTCCTTCTCTCCCGCATCATCACTTTTCATTGTTGCCGCGCCGCCAAAGCCTTTGCCAAGAAGCTCGTCGTCATGTTCGAAGAGGATTGTGGTGTCCGTGAAGCCTTTGCCACCTCTCCGCGCCGGCAAAGCCCTTGCCTCCTCTCCGCAAAGAGAGCTCGTCATCGCCGCCTCTCCGTGAAGGTCGTGTGATCCTCCACGAAGGTTGCCGCCATTTCCATGTAAGGTCACCACTTCCCTCTTTCCCGAGTTCATTCCCGCCGCCACGGTAGTGTCCAGGTCCACTCTCGGTCGACAATATTGTTGACCGAGAGTCCACATGCGCACAGCGTCCAGGTCCACTCTCGGTCGACAATATTGTCGACCGAGAGTCCACCTGCGCACAGCGTCCAGGTCCACTCTCGGTCGAGAATTCGTCGACCGAGAGTGGATCTGGATGCCGCGCGTAGGTGGGCTCTCGGTTGACTAATTGTCGACCGAGAGTGGACCTACGCTCCTTTAATTATACAGTTATATTGTTTTTCCATTTTATATGATTTGATAACCCAACCAATAATAAAAACATGTATTTTTTCATATGTAATAATTATATAAATTCTAGAAATTAATACGAGATTAGACATGTGTACTCCTAGATTGACACTTTAGGGTTGATGCATGCTATTTAACTTAATATATAAATATGAAAATAATGCATTTATATATTAACTTAGAAACCCGTTCAAAATTTACTCATTAGGAGTAAACTTTGGATAGTTTCCGGTTTGGGACTATTTTTGGATATTTAATCTCACTTAGGATGTAACTGTATAATGTATGTTTAGTTTTGTAGAAAATTTCAGTAGGATTTCCTCATTTGTTCTCTGGGTACATATGTGAGTGGTTATTTACCATTTACATCGGTGTACTTGGAGAACTTAGGGGAAATGCTGCTGAAATTTTCTTCAAAACTAAACATACATTATACAGTTACTAGTGAGATTAAATATTCAAAAATGGGATAGGTGGTACACTTTAGTATATAAGTAATTAACTTTCTATCAATAAAAACTTACAGATTATAGTATCAATATTAAATGATTAGTTTTATAATTAATTTTAATGTGATATAGAAAATGAATCGAAGTTGGATGTCTATCAAGAACCGTTGCAGTCCAGAGTTTGCCAAAGGTCTTGATGAATTTATCAGATTTGCTGAGGAACATAGGAAACTACCTACATATAGGCTATATTGTCCATGTAGAAATTGTTGTAACAATTCGAAAGTTGATACTGGTGAGGAAATTAAGAATCATGTCATATGCAATGGGATCATACAAGGTTATAATGAATGGTATTGGCATGGAGAGAAATTTAATTATGGATCAGAAAATGTCGATACTAATAGTTGTGGCAAAGAAGATATAGATAATGATGATAATGTTAATGATGAACCGATTCAAGATGACCATATTCAGGATGATATGGTTTATGAGATGCTACATAGTTGTCGGGACAATGTCATTGATCCACCTTTATTTGCAAACATTGTCCATGATGCTAAAAAACCATTATATAAGGGTTGTACTAAGTTCACGAGGTTGAGTGCTATGATGCGATTATATACTCTTAAAGCTCAAAACTGGTGGAGCGATAAGAGTTTCACTTCACTGTTGTCTTTGTTAAAGGAAATTCTTCCTGAAGGCAACGAGCTTCCAATTTCAACATATCAAGCAAATAAAATAATGTGCCCAATGGGAATGGAGGCTAAGAAGATTCATGCATGTCCAAATGATTGTGTGTTATTTCAGAAGGACTATAGTAATTTGATAAATTGTCCAAAATGTGGTGCGTCAAGGTATAAGACCACAAATTCAGCTAAGGCTAAAAATGGCTCTCCTACCAAGGTGATGTGGTATCTACCAATAATACCACAATTTCAACACTTATTTGCTAATACAGAAGATGCACAAAATTTGTCTTGGCATGGGGAGTTAAAGGCCAATGATGATGGCGTCCTATGACATGCATCTGATTCACCACAATGGAAGAAAATTGATTTATTATACCCTCAATTTGGTAAAGAACCAAGAAACTTAAGACTTGGACTCTGTACAGATGGAATGAATCCCTATGGTACATTAAGAAGCCAACATAGCACGTGGCCTTTTATGATTGTTATATACAATCTTCCTCCTTGGTTGTGTATGAAAAATAAGTATGTGATGTTGTCAATATTGATATTAGGGCCCAAGCAACCTGGAAATGATATTGATGTTTACCTTCAACCTCTAATTGATGACCTAATGAAACTATGGGAAGAAGGTATTATGACATATGATGCTTCACGTAAAGAGATCTTCAGTTTGCGTGCTATGTTATTTTGCACAATTAATGACTTTCCAGCTTATGGAAATTTGTCTGGATATAGCATAAAAGGATACAAAGCATGTCCTATTTGTGAGGAAAATATTGATTCAATCAGACTGAAACATGGTGGTAAAATCATATATCTTAGTCATCAGAGATTTCTCCCACCAGTGCATCCTTATCGAAGGCAACGCAAAACCTTTAATGGGTCAACTGAGGAATGAAGTGCTCCTAAACCTATACCCGTAAATGTTGTATATGATAGGGTGAAGCATATTGTTAATGAATTTGGAAAGAGTTCAAGTAGTCGTCCACTCGCATGTGACAAATCTCTATACAAGAAGAGGTCAATATTCTGGGATCTTCCTTATTGGAGATCTTTGACAATTAGACATTGCATTGACGTCATGCATGTTGTGATAGCATCATTGGTACGCTATTGAACATACCAAGAAAGACTAAAGATGTCATCAAATCTAGAAAAGATTTAGAATTAATGGGTATAAGAAAAGAATTATCAGGAGAGATCAGGGGTCGCCGCACATATTTACCACCAGCTTGTTACACTTTGTCAAAGAAGGAGAAAAATACTTTCTGTGAGTGCTTGTATAATATTAAGGTTCCACAAAGATACTCTTCTAATATTCGTAGATTGGTATCAATGAAGGATCTGAAGTTGATAGGTCTCAAATCTCACGATTGTCACACCTTAATGCAACAAATTTTACCTATGTCTATTCGATCTATATTGCCGAAGCATGTAACGTTTGCAATCAAAAGACTTTGTTTCTTCTTCAATGAAATATGCAACAAAGTGATACATCCTAATACTCTCGATAAATTACAAAAAGATGTAATTATTACCACGTGTCAGCTTGAAATGTACTTTCCTCCTTCATTTTTTGATATCATGGTTCATCTTGTAGTACATATTATAAGGGAGGTGAAGATGTTGGGTCCAATTTTCTTACATTGGATGTATCCATTTGAATGTTACATGAGTGTTTTTAAAGGTGATGTTCAGAATCGTTATCGTCCTAAAGGGAGTATTGTTGAGGGTTATGTGGCTAGGGAGGTGATGGACTTTTGTAATGATTTTTTGAATTGCAATGAAACTTCTAGCGATCAAAAAAATTCCCATCACACTAGATCTTATTGTGGCAAAGGAACTCTGGGAGGACAACTGAAAGGAATCAGTCATGAGTTGTGGGAACAAGCGCATTTGTATATTTTACACAACATCGATGAAGTTAGTAGCTACATCACATAACACAATGATCTTATCAAGAGAAATCATCCGCGATCCAATTCAATGTGGTTTGCAGGAGAGCATAATCAAACATTTATTAGGTGGTTTGAAGAGAAAGTATTTAATCAACTATCTGAATCACCGAATAATGTTGCTGAGAACATAAAATGGCTCGCCTTTAAGCCAAAAATGGATGTCATGTCATATGAAGGTTATGACATAAATGGATTTTCATACTACACAAAGCGTCAAGACGAAAGTAGTGTGGTCCAAAATAGTGGGGTCACTGTTCAAGCTTGTTCGTTGTATTTTGCTAGTGCCAAAGATAAAAGACCACGCGAAGCTGAGATGTCATATTACGGCGTCATTGAGGACACATGTGAATTAGACTATACAAATTTCAGAGTTCCTATCTTTAGGTGTAATTGGGTTGACAACAACAAAGGAGTTATAGTGGATGAGTTGGGTTTCAAATTGGTGAATTTTGAAAAAATTGGTGAGAAAGATGAGCCATTCATCATGGCAGACCAAGAAAAACAAGTATTATATATTGATGACCCTGCAAATAAAAATTGGCCTGTCGTTCTTCATGGAAAAAGACAGTTTACTGTAGATCCTATAAATGAAGAAGAATATTATGAAAAGTATGATGATTCCAGTCCATTCTCAGTTGGTTTTCCAAGTGTAAATGTTGAATATAACAATGATGAATATTATAAACGTCATGACCATGCTGAAGGAATTTTACTTGACTAACAACTCAACCAATACTAAAGGCATGTATTCTTTGAATTATTTATTTTATTATCATTCAAGCAAGTAATCTTTTAAATATACATCATATATCATGTATACATTATCACTTGTACTTTTATTATCACTTATTTTTTTATCATGTATACTTGCAGGTTCTAAAATGGCGAGTGAAGATGAACATTCTGAGCATGAGCATGAGCACCACGAGGATGGTAGTGGTGATGCTAAGAAAAGTAGAGGTCCCACACTGATGCGTAGGCTGCAGGAGCTCAGGGCTAAAGGGGACAAATTGCTAGTCCAGTTTGATATCATAGGAGCACCTGTTGGGGAACATGCTAGTACTTTTAAGCATTACTTAGGGGCGACCACGCACAGTAAGGTGCCAATAGATATAGAAAATTGGCATGATGTTCCTAATGCCCAAAAAGACCTCATATGGAAAGATATATGTGTGAGTGGAAGTGATATTATTTTAATATGTTTTTTATCTATTGATTCTAATTTAGTTTGCTTGGAATTAATTCCTTTTCAAAACAACATTATTAATTGCTTCTTTTGTATGTATAGGGTGTTTTTCATCTAAATGAAAAAGATCACAAGAAAAGAGTGCTACAATGTTGTGGTGTACGATGGAGGGGTTTTAAGACATATCTCGCAAGGGAATTTATAAATAATCCTAAACAAAAGAAGAAAGCAATAGATGTATATATTTTTATAGATCCTGAGGTGTGGGATAGATTTGTTGCAGCTAGGAGATCAGAAGAGTTTCAGGTTATAAAGATTGTGATGTATTGTATGAATCTTTAATTTTATACAATTAAGGAGGTGAATCTTTTTATACATGTTTGTCAAGTTTAAATTGCAATACCTCATTTTAAATGATCAGGCTATTCAACAGGCTCAAAAGGAAAGACGGGCTAAAAATGTGCATGACCATCGCTTGGGGCCCGATGGTTATGCCTTTCGCCGCCAACTACAAGAGAAGCAATCCTCTTCTAGAGAAGAATCTAGTACAACTCAAGTTGAGCGTCCACCCCGACACTTGACATGGATTGATGCTAGAAAGAATCGAGCAGGTGAAATTGTCAACCCTGCAACTAAGGAGGTGGCACAAAAGATGGTAGGTTTATCCCAACTAAGTAATGAGCAACTCCCACAAACTTAGATTTATTTATATCTAATTGATATTGTGATTTAATATTTTTATTAACTATGAATAGATTGATCTCCACGAGCAAAGGAAGGAAAGAAAGTTCATCCCAACTGGCCACATGGATGAACTATCAGTTGCTCTTGGTACGAAGGAGCATCCTGGCCGTGTTAGGGGATTAGGAGATGGCATATGATTCAAGTCTTATTTTGGCCCTTCACAATCTAAAAGAGGTCATGCAGGAGGTCTTACACAAGAGGAGGTTGAAGCATTAGTAGCATAGAAAGTAAAAGAAATAATGTCTTCATTTCAGCCTACTCAACCTTCTCAACCTATTCATACTATGCGTCTCTCAAGTGATGAGGTACAAGCCCATGCTCCAGTTGTAGAAGGTCATGGGAGCACTCCCAATGACCCACCATAACAATCTGCAGTAAGTTTTTGTTTTATATGTTGTGTTATTAGTATGATATATATATATATATATATATATGATAATATATATAGTTGTAATAGGTATCTGTTCTACTGCTTCTTATATAACTTATATTATTTCAATCTAGGTTGGTATGAACTGTAAACTTGTAGTGGAGGTTCCAGAATATAATGTTGTGGCAGCGGGCAAGGTGTACAACCTTGGTGGTACATTGCATTGCTAAAAAATTACTGATGACATTTTCTGTGTGTCCATCCATCTTGTGTATGACGGAATGGGGGACAAACCACTACCCATACCTAATCCTGAATATAGTACAGTTGAAGAAGCTGAGGGTGCTATGGTGGGTTGGCCTAGACACTTGATTATCAATGACAAGGTATACCTTATTTCTACCATATTTTTCATATTTGACTGCATATATGAACTCGCGTAATATAAGTATGTAATTTAATTAATAGGTTTGTAAACCAAAAAGAAAAAATTCTACTAGTCGTCCTCCTATGCCCAAGCCATCTTTCATTCCTGAAGCTACATTCGAAGAATTGGGAAGAAAATGTAAATGTTTGTGTCGATACTTAGCCAACCAAAGCTTGGGATCACATATGTTGGTCAATTTAACAGAAGATGCAGCTGGGAGGGACTTTGAGAATTTTATTTTTCTTGATGATATTATAGAGTTGTTCTGGTATGATTGGCTGTTTACTTCGATAATAGAAGTATGGATAAGGTAAGGATCTATCAATATATATATAAAATTCCAATACACATTTTTAGCTTAGTTATATATATGGAAATAATTACAAATGTTTTACATCAATTTATATACTGAGATCACAAACCTTGATATAAGGAATGTTGGATTCTTAGTTCCTTCAATCACTAGTCAAGTGGAGACAAATCTTGAGGATGTGAATGAGTACTTCTCTACTGCATTTAACTATTTTGCTAGTGAGGGGAAGGAAATTATCCTAATTCCTTTTAGCGTCCAGTAAGTATTATTATTCAATATAATTTTAATAATGAATTAAATTATTTATTTTAATGTTTGTTTTATTCTTACTCAGAGCTAGACATTGGGAATTAGTGGTGATTTCCCCAAAATTGATGACTCTTTATTATCTTGACCCAATGGGTAAAACAACAAGGAGTCACAAACTGAAATTCTCAGCTATGGAGTAAGCATAAATTTTGTCAATGCTTCAACATGATATTTCTATTTAGAATTTCTATTTTACCAACTATCATTTAATTGATAGGGGTATAAAGGCTTTTCGTGATGCTGGAGGACAAATACCCACAAAATTAAAGACATTGACTTTGAAAAATGTCAAGGTAGCCACTTTGACAACTGCTTAGTCTTATATGTATTAATTTTCAACTCTAATAGGTCAACTCTTATAGTCTTATCTCAACTACTGTTTATAATAGTTTACTAACATTAATTATAATTCGTTATTTGTAGTGTCCTATGCAAAATAATGACCGAGCTTGTGGCTACTATGTAATGAAATATATGCAAGCTATTGTCAAACAAGCATCACATGACATTTAGACTATAAGTCAGGTAATAAAGAATCACATCATAAATTTACAAGTGGTTGTAGTCATTTTATAAAATATTAGCATGTGCATTTTCTGTTACAGATCTTTGCAACTCATCCTTACACACTTGTGGACTTGAATGAATTTCGAGAAGAGTGGTCAGATTCTTTTTTAAATGAAGTCAATATAGCATTAGATTAAATATGTAAGCTCCATTTATGTATGTGGTTTGAGTACTCTTTCATATTTACTTTTTTATATGATTAATATCATCTTAGACTTGCAATATATCATTTTGTAAATTATGATGTGATTATGAATCATTTTTGTCATGAATGTGTGGTTTTGAGAGAGCCCTATGAGTCATCTGCTAGGGTTTCATGCTCTGGGAGGCGGCCGCGGAGGCGGCCGTGGAGGCCGTGGCACCGGGCGTAGCTCTGTCAGTGCTGCTTCTCCCAACGATGAGTCATCAGCTAACGCTTCTCTCAACGCAATCCCAGCCTCTGATGAAGTTCCCGTCGTCCAAGTAGACATTGTGATGGACAACGCTGATCCTCTGCCAAAGTAGCACACCAAAACTTACAGAGAAGCAATGACCGGGCGTCAGACTAGGGCGTCGGCGACCCTCTCACAGGTGTCCCCAGACCTATTGTCGCCCGCTGACATTTGTATATCAAAGGACGGTGCTATACCTGCCATTGCCATCAACCCAGCGATCCTGCCGCCTCTTCTTGAACCGTGGAAGTTCGCCGTGGTAATCAAAGTTATCGGCACCACTGTAAACTTCAACGCACTAATGAATAGGATCCCTATCTTATGACAACTAGCAAACAATGCCGACTTCGTTCGTGCCCTAACCGGGGGTCCTTGGATGATCTTCAACCACTACATATCAGTGCAGTCATGGTCCAAAGACTTTCGCCCATCCGATCCAATCCCACGCAAACTAGTTGTCTGGGCCAGAGTCCCAGATCTACCGATCCACCTCTTTCAAAACCAGCTGCTATGGAGCATCGGCGACTTGATTGGATGGACAATCAAAATAGATACTACCACCCAATCCGGTCACAGGGGCAAATTTGCCCGCATCGCCGTCGAAGTAGATACCTCCCAGCCTCTACTCGTGGCGCTCCTCCTTGATAATGAGAAGTATCGGATAGAGTATGAGAACCTTCCCACCTTCTGTATGAAGTGCGGAAGGCTTGGCCATAACGCAGGGGACTGCAAGTTTATCCTAGCCTTTCCCAGCGTCGACCCATCTTCCTCCGTAGGCCCAACCTTGAATATAGCACTGGCCTATACGCCTGACATCCATGCAAAGATGTCGGAACGGCGTCCCCCTGTCGGCAAGAAAGCAGTGTCTCAGTCCGCAGCCAGTGATCACGGTAAGAATATGGACGCCAAAGACGCACCCCCCACACCACACCCTACTGTTGCAACAGCTTTTAGCGAGCCCAGTAAGGACAGTGACGGGGGATGGGAGACGGTTACCCATAAGAAGAATAAGAAGAAGGCAGGGAAGCAATCTGCGGGACAAGGGTCGCAGATGAGCGCCAAGCCACCATCGGTCCCAACTGCCACCTCGTCTGCAACTCACAAAGGAGGCGACAACTCAGTCATCACCTTGGTTGACGATGAAGTGAGTGAAGGAAGAGACATCGCCTTAGTAGAAGAGGCCTTTCTCTTCCAAACCTCCATTCCCACTGTCAACACCTCCGATCCACCTGTGTTCTCAGTAGGTGCGGATGGAGCAGGCATTGGCATCATCCTTCGGAATAGAAGGGTAGTTTACCAAACGATTAGCCCGAGCTGTGAATGTAAGAAGGGAAAGATCGCTCAATTTTTGAGCAGCGTGGACTACGCTACAAATGCTAAGAAGGGTCTTCTATTTGAAGCTAATGAACCTGGTCTTGACGAAGGCATGGACGCGAAGCCTGATCCACCAGGCCTGCTCGCCGCCATGCACTGAGCTTGCTGCTCGCCCTACTACTGTGTTTTTAATGACTAGCATTCTCTACTGGAACATTCAGGGAGCTGGGTCTAAAGACAAAATAACTCTTCTAAAAGAATATAAGAGGAAATACAAACTCCAAATCTTAGTCATTCTAGAACCACGTTGCAGTGGGTTAAAGGCTGACAAGATCATTAAGAAGCTCAATTATACCTCCTCACACTGTGTGGAAGCGCTCGGTTTCTCTGGCGGCATATGGGTCCTATGGCATAACACCTGTTGCTCCATCGATATCTGTCAATGCCACTGCCAATATGTTCATTGCCGCATCAATAATTCCTGGTTACTCACTTTCGTCTACGGTAGTCCTAACCCCCAAAAGCGGGACCTTATGTGGCAACGTCTCACTGGTGTTACATCTTCTATCAATGAACCCTGGGCACTAGTCGGTGACTTCAACACAATGCTAGATGCATCTGAGAAACAGGGTGGGAAGAGATTTGACAGAAGATCCAGTCTTAGATTCAATCACCTGCTCACCATGGCTGGTCTGAGGGATATGCCTTCCTCAGGCCACTTCTTCACCTTCGCCAAGGGTCACCTTTGAGAAAAACTCGATAGGACGGTAGCTAACGAGGAGTGGTTGTCCATAGAGGGAGGCATGCAAATCAATGTTCTTTCCAGACTCTACAGCGATCACCACCCTATATTGTTGTCTTGCCAACGTCAGCAGAGGCGCCAGGGTAATTTCTTTAAAAAAAAATGAGTTGGGACGTCACTACTAGCTTTGAGTCTGAACTTCTTCCATCATGGGATAATACTAAGTCAATGACGGAAACCATACCAGCTTTCCAAGCCGCAACCTTGAAATGGGACTCCAATCGCATCAAACAACAATATAAACAAAAGGATCGGCTTCTCCGTAAGATTGAAAAGCTCCAGGTACAACTGCAAACATCTAATTCTGTTTCTACTCAACTGCAATGTGTGTTGCTCCAGGAACAGTTGAGTTCCATTCTTATACGAGAAGAGGCGGACTGGCAGTAGCGCTCCAACATCAACTGGCTGAAATACGGAGATGGGAACAATAAATTCTTCCACGCCTATGTCAAAGCACGAAGACACCATAACAAGATCTCTAGACTCTGTGATGAGAACGGGGCCTGGATCACATCTACGGCAAGCATCAAGCAGCTGATTCAAGCTTTCTTCACCAACCTTCTTTGCAGTCCATGCCCCAATCAACCAGATAATAGTGTCATCTCGACATACGTGGGCCCCTTTAGTCCACCGGCCAACCCACAACTCCTCGCCTTCATCCCTGACAAAAATGAGATAAAGCATGTTCTTTTCCTCATGGCCCCTATGAAGGCCGCAGGCCCGTACGGTATTCATAATGGATTCGTCCAACGTCACTGGTCCCATGTCGGACGCTCCTTCGTCTCCTCAGTCCAGGAAGCCTTCACCACCTACAAAATCGACCCTGGTATGGCGGATTCCCTTCTAGTGCTCATTCCCAAAACCAGCCATCCACAACACTACAGCGACCTACGACCGATTTCTCTAAATAACTTCTGTCTTAAGCTCATCTCCAAGGTCATAGTGGAATGCCTAAAACCCTTCCTCAGCGATTGGGTATCTATTCACACGTCAAGCTTTATCCCTGGCAGACGAATCAGTGAAAATATCCTCCTCATCCAGGAGGTTTTCCACTCCATGAAGAACATGAAAGGTAGGAGGAAGTGGGTCACTCTGAAGCTCGACCTATCAAAGGCCTTTGATCGAATGAGCTGGCCCTTTATCACAGACACCCTAAAGAAGACAAGCATTCCAAACAACCTGGCTGCCCTGATCATGCAAATTGTCTCCGTCGACAACACCTCGATCCTCTGGGAAGGTGCACCTATGGAGCCTTTCTCTACTATGCAGGGGGTTAGGCAAGGCGACCCCCTTAGCCCGTACCTGTTCGTGCTATGCATGGAACGCTTAAGCCAGGCCATCAATGCTGAGGTTGTACAAGGGACATGGAAGCCGATCCTGATCACCAAAGACGGACCTGCGCTCTCACATGTGATGTTCGCTGATGATTTAGTCCTCATGGCCAAGGCCTCTCCTGGGCAAGCTTTGATTATCAACAAAGTCCTAAAACAATTCTCAAAAGTCTCTAGACAGGTTGTCTCAAAGGAAAAATCATGTTGTTACTTCTCATCCAACACCACTACAGCCGAACAACGAGCCTTCTGTCGTCGTATGGACATCCCAGGCACGACTGATATTGGCCGCTATCTGGGCATCCCCGTGCTTCACCATAGAGTTAACAAGCAAACTCATGCATACATTCTTCAAAACATCAAAGGGCGAATGGATAGCTGGTCTGCCCGCCACCTCTCCCTCGCCGGCCGGATTACTCTTGCCAAGTCCGCTTTACAAACCATTCCTTCATACACTATGCAGACCGTGCGTCTCTCACCCACTCTCTGCGACGACATTGACAAACACGTCAGGGACTTCCTGTGGTCCGGAGGCAGGGAACAAAAGAAACTCTCCCTGGTCTCTTGGGACAAGGTGACACGAAGTAAATCTCAAGGAGGTCTTGGACTCAAGTCAGCCAGAGACCAAAATACCGCCCTTATGCTGAAGAATGCCTGGAACTTCTTAAATGGCACCCCAACACAGTGGGTCGACGTTATGCGGCATAAATACATTAAACAAGGTTCTATCTTGAAAGCCACAGGTTCTTCTGCTTGGTCCTTCATCAGGAAGCACCTTCCCAAGCTTAAAGACTGATGTCGCAAAGTGGTGAACTCAGGATCAGACACAAACGTCTAGTACGACAGATGGCTACTAGGGAAATCTGTCGTCGACTTGGATCCCACGGTCGTAATCCCAGACGACCTCCAAGACCTCAAAGTGCAAAGCATGGTGCTCTCCGCTGGTGCTTGGGACTGGAGCTTCGTCCATGCACACCTTCCACCGTTAACATGGTCACGAATTGCGAACACCTGCGTGCCTGTTACTTCTGCCGGACCGGACGCCTGGTCATGGCCTTTCACCCCGTCTGGAGACTTCTCTCCTAGCTATTCCTACGCTTGGATTAAACCACTGCAGAACACCCACTTTTCTGACAACACCTGGACAAGTATATGGGAGCTGCCTATGCCCCCCAAGATCTGTACGTTCTGCTGGCTTCTTAAGCACAAGGCCCTCCTAACCCAAGTTGAGCTTGTGCGTCGACACATAAGTAATGACCCCCTCTGCCCGATCTGCCGTGCGGACCAGGATACCATCACACATTGTCTCAGAGACTGCCCGTCGAGCAAGGCCGTGTGGAGGTCGCTGCACATGGCCCCAACCTTCTATACTACTTCTGGCGATGAATGGATCACCTATATCATTCAGGGTAAAGACTCGGTGGAGGCAATCACTTTGCGCTGTGTCGGATGCTGGTCTATTTGGCAAGCACGCAATGCGCACCTCCATGAAGGCAAACGACGTCTTACCTCAGTAATAGTCTCCTTTATCCAAGAAAAAATGGCTGCCATCATAGCGACCACCAGGAGCTCTAAACCCACCACACTCAGAACCCCTCTGCCTCTGCCCAGGCCGCAGTGGCACCATCAGCTTGTGTTTGTGGATGCCGCCTTCCAACACCACTCATACAGGATGGGACTCGGAGTCCATGCTGTCAGCAGCTCTGGCAGCTGTCTCCTTGGCAGTGGCAAGTACGGCTTGGCCACCTCCGTGCTTGAAGCTGAAATCAGAGGGATCCTTTACGCAATGCAATTATGCATCGACAACAATTGGCAGACTCCGATGATACTCACAGACTCATCAATGGCTATTAGCTCTCTCCATAAAACTGGTCTGGCCGCATGCAAGCTAGAACCCTTAAAAAGAGAATACGCCCGGGCAAAGATCCATCTGCCCAATCTTCAGCTCGTCTTCGTCAGCAGAGCACACAACCAAGTGGCTAACACTATAGCAAAGAGATCTATGTATCTTTCTTCAAATTTCACTTTCTTTTTTGTTCAGCCAACCTGGCTATCTAAGGATGTAAACATTCAAATTAACCGCATTTGGTCCGTACTAGAGAACGGGATGAATAACAGCTAATCTCTAGAGTCTCAAAAAAATGTGTGGTTTTGAATGGTGACGGTTGAGCATCAATGCTCCCCTCTCCCAGAATATATGAATCTTCTTGTTCTTCTGTTCTATTTCAGTTTTTGCAGAAAAAATAACAATAATAACTTCTAGCGTCAGTTTTTTTAATAACTGACCCTAAAGATTGAATAACCACCTCAGTGTACACTCCTCGGTCGAGAAAATTTTCGATCGAAATATAACTTATAGCGTCGGTTTTTGTAAAAAACCGACCCTAAAGGTCCTCTATAAAGTCAGTTATTTATAAAAACTGACCCTAAAGATTGAATAAACATTTCAATGTACCCTTCGGTCGACAATTTTGTCAATCGAAATATTTTCGGTCGACAATTTTCTCGACCGAGAAAGTTTACCAAGTCAATTTTTTGGAATAACCAACCCTAAATATTGAATAAACATTTCAGTGTACCCTTCAGTCGACAATTTTGTCGACCGAAATATTTTCAGTCGACAATTTTCTCGACTGAGGGGTACATTGAAATGTTTATTCAATCTTTAGGGTCAGTTATTCCAAAAAAACCGACCCTCTAAACTCTCTCGGTCGAGAAAATTTTTGGTTGACTATTTTCTCGACCGAGAGAGTTTACAGGGTCGGTCTTTTTGGAATAACCGATGCTACAGGCTCCTTTTTTCTCGCCAGGGTCATATTTTTTACAACCTTTTGCATCGGTGTTTACTCTGTAAGGTCGGTTTTGTTTGGTCAAAAAAACAGATGATATAGAGAAAATTCTATAGCGACGACCACTTAGGAGTCGGTTATAAAGTGACGCTACAAGCTTAAAATAACCGACGCTACAAACCATTAATGTACTAGTGCTTAATGATGAGATACCTGAAAAGGAAGTACACATTGGTGATATGGGTAGTCCAATCATTCCTTTTAAGTTAATTTTATCTGAGGCCTCAAATTGTGGGACGTTACAATGTTACTTTCTAAGTAGGAAAGAAATAATTAATTAAGTAGTTATCCAGTCGTGCAAAAAGAAGACAGAGGATAGAAGACAAAGGACAATTTCCCATTCTTTCTCCTAGTTTGTAAAAAAGACAAAAGCTAGCTTTTCCTCCAAACTTTATATGTAGTAGCCGCACCTACATTGGTATAAACTCATACAAACTAGGATTAGCAAATGAATATAGCTAACAATCCTACATAAAGTCTAATTTGTAGGATGCTTTGCCACACACTCCTCCATGTTATGATTTCAACATATGCCTTTCAGCTTGAACCATGCCTAAATTATCCAATGTAGGTTCACACAGGAACTAGGTTAACTAATGTCTAGTAACAAGACAACAAACATAATGACAACAAAATGATGCATTCAAGGTCATACATCCAAATCAAGAATCATGATTGATATCAAGAAAATTTTTAACTCCCTTGGTGTGGCCTACACAACATCCATAATTTAGTTGGAGTCTCCAAAGATGTACTACTTTTATTCGGTCTTAGTACTTGACACCATTCAAAAACTATTTTATTACTAATTTGTAGTCATGACACAAACAAGTTTTCATTGGGTAGATACTCAGATGCTAAAAGCATCAAATAAATTGCATAGTGTAAACCAATTCACTGCAAAAACTTGTACCACATTCAATCTAATTTGTGGGATCTCCACTCTTTTGGGTTGGGCTGCTACAACTTGCAAAAATAAGGGGTTTCAATCCAATAGCTAACTTGGATTTATCAACTAAGGCCAATGCATGAGCTTTATTCAAAGAATCATTTATATTATCTTTGATTCCTATGTAGTTCACAACCATGACCATGTTATATACTAGATCCCTTGCTGACTTGAGTTTGACTTGGATGTGGCTACATCACTTTTTTATTGTACTTGGAACTCCTTATTTTTGATATAGTTGTTGTACTGTCACAATGAAAAAAAATTGTAGGAAGCAAATTATTTGCCATAGGTGAGTTGAGCACAAGTCAATGTAGCCATTCAACTTCCAATCCAATTTTATCTAAAGCACAACACATAGCCTCAATGGTGGATCGAGACAATATGGTATGTTTCTTAGACCTCCATGCAACAACACTTCCTCCCTACATGAATACATATCTTGATACGCCACAACTCATAGAGTTCATGTCAATAAAGTTAGTATCACTATATCCTTAGACTACATAATGATATTTTCCATAATACACCCCAAGGAACTCGAGCTTCCCAATGGGTCTTACGACAAACACAATGTCTGGATGTGCGCAATTCATAAGATACATCAAACTAGTGATAACATGAGAGTATTGTAATTGAGACATGTGAACGCTAATACCATCCATAAACAAGGACTTGTATGAATCATATGGAGTCTTAACATGTTCACGTGATGTATACTCAAACCTCTCCAATATCTTCTCAAATTAGTGAGACTGAGAGAGTGCAATACCATCAATAAACCTTTCATGTTTAAGCCCTAAATTCACATCAACGATGCCTAAATATTCCATTTCAAACTTTGAATACAACAATGATTTTGTCTAATTTACTAATTTCATATTCAAACCAAAAACCAGGACATCATCTGCATATAAGCATAGTCTATCATTAATAACCTTGGAGTAAATACACTTATCAAAATCATTAGAAATGATTCAAAAGATGATATCACTACATCAAACTTTTCATGTCATTGTGTAGGGTTTTAAGCCATATAAAGACTTAACAAGTTTACACACTTATGATTAATCCCACGTCCCATAAAATCCTAAAATTATTCCAGATATATATACTATTGAAGATCACCATGTAAGAACATGACATTCACATACGTCTGATGGATAGCGAGATTATAAATGGAAGCTAGTGCAATGTGCACACAAATTGTAGTTATGTGAGAAACATGAGAATAAATATCAAAATAGTCTATTCCCTCCCTTTGTGTGTATCCCTTAGGCAACCAATCTAGCCTTATAATTATGGATCTTCCCATTTGCATTGAATTTCTTCTTATATATCCATTTACATCCAACAACAAAACAACCAGGAGGCAAATCCACCAATTTCCAAGTTCAATTTGTAAGAATGGATTGGACTTCATCATCAATGACTTCCTACCAAAACTTAGCTTCTAGAGAATTCCTAGCTTGTTTGAAGGATACATGATCACCCTTAACATTAGAAGTATGAAAATAACTTCCAAAGTCCTTAGATGTCCTAGTCCATTTACTTCCCCTTGGTTCAATTATTTCATCATGATCATCATATTTAGAAATGATATGTTTAGGGCCGTCCCCCATATTTGTCATCCCTTGCACATGCTCAGGAATAGAACCTATGACAATTTGGTACTCTTGATCAACGTCCTTAGGAACACACAATTTTATGGGAAATACATATTCAAAAGATATTGCATCACAAAGTTCCATGCTTTTATATGCTTGAGACTTTAGGTTTCACAGTTAAGAATATATATGCATAACTTTTCTCTACATAACCCAAGAAAATGACATCTACTATTTTTGGTCCCAATTTCTTCCTCCTATGTTTAGGACAAGGACCTTTATGAGGCAACCCCCACGCTAAAAGATATCTAAGAGTTGTCTTTCAGCCTCTCCAGAACTCAAAAGGGCTACTCTCTTTAAGTTTATTGATAATTCGATCTAGAATATGGCCAAGTCATATACAAAGCTTTCCCCCATTTAAAGTTAGAAATACCTGAAGTTTAGAGCAAAGTATTTAGTATGTCTATCAAGGTTGAATTCTTTCATATTGCAATCCCATTAGTTTGTGGTGAATAAGGAGCAATAACCTCATGAAATACACTTTCAAATCAACAAAATTCCAAAAACAAGTTTGAGGATTACTCCTCTCCCCTATCAAACCTTAATCTATGAAGTATTTATCAGTTTATGTGTGTGCTTCTTTTGTAAATATTTTGAATTTTACTAACGCCTCATATTTAATTTTAAGCAAATAGATGGAAAATTATTTACCAACATCATCAACGAAAGTTATGAAATAACATTTATGATTCCTATTTGTGACCTCATTAAATTTTTAGATATTACTATGCACTAAATCCAAAACATCAAAATTCCTATCCAAAGAACAAAAGTGTTTACTAGGAAATTTTCTTTGAACACAAAATTTGCATCCATTTTAATTGTTAAATTCAGGGATTAAATCAACTCTCATCATACATTTTATTGACCCAACATTCACCTGACCCAAATGACAACACCGTGTTTTAGACAAAACAAGATTCAACCAAACTGAATTATCATTCAAAATAAGAACAAAATTTCAAATAGTAGGTTCTACATGAATCTTAAATAAGTTCCCCATATCACATATGTAAGCCTTTCCCAAGAACAAACCATATATAACATGAGTAGTAATTGCTTTATCACATTTGCAATCTCTTCTTAAACCATCTATAATGATAATTGGACCACTAATGATATTATGACAAATAGATGGTACATGTCTAGCTCTATGAAGAGTTAGAAGTTTTATCAAAGGAAACTATAGATTGACATTTCCTTCACCTTTGTCTTCTACATAGCTTCATCGCTCAAAGCCATCAATCAGCCTAAAGAGGCATGGTAAGAAAATAATAGAGACGTATAAAAATAAACATGTACATTAGCCTCAATGCCTTTAATTCATTGAATTGGTTAAAAAATAGCAAGGAAGTAGTCATCATGTTGACCATAGCCTCCTCAACTACAAATGTTGTAGCTTTCTTTGTAGTACAATCCTTGTTCTAGTGTCCAACCTATCCACAAGTTCAACAAGGTTTCTTATTTGATTTCTTCAAAATCTTAGTCTTCAATTTATGTATATTCTTATTTTTATTATCTTTATTTTTAGCATTCGTAAGAAATACAATAGGGTTGACATCAAGTAATACCTTGACAACCTCCTCTTCCTAGTGTTATTCCTTATAGAAATACATATCATAAGTTCACTTAGGATATATCATCCTTCTTGTCCTTGAGATCTGGGACAAATCTCTTAAAACTTAGGAAAATTTTAAACAATATATATAATAATAATTTGCTTAGGTAATTTCATACCTGCTTTAGAGAGGTTGTGACCCAAGATTTAGAAGTTATGTAGTTGATAAAAAATTCAAAATCTACCATCCAAACCTTAAGAAATATAGAGTTAAAATACTTTTCGACACTCTAATAATTTATATCTCTTATCTCACACATCCCATGGAAACTTTTTATTTTTGAAAGGAGATTTGGAGTATAAATCATACAATTTCTTTAGTAGTGCTAAGAGGATACATACTCTACACAATCAGTCACCCTCCTTCTAGTCAATGATTTTCTTAGCATTCTCAGGATCAGCTTCATTAAGGTTGGGTTCATCGTCTACGATATAGTCAAGAAACCTATCACTCAGTCAAGTTTCCATCTTGCTCTACAAACATGCAAAGTTGGTGCCATCAAATTTTTTATTAATACTAGAAGTACCAACCTTAGGTTGGTAAATAGTATAGACGAGCATACCAACCAACAATAGAATCTAATTTTTGTAAGATAGTTGGATTTTGTATTGTCATTACAAGCAATAACAATTAATTGTAATTTTAATTAATAGGTTTACATGCCAAGTTCAAGAATTAGTTAAGAAACTTAAGAAGAAATATATCAGAAGAAATAATAAAACTAATTTAGAAACTCAAACTAGATTTGTCATGAAACTATTTATTACCCTAACTCCACACTCCTGATGGCTATACCGCCAAAGGTGAGTGGACCTGGGCGTCCATCCCTAGAATGGGTCACATAACATATACACGAATAAACCACAAACACATCACAAGATCTTAGTCCCATTTTTCAACCCACATTAGATATCATCAAAATAAGAGCAATATATTATCATAATAGAGTAGAATCAACAATCATATCAAGCGTACTGTTACCTAAAATCATAACATGGGTACACATCAACAAAATTGTGCTGAGTATACTATAAAATACATAAAGTCATAGGTTTTAAGAGAACATATATGCTTGGTAAAACTTAATATAATAGAAAGAAAGAACAAATGAACATGAAAGACTTCCTTATTAACAAGAAAGTGTTTTTAGATGCATCTCCATTATACTAAAAAACATTTTATGGCCATTGACCAACTTCCTATCTGAAGAGCCTGTAAGGGGCATATGAGGTTCAAAGACTAACTATCAAACTATTTCTATGCAAGGGACCTCAAGAACAAAGTCAATGAGCCAATGCTATTTCAACATGTCTTATTCCCTTACCACAAGAATACAGGAAGGTACACAAGGATTGCATAATGGATAAATCATTTATGGTCATTATTTTTTCTTCATATTTGAAGAAAAATGAACATACTAATTGTTGGTATGTATGCCCTGAGAGCCAATCATGGGATGATTGGAGAGATACATTAAGATTGATTTGATAAACATCAAAGGCAAGCTTCCCATTCATTCTGGTTCAGTCAGTTGTGAGATAATGACAAAACTAATTGAATGTCTAGAGAATGACAGTACTCAATGACAAATGCCTTCAAGTATGTGACTTGAATGATGAAATCATACAGATGTTAAGAGTTTGTACATTCTTGTTATGTCCCTAGTCAGATGTCATTGTGGAAGGTTGATAGACAAAAATGACACAAAAGACTAGATTGTGTGTTGGTTGATGATAGAATCTCATTAATCATGATATAGTGATATCAAACCAAGCACATAGGTACTTGTTAGAGAACAAGTGTATCAAGCAAACCCACCGTGAGAGTGACACATGGAACCATGACTTGGTAGTCACAATCAGCTCTCATAGTGATGGTGGTGAGTGTGATTCTTTGACTAGAAATCACTACACTCAACACATGTCGTTGGATACACTTTGACATCATCAAACACAGTCCTAAAATATAGATTGTTATAAAGGTAATGATTGGGTGACTTTGACACATGGGGCTTTTGAGGGATGAGTGATAGATATGGGATTTGTCCCTCCTAAGGGAGTTTGATGTCCATGGCCACTTGATGAGTAGGACTGAGAAAGGCATGCACATGCATGTGTGAATCAATATGTGATATTGATGTCACACATATCTCATCCAGTCTGCTCTGAGATCAAGGAAGTGAATGAACGTTGAAAGGATGATTGTTCCATGCCTTGAGTTCATTTGGGATATCAGTGACAAAGGAATTATACATTCATTGTAACTCCAGTCACAGATTGTAGGATTGAAAGTTGTTCTCCAACTTTCCTTTTCACTTGGGTAGCACTGATGTGCGACTAGGCACCGCTCTTTACTTGTGAAGTCATAAGTGTTATGGACTTTCACTGCCAACGTGAAATGGGCATGTAGGGTCACACACATAGGATTTAACATAGAAGAGGAGTTTATCCATGAATGATGTTTAGATTTTTTACTAAATGTATTTAGTAGTTCAATTAAACATTCAATCAACTGACTTGAATCAGAATCACCAAGTTCAAGTGTTGGACTAACTGATTTGGGTGTCAGATTGATTGAGAACTGCATTAACCGATTTCTGCACAACCTGGATTACCAACCGACCGGTTCAAGCTGTTGAACTGATCGACTCAGGGTCAAGTGAGACGACCAGTTCAAGTGTTGAACCGATTGGTTCAGCTAGACCAAATGAGCCAGTTTGGGAAAGTTAGGTTGGTGAGAAAATATTTTTGTTTCACTTGTACAATTCGATTGGGACAAGTATTGATCTTTGGATTAATTGGAAATGGAAAGAGGAAAGTCATTTGGGAATTGCCCTGGGAAGTGAAATGAGCAGTTCATGAATGAACCGATCAGTTCAGCTCCCCAAATGACTGGTTCATGAGATGAACTGATCAGTTCAGTCCCCAAATTATCAATTCATTTGTGAAATGACCGGTTCACCTACCGCAGTGTATCAAATTTGTGGAAATTCTAGACCCTTCTACTCCCACTTTAGTCTCGCAATTCCTGGGGCTGAGAACCCTGACCCTGACCCCTCCTATATATATAGGGGTACTGGGGGCTTCTCAAATAGAAAAACTTAGAATATCGGTTGCTCTACAAAGTTGTCCTCTCTGGTTGTGGTAACTGAGAGAGCTCAAGTAAGTGCTACCCGACTAGGGAGGCACAATGAGGGAAAGACAATTGTAGGATGACAACTGGTGGTAGGAGAGCACGTCAGTGACTAGTACGCTGACAGAAGGGGACGAATCCTTCCAGTGTCTTGTAGGACAGGACGACTGGAGTTCGCGGTGGTCCGTGTGGACTACTACAGAGGCGGGAGATTTCTGCCGCTCGGAGGACAACTGTCAAGCCGTCAGTCCGGGTGCAACCAGGAGCTGCACAGACGCCGTCTAAGACCGGAGGTGAAGACCGCACTAGCTGTGAGGTAACATCGTCGAGTAAGTCTCGGGACAAGGTACACCTCTACAAACCATCCTTCCTACTATATAGATGTTGATGAGATCTCCTTGGGTTCTAGGTTTGGGGAGAAAATTTTTGTTTTCGCTGCCATCTCTACCTCCCCTAAAACCCAACAGTGGTATCAGAGCCACATCAATGTTCTATACTTTATGATAATCGATATGATCAGTTTTTTGGTTTGTCACCTTTTATTTATTGCATACGATGCAAATAATTAATTGGCTTTATGCATGTCCAATATAAATCCACAAATCCCTATATATACATATATGATATGGTATATAAATGCACTCGATACACATCACCCTTAAATGGTTTCTATGGTAATTGTAGCGTGATTGTGGCCATAAACCCTAAATCTGTGTGTGGTTGATTCTGGTTGCTTGCATCTCGGTTTGCGCACCGATTCCCTATCTCATATTCCTGATGTAACTCGAGATAACTCGAGAATTCTTTCCTACCTTTGTTCCCCCCAAATGTAACTCGGGGTTTCCCAATACAATTGTAAATAGGATTAGTTTATTTCCTATTATGTCAAAGAACAGCGGACACTTGGAGGATTGAGACGATCGTCTCAGGAGTGAGATGATCGGTTGGTGGACTAAGGCGGCTGGTTCCTGGAGCAAGATGAGCGGGTGGCGACCTGAGGAGATGCACGACAACCAGTGAACTGATCAGCTGGAGGCACCGATCGATCGTCTGGTGGCACCCAACCTACCAGCCTGATGGTGAGCCGATCAATCATGGAGATGAGTTGATCAAGACCAGACGGAAAAGCACATAGTTTATCTTGTACAAGTTGCATGTGATTTAGACCTAGATGACTGTGATCCCTTTTGGCTTGAGGAATCACATTAGGATGGCCATAATCATCACTTTTATCATTTCACATGTTTTCTTGTGGGATATATCATGTATATGATACATACTATATATTGTGGTGATTGGATATGTATATGTACCTATAAAACCAAATCCCTAAATAAATATTAAGTCTTAGATGTCTTCCATTAGCGACACACATGAAAAACTTGATCGACCAAGCGTAGGTTACACCAAAGCGTGGTGCACCGTCTATCTCGTGGAACTGCGATGGTGGACATGTAGGATCTTCCAAAGCAGGGTGCATGTTCTTCGTGTCAGGTTTTGGGTTAGACTTAACTGGTGATTCTTAGAGAGTATAAGCTCCATAGGCACAGGGATGACCATGGAAAATAGTTGTGCATGACATCCATCCGAGAGTTGCATAGGATGCAATTGGAAAGTGTTACCTACCTAAATAATCTATATTATGGGCGGTCAGCCAAAGCTGACTCATGATTGGATGAAATATGGATCTTGGACCCACTAGAAGGTTGTACGCTGCAATCTTCCAAATTGATGGTGAGGGTTGTCAATTTGAACAAAAATAGTGGGAGCGATAATTAATTAAAGTCCTAATTATATCGTAAAACTTTTTCAAATCAATCAAATAAGTCAAAAATGAGTTTTTGGACTAAATTGCATATATTTCCTTTTGTAGTCCAAATGGACACAAACAACAATCACTTCTCATTACGATAGTTCCTTGAGAAGGACAAGCTGAATGTGACTAACTTCCATGACTGGTTTAGGACATTGAGAATTGTTCTCACTCAAGAGAGAAAGCTCTATGTCCTGGATACTCCAGCTCCAGAGGAACCTGCTCCTACCACAACAAAGGCAGAAAGGGATGCTTTTAAGAAGCATTCTGAAGATGACATTGATGTGAAGTGGTTGATGTTGTTCTCTATGAACCACGAGTTGTAGAGACAACATGAGAACATGGACGTCATTGAGACGATTCAACATCTCAAGAATATGTATCAAGACCAAGCATGACAAGAGAGATATGATGTCTCCAAGGTGTTGTTTAAGTGCATCATGATAGAAGGAGATCCAGTTAGTCCTCACATGCTCAAGATGATTGGGTATGTGGAGAACCTGACAAGACTGGGATTTCCCCTGAGCCAAGAGTTGGCTACTGACATGATATTACAATCGTTGCAAGAATCCTATAGTCAGTTTGTGATGAACTACAATATGAACAACTTTGACAAGTTGTTGACAGAGTTGTTGGGTATGTTGAGGACAGCTGAGACATAGATGAAGAAGGACAAGCCTAAGTCTATGATGTTGATCAACAGAAAGAAAGGAAATTCCAAGGGTAAAGCTAAGAAGGATTCTGATGCTAGCCAACAACCCAAGTCATCTTCAGTTCTCAAGGCCAAGGGAGGCGTGACCAAGGGAGACAATCGCCACCATTGTCAAAAGCCAAGACATTGGAAAAGGAATTGTCCTCTCTATCTGGAAGAACAAAAGAAGAGGGAGGAGACGATGGACGTCTCCACCTGAAGTTATCATGAAATAAACTTGTAACACTTTTGAGGTATATGATACCAAGATATAAAGTGATAAGTGCTCAATAAATGGGGCAAGTTTTTCCGCCATAGATAGGATTACTTTATTTTATTTTCAGCCTTGAAGGCATGTAATAGAGTTATGAACTACTATTTCATATTTTCCAATAAATAGAAACACTTTATTTTTGCAATGGCTATTAATAAAGTTGATGTTTCAATTTTAAAAGATGTGATCTTTTATGACAATGCCTTCTTTATCTTGTAGTACTTGGTATGCATAAGATAAAATGATACCTAAAAGTAATTGATAACTCAAACAAATAATTATCATTATCATGGGAATTCGTTTCTAGTTCCATATTGATGGATAAAGCTAGACTCTTTTTGTTGTGAACCATTAAGAGATATGAATATCTTAAACATGATGAAACAATCTTCACTAGTGTTAGTGGGAGAACGACTATCCTATTAGGTATAATACATATGATGTATTTACATATCTATTGGAATAAATTCTAATACTTCAAATGGTGTTTAGAGAAATACCAATATGAATATCTTGAAGTATTCAAGAAGATCATGAATGAAGTACAAATTTGGTAAAAGTAATAATTCTTGATGTGATCAATGAATGAGATACTTAAACCAAATGTTTGAGAACCTTATGATTGATTATGATAGTCTATCATAAAGAACTCATGATTAAGGCATAGTGATGTCTAAATAAAAAAGGAGTCATACTCTAAGGAGTTAGAGGATGATTATCAAATAACTAAATTCTTCTTAAATAGATAATATCTTACACTAATAAAGGATATTAAGAATCACAAAGTGTTGTGAGTTCTCAAATTCCTTAACTGATACACCTCAAACATCTATATGATGAGTTGGTCATATGATGAGTCAACAATGTAGATGATATTGAGGAATTGAATTTTGAGTTATGGTTATGACCATAAGATCCTAAATGACTTCCATGTGAACCATAAGGTATGACGTTAGTGGTAGCACCCATTGGGATAAAATCCATAAGTGCGAATGAGTCTTAAGCATTAAGACACATGGATGACATTTTGAGAAGGATCATGTTTGTTGATTGCAACTTAATGACTAAGAGATTTGGCATATGGATATTAAAACCACATTCCTATTAGGAATAAGACAAGGATGTGTATGTGACACAACCAATAAGGTTTATGAATCCATTAATGCAAATGAAGTCTATAAGTTACAATGGACTAATCAATGTGATTGATTGAGTATAAGCAATTCAGAACTGGAGATCTTTATTTTGATAATATGGTCAAAGGGTTTGACTAATATGTCAAAGATAAAGAAGGGATCCATCATTCAGTGGGAGCGTATTTGCATTCCACATGTAGATGAGAAATGAGATGTTCTAGAATGGAATCCTTTGTGGAAATTATCTTTAGGGAAGATAGAGACTTTTCCTATGTGATAGGAATAGAGATCTATAGAGATAGTTCTCAAAAACTTCTTGACCTAGAAAAGAGAGAGCATACATTAGCAATTTGTACTGAAGGGTTCAGTATACACAAATTCAGTGGGAGAAAACTTGTCCATATTACATGGAGTTTGTATCCTAAGGCCATGTGTCTATTTCTTATGAAGAATGGGAACACAAAGAATAGATATGGATGTATCATGTGTGTAAGAATCCTGTTATCTTGCATGTATGGACATAGCAAGAATAAAATGCATTTATCATCTTGTATGTAGGACATGACAATATGATATGCTCATCCTAATAACTCGTATGTGGGACATGACGAGTGGATGTTTGTCTAGTTCCAGTAAGGGATACTAGAATACCATGAGAACTTGATAAGTAATTCTATGGAAATAAGGAAGGGTTCACTATAAAGAGTTACACTGATGCAAACTTTCGAAAAAGATAGAAAATTTATCGCAAAATATATATGGGATATATAAAAATGAATGTGTGTTGAAAAATGGAAACGTTCCAATAAAGCCATTTTAAAAGGAAATGTCGAGTATATGTGTGTTAGAGAATGGTAGTGGATACTATATGGATCTGGGAGTTTATAAAGATGAACTTATAGATATTCCGATCATTGATGACAAGTAAGGAGTGTTTGGTCATGCAACGAGGCTAAAGGTTTGCAAAGGAATATTGGATCACATATTACGACAACTCCATCTCATATATAAGACATACATTGAAGAGATGTGAGACATGAAATAATACCAAATTAGGCAAAGTGTTTCCATAACTCACTGTGTTAGCACTAGAGAACAGTAACATGTAGGACATGTTTGAAGATAACTAAGAATATGATTCTGGGGTGATTGGCTCGCAGTTCAAGTGGGAGTTTGTTGGTATGTATGCCCTGAGAGCCAATCATTGGATGATTGGTGGGATACATTAAGATTGATTTGATAAACATCAAAGGCAAGCTTCCAATTCATTATGGTTCAATCACTTATGAGATAATGATAGAACATATTGAATGTCAAGAGAATGACAATACTCAATGATGTATGCCTTCAAGTATGTGACTTGAACGATGAAATCATACAGATGTTAAGAGTTTGTACATTCTTTTTATGTCCCTAGGCGGATGTCATTGTGGATGGTTGATAGACAACAATGACACACAAGACTAGATTGTGTGTTGGTTGATGACAGAATCTCATTAGTCATTATATAGTGATATCAAACCAAGCACATAGTTACTTGTTAGAGAACAAGTATATCAGACAGACCCACCGTGAGAGTGACACATGGAACCATGACTTGGTAGTCACAATCAGCTCTCACAGTGATGGTGGTGAGTGTGATTCTTTGACCTAAAATCACTACACTCAACACATGTCATTGGGTACACTTTGACATCATTAAACACAATCTTGAAATATAGATTGTTATAAAGGTGATGATTGGGTGACTTTGACACATGGGGCTTTTGAGGGGCGAGTGATAGATATGGGATTTGTCCCTCTTGAGGGAGTTTGATGTCCATGGCCACTTGATGAGTAGGACTGAGAAAGGCATGTGCATGCATGTGTGAATCAATATGTGATATTGATGTCACACATATCTCATCCAGTCTGCTCTGAGATCAAGGAAGTGAATGAACGTTGAAAGGATGATTGTTCCATGCCTTGAGTTCATTCAGGATATCAATGACAAAGGAATTATACATTCACTATAACACCAGTCATAGATTGTAGGATTGAAAGTTGTTTTCCAACTTTCCTTTTCACTTGGGTAGCACTGATGTGCAACTAGGCACCACTCTTTGCTTGTGGAGTCATAAGTGATATGGACTTTCACTGCCAACGTGAAATGGGCCTGCATGGTCACACACATAGGATTTAACCTAGAAGAGGAGTTTATCCATGAATGATGTTTAGATTGTTTACTAAATGTGTTTAGTAGTTCAATTAAACATTCAATCAATTGACTTGACTCAGAATCACCAAGTTTAAGTGTTGGACTAATTGATTTGGGTGTCAGATTGATTGAGAACTGCATTGATCGATTTCGACACAACCTGGATTGCCAACCGACCGGTTCAAGCTGTTGAACCAATCTGCTCAGGGTCAAGTGAGACGACCGGTTCAAGTGTTGAACCCATCAGTTCAGCTAGACCAAACAAGCCAATTTGGGAAAGTTAGGTTGGTGAGAAAATATTTTCATTTCACTTGTACAATTCGATTGGGACAAGTATTGATCTTTGTATTAATTGGAAATGGAAAGAGGAAAGTCAATTGGGAACTGCCCTAGGAAGTGAAACGACCAGTTCATGAATGAACCGATCGCTTTAGCTCCCAAAACGACTGGTTCATGAGATGAACCAATCGGTTCAGTCCCCAAACGATCAGTTCGTTTGTGAAATGACCGGTTCACCTACTGTAGTGTATCAAATTCATGGAAATTCTGAACCCTTCTACTCCCAGTTTAGTCCCGCATTTCCCGGGGCTGAGAACCCTGACCCTGACCCCTCCTATATATAGAGGGGTACTGGGAGCTTCTCAGATAGAACAACTTAGAACATCAGTTGCTCTGCAAAGTTGTCCTCTCTGGTTGTGGTAACTGAGAGAGCCCAAGCAAATGCTACCTAACTAGGGAGGTACAATGAGGGAAAGACAACTACAAGATGACAACTTGTGGTGGGCGAGCATGTCGGTGACTAGTACACTGACAGAAGGGGATGACTCCTTCCAGTGTCTTGTAGGATAGGACGACTGGAGTTTCCAGTGGTCCGTGTGGACTACTACAGAGGCGGGAGATTTTTTCCACTCAGAGGACAGCTGTCAAGCCATCAATCCATGTGCGACCAGGAGTTGCACATACACCATCCAAGACCAGAGGTGAAGACCATGCTAGCCATGAGGTAACATCACCAAGAAATCCTCAATACAAGGTACACCTCTACAAACCATCCTTCCTGTTGTATAGATGTTGACGAGATCTCCTTGGGTTCTGGGTTTGGGGAGAAAATTTTTGTTCCCGCTACCAACTATGCCTCCCCTAAAACCCAACACTAATCATAGGGAACAAGTATATCAAACAAGTATATAAGATCAAGTAGCTTAAGCATACACACATATAAGCAAGTATGATACCACTACTTTGGCCAATAGGAGAATAAAACATACCTTTATTAGTGCACATGATTAACCATTTAACACGAGAAACCATAATTATCAACTTTGAATAGATCTTGGCAAATAGGGCACCATAAGAATCTTGACATTTCAATGATTACAACATGATTAATATTAGAAATATTTGTTCTCATTAATAATTTTCATGTGGGTTGGATGTGTCATCTAAGTCTAGGTACTGAAACCTTCCGTATTGATTTGAATGTGTCACATTAGGTCATGCATGTCTGTTATCAAGCTATATCATTCATCATGGATTCATTTATAACCCAGGGTGACACATCATAAATAAGATTAGGGTTTCATAATCTTAGGGATACAATTTCCTAAATAGATAAATCCTAATATATGATCAAGATAGTTAATACAAGCAACATCATTATCCAATTTAATCATGTGAGACATTTATATGCAAGATAATTAATTATCATCAGAGTATAAGCTAGACCAAGCAAGATTTGGTGTCATACAAATCATCATGCTACTGATTCATAGTCATAAAGTAGCATAGATCATTATTAGAGAAAGGTTCATACAAGATTAGAGATCTAGTTATCAACATGCATATTAAGTCACAATTCAAGTCAAGATTAGGGTTTTAAATATCATAGGGTACAAGATTGACCCACAAAGTATTTGGGTGCTCAAAGCATAGTGAGTTATTGATTTAGAGGTCCACATGATCATTTTGGACATATATTACCCACAAGTGAGCAAGGGTTGAGATTCAACATCAATGTATCAATATAAAGCATGTTTCAAGGTTTAAAAATACATCATTAGGACAAATTAGGATGCTAGCATGAAAAAGTTCCAATCTTAGTCCAACATGGGTAAAAAATTACTGATTTAGGTCAAGCATGAGGATTTGAGACACATTCAACAAGGTTAAGAAATAAAGAAGTAATCTTTAGCTTGAACAACCCATTTTAGCTCATATAAGCAAAATTAGACCATTTTAGAATACAAAGTTCGAATCTTGGTGTATAAGGTTGTTCAAGTTGTTGATCTAAGGCTAAAATTAAAGATTGAGGCATGAAAGATCAAAATCATGCATTCAATAGCTGGCAACATCTTAAAAAGACTTCAAATGTGTGTATTTTAGGATATTAGTAGAAGTGCAAGTGGATTTAGAAGTTGGAAGTATTTATATTATAAATTTCATGTTTTTCCAACCAAAATGACATATTATATGTCCACATTTGGTGCTAGGATGAATAATATATCATTATTTGAGTATATACCTCATTTGGGATGATCAAGACCCCTAATTCTTGAACTAAGAGTTGATGTGAGGCTCCTGGTAATGTAAAATACGGGAACAAAGTATAGCAGTGGAAACAAAAACTTTATCTATTTGTATTCCCATAACAGCAAGATCACGTCAACTAATATGAAATAGGAAGGATGGTTTAACAAGTTACACCTGGTCCTGGACAAAGCGACAACAACTCACTTCACTGCAACTGTTAACTAGTTGCTCTTGGATGGTGGTTGTGCAACTCCTGGTCTTCACTATGAACAATGAAAAAAACCACTTCCACAGTGCTCCTATGATTTTCACCATGGACTATAGGCTATAATTGTCCTCCTAGCAGCAGCCAAAGGACTCCTGCCTCTAGAGTAGTCCACATGGACCAACTAGAACTCTTATCATTCAACAATAACAGATAGGAAGGAGTTGTCCCTCTCATTGGTGTACTAGTCACCAACTTGCTCTCCCACAACAATGATCCTCAGTTGTTTTCTCCCGTGACTATCCCTCCCTAGTCGGGTAGGACCTTCCTGGGCTCTCTTGGTTACCACAACCAAAGAGGACAACAATTGTAGAGCAATCGATTCTTAGTTGATGACGTTGTTGGTAAGGAATGCCCGTAGAGCCAATCATATGATGATTGACATGGCATAATTACCTAAAAGGATTTGATTAATAATAATAATATATAAAGGAAAGCTACCAATTCATATGTTTCACTCAGTTATGAGATAATAAGGATACAAAGTGAATGTCTAGAGAATTATATTACTCAATGATGTATGTTGTCAAGTTACTAACCTTGTGGATGAGATCATACATATGTTAAGAGTACATATACATATTCTCATTATGTCACTAATCATTTGTTATTGTGGAAGGTTGATAGATAACAAAACACATAAGATTAGAGTGTGAGTTGGTTGATGACTAAATTTCATTCGTCATGATATGGAAATATCAAACCAGGAACACGAGATACATGTCAGGGAATAGTGTATCAGACAGACCCACCTTGAGAATGACACATGGAAACCGTCATTGGTGGTCATAGTCATCTCCCATAGTGAAGGTGGTGACCTATTATGTATAGATATGGTGGAACCATGTATATATGTTTTGGAAAAGGTTCTTTGGTTGCAGGTTGGAAGCATGCCTTGTACGTACTTCGAGGCATGAAAGGACTTATATGTAAAGGTTTTTTCTATTTGGTAGTTTTATGAAAACAATTTTAATTTTTAGTGTTTTCTGATAATATGTTCGTTAATATCTCTTCTATGGTTTTGTTTTGGGTAATCTCATTTTGTGTGGTAGGGCATCACAATCAGGTTGGTATCAGAGCTATAGGTTCACTGAGTCTATAGGGACCTAGGACTAGGGTTTGTTTCTATTCGAGTGTCCTCTTGTCTGTCCTATAGTCACTTTTTCTTATGCAAAAGAAGAAGAGAAAGCTTAAAGATGTCTGGAGAACACGAAGAACATGTTGTCGAGAGCAGTATTGTTGCACCAGGTGGTGGTGCAAGGAACTAGGCATAAGAAGATCAGGTGCGTAAAGTTCCCCAGTTTGACCCAGCCATGATAAAAAACCCTGCCTTTCAATCGCTTTTTGGGCAGCTTATGGCAATGATGACTCATAAGGTAGGCAGGATGCCTGTATCTCAACCCAAGGCATCAGTTCCCAATACTAAATCTTCGAGTACTGGATAGGATTTTGAGCGGCTTCACTATGTTGGAGTTGTTGAGTATGCGGGGACAACTGACCCGACAGATGCAGATTTGTGGCTGACTGAGCTTGAGAAGGCTTATGATCCTAAGTATCTATGAAGAGGATAAGGTGAAGCATGGTGTGTATCTCCTGAGAGGAAGTGTTAGCCATTGATGGACCATAGAGGAGGAGAAAATACCCTGTGTTGTGATCAGTTGGGAGGAGTTCCAACTTGAGTTTGTTAGTCAGTACTTTCCTCATATGTATCTTGATGAGAAGATCAGTCAGTTTGAGAGGATTTGACAAGGATCCATGATGATCAACGAGTATGGAGCAAGGTTTACGGAGTTGTTGAGGTTCTATCCTCACATGGCTACCACATAAGACAAGCAGATTCATCACTGTGAGAAGGGGTTGAATGTTGAGTTGTGTACTCCATCTGCTGCTTGGGGAAAATTGAGAGAGGTTTGCCGTGTTGGTGAAGTCTATTCAGAGGATAGAGTGGTCGGTGAAGGAGAAGAGAGAGGCAAGTGCCAAGAAGAGGTCAGCACAGTCTTAGGGGCAGTCGCTAGGAGGCTTCAAGAAGTTGAGGTTTTCTGCACCGCCATTTTTGCAAAAGTTTAGTGCTTCAATGCAGTGGTCACTAAGTAAGGGCAGAGGCTGTAGTTTTCTACCCTCAGGAGCCCAAAGTGTTGCATCAACATCAATGATAGGACCACCTAGGTCTTAGTATGAGTATAGGATGTGTTATAAGTTTGGACAAGTTGGCCATACCAAACTATTCTATCTAGTGAAAGAGGATGAAGTGGACCATCAACCGAGACAGAGCCACCAGGGCTTGTAGAGATGGCAGAACAGTGGCACAAGAGGACGAGGATGTGGCCAAGTGTCACAAGCTGGATAGTCTGCTCATGGAAGTAGAGGATGGGGGCAACAATAGGCAACAACTAGATTCTACGCTATGAGTCAGCTGAAGGCGGTAGTCAACCCACGAGTGGTGACAGGTCAGATGGAATTAATTGCATAATGATTTGTCTTCTTCTTACTTTATATTTGTTTTGGTTGACCTGGGTGCTATGCACTCTTTTATTGCTTGTGAAGTGCTGAGTAGTTGTCCTTTACCTGTTAGTCGTAAGAAGAATAGTTTATTTCTAGAAACCTCGTTGGTCGGTTCTGTAGTGATGCAAAATGTGTGTCCTTCCTGTGTTCTTTCTTTTTCGGGACACAACATTAAAGTGGATCTTATACCACTTGACGTGCATGAATTCAATGTGATCCTTGGAATGGATACCCTGGAGAAGTATAGATTGGTCTTGGATTGTAGTTCCAAGCAAGCGACGTTTGTGGATGGTAGTGAGATGTGAATCTTCCAAGGAGATAGGAAGATTCTTCCAATGTGTCTTATATCAACCATGGTAGCGAAGAAGCTTCTGAGATAGGGTTGTGAGGCATTTTTGGTGCACATGATGGATATTGAGGAAAGGAGTCCTAGTATTCATTACATGACAATTGTTAGAGAGTTTGGGTACATGTTTCTTGAGGAGTTTCCAAGTGTCCTCCCACCTTGAGAGATTGATGTTGAAATCAATCTGGTTCCTGGTACGTAATTGATAGCTCAGACACCATATAGGATGGCTCCGATAGAGATGACAGAGTTGAAGAGATAGTTGCAAGAACTGCTTGACAAAAGTTTCATTTGGTCAAGTAAATCATCTTAGGTGTTGTTTGTGAAGAAGAAGGATAAATCTATGAGGTTGTGCATAGACTATAGACAGTTGAACAAAGACACAATAAAGAATAAGTGTAACATACTAGATCTCAAACCCTACCCTATAAGTTTGATCTTTTGGGCTTAGCCAAACAAGGTTTAGTATAACCCTAATGAGATAATACATGAACAAATCTCCCTAATGTAACCCAATGTTCTCACACTAGATTTAGAACAATAAAGGAACATAAAAAGTGACACATGGGGAATACATGATAATTCAAGATTAATAGTCACACATAAATCTTTAGGTGAAGTTTTGAACATAATTAGATGGATGAAAATAATAATGATGATAAATGTGAGGATAATAGGATCAAATATTAACTGTGTCATAACTCATTAAAGGAAACTCCAAAAGTGGATTCTAAGCTAAAAATCGTGCTCCTTGGGTCCTAATTGTCTTGGGAGTCAAGTTTCACATTATTCACACAATAATAATTAATTTAATTCTTTTTGGAAAGAGAAGATCTAAGTTTTCCCCAAAATATCAAATAAAATAATAAATGACTCCAAAAGAGGAAAATAATCTTGGAATCGTAATATACATAATTAATATAGCATTTGGGTGAATTTTCATTTGGAGAAAGTTTGCTTAAAAGGTGAAATCAGGAGAGAGAAAGTGTGTAAAACTTTCAAAATATTAAATAATTATATAAACAACTCTAACATGTAAAATTGGTGGCAAACTCATATCCAACACATTAAATATGACTTGTATGTGAAGTTTAATAAAATTTGGAGAATCTTAAAGTCATCAACGCATGAGGAAAGAGAAAATATGATTTGATTCATTTAACACATTACAAGTCCTCAAAATGAAAATCTATTTTCATAATTATAATCTACATGCTTTATTGAGCCTCTATGCAAAATTTCATCAAATTTGGGATTTGTTTGGACTCTCAAATGAAGAGAGAGAAAATAAGAAATTAATTTCATTTCCACTTTAATCGAATTTTGATCTATATAAGTTGTTATTTTTCCTTGTCACACTTTGATTTGATCTTGGGTTTGTCCTGGGCCATATGATCTTTTGATCCAATGGTGGTGGATCATCTCCTACCTTGGGTAGGAGACTGAGGAACACACGAACAATAGTGACAGCTATTGTGTCTGCTTTTCTCGCGATTCCTCCCTGATTCTCGACCAAATGCAGAAATCTTTGGTGCGTTGCATTCTAGCCTAACGTGGATTCTGTGTTTCCTTTTTCGTGAAAGCCCCAAATCCTTGAGCCACAAGGAATCTCGGCTCCTAAGCTTGCGCCTCTTCTCTGACCCTTGACAATAAATATAGGTATGCGAGTGTTTATAGTTTCCCATACAATAGATCTACACTCCCAATTACTTCGCTAGTGGTTGTTTTGTCTTCTAAAGATTGAATTTCTTCACCTATGCTTGCGGCGAGCTTCCTTCATCTCCCCAACGGTTGTTGCAACAATTTCTTGCACCTACAGGTTTGTGAGGTTCTTCTCTTCCTTTCTACATTTTTGTTTTCTCATTTTAGCGGCTAGTTCAGATTTGCCCAATTTTTCCTGAGCTGCGGCCCTGCTGCTTCATTCTCACGGCACGTGAACGGGGAAGGAAGAAGGGTGGCAATGAATTCTCAGTTCTACCCTCATTGCCTCTATTTCCTTTCTTTTCTCGCGAGGGTCAGTTTTATCCTTTTGCAATATTTGCCTTGCCTTGATACAGGTCAACGACGACCTTGACCGCATGAATTGGCAGTCCCTGATTGGGCCAGGTCACGCGGTGGGGTGCCTCCCTCTTTTTTTATCATGCAAAGCGCTGATGCAGAATTTCCCGATTGGCTAATTTTAAAAAATGCATAACTAATTATCTGTTGGGCAAAAAATTACAAATAAATACTCATTGGATTCACAAAAATATAAGCTTTTTAATGGTATTGGTTTTGTCACCTGAATATAATGTTTTAAAGAGGTGATTTTAATGGATTAATCTAAATAAATAATATATCGCAAAATTCATTACTAATAATATATAAGTAAAAGATATAATAAAATATGTTTTGAACTCAGAAAAATATAACCTAAAACATGGCATGGTTTTGAATAATCTAATTCAATAATATTAAAAAGGTAGTTTTTAGGGTGTTGAATAATTAATGTAAATCTAATCCTAATCCCACATATATGTTAATAGGTGCTTTGGAAGCCTAGACTTGGATCTAGGACTGACTTGGACTATTTAGACTCTACAATTGAGGTATGATGTATCCCCTATTTTTCTATGTTGAACAATTCACCTATGTTTATTCTTTCTCTTGGTCCTATGGACAATAGCCTATACACATTGCTCTTATCTTTTGATATCATCATTCTTGTGAACTATCTTATTTATGGTAATCTTGGATATTCTCTTGACTCTGATCTTCTGCCTTGGTGCATGTTGGACTTTTGATGATATGTGCCCACTATGTTGTGGACATTTATTTGTGGATATGTGACATCTTCTTCCCACTTTCATGTGGATATATGTGTTGTCCATTGTATGATGGCAACATTGTATAATCTGACTATACCTTTTTACTTGCATCTACATTTTACATGCTATGTATTTTAGTAGAACTAAAGTAGGGTAATTGCATTGGTTATTGCGTGTGTGCCCCTATTTTTGGGATGGAGGTGGTGGTGCCCCATACCCGCATTGGAAAATGATGTATTTCACAATGTGGAGGAACTTCCCCTTTTTAGACCAAGTTTAGATGATAGAGCTCTCTTTAGGGAATGGTTTGTTTTATTTTTGAGGGATTATAACCATGAGAAGCCAAACTTTTGAATGATGCTTACTCTTTGAGTTTATTTATTGAAAATGATCCTTTTGGGAAGATGGTTGGATGTGAAATAGTTCATTTTGAAAAAATTTGTTTGGAGTTTTAGATTGTTGATCTTTGACAAATATTATTTTGAGATTTAGATTGGTAATCTTTGAAATAGATTGTCTCCCAAAAAAAAAGATTATATAAATTTGAAATTATTAATCTTCGAAAGAGATTGTTTAGAAAATATTATTTGAATTTGAGTTTGATAATCTTTAAAAAGGATTGTTTGAATTTGAGATTGTTAATATTTGAAAAATATTTTTTAAATTTGAGACCATTATTGTTTGAAAAAGATTTTTTAAATATACACATGCTAAGGGTTAGAAACAATCTCAATAATTTTCAATAGTGAAGATAAGACATAAGCATAAGAAGTAAGCAACCCTCCCCTTTTAGCTCATGAGTTTAGATCCATGATATGTCCTTACTCTTGCATGACCAGTATATGAGGGGTTTGTCATTATCTTCTCTATAAATAGATGACATTCATCGAGAGGTATCCCATGTTAAATGGATAAAGGTACTACTCCCAACAGATCTCGTGACTATGAAGGCCATAATGCTTCATCAGTACACCCATCTTAATGCCTTTATACACCCATCTTAATGCTACATCAGCACCTTTATGGGCATCTTGTATCATTTCTAGGGATCCAATGTGAGGCTGGCACCTATTCCATGACACATGAGTTTATAGGAGCATGAAGTGCTTGTGTTGGGTTTTGTATCCTTAGGAGCAAACCCATAATTGGTAATCAGAGGTGTCTAAATAAAGAAATAGAATCACTATGTGTTCAAGAAAGATCAAATTTCATTTCTTACCCATAGTTGTCATTCATCCTTTTTTATATATTTTTATTTTGCTTCGTTTGTTTGTTTTTTTAAGAGAAAAAAGTGGACAAGAAAAACTAAACCTTGGATGGTAAGCGTAGCCAAAACCCTAAATCATTAGGAGCCGAAATACCCAAAAAAATAATAGAAAATGATCTAAATCAGGAAAAAGAAAAGGAAATAGAGGGGGAACAAGGATGGTGGATCACCTCAATATGTGCACCTAGGTTGGCGGATCAATGTCATGCATCACCCTTCTTCCAAGTAGAAAATAAGAGAAAAGGAGAAAAAGGAAGAAATAGAAACAGAGAACCTACAATCCTGGCAATGCTTAATTTAAAAAAAAAAAGTTAGTGGGAGTTTGACTCGGGTCATTTGGCAATACTCCCTAGTGGAGTCTCCAATCTTCCGCACATTTCCCAAAAAGGGTTGAAAAAGAGATTTTAATGAATAAAATTATACATTTTTAGTAGTGAAATTTCACATGAAAAGTGAGTCCAGACTTGCCACCATGTTTTGTGTGAAAAATGAGGAACAACGATAAGTCATTGAAGTGAAAATGTCAATTTGAACAATTATACACACTATATAGAAACAAGAAATCAAAAACCAAAACCAGAGATCAGATCTAACGATCTAGTTATGAGTAGAGAAGGATTATCGCCTCATCTCGCCTGGTAAACTTGTATCAAAACACTATATTATTACAAAAAATTAAGCAATTTGAGATGTGGTTAAATCAAAGAAAAAACACTAAAAGTGTTTTTTATTGGTGGTGGGCTTTTGGGGATAGAGATGACTATCTTTCCCATCACCTTGAAGTTCCTAATTTTTAGATGTGTCATGGTCCTAATCACCTCAAGACCCCCATGACAGAGATCCTTCATTGGTGACTAGGACCAAAGCATAGGAGTTTTAGAGGATGACTAGAAGGTGTACGATTAGAGAAATTGGATCTGAGTTTTCAGATGTATAAAAGGAAAAAATCATATTAGAAACAAAACATGAATTAGTTAATAGATCAGATGCAACAATAGATCAGGTCATGTTCAATAGTTAGAACAATTAACGAGATAGATGCAATAGTTAGGTACAACTGTTAGAGTAATTTACCATTCCATAGATTTGACAGACCAGGAGGCGTCAACTGGATGGTCCTCTAATCACAACTGAAATGAAAAATAAAGAGAGAGGTAGTCATTTCTCTGGGTTCAAGAGATATGAGAGGGGGCACCAATACATTGGGTATGGGGGTCTATTATAGGTGGATTTCAGGGTTTGAGATTTTAGGAAGAATCTTATAGATGAGGTGGAGGATCACCATGATGCACCACAAAGAGGGGAACACATGTCGAGGTGATATTCTGGGTGTGCCCAGGTGAAAAAGGTAGTTTCTCATTTTCCTAATAATTTTAGAAATGTTCTGGAAAAAAATTGGGGAAACTTTGCATAGAAAGATAAATCACGAGTATCTCTCAGATTTTAATGGATAACGCAACTAAAAAAGGAAATATTTTCTTTCAAACAATTCCACTGGGAAATTTGTGAAAAATAGCTTTTTAAAGCTGAATTGGAGGAAAATTGCACTTTTTGTTTGAAAGAAGTTTTCTTTGTAGAGAGCCCCTAACTGGGTGAAAGTGGGCAAAAAGGGATGAATAAAATTTGTTGAAAATTGTGGGAAAAGGTGGAGAAATAGTATATGTTGAAAATGGGTGTAGTGTGGAATGGGGTCCGTCATTACCCACATATTTTGCATTTAAATTGTGGATTTTTGCTGAATGAGAAAAAATGGGATGTATGGGGGTGACATTACCTTGATACCCAAGATATACCTCCTTTCTTATGTTGGTCAGAGGAGAATGGACCCTTAATTTTTTACTCACACCTACCAAGGTGTGGTAGGATCTAATTGAGAGTAAATAATCTTAAGATCCTTTATAGTGGACTGGGGGACTTTGCATTCAATAACCCCAGTTTGGATGTTAAATTCCAAAGTACCCAAGGGTTAACAATAAAGTGTGTAATCAAGAGATGTAGGCTATTGTAACACCCCAATTTTCATACAACATGAACAGAAACTATTTTTGTTCAACTGGGAGTATCACAAACATGATATACATAACAATAATAATAGACAAGGACCAACACCAACTAGTATAAAAATGCATTATCATACACTTTTAGAAAAGAAACTATATTACAAAATATATAAAAGAAACTTAATACCATATACTACTTAATACAAATCTCATCTCAAATCTTAGAGCATGCAGATGGCACCCCATCAAGAAAACCTCCTAGATTGGTTGCTACATCATCTTGTCATGACCATCTCCTGAAGTTTCTTACATGCAGACATCCCATCCCCAATCATGCACAAATAGGAAAACTACTACTAGAGTAAGTGGCATTGAGTTTCTAATATTATAAACATGAATTTACTTTAATTAAAAGCTAACATATGACCTGAAAGTTGTAAACTTATACTAAATTTATGTGTCTTTTATTTATATCTTGTATCTGATTTGTGGCATGACTACACCTCTGAGTTGGTACCGAAGTACATGTAAATTGACACTACATGCCACTAAATGACATCGAGGTGTCACTAAGTTGGTACAAAAGTACCTACGAAATGGAGTAAACACTCCTCTACATGACATTGAAGTATCTCTGAGTTGGTACCAAAGTACCTCTGAATTGGAGTAAACACTCCTATGAATGACATTGAATTGTCTCTGAGGTTGTATTGAAGTACCTCTAATTTGTTCCTTTGAATTGGCACTACATGTCTCTAAATTTTCATGTGACTACTAAATGAGGACTTATATATAATGTCTTATGTGAAGGTTCTGACTTTATTATCTTAATTATGATCTTATTGAATTCTGAATCTGAACTTATCTTTTACTAAGACTGAATACTGAAAACTGAACATGGAGTGAATTTTGAATCTAAATCTAAATCTTTATTCTTAAATTTTGAATTTAATCTGAATCCTTTTACCAACATATAGTTCATATTTAATTGAAATTAAAACTACATCTAGTTGTGAACATTATATTAAAAGCCAGAACCTCGTATTGTATATCAACTATATGTTAATATACTCGTATGAAATAAATTTATATTATTATGCTCTACTACATGTCTACATACATAATTAACTGAAAGAAAACCTCAAAGATACACACACATTTTATTATTACTGACTAACATGTAAATTGTAGGGAAAATATACTTAAAATTATGTTGCATAAACATAATGCATGTAGATCACTTATTGTTCCACAAATAATCATTAATTATCTTACATTATGACCACTTAAGTCCATAAATTAAATATTAATACAATTATACATGAAAATCTGGAAAAAAAATTGGGAATAGTAAGGACATTATATATTAGTGTTTAGGTAAAAATATCATAACGTTTCATTGTCAATCAATGGCTAAAATTCCCAAAATACCCATTTTAGGATTTGCATATAAAACCTTAGTAAAACTTAAAATCATACATAGAAGACTTTGGAATAATATTAAACATATGAAAATGTGCTTACTATAAAATATTCATAAATTGTCAAAGTTGTTTGCTATTTATAATGCATAAAACATTGTAATCATATAGTTTTTGGTAGATAAAATATATATATATATATATATATATGCTCAAACATTTACTTCATCTATTGGAGGCATTTTGATGATATAGTATACTTAAAACCCTTTCTACTTATACTTTGTACACCTAAATCAGAGGTCAACATTAAAAGATCCAAATTTTGTAAAATTACTTCTTTCTGAAAGGTCCCAAACGTTGATAATTGGTTTGGTGGTTGTGATTCAACCATGTGTGGGCATCCCCAAAAACCCTAGAATTATGCTCACGGACCTATTCTTGGATCAGATCAATTTAGAATCTATTGACCCATCTAGGTATTCTTCTGTCCTCGTGCAGACTCTATTTTATAGAGTTCAGTGGTCACCGCCTGGGTGACCTCTAATGAGCTCATTCTCACAATTCAAGCCAAGTTGGCTCAGTTTCAGGCCATCATCAACTTTCACCATACCCCATCAACAAGAATGATGATATATCAGCCTGAGTAGTGGTCATAATTGAAGGTCCCAACCTGTAAACCTCACAACCACCTCTAGCGGCTCTCCTTCTCCTCTTCTTCCTTTATCTCCTTATTTCTCTCTCTATTTTGAACCAAAACCTTAGTATTAGGTCCACCAAACCCTATTCTTCAATACCAAAAGGATTTTATAGCCATATGACCCCAGATCTTGCGAGGAGTTTGATGAATGCATATTCATCTTAGTTTTAGTCACCATTTTTGGCTTAGTTTTGCACTGAATGCTCTCACATACCCCTAAAATCTGCTCATATATAATTTTCCTCAGTTTCACATGATTATTTAGAGTTTTTATCAAATCCATTCATCATTACTGTAAGATTAGCATCAAACAATGTGCACCAGCTTAGGAGACGGTGGTCCCGTTCAAGAAACTTTTGATTATTTGGACCCTATTTTCAATGGCCAGTCCCTTCATCAGAAAGCATCCTCATCAGTTAGAGGATTCATTAATGTAGGCCCATAGACACATAGAAATAGTCCCCCCCCACCCCGTAGGGGTGGGTTTGTTCCATGAGGGCCGCAAATGTGACCAACAAGGATGTCATGACCGCGATCAAGAAAACAATGCCGCCACCACGACACTCGACACGACTGGGCCCATCTCATCTAGGTCAGGCCGAGGCTAAGGTTCATGACCACAGCTCACCAGCATGATCGTGACACACCAGAGCGACCGTGAGATCCCGACATAGTCATGTGCACCTCGGCACGATGGTGCCTAGGAGTATCGTTATGACCACTACTGAAGGTCAGGACCGTGACATCTATGTCAATTTTCTCCAACTTGGTCAGGCCAAGGCCAAGGGTTGTTCCTATGGCACACTAGCATGACCGCAACACACCAGAGTGACCGCGACATCCCGGCATGGTCGGGCGCACCTTGGCATGGTCATGCTGAGGAGTACCACTGTGACCGCTACTAAAGGTCGTGACATCTAAGTCAGTGCACTCCTGATCTGCACCTATAAATAGATGACCCCCTCCTTCATTTGAGGCATTGCTTCCACTCCATCCATGCTGACATGATGCTGCTCTGTGCCCAACCAAGAAAGACAATCTTCACCGCCAAAGACTGCCTCTGTGGTGTACTTGCTACTCCGCCATCAGCCATATACCACTCCATCTTCTGTGAGCAAGAGCACGAGAAGAGAAGGAAGAAGGAGAGAGAAGATTATCCTCATTTATCTTGGTGTTCATCCCCTCCTCATCTAGATCTATCTTACCATCATGTAGGAGAACATTTCTCCATCGAGCCACGACCATCGTCTTCACCATGACCATGATGGAATCTTCCCTCTCTCTTATTCTTTTTGTTTCTATCATGAGGAGTGCATAGTCCATTTCACTGGGGTGCGGGGACTAGCCCGACTTCCTGTGCTTAAATGTTCATCTTATAACATTCCTTGGCTTGTATATAACTTACCATTTCATTGTTAATCATATAATGTGTGCTTTATGGATTGCTCACCTGCCTTGCATGATTTGTTATATTCCTATGTTGTCAGAACTTCAATACTTAGGATTTGAATATTGATTAACATGGTTGGTGCCTATATGAGAACTACCAAAGGGATATCTATAGAGTAGTAAGTATGTGATCTGTGGGTAATGAGACATCGAGCCTACGTAGAGGCTTACGCAAACTCTATTTCCTAACATATGGTTTTCTACTCCATTTGGATAGTTGTATCTTGCATGGATGTGTTCTCATGTGTAGTGGTGGTGAAGCCCGATTCCACCCCAGTGATTCCCATCATAAATCTAAACTCAGTTTTAATCCCACTCTTTTACTTTCCTTGCAATTAGTTAAACTAAACCCAAATAAACTCTTGTTCTAAATATTAGTCTTAGTTGATCCAGATTCAATTAGCAACATTTTTAAAAATGTTGTCCCTTGGGATTCAATCCTTAACTATACTATGATAAGACCCATCTTCTTGCGGGTGGTACTATTCCACAAGATTTTGGTAAAAACTTAGGGATTTCAGTCCAAGGTGGATTTGTTAGTGCAGTAAAAACCACGTCAGAGTTTTCCTCTCCAGTAGACTCCGTTCAAGTCCCTGTTCAGGAGGAACAAGGATCATGAACATCCCTTTTACTTTTATCTTTTTTGATCATTTAGATAAAACTCCAAACTAAATAAATATTTACATAAGCCAAATCAGGACTACATTTGATCATAGATTTTAGGATAAACATTATATTGTGATTATGTCTTCAAGGGAAAGATATAAATTCCAAATTAATTGGATACACACTCCAACAATACATTTTATGTAATTATGGGATAATTACAAATATAATTACCTGGGGCACTAGATAAATTAAAATAATATGAAATTTCTCCCACAATGTCTTATTCCAGTAATTCTTCAAATATAATTATCTTGAGTATTTTTTTATGAACAAGAAAAACTAAATTCTCAAAATTATACACCAATGACCCATATGTAAATTCTAATTGGCCCAAATGTACTTAAATTGAGTTCTAGCGCACATGCCTCATCTCTTGGTCTATAAAGGGTCCATATGATTAATCATATTCTTGATTACAAAAACTAATGTCTGAGTTGACCTAATTTGTCAATTGAAGATTCCTCATGATACATTTTATTAATGTTACATTTCTTTCTAAATATTAAGATCTAAACAAGGTCTAGGGATCTAACCATTAATTAGAGTCATGATATTTCCTTCATTATTCTACTCTGGTTGTCACCTTGTATCATTAATTAAATGTGAAACCTCCAAACTTTGGGGGTACTACAAAAACTTACCAAAATTCACAAATGACCCTTTTCTATATAATTTTCCTTTATATCCAAATATAATAGAAATTTTGTGAAACCTTGTTGTAATCATAAATCAACTCTATATTGATCTCATCAATAACTTAGTCATGTATTTTCTAGGTCCCAAAAATTAGGATGTGACGCCTACTCATAAGGTAGCTTTACGATATTCATAGTATAATGTCTTTACTTCACTAATATGTCTTATAAATGTTACTTTCTATTATAGAGTTGCTAAATTTTATGCATATATTATATCATGTGAACTTTACTTACTTTAAAGATGGTTTATTTCTTGTAAGGAATTTGTCTAGCTCTTGTGGTTTAACGTCTTTAGAGATTGTCAGAGTTATAACGATAGTTTTCAAGTGAGGGGTATCATTCACTCATACGACTGTGATTTGGAGGAGGGGGTGGTTTATCTGGTTTGAGGCTATAAGGTGAAACACTAACTGATGACATGTTAAGAATTTTATGAGTATGTGATGAGCCTTGATAAGATATTATAAAGTCTAAATGAGATATCATATATGTATGTGCATGCTAATACGATCATCGGTGCATAGACACCTTATATTTTCCATGGGTTGATGTATGAGTACACAACCATGATTGTGATAGATGTCGTGTGTATGTATAATGATGGAGGTTGGTATACATAGACATATGGTTTGATGGACAATGTGGATGGTTTCTCTGACATTTGATTTCCTTATATTGAGTTGAGGATCAATGATGATAGAAAATGTCAATGTCTATGTTGATGAGTGTAGGATGAGAGTAGACCAGATATTGGATCTTGGATCCACATTTTTGGTAATGTTAGTGCAGTCATGCAAGTTAAGGTAAGGCCATATTATTTAATTGATGAAAGTTTTGAACCTTGATTTTGGTTCTTAACATGTTGAACTTGGGTTGGGTTTAGGTAATCTAGTCAAGTTTCTTACTTAGGAAGATGATGAGAGAGAATGTAATATGTTGATGAAAATAGTGGGTTTCATGTTGTGAACTTGGGTTGATTTTTCATTAAACCAGGCTAAGTAGAGAGCCCATGATCCCTGATGAGTTTATTAGCTATTATAAAAGAGAAAGGATGTTGAAGCAAACCTGGACCGATTTATAATGAACTCGAATAATAGATCCCTACATTTGATATGGCATAATAGAAGAGAGAGAAGAGAGAAATGAAAGTTTTGGTTTTCTCCAATGGGAACTCATGGTGAATTCGACTGAATTTGTGCCAGGTTCATGCCATGTACTTGGGTTGGCTAAAGCTAGTATGGAGGCAGAAAGAGAATGTGTGGATTGGTCAAACTTGGGTTGACATAGGAGAACACACGGTGGGTTTAGGAGGCCTAGTTTGAGTTTATATGTTGTTTTCGTCCATAATTAGTCCATGTCTGGCATCAGACTTCCATTATTGATTGGTTGAACCCAAGCACTATTCTCTAGACCCATTCAAGTTCATTATCATTTTTTAGTGAAATGGTGGATTCTCATTCTATTTAGGATATAAATATTCAAAGGACCCATCATATCTTATGTTAATACCATTTTCATCCTATGATGGGTTCTACAGATCAGTGGAGTAGTGGTGGAGGAGAAGGTTACATCAATCAACCTCCCTTTCCTTGAAGAAGGTTGATCAACAAAGAATCTTTGTGGAAAACCTTCATTTGAGGTTAGATTCTATTTCTAGTTTTTTCTTCTTCTCTTTTTTTCTTTCTTAGAACCAAATTCACATGTTCTTGGCTAGACCATGTAGATCTTGATTTCTCATCCTTCTACCATGTTCTTGGGAGAAGGATTCCTACATGATAAATTTTAATTTGGGGTTCCCACATGATCTAATTAGTGCCTAGTTCTTACCTGAATGACAAGCTAAGATCATGGTACTCACTTATTTCTATCCTTTATTTTAGCATAAGATATTTCTCAATAAACCTATAGAAGTTATAATATAAATCCATAATATTTTAGTATGCATTATGCATTCCTTTTACTAGCGTTCGCTTCTCATATTCTTCTAGAATATACCCTTCTTATATTCTATGTTTCTCATTTTGAAATATGTGAGCTATGAATAGCCGTACTAATATACAAAACATGTCACCTTGATGATGATAATGCATGTGTAAGAAAAAAGGTAACCTAATGTGATGATGATGATGCCTTTGGGTATGATATGTATGGATTTTATTTCATGTAATGTCCAAACATAACCTTAAGGCATTTTCATAGCTTATGTCTTGATAATGTGTAATGTGTATGATGAAGATGATTTGAATTTTAAACATGAACATGAGAGATTGTTAAGGTTTATGTGAAATGGTAATGCAAGGTGTGTGGTTTCCCATGTGGCATACACATAGTTTCATGATGCCTTGTGAGTTTGTGCTTGGGTTAGAGGAAGTCCATTTCATGGGAGCAAGTCATGAAACCTAAGGATTTGGAGAACCCCCAATAAGATGGGAGAAAGAACCAAATCATTATCTTTAATGAGAGGAGAGTATCAAGTTTTCATTGTAGTCTACGTCCCATTGGGATATTTGACCCTTTCCATATCCCACAGGGTAATTGGGTCTTGTTTTGTTGCCCAAAGAGGCTAGAAAACATATGGCATGTGTCCAATATATGGTTCGGTGATACTGCATAGCTTGTATTGATATGATATGGTGTCACACACCATGAAAAAGACATGACTAAGAAAGATGTATAGAAGATGTTATGACAATATAATATAATTTGATGTATTACCTTGTTCATATGCCTTAGATGTTTATTTATATATCATGTTTAGGTTATCATTATGTGTCTAATTATTACTCTTGCTCAATAAATCATGTAATAAATAAAAAAATCCCTTGTCTATTCTTATCTTTTTAGAAGTGCTCACTTGCTAAGGTGGAAACAACTAATAAAATTGTTGCCCTATGTTTTTTAGATTATTAAAAATGCATAGTGTGTTTGTGGTGTAGCCTTGCTGATGGATTGGTGACATATGAATAAATAGATAGAGTCCATGCACACGAAGCCATATCTTGTGATGTTAATATCGCCTGTTCATAGCATGTTTGAGATTTTTTTTATCTGGTGGTGGCTATTAATCCTTATGAACATGTTGTAATATAGCATGAGTTATTCAAAATATAATGTTGTGTAGATAAAAGTTGTGTGTATATGAATACCACGTTGATGCAATATTTTCTCATGTAATATGAGATGCTTCCTTTCTAAGAAATATTATATGAACTTTATATATGTTGACATAAATTTTTGTTCTTGTTTTGGGTTTATCCCACTCGAGGAGCTTCGGGTTTTATTCTATGCTTCCTCTGGGTTTTTCTACTCTCATCATGATTATTCAAGTCTCATTAGCTCAAGACATATTTTTGAGGTTAGTTATCTCCTTATCCCCACATTTCATATTAATTAGATTAATATGGGGTGTGGATGCTAAAAAAGAATTTAGGGTTATATTGATAGATTTGCACTTTATATGCATCAAAGCCAAATATGTAAACACTCACTATATAATATCATCATTCTTTTATCTAGTATCATCCAATGACTCTCAAACTATTTATAAAATGGGAGGTCATTGTCAAAAATCTAATAGCGAAATGTCCCTTTTTCCTTTTACATTCTTATTTTTATTTTCTTTCTTTGTGACCCTTTTCCCAACCATTAAATCACCTGATATCATGGACACACACCCCTTTGATCCATTTTTGCCCTAATCATTCCTTGTCTGACCCTTTATAAGGCCATAAATGGGTGTAATGAACTTACCACTCTCTTCTCATCTCACACTATGACTTGTAGGGTTTGAAACCTAAACACCAACATATGAAATCCCTTATAAATCCACCTTTGGCTCTTCCACTCCTCCCTTTGTGGCCTCCATGCTTTACAACCATTGTCACATAGGGATTTTACCTCCACTCAATCCCACCAACCCTTGTTAACCACAAGGTATCCTTTGGGATTCTCGTCTATTCACCTCCTCTACTACTAACACTACCTCACGAGTGCAAAGAGATAATATGAACTCAAATAGAAAGCCACTTCCTTTCCTCAAACCCTCCTCTAGAGCCATATTCCTCTTACGACAACCATTGTCACCTCCCTTATAGTTTGGATCGGGCTTGACAACAAAACTCTATCGCCTAATCAATAATAAAATTACAAAGCAACGATAGTCCCTCAGCCAACCATGGTCTCATCCCATAAGACAAATCCCACCAGTCCCTTCATCATTAATGTAAGGACCCTACCTCCCTCCCAGGCATTCAGCCTCTGCCACGGGCATGGGAGAGGGGGAGAAATCTTTCTCTCTTAATCCTATTAATGTAAGGACCCTGACCTGAGTTTTGGGGTAACCCTATTTGTTTTGGCTTAACCATGTCCTTAGAACCTTTCTATAATCTTTATATATGTGATTAGGGCTTTTGGTGTGCTCAAGTTTCAAGTTTGAGCTTGTTTGGATGATGTTTGTGCATTCTGTGTTAGTTTTGGTGCAAATTGCAATTTACCCAATATAAGGGGTTGATGTGCAATTTTACACCTCTAGAGTGTTCCTTCTCCATCCTGGATCCATGACAGAGAGTGTGATTCTTTGGGGTTCTCTGTTTGACCCTTGGTTGAGTGGTGTCACCCTTAGTGGTGATTAGGGTTTCCTAGGGTTGGTGTGCTTTGACCTTGTGACCTTTGGTGGTTTGTCTCGACCTAGGTTGTGACCTAGGGAATGTTGAGGGGGTTTCACAGTCAAAACGCTTCCCCTTGGTGTGGTGGTCATGACCAAGGTTGTCTTGGGTCAAGACAAAGGCTTAGAGAGGTGTGTTTTGACCTAGGTTGCTTGTGGTGGTCTTGGTGTCACGACCTAATGGTGTTGCTAGGGTGTGTCGTGACCATGGGGCCCTTGGTGTGTTGTTGTCGCAATATAGAGGATGGAGTTTCTTAAATGGTTGAGATACTACCTAGAGTGTATCACCATGTCTTTCATGTCATGCTTAAGTTGTTGCATGTGGATGCATGTTGGTCCTTTTAGTGGACAAGTGTCTCTTTGGATCCCCATCTTGTTGACACTGCATCCTTTTCTTACCAGCCTCCTCTTTTGCTATATGAACCCTCTTCTTTCCATGCAAGTGGTTCCTTTCGGTAATCTTCTTCCTCCCTTCTCTTGTGCTTGTCCTTGGATCTTAGTGGATCAAGAAGAAGTGTTCTTGGTGCCTTGGAGGTGGTTCATCCCTTGCATGTACTGCTTGTAGTGACCCTTGGTCATATCCAATCTTGGTGAGTGCTTATCTTCTTACTTTGATATTTTCTTCAGATCTTCTACCCAATCTTCTTCCTCTTTCTCAGCCTTAGCATGTGTTTTGACATGGTGGTCATTCTTGAAAGTAAGCTCCTCATCACAAGGGTAATAAGCCATGTTTTGACAAGGCGACACCCAAGTGAGAGGGATTTTCTTCTCTCTTTTTCCCCTTCTTTCTTTTGTTTCAAATTTGAGGTTTTGCTTTCTTCTTGAGCTACCATTTGACCTTGGTGTCCTATTGTTCTTTAGGCTCTCTAGTAGCCGAGTGTGGATCTTTTCCAACCCTTTGATCATGTTCTTGAAGCTTTGGTGGTGATCCTCTTAAGGCGGGTTATATAAGACTAAACCTACTCTATTATTTCACTTATTTTTAATACTTATTACTACTTTCTTCCTCTAAGTTTTCTCCACACCTTTATTGTGCTTATTTGTAATCTCTAGAGCTTGTTTTGTGATGATTCATTACCTAGATTGAAAGCAATCTAAAACCCTAACCTATTATACCCATTTTGGTAGATGATGTGTTATGAAGGTTTTTCCTCCATGTTTTGATTTTTACCTTGCCCTCATGCATGGTGTTCCTACATATAGAAGTTGGAGGGATGATAGGTCCAATTTTAGTTTTCTTGAACATGGTTTTCTCGTCCTTGGATAAGGTTCTTCCTTGGTAGCTTCTTGAATCATGACTTAGGGTTTTGGTGACTGGTTGAATGTAACCTTTTCTTCATAGTAACCATGGTTTCACCTTAAGTTTCAGTTCTATTTTGTTGTCCTAGGTGGAGCATCTTGGGAGGTCACAATACTCCTGTCATGATAGTCACAACCTTGATAGACTTTGGGATTGAGATGCTCCTTTGAAGCTGAGTCTGACCTAGTGATGTAAGGTTGAGACCCTTGGTGGGTGTTGGTCGAGTTACCCTTGGTGTGGGGGCTGTGTTTCTATTTTGCTTGAGTTGAGACTCACCCTAGAGAGTAGGGTCACGACCATGATGGTCTTGGGTTGCGACATGGGTGAAGGTTGTTTGTCTTGGGTTGCGGCATAGATTGGGGTCGCGACATGGGTTGAGGTTGAGACACCTCTGGTCGAGATGCTTTGGTGAAAACCCTAACCCTAAGTGTTGTGGGCATGACATGGCCTAGATGTTGAAGGTCGCAACATGTGATGGATGGTTGAGGTACATGAAGGTCATGGTCATGACATGTACCATAGTAGTTGGTCGTGACCTATGTGGTTATGTGGTCAACATAGGGTGATGGTAGGTGGATGAGAAATAGATGTGAATACCTAATAATAAAGATATATAGGATGCATAAGCCATGTATAATTCTGTGTAGAATGTTATCTAATCAACTCTCATGAAGCTCCCTAATCCTTACACACCAAGATAATGGAGAGTGATGGTTCTAGGGTTGATGGTTGAACCAATCTTGTAAACCCTAATTAGTTAAGAAGGAAACCCTAACCCTAATAGTGAATAATGAGTTTGCTTGTTCCCCTATCATGAAAGGAATATAATGTTATGAGTTTGTTCTTCTCTCTTGCTTAATAACTTCTAACCATGCATGTATTATGAGTTAGTGCATGCTATGGTGAACATGATAAGATATATGTTAAATGAGCCTTGAGGGGCATGTTGAGGCACTTGTGATATCAAATTAATGTTGTAAATGGTCCTATGACCTTGCAATAACTTATGGCCCAATATGAGATGAGTTGAGGGATTGATGTCCCATGGCATGTGACTTTGTTGATGATGTGATATACGAGGATAATTCAAGCATCATGTGGTGATAGTGTGACAAGTTCAAACCCTATATGTTTATATCTTTTGGAAGAGTATTGTTCCTTATATTTGTAAAATTTGTTATGATTTTATATGTTGTAACTTGATTAATTCTAAAAGACACTTAATTGACTTAATTAATCAAGTAGAACTTGATCATGTAGTTTTTCCCTGTGCCATAGATCCATTTAGTGTCAACACGTACTGAATGGTGAAATGAGTTTAATTCAGAGCACATATTTTTGAAAATGTGGGGATGAGGTTGAATATCCCCTTACATCTAGGATATATGAGGCAACCAGACTTGAGTTGGTCTCTCAGTGATATGTGATACATGATTGGCTACAGGCCATACCCTGATGGAAGTGCAATTGTGGGTTGTAGCTCAATTGTATGTGATACAGGGTTGGCTGCTGGTCATGCCCTGATTAGAACGTGGTTGTGGGCCATAGCTTGGTTTCTATAGCATCGTGATCTATACCAAAGAAGGATACACTTGTATAGTTGGACTATATGTCTCTGGTAGTAGTTTGACTGATGATGTCACTGTAGGTTTACTCATACTAAATGAGGAGGGTGAGGTCATTGATTTCAACTCTTCCATAGACCTTGTATGGCACTGATTTCACCTTAGCAGTGGTCGGTTGGATTTAGGTGGTACGACTCAAATCCTCGGGGCATAATAAAACATGTAATTAGTCTAGTAGTATCTTGCTTAGGTTTAAATATGAGAATATTAGATGAGGCCTTTCTTGCTTTTTTACAACATAGTTGGTAATGAATATACATGTTCTTCATATTCCTTTTACGATGATAAGATGTTTCATTATCTAACTATAATTTCTTATTCTGTTAGTTGTGGTTACCTACTTATCATAGTTGTATCCTTAATGATGTTCCTTAATCATCATATTTGTGCTAATTATATTGTTGGTGTAGAGTTATATCTCCCGTTGAGATTTGGAATCTCACCTCGTGGGTTTCCAAGTTGGACATGCATGAGGCGGTAGAGATCATGCAGCTGAGGTTGGGAAGTAGCAAGAAGGACAGTAGCTGAAAAGGTTGTAAGTGTTGTTGGTGATCCTTTTATTGTTAGAACCATAGAGTCATCCATGTACACTCAGGTCTTCGGGATAGTTTTTGGGTGTGTTTTGTAGACATGCTTTCTATAGGTGGTTTGCCTTGTATGTCCTTTTCATGTATGGATGTAGTGAATATGCATATATATATATATATATATATATATATATATATATATATATATATATATATATATTGTTTGGGATAGGTTTTCTTGTAACAGGATGATGGCATACATGGTAAGTGCTTAGTGACATGTAAGGACTCATATGTAAAAGTTTTGATGTTTAGGAGCTTAATGAAAATGGTTTTAATTTCCAATGTTATCCAGTAATCTGTTCATTTAAGTTTTGTTTATGCGGTTATTTTTGAGTTATTTTGTGGTTTGTGATGTGGGGCATCAAATATTGGCTGGTATCAGAGATTTAGGTTCCTTGAGTCTACAAGGACCTAGGACTAGGGTCCGTGTCTATTCTTGTGTCTTTTGGTATGTCTTATAGTGATTTCTACTTATGAAGAAGAATCAGAAAAGTTTAAAGATGTCTGGAGAACATGAAGAATACATTGTAGAGAGCAGTGTTGGTGCACTAGGAGGTGGTGTAAGGAACAAGGCATGAGAAGATCAGGTGCCTGAGGGTCCCCATTTTGACCTAGCCATGATAGGAAACCATAGGGTTTTTAGTCTCTTTTTGGGTAATTTATGGCTATGATGACGCATATGGCAGACAGGATGCCCGCACCTTAGACTAGGGCACTGATTCCCAATGCAGAATCTTTGGGTACTAGGAAGACCTTTGAGTGGATTCGTCATGTTGGGGCAGTGGAGGATGATGGGACAGATGATCTGGCAGATGTTGATCTGTGGCTTACTGAGCTTGAGAAAGCCTTCAAGATCTTCAGCATTCCGGAGGAGGATAAGGTTAAGCATGCATTGTACCATCTGAAAGGGAGTGCTGGCTTTTGGTGGACATAGAAGAGGAGAAGAGACCTGAAGTGGTTGTAGGTTGGGAGGAGTTTCGATATGAGTTTGTCATTTAGTACTTTCCATGAACCTATCTGGATGAGAAGATCAGTTGGTGTGAGAGGATTTGGTAGGGATCCATGTCCATCAATAAGTAAGGTGTCATGTTTATGGAGCTTCTTTGATTCTATCCTCACATGGCTACTGCGGAGGATGAATAGATTTGCTATTTTGAGAAGGGGCTGAACGCTGAGTTGTCTATCCCGGTGGCTTCTTTGGAGACCTGAGAAAGGTTGGCCACGTTTGTGGAATCTGTTCAGAGGATAGAGTGATCTGTGATAGAGAAGCAGGAGGCCAGTACCAGGAAGAGACTTGCACAGTCTCAAGGACAGTCATCACAAGGCTTTAAAAAGCTAAGGTTTTCTGCATGGCCAGCACTACATAGGTACAGTGCTCCAACACAATGGTCACAGAGTAGAGGCAGAGGTTGTAGTCTTCCACCTGTTGGAGCTTATAGAACCACGAAAGTGTCAGTGATGGGGAAGTCCAGGATGTAGTTTGAGACCTGAGTTTGCTACAAGTATGGTCATATAGGACATTTAAAGTAGGAGTGTCCCGTAAGGGATGATGAGGTGACCCAACATCTGAGGAAGATCCAGTGGGGCTCGTAGAGACAGTAGAACAGTGGTGTAGGAGGAAGAGGATGTGGCCAAGCATCACAGGCTAGATCATCTGCTATGGGGAGCAGAGGATAGGGGTAACAACGGGAAACAACTAGATTCTATGCTAGGAGTCAGCCGGTGGTGGTAGTCAACCTGCGAGTAGTGATAGGTTAGATGCAGTTATTTCATTCTTATTTGTCTTCTTCTTACTTTATATCTATTTTGGTTGACCCGGGTGCAACACACTCTTTTATCACTCACAAAGTGCTTGATAGTTGTCTTCTGCATGTTAGTCGTAAGAAGGATAGTTTGTTGTTAGAAACCCTACTAGTTGGCTCTACAGTGTTGTAGGAGGTGTGTCCTTTATTTTTTAGGGCACAACATTCAAGTGGATCTCATACCACTTGATGTGCATGGGTTCAATGTTATCCTTGGAATGGACACCTTGGAGAAGTATAGAGTGGTCTTGGATTGTAGTTCCAAGCATGTGATGTTTCTAGATGGTGATAAGATGTGGATCTTCTAAGGAGACAAGAAGATTCTTTCGACATGTCTGGTATCGGCAATGGTAGTTGGGAAGCTGTTGAGAGAGGGTTGTGAGGCATTCTTGGCACATGTGTTGAATATTAAGGTGAGGAGTCCTAGTATTCAGGAGGTGCTAGTTGTCTAAGAGTTTGAGGACGTATTTCCTGAGGAGTTTCTAGGTGTTCCCCCACCCCAATAGATTGATTGTGAGATCAATCTGGTCCCCGACACACAATTGATAGCCCAAACATTATACAGGATGGCTCCGACAGAGATGGGAAAGTCAAAGAGACAATTCTAAGAGCTTCTTGGAAAATGTTTTGTAAGACTGAGTACATTTTTGTGGGGTGCTCCAGTGTTGTTTGTAAAGAAGGATGGGTCTATGAGGTTGTGCATAGACTACAGACAGATGAACAAGGTGACGACAAAGAACAAGTACCCCTTGTCGAGGATAGATGATCTATCTAATCAGTTGTGTGGCATGACAATGTTCTCAAAGATAGACATGAGTTCAGGATATCACCAGTTGAGGATCAAGGAGGATGACATACCTAAGTCGGATTTAAAACAAGGTATGGTCACTATGAGTTCATGGTTATGCCGTTCAGGATAACCAATGAACCGACATCGTTCATGGACATGATGAACAATGTTTTGATTGTTTCTTGATCAATTTGTGGTGGTATTCATAGATGACATCTTGATATACGGTCATGACAATCAACATCATGAACAACATCTTTGTCAGGCGTTGACCGTGCTGAGGCAGCATCAACTTTATACCAAGTTCAACAAGTTTGAATCCTGGTTAAATAAGGTAGGTTTCCTGGGGCATGTTAAATCTACCGAGGGAGTTTGTGTGGATACTAAGAAGGTTGAGTTAGTGATAGAGTGGGAGTAGCCAAAGACACCGATAGAAGTGTGTATCTTTCTAGGTTTGACAGGTTATTACATGAGGTTCATCAAGGACTTTGGTGATATCGCTTTGCCCCTAACAAAGTTGACAAGGAAGGACTTGTCATTCATCTGATGACAGATGTCAGTGTGCCTTTTAGATGTTGAAGGAGAAAATGACAAGTGCACCAATTCTGGTCTTAACTGAGTAAGGAAAAGGATACATGGTCTTATGTGATGCGTCTAGGAATGGCTTGAGTTGTGTGTTAATGCAGGACAAGCAAGTTGTTTCTTTTGCTTCCTGATAGCTTAAGAAACATGAGGAAAATGACCCGACCCACAACCGGGAGTTAGTTTTGTATTCGATGCTTTGAAGATCTGGAGGCACTACCTATATGGTGAGAAGTGTCAGAGCTTCACATATCACAAGAACCTGAAGTACATCTTTTCACAACAGGAGTTGAATATGAGGGAGAGATGTTGGATGGAGTTAATTAAGGATTATGACTACATGATTGATTATTATTTAAGGAAGGCAAATGATGTGGCAGATGTGTTGAGCAGGAAGTCTTCATCTTCACCTATGGGTAGAGCCCAGTTGAGTTCTTTGGTGTGTCATAAGTGAGACATGTTAATCTTCCTACATCAGATGAATGTTAAGCTATAATTTTCCTTACTAATAGAATTGTTAGCACAGTTGTAGGTGAAGCCCACTTTGAGACAGCAAATCAGAGAGGCACAATAGGTTGATACCATGATACAGTAGATTAGATTAGAGTTTGGTAGTGAGAAGTGTGATTGCTTGCATGAGTCAGATGATGGGATGGTTTGTTACCATGGCAGAGTAGTGGTTCCTGATGCTGATGACCTAAAAAAGATGGTCCCGGAAGAGGCTCACTCATCCATGTATCCTATGCACCCAGGTAGCATCAAGATGTAGCATAATCTAAAGGATATGTCTTAGTGGTATGGATTGAATAAGGATGTGGTTGAGTTTGTTGTGATATGTGTTGTGTGTTAGCAGGTCAAATCCAAGCATCAAAAGCCTATGAGGACGTTGCAACCGTTGCCTATACCATAGTGGAAAAGGGATCATCTGACTATGGACTTTGTGGTTGGTCTGCCTAGGACATCCAAAGGTCATGATTCCTCTAGGTGATTGTTGGCAGGTTGACCAAGTTAGTGGATTTTCCTCCTGTGAAGATGACATATACAACTGAGAAGCTTTCCCAGATCTACATTGATGAGATAGTGTGTTTGCATGGTGTAACTGTCGTGTCTGATACAAGTCCTCAATTCACATGCCACTTTTGGGAGTGATTGAACACATCTTTGGGTACGCAGTTGAGGTTCAATACTGCCTTTCACCCATAGACAGATGGTCAGTTTGAGAGAACCATTCAGACCTTGGAGGATATGTTGAGAGCTTGTGTTCTTTAGTTTTTGGGAAGTTAGGACATACACCTCAGTTTGATAGAGTCTACCTACAATAACAACTATCAAAGTAGAATCGATATGGCACCATATGATGAGTTTTATGGGATGTGTTGTAGTTCTCCGTTGTGTTGGTATGAGACTTGGGAATACCAGCTTCTTGATCTTGAGCTTGTGCAACAAACGACATAAAAGATCAAAGTAATTGAACAATAGTTGAAGGTAGCATAGGATAGATAGAAGCATATCCAGATAACCGTTGTATACCCTTGGAGTTCAAGTGGGAGATAGAGTGTACCTCAAGGTCTCTTCTGGAAAGGTGTTCAGAGGTTTGTGAAGAAGGGTAAGTTAGCTCCCAGATTAATGTCACCTTACCCTAAAATGGCACATGTTGGGAAGATGGCCTACAAGTTGGAGTTGCCACCTGAGTTGCACATATTGTATATAGTGTTTCATGTAAGCATGTTGAGAAAGTGTCATCTTGATACGGAGTTAGTGTTGCAGCCTGTGGAGTAGAACTTCATGAGGTCATGTCATATGTGGAAGGTCCAGTGTTGATCCTTGATAGAAGGGTGAAGAAGTTGAAGAAGAAAAACATAGTGCTTGTGAAGGTTCTGTAGCATCACCGTGGTGTTGAGGAAGCCACATGGGAGATCAAGGAATAGATGAAGAGGAAGTACCCCTCTCTTTTCTCTTAGGATTTCAGGGGTGAAATCATTGTTAGGGGTTTATGTCTTCTAAGGACCCTGACTTGAGTTTTGGGGTAACCATGTTTGTTTTGACTTAATCATGTGCTTAGAGCCTTGATCTAATCTTTTGAGATGTGATTAGGTCTTGTGGTGTGCTTAAGTTTCAAGTTTGATCTTGTTTGAATGATGCTTGTGCTTTTTGTGCTAGATTTGGTGCAAATTGCAACTTACCATATAAAGGGGGTTGATGTGCAATTTGCCACCTCTAGAGTGTTCCTTCTCTCTCCTAGATCAATAAGAGAGAGTGTGGTTCTTTGAGGAGCTTTTTTTGACCCTTGGTTGAGTGGTGCCACCCTTAGTGATGATTAGGGTTTCCTAGGGTTGGTGTGCTTTGACTTTGTGACCTTTGGTGGTTTGTCTTAACCTAGGGCTTATTGAGGGGGTGTCACTGTCGAGACACTTCCCCTTGGTGTGGTGGTCATGACCAAGGTTTTCTTGGGTCAAGACAAAGGCTTAGAGAAGTGTGTTTTGACCTAGGTTGCTTGTGGTGGTCTTCGTATCGTGACCTAGTGGTGTTGTTAGGGAGTGTCCCGACCATGGGTCCCTTGGTGTGTTGAGGTCGCAACATAGAGGGTGGAGTTTCTTAGATGGTCAAGACACTACCTAGACTGTATCACCATGTCTTGCATGTCATTCTTAAGTGGTTGCATGTGGATGGATTTTGGTCCTTTTAGTGGACAAGTGTCTCTTTGGAGCCCCATCTTTTTGACACCTCATCCTTTTCCTTACCTCCCTCCTCCTTTGCTATATGAATCCTCTTATGTCCATGCAAGTGGTTCATTTCAGTCATCTTCTTCCTCCTTTCTCTTTTTCTCATCCTTTGAGCTTGTCTAAGCAAGAAGGAGTATTCTTGGTGCCTTGGAGGTGGTTCATCCCTTGCATGTGGTGCTTGTGGTGACCCTTGGTCATCTCCAATCTTGGTGAGTGTTGATATTCTTTCTTTGATGTTTTCTTCAGATCTTCTATGTGAGAACCTGTTACACTAAATGAGATTACTCAAAACATAAAACACAATCAATCACTAATTAATCACATACCAAAAAATATGGGTAAATTAAAACCAATTTCAACGTCAGCACCCACTCATAAACATTTGCATAAAATCACAAAACCTTTCTTATATCCATACTATGCCAAGAATTTGATACAAATTATTCTATCATCTTAGGCACCACATATATACACAGGAGAATGACGTGGTATTTTTGAACACACTAACAAACTCACTCGGGGTTGAAATCCCTGAGCTTTTACCAAACCAAAGTGCAATAATACCACCTACAGGCGGACGAGTCTTATCGCAGTATAGTTAAGGATCGAATCCAAAGGACAACCTTTTAAAGAATCCTTGTCATTCGAATCTTGCTCAAGTAAAACTAATATTTAGAACGATTGGTTGATTTGAGGTTACTTAAACTAATTGCAAGAAAGTAAAAGTGAATTAAAGTTGGATTTACATTAATGGTATGGAATCGCTGGGATGGTACCGGGTTTCACCACCGCTACACATGCAAAACACATTCAATCACAAACAAGCCAGGCAAAATATATCAATCCAACTGGAGTTGTTGCATAACCCCCCCGTGAGGGCGTTATGTTCGCGTAACCATCACCTTAGGCATCAAATGTCTCATCACCAACCAGATCACTTACTTACGGCTCTGAAGAAATCCCATTCTATTTCTAGTTTGGTAGTCAACCGCATTAATCGATAAACAAGCAAGTGATAGATCTACAAACTAACATCGATGATAAACAAAGACGATACAAAATACAACTAAGGCTGTGGTCCTCCCTGAGGGATGTTTGGACCACAGAAGCGTCACCGTAGGCTAGATGTCTCATCCCCTCACGGATCAAACACTTATGACCTCAAGGAATTTTATCGGAAGTTCTCGTTAAAGAGTCAAACCTTGTAAACCTCCACTCTATCCCACATATAGAAGATTTCACAATATAGGAGAGAACAAGATGAAAGCAAGTAAATAATCAACTACGAACGTACCAACTAATAATGAAATGGAAAGTGGTATACATTGCCATGGAGACTTTAACAAAAGAACATGATTTGCATGGGCAGCGGGGCTAGTTCCCGCACCCCAGCGAAAGGGTACTACTCGCTCATGATGCGAGAAACAAGAAGAATGATAAAGAGAGAGAAATCCACCATGAACTCGGTGCAAAAGGTAGTCGCAACCCGATGAAGAAGATACGTCCTTCTACGTTATGTCGGAGCAGATCTGGATGTGAACGGGAGTTGCCAAGACAGATCAGAAAGTCCCCCTCACTCCGTCTTCCTTCTCTTCTTAGCCTCCTTGGTTGCAACATGGGCAGTAGGTGGAATGAAACTGGCGCGGACGGCACTGGATTTGGATCGGACCTGTGTACAGGCAGCCTGTCGGCGTCCCGAAACCAATGTCCAAGTGAGGACCTTTGGGGTCCTATTTATAGGCACAGAACTGACCCCAAACGGTCTTGGATAAAAAAGAAAACCAAACGGTTTCATTTAAAACAGCCCCAAACGGTCTGTAGAAACAGACCAAACGGTCCTGGAAATATCTTCTCCAAATGGTCTGGAGACCGTTTGCTCTCAAACGGTCTAGAGACCGTTTGAGAGCAAATGGTTTCATGTGCATAGATCAAATGATCTTCACTGATTGGAAGCATCAAATGGTTTGCAAACCGTTTAATCATCAAACGGTCTTCATCTTTGACTTTGGCAAACGGTCTGCCGTTTCAGCCAAACGATCTCTGCTTCTGCAAACGGTCTGCTAGTATTTCGTCCAATCGACCTCGCTGCAATCCTCCAAATGATCCTGATAGTCATCAACTCAAATGGTCTCTATGGTTTCCTTTTTCTCAATCGATTTGGTCTGCTGGATCACGTCTAAACGACCTTGAATCCTAGGCCATACGGTCTGGTAAGAAAAGGTTTCTTCTTAAAGCTCGGCGATCCACACATTTGTGGGTCTTGCGGCCCTTCCATGGTGGCAGTGTGGCTGCAGGTAGCAGGTGCGTAGGTGCTGCAACCGGGGGGGGGGGGGAATGGAAGCTTGAACTAGCAGGTCAGCGTCTTCGGGAGGTAGGGGACGACGCGCCACGGTCGTGTTTGAGGCACCACGGTCGTGGTGATACTATTGTCCCACGGCTGTGTTGCCTTGCACGGGCATGGTGGGTGAGAACTTGGACTCTGATGGTGTTGTGCCACGGCCGTGGCAAGTCACCACGGTCATGGTGAGGTAGCTACCACACAGCCATGCCGCCTTGCACGGGCGTGGCGAGTATGAAGTCAGGCGTTGGGGAAGATCCACCACGGTCGTGGCCATGTCACACGGTCGTGGTGATGGCAGACGACCACAGCCGTTTTGGACCACCACATCCGTGGTCAGGACTCTCCTTCGCGGTCTTGAGTTCATGCACTGCTCGATTCCTTGCGGCTGAGTGATTCCTCCAAACGGTCTCTGCTACTCAAACGGTCTTGGGACCGCATGGACCCAAACGGTCTTGGGAGAGCATGGACCCAAACGGTGTTGGGACCGCATGGACCCAAACGGTCTTGGGACCGCATGGATGGAATTACTTGGTTAGATTTCTTGACCTGAGCCAGAGATGTAGGCAGACCCGGCCTACTTGTTAAGCTTTGTCAAAAGTTGTATTAAATGAACACTATTTAGTAAAAACCTTGATAATCAAATCAATTAAGTTGATTTGGGAATTATGATTCACATTGGTATTTAATGAGTGAGGAAGTATATATGTGGAGTTGAATTTGTTTCAAAGTGATAGTTGAATTCCATGATAAATATGCATTCATCAAAACACCCCAAACTTAAATGTTGCTCATCCTCGAGTAACACAAAATCTAAAACAATTGCCAAATGAATACTTTCAATTCGTGTGATCGCTTCATCTTCACATCACGAATGTTTTCTTTTTGCACAATATGATTCAGTATCTCAACCTCCTGAGACCACAAAACACATCTTACCATATTTTCGTTCCTGAGTTCATTTTCCAAAATCACTTCCTCCTCACCTTTTCCAACCACAAGTAAGTCAAAGAGTTTTGTAAGAGTTGAGAGATACCCGCAGAACAACAAGTGTGCATCTGATCTAACACTGGTGTTTTCCAGGATAGGGTAGGCAATCATTGTGCCATTAGGTAGAAAAGGGAGTGAAAGGTGGTATGGAAGGAAGAAGTAAATCTCTCCTCTATTCGACTCGAGATTTTTATTTCTTTTTGTGTGCACTTTGGCATCTTTTTTTTTGCAATTCTCTCCTCTATTTGACTCGAGATTGCATTTTTGGTGGTACGCCACTATTTATTTGCAAGGGGTATGGAAGAAGCGGATAAAGAGGGAAGTGGCGTGCCACCCCGAACTTAAGGTTTGGCACATATTCGGCTATTTTTGTTTCTTTTTTATGAATGGAGGGATACAAAGATGGTAGAAGAGGTGTAGAAGAGAGTTCAGATCAGAATGCAACTTGATTTACAATTCAATGTTACAGGGTTGTTCTCTTAGTCGTACTCTGCTCAATTAATGACTTGATGAGGATCCAGTGGAGATTCCATGTTATTGTTCCACTAGTTAGTTGGGAAGCACGACGTGTTTGATCCCTATCAATTTGATAGATACTTATCATTTTTGCAAAAGTATCATGATGTTAGGAGTCATAAGCTTCACAAGATGATTTCAAGCAAAAGGCTTTTTTCAAAAATTGGTCCTTTTGAGGATTTACTTCGAATAAGGAGGATATAATGACTGAAAATGCATAGAAAATTAGTTAGTGACTTTTAATGAAATCAGGAAGTGTCAAAAAGTGTCAAAAATTCATCAAGTATATGTTCAATCTCTAAGAAAAACATTAAAGAATTTTGCAAATTTTAAATTTTTTTTATCAAGAATGTGATAATGAAAGCTTAAGTATGAAAAGGATGGGTGTAGGTGGAAAGTGAGGTATGTACCACCCACCCTCCACCCTGAACTTAGAGAGTTTCTCATCTCGAGCAAACCCTAAATCCAAGATGGAGGGGAAAAAGCATGCCAAAATGACCACCGGGTGTGGTTGCGTTCCAATCTGCGAACATCCTTTTATCTGAAAATATCAAAGGTAAAGAGAAATTAGATCTTAAAATAGCATTTTACGATGCTAATTTTATTTAATGAAAAATTAACTAGAAGGTAAAAACAAAATTGAAGAAACATTCTAATTTGAAAAGAGGAGTAAAACAAATTTATTAATCGTGTTGCCTCCCGACAAGCACCTTTGTTTTATGTCGATGGCTCGACTGTATCCTTCAGCTTCACGGTGGATCCTTTGGATTGGTGAGTTCCAGTGTTGTTTTAGTGCCTATGTTAGTTGAGGTGAAATATCTCTTTAAGCGGTGACCATTTGTTACAAATTCACCTGACTTTTCACTCCATAATGAGAAGGCACCATGTGCAGAGATGCTCTTGACGATGTATGGTCCAGACCAGCATGAGCGGAGTTTTCCTGGGAATAACTTCAATCTTGAGTTGAATAGCAGAACTTGGTCTCCCACTTGTATGTCTTTTCTTTTCAGATGTCCATCGTGCCAAAGTTTTGTACGTTCTTTGTAGATTCGTGCATTCTCATAAGCTGTCATCCTGAGTTCATCCAGCTCTTGGAGTTGCAGAATCCTGGCTTGGCCTGCTTCTTTCATATCAAAGTTCAGTTGTTTAATTGCCCACCATGCCTTGTGTTCCAGTTCGACTGGCAGGTGGCAAGCTTTTCCATATATTAATCAAAAAGGTGTAGTCCCAATGGGAGTTTTATAAGCAGTTCAATAGGCCCATAAGGCGTCGTTGATTTTTGTTGACCAATCCTTTCGATTGCGTCCTACAGTCTTTTCCAGAATGGCCTTTAGTTGACGGTTAGAGACCTCTACCTGTCCACTTGTTTGTGGATGGTAAGGCGAGGCAACCTTATGTGTTACACCGTATTTTCTCAGTAAAGCTTCAAAGCTTCTTTCAAGGAAGTGGGACCCTCCGTCGGATATCACGGTTCGTGGCACTCCAAAATGGGGTAAATAATATCTTTGAATAATTTGATTACGGGTTTGGAATCACTAGTGACAGTTGGTATAGCTTCAACCCATTTTGAGAGGTAGTCTACCACCACTAGGATGTATGAAAATCCATGAGAAGATGGGAATGGACCCATGTAGTCCACCCCCCAAACATCGAATATCTCTACTTCTTGCCATAGATTCAGCGACATCTCATCTCTCTTTGTTATATTACATGTTCTTTGACATTTGTCGCATGATAGGACAAAATCGTAGGAATCTTTGGATATGGTTGGCCAGAAGAATCCACATTGCAAAACCTTTAAATAAGTCTTTTTAGAGCTCATATGTCCTCCCACTAGTCTTGAGTGACATTGTTCCAAAATAAGTTGGGCTTCTTCTTTGGCGATACATCATCTATACAGGCCATCAACACCTAGTTTACAGAGATATGGCTCATCCCAGTGATATTTCTTTACATCATGCATGAACTTCTTCAGTGCATTCCCGGTGCATTGAGGATGGATAACGCCAGCAACAAGGTAGTTCACAAAATCTGAGTACCATGGTATAGCTTCTGAGGCCTTCATTAGTTGATCATCTGGCAGGGAATCATTGATCGGAATCTTCTCAGTATCCTGAGTGTGGATGTGGCTGAGGTGGTCAGCTACAACATTCTCGGTACCCTTTTTATCTCGTATCTCTAAATCAAATTCTTGTAATAGGAGGATCCATCTAATCAACCTGGGTTTAGCATCTTTTTTTGCCAGAAGGTAACGAATTGCATCGTGGTCTGTGTAGACAATGAATTTCGAACCAATAAGGTAGGATCTAAATTTGTCAAAGTCATACACGACTGCTAGAAGTTCTTTCTCAGTAGTTGCATAATTTCTCTGGGCTTCATCGAGGGTTTTCAATTCATAATAGATCACATAATGTTTCTTCTCTATACATTGTCCAAGCACAACACCCACAACATAATCACTGGCATCACACATGATTTCGAATGGGTGATCCCAATTAGGAGCTCTAATGATGGGGGTGGTTGTAAGGGCCTTCTTCAGTGTGTTGAAGCTTTTGACACATTCATCATTGAAATTGAAATCAGTATCCTTTAGTAATAGGTTCGTCATTGGCTTCGTTATCTTGGAAAATTCCTTTATGAATCTTCTATTAAATCCTGCATGGCCTAGGAAAGCACGAACTTGTTTTACATTTGTAGGTGTAGCCAGTTTAGAAATCACTTCAATCTTGGCTTTATCTACTTCAATTCCTCTATTGCTGACCCTATGACTGAGGACAATGTCTTCTTTTACCATAAAATGACACTTTTCCCAATTTAGCACAAGATGTGCGTCTTCCCAACGTTTGAGGACCAGGGAAAGGTGCTTAAGACATGAATCAAATGAATCTCCATATACAGAAAAATCACCCATAAAAACCTCCATAATGGTTACGGTGAGACCAAAAAATATTACAGCCATGCAATGTTGGAAAGTTGCAGGTGCATTGCAGAGGCCAAACGACATTATTTTAAATGTGTATGTTCCAAATGGGTAGGTAAAGGTTGTTATCTCTTGGTCATCTATATGTATGGGTATTTGATAGAATCCAGAGTAACCGTCAAGATAACAAAAATATTCTTGGTGAGCCAACCTTTCTAAGACTTGATCAAGGAAGGGCATATGAAAATGATCTTTTCGAGTTTCCTTGTTCAAGTTTCTATAATCTATGCACATCCTCCACCCTGTGACTATTCGAGTGGGGATGAGTTCATTGTTTTCATTCTGTATAACAGTCGTTCCACCTTTCTTCGGGACAACATGCACTGGGCTTACCCATGGCGAATCAGATATCAGATAGATTATTCCTACTGTGAGCAATTTAATGACCTCGCTACGAACCACTTCCTTCAGATTTGGGTTCAATTTTCGTTGATGCTCAATAGTGGGTTTGTGATCTTCCATCATAGGGATCTTGTTGTTGAGATTCAATAGCCTTCTGCTGAGCTTGTTGGTTGGTTATCATAGTTTGTTGAGTTTGCAACATCTTTTCAATGGCTGATAGCTTGTCATCAGAAGATACGGGTCCTGCTTGCTGTCCTTGTTGTTGATTAAGATTCTGATACTGAGAGTTATTTTGATAATTATTGTAGTTCCTATTCTGAAAGTTTTCCTTAAAATTTCCTTGATTCCCAAAATTCTGTTGTTGATTATACTGGAATCCTGGTGGGCCTCTTGGTTGATTGTTTGAACCAAATTGATGCGAGTTTACTGCTCCAGAGGGGTTTCCGTATTGAAAACCTGGGTGATTCCTATTCTAATTCAGATTGTAATAACTTTTCCCAGGAATAGTGTTGATAGCATTAAGATTTTCCATCTGACCATTATCTCCTTGCCCACATACATTGCTCAGTACAACGTCATAGAGAACATTGCATGATAAAGTGGAATGATCGGTGCTCTTACATGCTTCATAGAACGGGGAAGTGGATTTGACCTATTCCGGTTGCCGAGTGGGTGAACGTCCTCTTCCAATAGCAGCTAGAGATGATTCAATATGGTCTTGTTTGGCAACTAAGACCTTCAAGGTTTCAGCGATAGACTTGTACTCAGGAATAGCTTCGGCCATAGCTACCTTCAAGACTCCTTTACCTACAAATCTTCCCCAATTGGATTGATTTTCTACTCCCAGGGTGACGACTCTCCATGCGCTGTCATAACTTTGACGCATGAAGTTTCCTCCAGACGAGGAATCTAGAAACCTCTTAATATCATCATCCACACCCCTATAGAAAATTTTGATGAGTTGATTCTTAGGAATTTTGTGGTGTGGACATTTGCGTAGAAGCTCTTTGTACCTATCCCATGCTTCAGAGAGAGTTTCTCTAGGGACTTGAGTGAAATTTGTTATCTGGCCCCTAATTTCATATGTGAGAGATGGAGGATAGAATTTTTCCAGAAACACATTTTGGAGTTGTTCCCAGGTGGTGATGGGTATTTCACTTTGTAATGAATTGTACCAGCTTATGGCTCTAACAACAAGGGAATACTTGAAAAGATGGAGTCGAATGGCATCATCAGTGACTCCATTTTGCTTTGTCATAGCACATAGATCGATGAATCTCATAAGATGTTCTTGGCTGTCCTCTGCTTGTTTGCCATAGAAAGTGTTGTTTTGAAGCAATATGATCCAATGTGCCCTAATCTCAAAATTGGCAGCATTGATGGGAGGAGGATGTACTGGATGATGAACATTCACATCTTTCGGGATTGAGAATTCTCTAAGATCCTTTTGTAGTTCGGCTGCTTGCGCTGCTGCTTGTGCTGCTAGGATTTCCTGCTGAACCGTAGCTCTGGCTTCTTGCATGAGCCTCTCTCTTTGGGCATTGATGGCTTGAGCCACCCTTCGGGCTACCTCTTCTTCTTGAGCCATCCTTGCTTGATTCTCTCTGATCTGACGATGGAAAGTTATGTCTATCTCGGGATCAAAGCTCGTTGTGAGTCCAGGACTGTCCGAACAGTGCATACACTATGCCTTGGATTGTACTTGAAAATAGGAAGATTTTGAAAATGAGATCCACAAAGTAGAGTCAAATTCAAGTAGATGATCGATTGTTTCAAAAGAAAAAGCAAAATCCTAGATTAGTCTTAAAAGAACTAGATTTGACTGACTGATTCCGTTGTCCTCGGCAACATCACCAGAATTTGACGTGGTATTTTTGAATGCACTAACAAACTCACTCAAGGTTGAAATCCCCGAGCTTTTACCAAAACCAAAGTGCAATAATAACATCTGCAAGCGGACGAGTCTTATCGCCGTATAGTTAAGGATCAAACCCAAAGGACAACCTTTTAAAGAATCCTTGTCAGTCGAATCTTGCTCAAGTAAAACTAATATTTAGAACGATTGGTTGATTTAAGGTTACTTAAATTAATTGCAAGAAAGTAAAAGTGAATTAAAGTTGGATTTAGATTAATGGTATGGAATCACTGGGATGGTATCAGGTTTCACCACCGCTACACATGCAAACACATTCAATCACAAACAAGCAAGGAAAAATATATCAATCCAACTGGAGCTGCTGCAGAACCCCCCGTGAGGGCGTTAGGTTCGCGTAAGCATCACCTTAGGCATGAGATGTCTCATCATCAATCAGATCACTTACTTACGGCTCTGAAGAAATCCCATTCTATTTCTAGTTTTGGAGTCAACCACATTAATCGATAAGCAAGCAAGTGATAGATCTACAAACTAACATCGACCATAAACAAAGACGATACAAAATCCAACTAAGGCTGTGGTCCTCCCTGAGGGATGTTTAGACCACAGAAGCGTCACCGTAGGCTAGATGTCTCATCCCCTCACGGATCATACACTTACGACCTCAAGGAATCTTATCGGAAGTTCTCATCAAAGAGTCGAACCTTGTAAACCGCCATTCTATCCCACATATAGAAGATTTTACAATATAGGAGAGAACAAGATGAAAGCAAGTAAATAATCAACTATGAACGTACCAACTAATAATTAAATGGAAAGTTATATACATTGCCATGGAGAGTTTAACAAAAGAACATGATTTGCATGGGCAGCGGGGCTAGTTCCCACACCCCAGTGAAAGGGTACTACTCGCTCATGATGCGAGAAATAAGAAGAATGAGAAAGAGAGAGAAATCCACCATGAACTCGATGCCGAAGGTAGTCGCAGCCCGATGAAGAAGATACGGCCTTCTACGTTGTGTCGGAGCAGATCTGGATGTGAACGGGAGTTGCCAAGACAGACCGGACAATCCCCCTCACTCTGTCTTCCTTCTCTCCTCAGCCTCGTTGGTTGCAACACGGGCAGTAGGTGGAATGAAACTGGCACAGACGATATTGGATTTGGATCAGACCTGTGTACAGGCAGCCTGTCGGCATCCCGGAACCGATGTCCAAGTGAGGACCTTTGGGGTCCTATTTATAGGCACAGGACTGACCCCAAACGGTCTTGGATAAATAAGAAAACCAAACAGTTTCATTTAAAACAACTCCAAATGGTCTGTAGAAACAGACCAAACGGTCCTGGAAATATCTTCTCCAAACGGTCTGGAGACCGTTTGCTACCAAATGGTCTAGAGACCATTTGAGAGCAAACAGTTTCATGTGCATAGATCAAACGGTCTTCACTGATTGGCAGTAGCAAACAGTTTGCAAACCGTTTAATCACCAAACGGTCTTCATCTTTGACTTTGGCAAACAGTCTGCCATTTCAGCCAAACGATCTCTGCTTCAGCAAATGGTCAGCTAGTATTCTGTCCAATCGACCTCGTTGCAATCCTCCAAACGATCCTAATAGTCATCAACTCAAACGGTCTCTATGGTTTCCTTTTGCTCAACCGATTTGGTTTGCTGGATCACATCTAAACGACCTTGAATCCCAGGCCATACGCTCTGGTAAGCAAAGGTTTCTTCTTAAAGCTCGGAAATCCACACATATGTGGATCTTACGGCCCTTCCATGGTAGCGGCGTGGCTGCAGGTAGCAGGTGCGGAAGTGCTGCAACTGCGGGGGAGGCAATGGAAGCTTGAACTAGCAGGTCAGCAGTGTCGGGAGGTAGGGGACGACACACCATATCTGTGTTTGAGGCACCACAGTCGTGGTGATGCTGCTGTCCCACGGCCATGTTGACTTGCACGAGCGTGGTGGGTGAGAACTTGGACTCTGATGGTGTCATGCCACAGCCGTGGCGAGACACCACAGTCGTGGTGAGGTAGCTGCCACATGGTCGTGCCGCCTTGCACGGGCGTGGGGAGTATGAAGTCAGGCATTGGGGAAGATCCACCACGGTCGTGGCCATGTCACACATTCGTGGTGATGGCAGACGACCACATCTGTTTTGGACCACCACGGCCGTGGTTAGGACTCTCCTTCACGATTATGAGTTCATGCACTGCTCGATTCCTTGTGGCTGAGTGATTCCTCCAAACGGTCTCTGCTGCTCAAACGGTCTTGGGACTGCATGGACCCAAACGGTCTTGGGACCGCATGGACCCAAACAGTCTTGGGACTGCATGGATTGAATTACTTGGTTAGATTTCTTGACCTGAGCCAGAGATGTAGGTGGACCCTACCTGCTTGTTAAGCTTTGTCAAAACCTACATTAAATGAACAATATTTAGTAAAAGCCTTGATAATCGAATCAATTAAGTTGATTTGGGCATTATGATTCACATTGGTATTTAATGAGTGAGGAAGTATATATATGGAGTTGAATTTGTTTCAAAGTGATAGTTGAATTCCATGATGAATATGCATTCATTAGAGAACAATATTCGTATATGCCACACAAACAAGTGTTAATATGCTAAAAAAGTATGATTCGTTTGAAACACCATATACAAACTTTTTCTCGCCCCGACCTGAGAGTACAAGGACGACTCTAAGACACACTAGACATCTAATCAACTTTATCAAAGATTCATTATTATAACTCCTCTTTGCTACAACATGTTTGTTTTCATCACTTCCGATTACCTAAAAAATGTGGCAAACCACAAGGATGAGACCCATGTCCCAGCAAGAGATGTAACCTCCAACCACGCTTATTGATTACAACATTTTAGGCAATGAGACAGTTTAAATAGTTTAATCATATATAAAAAAATAGGCTCAGCAACACTGATGATTAACAAAATACATAAAGGAGCTGATAACAATTATCATCATCAAGCTGACTATCATCATTTTCCTTATTAACCATATAAGAGATTTAATAACATATTCATAACTAGCATAAGCAAGTCTAGTAGCATATTATCTCTATTAACATGAATAAGTCTATCATCATAAGAATATCTAACAACATTAGCATGTCTAACAAGTTGAAAATTTCAACATCATAAAAAGAGCTAACAACATAAGCACAATTATCTGGATAAGCATGATTAGCGGTATATGCATCTCTAGTTACAAAGGCATGGCTAGCATGCTAAACATAACTAATAACATGAGATAGCTAGTATCATGATTATAATCAGCAACAACAATATAGTTATCAACATAATCATGGCTATTGTTTGTACGCATCTACAATCTTAAGCATATCCACAACATAAATATATCTACTATCTCTTAATTACACTAAGTATCACCTTTATGTAAAGAGAACAAATAAGGGTTATCATCCAATGTGAAGCATCATGTATAACCCTAAACATATATGCTATACGAATGTATTACATCTTTTATTATGCCCTGAGGAATTTGAGGATACCACTCAAAATCCAATTGACCACTGCTAAGTCAAATCAGTACCATACAAGATCTAGGAAGAGCCGGACTCCTAAGATCTTCTCTGCCCCCAGTCAGTACGGGTCCTCCACAGTAACACATAGGTCAAGCTACTAACAGCCTAGTCCGTCCTTGGTACAGGTCACAACACTAGTGAAAGGAGGTGGGCACACATACCCTACCATCAGAGGTACAACTGTAGTTGTCCTCCAATCTTGTCACATATATAATCACCGAGACACGACTGCAGCCATTCTCAATCATATCAAATGTATGAGGCATGACCATAGCCAACCTCTACAATCTGCATTGTGGATGACAAGGATATATCCTCAACTTGACACCCCCACATACTCAATAGTATGCGCTCTGAGTTTCCCTTAGGAATACTCGTTTCACCATCTGGAAAATTCTGACACTCAGATGGATCTATGGCACATGGCACTACATGATTAGAGTTCCACTTGATTAGTTATGCCAATTGGGTGAATTAAGGCTGCATCAAATAAGTGGACATACAAACCTTAATTCACTTCTAACAAGCACATAAATATCATAACTTCAAAAGATATAAAATGTGTGAAACATAATTTCTCATCTCATCATCACATGGTACTATTTACTTTCCATTCATGAGACCACACTAGTCATCCTACTATAACAAGATATAAATCCTTTTCACAATATCACAGGGTATCAACCCTTATCAACACAAGATGATTACACCTCATTCAGGGCTCAACCATACCCAAAGATCATTAAGACCATCATACTATCACAAGATATAAAATCCTTTATACAATATCACAAGTTATCAACCCTTATCAACACGAGGATTACACATCATTTAGGTCTCAACCATGCCCAAAGGTCATTAAGACCATCATACTATTCCCTACAAGATCATCATTATCTTTGCATGCCTTATAACAAGGCTCAACAACATCACTTACATATAATACACCAGATCAACACAATATTACATTAATGAGCTAGGAGATATTCATAAACAACCATAGCAGGGTTATATTAACATTAAGAACATTCCTTTATTACATCAACATGCAAGGAATCTAGATATGATTAACCCTCATCATATTCATAATGCACATGTTTAGCATAAGAAAGTATCAACCATGTGGCTATGATACCCACCAATTAACACATTAGGGTTATGATCATATTAAGGAGGTTATTTGATGAATGCATATTCATCTCTTATTTTTGCTTCATTTACAATAATTAATTAGGATTTTTTTTAATTTTAGATAATTCAAAAATAAATAGCACTTTCATTTTATTGATATAATTTTCCTAAATTCTTATGATATTTTTCTTAATTTTCAGGAATTATCTAAGTAATTAAATTGAGAAAATAAAAGATGAAGATATGAGACTTTTCAAATATTCCCGCAGTGCCTGATATACGCGTCACCAAAATAGCCATATCTTTTGCGTCTAAAGGTATAATTTTAAGATAAAGTATGGAATGAAAAGAGAATTTTATTGGCTACAAAAAAGACATATTTTGCGTCAATTTTGGTGTTTATTTGACTATGCAATTAACCAGTGAAAGTAGCCTTATGTTTTCCCGCAGAGTCTGATTTCAGTATATACCTTTTACCAAAATTGGTATAACTCCCACATACCAAGGCAGAATTTATTGTACAAGTATGAGTTGGAAATATAATTAAATTATATATAAGAAAAATATATTTTCGGACCATTTCCGAATTTTGACTGGTCCAAAAATACGTTCGAAATTGTTGTTACTAGAAATTACTGCATAAAGAATGTAAAGCAAGCAATTGTTTCCTCTATTGATTAGATCCATAAAGTTAGCAGCCTCCGCCGGCCATTTCTTTTGCCCTAAACCTAATGTATACCCCCCCTCCTTCTCCTATAAAAGGAGGGGCACTTTCTCCTCATTGGGGCATCTGGGATTTCACTTTGAATGGGCATTCTGAAGCAATTCTATTCTTGTGTTCATCTCTAGTTCTACAATAAAGTAAATTTTTCTTCAAATATTGTTCTTTCTTATATTGTTATTGTCTCTTCATTCCGCTTTCAGTTCTAGATCTTCTTTTCTCCATTCTTTAGTTCTGGAGGAAAGAATTAAGAACTTGGCCATTTTATTGTCTCTAGCATAAGGATTAACCTCCTAATTTTGGGCTAGACTATGGATTCAGTACTTTCTTCCTCCATCTCCCCCTTCTCCTCAACTATGAGTGAGTAGTTCTTTATCGAGGCAAGGGGAATAGCCCCTTAGCCATGGTTTGATCGGATTAATTTTAGTCGATTCCTTTAGACGGCGATTGGTTTATTAATTTGATAATCTAGCAAATTAATTACCCACTTAGATGTTTTGTTAATCCGGATGAATATGATCATGGAAATCTGGGTTTAGAACAATAAACCAATTTCCATAGAGATTTTTTATGTGACCGCAGATTTATCTCTTTTTCAGATGAAGAACTAGGAAACATGAGCACCAAGACCAATGGGCTCATGTGGAGTTCATCTTTTGTATTTCTTTTGTGATTCACATGTCGTCGTCTATTTATCGATTAATAATTAATTTGTGTTTTTACCATGGATAAGGTGGTGAAAACCCATAAATCCTTGATTATTCTCCTTTGATTTCAACCTTTGTTGATTTACTTTCTTTACTTCTAGTCGTTTCCATTCACAATAGTCTACTTGTGCTAACAATTATTTGTTTCTTTTCCTTGTGATAGGGGCAAAATAAATTCTTGTTATTACATTGTTACTTTGTGTTTATTTCTTATTTTAGTGTAATCAACCAAAACCCCATCCCGATCTTTACTTTCCGTTCAAATTCTGAAGAAAAAAAATAGTTCTTCAAAATTAATTGGGATAAAGGAAGCAATCTTAAAAAGTTGTCCTGTGGGATCGACCCTTCTATACTAGCCTTAATCGGAAGTAGAAAATGATTAAACTCTAGGATAATAATCTTAGTGATTGTAAGTGCTAAATGACTTATTAACAATTTGGACTTAAACCTTGCTCGTCTCGAGCATTATTCCACCATCATTCCATCATATAAGAATGTTAAAATGAATACTCATATTTATCTATTTGCATTAGAGTTAGGTTCAACATGACAAATTATATCAATGTTACTAATCAACACTTATACCCAAACCCTAACTCACGACATCCCCATTGGATCATGGATGCATAAGGTGAAGCGTCACCATAACATTCCATACTATTCTCAAGTATGAACCCACACACAAATCAAGGTGTAACCATCGAGTAATAGCATACTAGGGATTCAACAACAATAAGAGAGTACCCCATGATTGAATTAGTCATTCAAGGACTATTCATACCCAATTACCATCATTTAGTTATATTAAAGCTAGGTATAACAAGCTATACCTCATTAGGGTTACATACAAACACAATATGGTTATCATCTCTTCTATTCAAATGAGTGAATAGGTAATACTACCTTATTAAGGGTAACCCTCCATTTGTTCCATCATCATTCAACCCATATCACCATACCACAATGTCACCCAGAACCATTGGATGTTTAAAAGGTAAGACCATTGGTTGTTTACATAAGTAAAAACCTTGGATAAACCACCTATGAGGTCCTTGATTTGTGTTGTAGAAATAGTCACCATTTAACCCTAGACATCCCTTGATTAACAACACAAAAAGTTCCATTGAGAGTAGGGTAAAACCCCCAATCAACTGTTCATTTAAAATAAGCCATCCATTGTCAACAAGTAAGCTCCTTAAGTTGATCATATAAAGGAAACCACCTAAATCACATTATTAGGACCAAAATATTAGATTAGCCATCATTCCACTTTATTGGAAGAATAAATAGTAGATCTTAACCATTGGGTCAAGTTCATATGTTAAAACCATCAATTACAATATAGGTCCGACCATTGCATCAAGTGACCCAAGAAACCATTGGTATAAGGCTTAATTGATGCTACAAATACAATGCTTAACTTATCATAGGTTGTAGAGACCTGATCCACCATCATTAGTGACCATTAAATTAACATAGGTTATTAGATCAACACTATATTCATTAGTCAACATCAAATATTAAGCTAATGTCATCATTGATTGATAACATCAGTAGGGTACTTAATGATTGATCATTAAACTTCTAATTGATCCAAAACCTGACCTAAGGGGGTGACCATAAGTTGTCACCATCATTTGACACAATTGATCACGACCATCAGTTGTCATGAAGACAACACCATAGGTTTGTTGCAATGGTAATGTAACGTCCCTGACCTGGGTAATGCTTTAACCCTAGGTGTTTTGATTAAGAGAGATGATTATATGCTTAATCTTATCTTGTGAAAAGTAATTAGGGCTCAAGAGAAACTTATGTTGCTATTCTAGTCCTTCTTGAATATTGTTGAAATCAATGTTTTTCTTGTTTTGGACTAAAGTGCAAATTACCCAAGTTGAGGGGTTTAAGTGCAAATTTTTCATGATAATATGTTCCTCATGTGTTGAAGCATCATGAGAGTGAAAATTATGCAGAGGTATGGCTTATGGAAGCCTGAGTACCAAGAAAGAGCTGATAAAGCAATGTTTGTGCATTAAAACCTAGTTTTGGTGTAATGTGCAATTTACCCAAAAACCTAGGGTTCAATATGCAAATTACCACTACAATAAGGTTCCTAATGTTTCTTTACATCATATAGAGCAAATAAAATAAGAGGAGCGCCTCATTTGAATTAAGTTGGAGGAGAGAGAATCTTGATATTAAAATAATCAAGATTTAATCCTAATTGAAACCCTAATTCAATTTAGTACAAAAATAAATATATTAATTGAGGATCCCTTTAACCAAAAAGGTGAGGGATTAATTTGCAAAGGATTGGACGAGCTTGTGCCTTGCAAAGGCACGAAAATATCCAAGGGAATGGATAACTCACTCACAATTTTATAAGAAAAAGAAATATCCACTCACATATGGATATTAGTATAATATGATTTGAGGTGCTTAATTTGCTTTTCTTTAAATCATGGATAATTGAGAGGAATAAGAGTAAAACAAGATAGCCTCGGATCAAAGGAGTTGAGGGGGAAGAGGCGGGTCCATTTTTGGGATTAAATGAATTTTTATAAGGCATTTTCTCTCTCATTGAATTTTTATAAAAAGACCTTTTACAAGCCAAAACAAAGGATTTTTCGACCCCACTTCTTCTCCATGCTTGTAAAACGACCAAGGGAGTTTGGGAGGATCAGGAGGACGACTCCCAACCTTTTGGTAAGCTTCTTGACCCTTTTTCACCTTGAATCCATGGTGGAAAGCACAAATCAATGCATGATTTCTTCTTATTTCGATTCCCTCTTCAATTCTAACCATTCCTTTTCACTCAAAGCTTGAGGATGAGCCTTGGAATGGTGAAAGGAGTTGCATACACCATTGTTGACGTGAGCTTGAAGCTTTGGAGCTCAATTTGAGGCGTGTTTTATAACTTGAACCCTTATTATTGTTATTGCATTCAATTCCTTATCAAATTACGATCCTATCTTCATTCATGAAATGTTAATTGGTTGATTGATGCAATCACCATGGAAATCACAACAGGTTTCATGGGTTTAGAGCTTGATGATGATGACATCATCATAAGCATACACCTCTCCAAATATCCAAGGCAAATAGTTTCAACTTGTTGATCCAAACGGTTTCACCAAACCGTTTAGAGACCAAACGGTTTCAAAACCGTTTGGTGATTTGAGCCCAAACCATTTAGGGGAGTTGACCATTTAAGAGGGTTGACCGTTTGAGGTCAGAACCCTAATGCATGTTGGATGATAATCTAAAGGATCCAATTGATTAATTCAATACATAGATAATCATCAAGTAGAAAACCCTAATCGGGTTAAGTGTTGATTTTGTAATTGATTGTGTTGAATCTTTGGGTTGATTAACCCAAACAGTTTCAAAACCATTTGAGAATCACCCAAACGGTTTTAAAACCGTTTGGAGGTCAACCAAGACCGTTTGGAGGTCTAGGGTTGAGTATGGTTGTGTATTTTGAAGGTACAAAGATACCAAATTGAAATGCAATCAATTGCCGATTTGATAATCAATCCAATGATCCAAACCCTAATTGGATGTCATGGATTTTGATGATAAGATGGGAAAACGGTTTCAAATCCATTTAGAGATCAAGCACCTCAATACCGCATGAGGTCAAGCACCTCAAGACCGCATGGATGGTCAAAGGTGGTGATTTGAAGGATTAAAGATCCAAGGGTCAATATTTGTGGAACCTCAATAACTCAATTGATTGAAGGTTCCAATGTTGTTAATCATGATCAACCAATTGATGAATGTACCTCATGAACCCTTGTAGTTTTGGGACTGATTTGGCCCAAACGGTCTTGAGACCGTTTGAGTCAAAACGGTCTTGAAACCGTTTGGGGTCAAACAGTTTCAAAACCATTTGGAGGTCAAACGATTTCAAAACCGTTTGGTGATGAAACCTCAAAACTGATTCAAGGTTGTTGGTGATTCAATCACTTGGTAATGGAAGGTAATGATTGTTCCAATGATCCAATGATTGATAGTGATGGTAATCAAAGATGGTACAAAGGTTAAAGACCTATAAGTACCTAAATGATTAGTACTATTAAAGGGGTAAACCCTAATCACTATAAGTATACTATGTCAATCATAGTTGTATGTACTTTATTGAAGGATTGATATGACCTAATCAAGTTGAGAGGATGAAAGAATGGAATTCATACATGAATATGATTCATTTGGTGATTAAGGGTATGATCCTTAGTAAAGAGATCATGAAACCATAATAATGAATATAAACCCTAATTGATAGGGTTATTGAACTCTAACCCTAATTGAGGGAAATTCTAAATGAAACCCTAATCCAGGGTGAGGATGTAACCCTAATCTAGGGTAATGATATGTATAAATCTAATTTAGGGTAATGAGATACAAAACCCTAATTTGGATGAATAGTGAATCTCTAATTATGGATAATTGAATGAAATCCTAATGGAGATTAATAGTAAACCCAAATTGTGGGTAACTATAATGGAAATCCTAATTAAGGATGATTCCATGTGAAATCCTATTCTAGGGTAATGCCATGAGAAACCCTAAGTTATGATGTATATGGAACATTGATGTGATGATGTGATGTGAGAATCCAATCTAGGGTGATGTCATGTAATGATATATGATACCCTAGTTGAGGGTGATTCCATGAGAAACCCTAGTTGAGGGTGATTCCATGAGAAACCCTAGTTGAGGATGATTCCATGAGAAACCCTGACTAAGAATTAACACCACATGATGCTCTAATACTATGTTGTGATGAGAGGCCCTAAGAAGGGTGAAGGTATGTGAGGCTCTAATTTGGAGTCATAATACATAAAGCCCTAATTCTGGGCAATATGACAATAAATCATAATCCTAATTTTAGGTAAGGGTATAAGAAAACCCTAATGATGAGATAGAAGGAATTACCTTATAAAGGTGAAGTATTTCAAGTGGTTGATTATAAGCAACCTTATTGTAAGTAATGTCTTTATCATTATACAAGTCCATATCATTAAAGATAGTTGGACGATTCTAATGTGTGGCCTATGCATTACATGCTAAAGGTGATAGGTCAGTAATTAAAAGTGTTAAGAGGGAAATACCTTAATACAAGATAAGTTGGTTAACTCAAGAGAGTATGAAATGATGAGGAGTGATACATCAAGATATGATAGTTATCACATTCAGCATTTCAGGGTTTATATACCTTGATGCATTTTAAATCCAATATATTTGGGTAAGGAACATATGAAGTGTGTTATGCAACTATTACAATGAAATGTAATGAGTTGATGCACTTTGATAAGTGTTGACTAATGTACCTTGAGAATGGGGTTAAGACAAATTAATGAGTATGATGTAATCATACCATTATGAGGATGAGAAATGAACTCATACCTTGAATTGATGATCATTAATACTATATGATGAGAGTAATGATCTTGAATAATTATTTATGATATCTTTGAATGCCCCAGAAGTATGGAATAATGAATTAAGGGTTGGACATATAATATAATCATGAAACCTTAATTAATGAGAAATGGGAAACCCTAACCCTAATTTTGGGTAAAGGGAATGAAAAGCCCTATTTGATAGTAAACCCTAATTCCTGGTAAAGGAATAATGGTGTTACTATTGTATCACATGATGTGATGAATGACTTGTATGATTGTTATCATATCTAATAACCATGCAGGTATTATGAGATGATGAACATAGCCATATTTGAGCTGTGACATTTATATAATAAATGTTGTTTGGCCTTATGTGCCTTAATGTAGTTGTTGCTTAGTAAAAGTAACAAATGTGCATAGATTTTATGAGTCATATGAGTAAACTGTTGCCTAGAAAAAGGTGACAAGACATTTTTGTGGCCTTGTGAGCCATGTGTGATGCTTGTGTAACAAGTATCATGAATGCCTTGGTCAGATGACCTGAAGGTGATAGTTACCTAATAAATGGTAATGATGCTCAATGATGAGCTAAGGGTTTGAATACCCAGAACCATATGATTATGGTGATGAGATTGTGATGGGATGATAATTCCCAATATTGAAATGAGGGACGGAGTTCCCAAGGTCTTTTAAAGACTAATAAGTATTTGATGAAAATAGTACATGTCTCTTTATAGCATTGTTATAATAAGTCATGTTTGAGAGCTTGGCTGATTCTAAAAGAAGGTGAAAATGTACTTAATTAATCAAGTGAAATCATATCATGTAGAGCCCTGACCATAGATCCATCATCGTCAGTAATAAGGTGATGCTGAAACGGGTGCTCCGCGGCAAAAACCGGAATGCATATTTTGAATATGTGGGGGTAAATGGGCAAAAATATCCTTACATCCGGTGAAGAAATTGAGGGAAGGTAAACATTAAACCTCTCAATTCTTCATGTGTCAGGATCGATGTATCATAAATCTCCCGATGGTTGGGATGGATGTATCATTAATCTCCCAATGACATTTAATGCTGGGTCGATGGAGATAAACAGTAAATCTCTCGATGGACGATGAGAGTGCAGTTGACATTGTAACTCTATAGAGAAGTTTCTAGTATACCCTGGAAAGCTATTTTGAGCAGTAGACATAGTCCTGCTTGTGGTCCCGCTCTGACCGGGATGTGGGAGGTCATGGGAATCCAACTCTTTCATTGACCTATGTATGGTACCGATTCCGAATTCACAGTGGTCGGTTGGAGTATGAGCGGTATACCTCATCTCCTCAGGGCATAAGTGTGTTTGTAGAATGAAATCAGCCGTATAGCATGTTTGCCTAAGGATTGAATATGGAAATTTATTGGCTGATGTTATATTTCTTTCATGCAACTCTAGTTCATTGATGTTATTCATATATGTTTGTATTCATTGCAAGTAGATGGATGAACTATGATTCTACCATGGGTAGATGCAATGTTCTCCTTCGGAAAGGAGTTCACTTCACTCTGTTCATACAGTGATTTAACTACTTTTATATATATATATATAAATCCTTCTGCTCAGTTTATTTTAATAAACTGCTATAACAATGTTTTGGCAGAGAGTTATATCTCTTGCTGGGGCAATTTACAATTGTCTCACCCCTGTGGGATCCAACATTTTTAGGTGGACGCGGACAAAGAAGCAGAAATCCTTTTGTAGGGAAAGGACAGTAGTAGTAACATCAGGGACATCACTGAGATCTCAGGTGGAGATACTGTCTGTCAAGTCATGTAACTAGAAAGTCCTATGTGTCGTCTCTATACTCTTAGGTCCTCAGAGTTTTTAGTCAGCGTTTTAATAAATCGATCTGAGGTTTTGGCTTGATGCCTCGAGATTATTATGTTGTCTGTACATAATGTTAATAGGACAACTGATGTTGTAATCCTTGAGAAGAGATGGTACATGTTATGTACGTTTGAACCAGAATGAAAATGTTATACAATGGTTCTTGATGGAAGAGACTTCCTATGTTTGGATCTCTTTGCAAAAAGTTTTAATTTTTAGTGATTTTCAGTAATCCACTGTAAATGATTCGCTTCCGCTTAAGTAAATTTTGTGTTGTGAGTTGGATGCCACAATTTAGTTGGTATCAGATCTCTAGGTTCGCTGAGTCTACATAGACATAGGACTAAAGTAGTAGAGCTTGTTCTAGTGTCTTCCAGTGTATCTGATAGTGTTTTTTGCTCGTATAAGAGAAGAAGAACTTGAAGATGACTGGGTCACATGAGGAGGTTGCTGCAGAAGGCAACAATGTTGCACCAAGAAGAGGTGCATGGGAGCAGGCAAGAGAGGGACAATTGCCTGAGAATCCCCTAGCTGATCCAACTATAATAGGAAATCCTTCTTTAAGTATTACTATTGGAGAATTTAGGGCAACAGTAATGTATATAGTGGATCAAGCATTGGTAGTGTTAACCTGAGGCAGTGAATAATCCATGAATCATGACAGGTTAGACAAAATAATGTCATTCAAATATGTCATTTTATGAATTCCTGGATTAATTAAGAAAGTAATTGATTGAGTTTTCATTGTTTATTCCTATGAGGACTTACAATTTTCTTAGTAAAACATCACAAATGTTTTATGTTTTTCTTACCTCTATGAGAAAAGATGGGGTACAGAAGAGATGACTGGATAAAATCTAGTAATGTTAAATCTTATGCTTGTGATAATATGAAAAAGAAGGAATATGATAGTATACAAAGTGCATACCACTTAATCTCAGTATTTATATACCCTGGCCAGGTATACAACTATTGATGATAAAGTGAGTATGGAAACTCTTAGATTGTTGTTGTGACAAAGTGAGTTTTTATATTATTTTCTCTCTCTTAATAGTTTTATTATCGAATTTGTTGACCAAAATACCCTCATATACTTCCCTCACTTAATTGGACAAATATGTGTCACAATTGCAAAACAAATATGTGAACCCTAGCATGATATTATGATAAAATACATATGTTAATGTATTTAATGAATGAACACATCAAACTTTCTATTTTGGACCCCTAATTTATACCATAGTCACATCTTGACATCATTAAGCTACCCCTAAATTTTTTTTCCAATTGGATGTACCAGTTGGGAGTTATGATCAATGTAATTTGGTGCAATTTTCCTTTCTTTTTGACCTAGGTCCTGACTTCTGGCCTTAATCGACCAAATAGGCTGTAATCAGGCCCATTAACAGCTGGGTGCAGACCTTTTAGTTGAGGGTCAGATTTCAGCCATCCGATCTGATGGCCACGAATCCACGCCATGATCCAAGGGTCAAGGACCTATCACCTACCTCCCGCCTTTCCCGGTCTTGACCCCCAACAGAACCCCGACCCAACGACGATCTCGGTCACTTGACTCCTACGTCGCCTACCTGAGATATTTGGAGGACATGATCCTCTCACCGAAACGAGCTCAACAAACCCTCACACATCACCCAAGACCCTCAGAGCAGGGAGAACGAACTCCCCTTTTCTTGTTGCTCTCACTCCGGCGGCGGCTGCAAAACCCAGGACCCCCAACCAACCCTAAACCTACCCTGATAGCCTATAAAACCACCCCTCGATGTCGGCCCCGCCTTCCTTTGCCTTTAACCCTATTCTTTTCGACCCTGGTTGCCACCTGATATCTCTACTTGATCTCCAGAGCCTAGCGGTGCCGCCACACTGCCTCTGGATTGATCTCCTCCACCTCACCCTTTTCCTCCAAACCTTTGCCGCACCTGGTACCACGAGGTCGCATGGACCTTGGGCGGCACCTTTTCCATCCTCATGGGAGCCTGCTGCCCCTTTTCCTACTCGGCTCCGGTGAGCTCCTCCGCCGCATTTCCACGATCTGAAGCTGCTCGCGTGAGGGAGCACTGACCAGATCGGGACCCAGGGTGCCAAGTGAACCAATAGTCAATCGCCACATCAGCCAGGTTGCGGGTCAACAAAGACCAAAGGGGGAGCCAACTCGTGAGGCCTTGGATCTACCTGAGCCGTCGATCTAGTTGGATCCGGCCGTATATCAAGGTAAATATATTTTCTTTTGTTTTGCTTTATCCAAAGAAACCAATTTTCTTAGTAAAATCCTAGAAAATGCTAGGATTATCAAACAATGTCAAACCTATATACCATTTTGATCAGAAAATTATTCTATATCCAAATAAAATGTTACCAGGACCTAGATCCGTTGCCTTTTTCAAAAATAGTTGCCTAAAGCCTAAATGACTTCCTTAATTATAATTAATTGTTGATAATAATTTTCCTTGATAATATCTGAATGTCTACGCTATATTTAACCCTAGACGAAACCCTGTTTTCTAAATAACTTGAAATACTATTCTAAGATAATTAATGACCTAAGCAATAGGAGAAACCCTAGATCTAGTTTCTCTTTCTACATGGAATTAAAGATATATCTTTATAACAAAAATTAATATCACTAGATGATAATTAGTGATTATGATTGGTCTGAATCTTTAAAAAGAACCCTGATGTATGAGTGGTTAATATGTTTAGGGTTGCTTTTCCCCTTTTATCCAACCGTATTATAAACCCTAGTTTATGGAAATCTTCTAATTGATTAATAAAATGTTATCTTTTAGGCAAACTAATTAATGATGGATCAGACCTGATAATATTTCTAAACTCAATTAAATATGGGAAATCCATGATTTGGATTAAGATAACATAAAAAGGAATGATAACTAAGGACATATCTTAGTCTTGGTCACATGGACCAATAGTAATGTTGTACCCTTGCTTTCTTTGCAGGGTGACTAATTTCCTGATTGATTCTAAATCTTTGGACATCTGATTTGAAAAAGCAGGTACGTGGACTTATAAGTATAAGACTAGATTTCTGGTTGCGTATGATATGTATACCTTGAATGCTCGTATTTGAATATGATTGATTGGTTGACTAGTATGAGTTATACTTCGCCAAACCTAATGAAACATAAATGGTTATGATGGGTTGTAGCTACTAGAGCACATAGCATGGTGTGGATGTATGTTTTCTTAGCCCATGTTAGATGTATGATGATATTATATTTCCCACACTAGATGTAAGTCAAGTGCAATAGGTGTAGTACAACCGCATCCAAAATGATTGTGATAAAAAGGATGTTTATGTGATTTTCATCTTAAGAAATGGTTTTATCTCTCTTTTCTTCTTGTTCAAATATTTTCCTCTATTCAACCTTATTAGTGTAACTTTTACCACGTTCCATCTTTGCTGATGTTTTGCTTCTCGTATTTTCTAGGTGCAAGGAACAATTGACAACAAAGTGAAATGCATGCGCAAAGTTCCTGAAGGCATAAAATAATAAACTTGGAGGATATAATAGATATATCTTTTCCTCTTATCTCATTTCTTGCTAGATGTTAGTCTACTTCTTTTCTTAGTTGATATTGAGGATGATTGAAATCCTATGTAATAAAGTTAACTTTCTCTAGAACAACATTTTCACTTCATATTTAATGACTTTTATTATCTTTATGAATGAATGTTTGTGTGGCATTATACGATGATGTGGACTTGATCTTGGCTCAATCTCTATTTTAGTTGACTACCTTAATCTCTTATATTTTCCCTTTTGACATCTATAGATATGAGTGCACGCATATCTATGAATGTCACCATGGAAAGTATATAGAAATTGGGGGATGTCACAGTTGGTATCAGAGCCAATATTCACACATCAAGTTACATGAACTTCATTCACCCTATTTTGAGTCTAGGGTAGTCCTTGAGTTAGGGATGTGAAGGGTTGAGGTGTCTAGGATAGCATCTGCCATGGGTCTGACTAAAGTCTATGAGCCACTTAGCTTGGCAATCACGAGGCTACCTTTATGGCAGTATAAGTCTACCTGGCCGATGTCCTAAGTGTCCCCTATTCTTGGGCGTACCTTAATTTAGGAACCTTCTCATCTATAGATTTTCCCTCTCACCTCTTCTATAGGAAAAATTTCTCCCTCTCATCTATGTTTTAATATAAATTTTCCCTCTTACCTCTGTTATAAGGTTAGGAAGGAGTCTCTCTATTTAGTAAAGTCCTAAGGATCGACTGATAAGGATTCTAGGATATCCTCCATAAATCATAACATTAAGAATATTAATTATTGATAAATGAGAATAATGAAATATCATGTGACGATAATAAAGATAATGATGAGAAGAAAAAAATTTGTTGAAGTAATGGATCTAATATGTTCATATTAATTACAAGATGCCTCCAAAAACTCACAACTCAAAGGCCTCAGAGGAATCATCCTCCAAAAAGAGAAAAGAACCTGAAACCTCTGAAGTACCTGATCCTGAAACTATGGCCAAAGAAAGGTGGGAGGAACAAAAGAAAATCCTACTAGACTTCATGGAGACCCTTGCCACAAAAGGAACCCCTGAACCTAGCCCCTCTAAGAAAAAGGAGGTGACAATGATAGACTTCATTAAGCTCAACCCTCACTCCTTTTGGGGGGAAGAACAGCCTGAGGTCATGGACAAGGCTGAGGCGTGGATCCTTTCCATAGAGAATTCCTTCCGTACCCTAGAAGTACCCAAAGAAAAGAAGGTTAAATTCGCCACCCATTTACTTAAGGGAGGGGCAAAGATCTGGTGGGAGAACTATGGTGGGAATCGGGGAGAGGAAGTAGACAACTTGGGATGGGAAGCCTTCAAGACCCTCTTCACCGACCGTTTCATGCCCATAGCTGAGAGGAAGAGGAAAGAGAAGATGTACATCGAGCTTAGGCAGGGAAGCCTCTCAGTGGCCGATTATACTCGGAAGTTTAGGCTTCTGGAATGCTATGCCCCTATCCGGACTGAGGACCGCCTCACTGAGCATTATGTAGACTGTCTCTCCGCACACCTAAAAACCCTAGTTATAGCCTCTCATCCCCAAAGCATTGATGAAGCCCTAGACATGGCCCTTAAGCAGGAAAGGGAGCAGGGATTGCAGAAGCTTTCTAGCATGGGATATTTAGGGTTGACCACCATCTAGGAAGAGAAGTTCAGGAAGTTCCACCCCGGCCATAATAAAGGATCAGGGAAAGGAGGAGGTTCAGGGAAGAAAGGACCGAAGAATAGGAAGTTGATGGATTACCGCAACAAATGTAAGACTTGTGGACGAGGACATGACGGGCCTTGTCGCTACACCAAGCATGTCTGCTACAACTGCAAGGAGGGACATTTCCTTGCCAAGTGCCCCAATGCATCTATCCTTGGCAAACCTCCAGCAGGTGCTCCACCCCCTCAGGGACACTGCAATGCCAGGGTGTTCGCAGTAACAGCAGAGGAGGCTAGGGCAAATCTGAACCAGCTTGTCGAAGGTAACCTTAAATCTTTTTCATATATCTAATATATTGTTCAAATGCCTTCAAATATTTAAAGTATAATTATATTGTGTAGGCATTGTTTTCTTGAATGGACATCCTGTTAAAGCATTGTTTTATTCTGGATCCACAAATACGTTTATCTCTCAAAATCTGGCCTCAATGTTGCACTTACATATAAGGGACTTGGGATACATTCTGGATGTGTCAACTCCTAGTGGCAAAATATTCACTACATTGTAGAAAACCGATGTCCTCCCTCTAAAATTTGAAAATCATGACATGCCCTTTGAATTCATTCTCTTAACCATGGAAGACTTTGACGTTATTCTTGGCATGGATTGGCTATACACATATCATGCTTACAATGACTGTAGAAACAAGATGGTAGTCCTCTCTCAACCTCATTCCTCTCCTGTAGTGATCCCTCGGGGAAGCAGATTCTGTAATAATATAATAATTTCCTCTCTTAAAGCTAAAAAGCTCATATCTAAAGGATGTAAAGTCTTCCTCGCATTCGTCTCAGAGACCAGTCCTGACAACGGGCCAGTAGAAAGACTGGAGGTGGTACGTGATTTCCTTGACGTATTTCCAGAGGAGCTTCCTGGGTTGCCTCCAAACAGAGACATTGAGTTCTCCGTAGATCTTCTTCCTGGAACCACTCCGATTTCTAGGGCACCGTATAGGATGACACCTGCTGAGCTTATGGAGCTGAAGAAACAATTACAAGAACTTCTTGAGAAGGGTTTTATCCGCCCTAGCGTTTCCGCTTGGGGTGCACCTGTCCTTTTTGTTAAAAATAAAGACGGCTCAATGCGGATGTGTATTGACTATCGCATGTTGAACCAAGCTACCATTAAAAACAAGTATCCTCTCCCTCGTATTGACGACCTTTTTGATCAACTTCGTACTGCTAAAGTTTTCTCAAAAATTGATCTTCGTTCTTGCTACCATCAACTTAAGGTCAAGGATTCAGACATATCCAAGACTACTTTTTGAACTCGTTACGGGCACTACGAATTTTTGGTGATGTCGTTCGGGTTGACCAACGCACCTGGCGTATTCATGAACTTGATGAACAAAGTCTTCCAACCTTATCTTGATGAGTTTGTGGTTGTCTTTATTGATGATATTCTGATCTATTCTGATTCTATGGAGAAACATCAAGAGCATTTGAAGTCTGTCCTTGAGATTCTTCGAGCCCAAAAATTCTATGGCAAGCTTTCTAAATGTGAATTCTGGATTGACAAAGTTATATTTCTTGGTCATGTCATTTCTGGAGGTAACATATCTGTTGATCTTGCTAAAGTATCTGCTGTACTTGATTGACAACCTCCTCGTAATCCTTCTAAAATCCGGAGTTTCTTAGTTCTGGCCAAATATTATCGTCATTTTATTCCGAATTTCTCCAAAGTGTCACTTCCTCTCACTAAGCTTACTCGGAAAGATGAGCATTTCATTTGGTCAGTTGCTTGTGAGTCTAGTTTCCAAGAGCTCAAGCAGAAGTTGACGTCAGCACCTGTCCTGGTTTTACCCTCTGGCAATGAAGGATTTGTAATATTCACTGATGCTTCCCGACATGGTCTAGCGTGTGTCCTACAGCAGAATGGGAAACTAGTGGCCTTCGCTTCTAGACAGCTGAAACCCAATGAGTTGAATTACCCTACACATGATTTGGAATTAGTTGCTATCATCCATGCTCTCAAAATCTGGAGGCACTACTTGTATGGGGCAACATTTGATATCTTCACTGACCACAAAAGCCTCAAGTACATTCTGACACAAAAGGACTTGAATTTGCGACAACGATGGTGGATTGAGTACTTGAAGGACTACGACTTCACCATTTGCTACCATCCAGGTAAGGCCAATGTAGTTGCAGATGCTCTTAGTAGAAAAAGAGATATTTGTGCATCCCTGTCTGTACCCGAATGGAGGAACATGGAGGACCTAGAAAGCTGGAGACCACAATTCCTAGTTGATCGTATGCATGTCAACAACATCTCTATCACTTCCAACCTACATTCTGAACTTCTGGAGGCACAGAAAGCTAGTCTCGAGCTTGCAGAGCTCTCCTCTCTCCTGGATAAGCCTCATACACATCTGTCTATGGGTCTTGATGGTGGTCTTTGATACAAGAACCGTATGTGGGTCCCTGAGCAGTCAGCTGTAAAGATAACCATTCTTAGTGAGGCACATGGGTCCAAGTACACAGTTCATCCTGGAACAACGAAGATGTACAAAGACCTACAACGTCAGTTCTGGTGGAGAGGCATGAAGCATGACATTGCAGATTTCGTGTCCAGATGTCTGACATGCCAGAGAATCAAGGGCGAGCATCAATGACCAGGTGGTCTACTGCAACCCCTCGAGATCCCGGAATGGAAATGGGAACATATCACTATGGACTTCGTAGTGGGATTACCCAGGACCAGGAAGGGGTACGATGCTGCATGGGTCATCGTGGATCGTATCACCAAGTCAACTCATTTTCTACCCGTGAAGACTACTACAAAAGTTTCTGAGTTGGCTGACCTTTATATACGGGAGATTGTACGTCTGCATTGAGTTCCAGCATCCATTGTCTCGAACCGAGACCCAAAGTTCACTTCAAAGCTATGGAAACAGGTTCAAGAAGAATTAGGCACCAAGTTGAACTTCAGTACATCTTATCATCTGCAGATAGATGGACAGTCAGAACAAACAGTGTAGATTCTGGAGGATCTTCTACGAGCTTGTGTGCTTGACTGGGAAGGCTCGTGGGACCATTATCTGCCTTTATCTGAGTTTTCTTATAATAATAGTAATCAGGCGAGCATTGGGATGCCACCATATGAAGCTCTCTATGGCCGACCGTGCAGATCTCCATTACATTGGGATGATGTCGGAGAACACACCTTGATGAAATCCGAAGAGATGCAGTTGTATGCAGATAAAGTTGCACTGATCAGGCAGAGAATGAAGCGAGCACAGGATAGACAAAAATCATATGCAGATGATCACTGACAGGAACGTCAATTCAAGGAAGGTGATCATGTCTTTATGAAGATCCGATCGATTCGAGCCTTGGCCAAGAATAAGGGAAAGCTCAGTCCTCATTATGTGGGACCCTTCGAGATTCTTGAAAGGGTTGGAGAATGTGCCTATCGCCTTTCTTTGCGACCCCAGTATAGTGCCATTCATAATGTCTTTCATGTATCTAATCTGAAGCCTTATGTCAAAGACCCCAGTCACATTCTGAATCATGAGCCTCTTGAGCTGAAAGATGATCTGACGTATGCTGAGTCACCAATCAGAATTCTTGATTTCAAGACAAAGGAGCTTCGCAATAATCGGCGTATAGATATGGTGAAAGTTCTCTGGAGCCACCATGATCAAACCGATGCTACATGGGAGCTCAAGTTCGAAGTCGAGCGGAAATATCCACATCTCTTTCAGGCTGCTTGAATTTTGAGGGAAAATTTCTTAAAAGGAGGGGAGAATGTGACCAAGTGATTTTTATAGTATTTTCTCTCTCTTAATAGTTTTATTATCGAATTTTTTGACCAAAATACCCTCATATACTTCCCTCACTTAATTGGACAAACATGTGTCACAATTGCAAAAAAAATATGCGAACCCTAACATGCTATTATGATAAAATACATATGTTAATGTATTTAATAAATTAACACATCAAACTTTCTATTTTGGACCCCTAATTTATACCATAGTCACATCTTGACATCATTAAGCTACCCCTAAAATTTTGTTCCAATTGGATGTACCAGTTGGGAGTTATGATCAATGTAATTTGGTGCAATTTTCCTTTCTTTATCACCTAGGGCCTGAGTTCTGGCCTTAATCGACCAAATAGGCTGTAATCAGGCCCATTAACAGATGGGCGCAGACCTTTTAGTTGAGGGTCAGATTTCATCCGTCTGATCTGATGGCCACGGATCCATGCCATGATCCAAGGGTCAAGGACCCGTCACCTACCTCCCGCCTTTCCCGATCTTGACCCCCAACAGAACCCCGAACCAATGACGATCTCGGGCGCTTGACTCCTGCGTCGCCTACCTGAGATATTTGGAGGACACGATCCTCTCACCGAAACGAGCTCAACAAACCCTCACACGTCACCCAAGACCCTCGGAGCAGGGAGAACGCACTCCCCTTTTCTTGTTGCTCTCACTCCGGCGGCGGCTACAAATCACAGGACCCCCAACCAACCCTAAACCTACCCCGATAGCCTATAAAACCACCCCTCGATGTCGCCACCACCTTCCTTTTCCTTTAACCCTATTCTTTCCGACCCTGGTTGGCACCCGAGATCTCTACTCGATCTCCAGAGCCTAGCGGCGCCGCCGCACTGCCTCTGGATCGATCTCCTCCACCTCGCCCTTTTCCTCCAAACCCTTGCCGCACCTGGTACCATGAGGTCACAGGGACCTTGGGCGGCATCTTTTCCGTCCTCGTGGGAGCCTGCTGCCCCTTTTTCTACTCGGCTCCGGTGAGCTCCTCCGCCGCATTTCCACGATCTGAAGCTGCTCGCGTGAGGGAGCACTGACCAGATCGGGACCCAGGGTGCCAAGTGAACCAATAGTCGATCGCCACATCAGCCAGGTTGCGGGTCAACAAAGACCAAAGGGGGAGCCAACTCGCGAGGCCTTGGGTCTACCTGAGCCATCGATCCAGTTGGATCCGGCCGTAGATCAAGGTAAATATATTTTCTTTTGTTTTGCTTTATCCAAAGAAACCAATTTTCTTAGTAAAATCCTAGAAAAGGCTAGGATTATTAGAAAATGTCGAACCTATATACCATTTTGATCAGAAAATTATTTTCTATCCAAATAAAATGTTACCAGGACCTAGATCCATTGCCTTTTTCAAAAATAGTTGCCTAAAGCCTAAATGACTTCCTTAATTATAATTAATTGTTGATAATAATTTTCCTTGATAATATATGACTGTCTACACTATATTTAACCCTAGACGAAACCATGTTTTCTAAATAACTTGAAATACTATTCTAAGATAATTAATGACCTAAGGAGTAGGAGAAACCCTAGATCTAGTTTCTCTTTCTACATGGAATTAAAGATATATCTTTATAACAAAAATTAATATCACTAGATGATAATTAGTGATTATAATTGGTCTGAATCTTTAAAACGAACCCTGATGTATGAATGGTTAATATATTTAGGGTTGATTTCCCCCTTTTATCCAACCGTCTTATAAACCCTAGTTTATGGAAATCTTCTAATTGATTAATAAAATGTTATCTTTTAGGCAAACTAATTAATGATGGATCATACTTGAAAATATTTCTAAACTCAATTAAAATATGGGAAATCCATGATCTGGATTAAGATAACATAAAAAGGAATGATAACTAAGGACATATCTTAGTCTTGGTCACATGGACCAATAGTAATGTTGTACCCTTGCTTTCTTTCCAGGGTGACTAATTTTTTGATTGATTCTAAATCTTTGGACATCTGATTTGAACAAGCAGGTACGTGGACTTATAAGTATAAGACTAGATTTCTGGTTGCTTATTATATGTATACCTTGAATGCTCATATTTGAATATGATTGCTTGGTTGACTAGTATGAGTTATACTTTGCCAAACCTAATGAAACATAAATGGTTATGATGGGTTGTAGCTACTAGAGCACATAGCCTGGTATGGATGTATGTTTCCTAACATGGATGTATGTTTTCTTGGCCCATGTTAGATGTATGATGATATTATATTGCCCATACTAGATGTAAGTCAAGTGCAATAGGTGTAGTACAACCACATCCAAAATGATTGTGATAAAAAGGATGTTTACCTGATTTTCGTCTTAAGAAATGGTTTTATCTCTCTTTTCTTCTTGTTCAAATATTTTCCTCTATGCAACCTTATTAGTGTAACTTTTACCACGTACCAACTTTGCTGATGTTTTGCTTCTCGTATTTTCTAGGTGCAAGGAACAATTGACAACAAAGTGAAATGCATGCGCAAAGTACCTGAAGGCATAAAATAATAAACTTGGAGGATATAATAGATATATCTTTTCCTCTTATCTCATTTCTTGCTAGATGTTAGTCTACTTCTTTTCTTAGTTGATATTGAGGATGATTGAAATCCTATGTAATAAAGTTAACTTTCTCTAGAACAACATTTTCACTCCATATGTAATGACTTTTATTATCCTTATGAATGAATGTTTGTGTGGCATTATACGATGATGTGGACTTGATCTTGGCTCAATCTCTGTTTTAGTTGACTACCTTAATCTCTTATATTTTCCCTTTTGACATCTATAGATATGAGTGCATGCATATCTATGAATGTCACCATGGAAAGTATATAGAAATTGGGGGACGTCACAGTTGTCTTTTTTATTGCTCTGATCAAGTAGTCATTCTGAGACAATCTAATGAGTATTATGAAATCATAAATATGGAATGAATAAATGTGTCATATCCTAAGCATAAGAAAGTGAAGTCTGAGATAATCACAGATGAGCATGTTGCATGAGGAACTAAAAGTGTACTCCTCATAAGATAAGAATAAGAATAAGGGAGATGAACCCTATTTAATAAAAATGTAAGTATAATAAAGATCTTTTCCACAATGAGGAAATGGGAAATTTGATGAGATCATGAGATGATCATAAACATGCTAGATAACAATAAAGAAAGGGAATATGTTATGTAATCATCCTTATAAATTCCTATGCTGAGGGAAAGGAACCTAGGATGAGATAAAGAGTAAATGGTTCATGAATAGTTGAAGATACATGAATTAAAAAGAGGAATATGAATCCTTGTTTTCTTTCCTTTCAGGGACATGGCAATCCAGTGGGTCTTAGGACACTTGATGTGCATAAGATAAAAATGTTCATGTGATGGATACTTAGAAAAGTATCAGTTTATCTTGGACTTTAGTTCCAAGGTAAAGTCATATGTAACAATTAATGTCCCAAGATGAAAGGAAGATAAATATGTGATGTGTTTTCAACACATGTGATAGATACCAAGTTGAAAGATTCTAGTATCTGAGAAATATCAGATGGTTTATGTTGGCTACCTAGAGTGGTCAACTATCAAATTAGTTTGATTATATAAAATAGTATGAACATCATATGTTAGGGTTTTATGCTCTGCATAAACATGATATTAATAAAGAATGTATGATGTTTATCTGAACAAGAAAAGTGTTACTTGACACAGAATTAATTCCACAGTCAATGATGAAGAACAATGGAGCATGCGTCTTATGTATTGATTCTATGAGAATCTTATATGGAAATACTTTGTGTTGATCCAAGTTTTATGGTGTCTCCATAATAAGGAGATGTTATGTGAAGACTAAATAGTATGATGATTGAATAACATCTGTCTTCCTTTATCTGGGATTTTGGGGACGAAATCCTTGTTAGGGGTTTATAATTTGTAACATCCCTGACCTGGGTTATGCTTTAACCCTAGGTGTTTTGATTAAAAGAGATGATTATATGCTTAATCTTATCTTGTGAAAAGTAATTAGGGCTCAAGAGGAACTTATGTTGCAATTCTAGTCCTTCTTGAATATTGTTGAAATCAATGTTTTGCTTGTTTTGGACTAAAGTGAAAATTACCCAAGTTGAGGGGTTTAAGTGCAAATTGTGCATGATAATATGTTACTCATGTGTTGAAGCATCATGAGAGTGAAAATGATGCAGAGTTATGGCTTATGGAAGCCTGAGTACCAAGAAAGAGCTGATAAAGTAATGTTTGTGCATTAAAACCTAGTTTTAGTGTAATGTGCAATTTACCCAAAAACCTAGGGTTAAATATGCAAATTACCACTTCAATAGGGTCCCTAATGTTTCTTTACATCATATAGAGCAAATAAAATGATAGGGGCGCCTCATTTGAATTAAGTTGGAGGAGAGAGAATCTTGATATTAAAATAATCAAGATTTAATCCTAATTGAAACCCTAATTCAATTTAGTACAAAAATAAATATATTAATTGAGGAGCCCTTTAACCAAAAAGGTGAGGGATTAATTTGAAAAGGATTGGACGAGCTTGTGCCTTGCAAAGGCACGAAAATATCCAAGGGAGTGGATAACTCACTCATAATTTTATAAGAAAAAGAAATATCCACTCACATATGGATATTAGTATAATATGATTTGAGGTGCTTAATTTTCTTTACTTCAAATCATGGATAATTGAGTGGAATAAGAGGCAAACAAGATAGCCTCAGATCCAAGGAGTTGAGGGGGAAGAGGCGGCTCCATTTTTGGGATTAAATGGATTTTTATAAGGCATTTTCTCTCTCATTGATTTTTTATAAAAAGACCTTTTACACGCCAAAACAAAGGCGTTTTCGACCCCACTTCTTCTCCTTGCTTGGAAAACGACCAAGGGAGATTGGGAGGATTAGGAGGACGACTCCAAACCTATTGGTAAGCTTCTTGACCCTTGTTCACCTTGAATCCATCTCTTAGGTCTAGGTTTTACATCCACATGAGCCTACTTAACCCTAGCAAGCTATTAAGGCACAAGCAGATCACCTACTGAACCATGCTAGGTCATACTTGTCCTCTTTCCTCAATGCTAGATCAAGATCATATCTTCCTTTATCATCAACCTAGCTGTGAGGGGTTCATCAAACATACCTTAAACTTAAAGGGCTTCCCTTTTCCTCTATACATGAGGAGTACCATGCTCGAAACTATAGAAACTTAATTCTCATCATGAGAATTAGGTATACCACTTCCCCTCATAGGCCTAGGAACCCTAGATTCACTTTTAGGTGTCCAACTGCATGCTCAACCTCTTAACCGCAACCCAAACATGTAACGGGTATGACATACACTTCCTGTCATCCTTTTTCCTTGATCAACAGTTTGAAGTTGAGTCCTCCTCAAGGACAATCAACAAGGTACAAGGTCTCATAACGTGTTACCAAACCTCTCTAGGGTATGCAGAACTTATTCTTCCTTTATCAGAAGGTGAACACTTACACCATAGGCACATAGGTACTAGGAGCATCATCCTCTCTCTAGGGTTTGGTTCCTCTAAAGGCAATCAAGATATCAACAACTTCCAGGGATCGAACATGAGGCAACCACTATCATCCACTGTTCCTCATATCTCGGGGTTTTAGGCTTCCAACCTTCTTGCTGGGTTTCCTGCTCTCTCTCTAGAGCTAACCCTACATCCAACCTCACCATTAGAGGTACTCTCTTCATGAAGGATCAACCTCAAAAGCATGCCCCTACCTGGATGAAGCCTATGTTCAACTTATGTTTGCTCAAGGTCATCCATAGCTCTTTATGCTTATTTCATAAGCCATCCTTCATACTCTCCTGGTCAGGGTCTCAACCTATTGCTCACACTACTGATACATACTCTGGGTGACAACTATGTCATGATCATGGGGTTTCCATAGGTTCTTCACTAACCTCTTCATTGAAGGAGCCATCCTCACTCCAACATGTACGACCCTTTCTAGGGTTAGGTCATCCAAGGTTCATAGCTCATATGGCATCCAAAGGCATACCCTCACACTTGGTCCAACTCATCATGCCATCTCTCTCTCTCTAACCTTCACTTAGGATTAGAGTTAGCATCATCCTCAGAGGATGTGCTAGGTCTCTACTTGCAATGGAGATCTCTATCTCCAAGACTAACTCTCTTTACTTATCCTCCTGATAAGAAGGTCTAGCCTCAGGTCTCTTCTGAGGACATGACAACTTATGTCATACGACCTAAGCATGTATCTATTCTTTAGTTTGCGCTTAATATATTAAGCTTATGTCCATGACATCTTATTTACATGCTTTTCATTAATTTGGTGGAGGATTCCTTAGACCTTATTAACCTTACCCATACCTCAAGAGGGTGAGGAGAAGAGAGAAAACCCTAATCCTTAAGGTCCTTAACAGAATTTGTGATGATAAGGGATGAATAAGATGAGAAAGTCCTAAAGGTATCTTATTTCGATTCATACCCCAAGACTTTGGCCAGGCAGTCACACAGATCCGGGAGTCCTCGTATTCCGACTAGTGGTGTGGAGGAAAATATTGCCAGCCCCCGGTCGTGATCCTTTTCTAGACACCTCTATCTTTCGGATAATCCTCTAATAACTCCCTTGGGTTCTATGGAGTTTGTAAAATTTAATAATTATTAATGGTTAAGTGAGGAACCTACGCTCTGATACCAAATGTTACGACCCCACCTCCCGATAACCCCCAATGAAGGGAGACCGAGAGGTTGAAGCCGCACCCATAACTTCCGAATCAAAGGTTCAACACTAATCCTCCTTGCATTTTACTTCATGTATTTCATAATATGACGATTTACTGTTTGTCCATTTAGCTTGTACCTAAAATGCCGACAAACAAAATGTCGGTCAGCCAAAGCTGGTATGTGGGAGAAACAATAAATGTGCAATTGTGATAACAATGTAATCATTCAATTAATCATTTAACAACCAAGATTACGTTTTAAATATAACTCTGCGATCCATGAGTACCCTGTCCTTTGTGCTATCCCTGCATTGGACCTGGATACTACCTTCCTTATGGTAGATCCCCATTAAACCCCTCATGGTCCCACCTATAGGTGAACCAGTTTCTAGGGTTGAGTCACATGGCACTACTCGTAAGTAGCCCACTCTTTAACTCATGGCAGGCTAATGTGTCTCATGGCACAACACTTGGTAGCCCAATTTCTAACCCACGATAACCTAGACCTTACTCTAGGTTACCCCTTTTTAAACTTTACAAGTCACAGAGGTGGACCCGGATCTAGCCAGTTATACATGTATATTCATATTGATAGTCATAGTCATTCTATAGTTGCATGAAATAAAAGCATCCAACAGTTATTTCAATCCATGAGGGAAATGTCGATAAAATCCTCGGAAAACTAGTCGGGATAATCATAAGCGTAATCACATACCTGATTTGATGATTTCACAAGCATTAAGCAAACCCAACCAAGAATGCAATCCAAGCAAGCAATTCAATCATCACATAATTCCTGAAAAGAATATGTACTCTATTTATTACACACTTTATCAAGAATCTACTTTATTGACTTGGATTCACTTTCTAGGGTTTTTGTATCCATTTTAGGGTTTCATTAATCTTCATTAGGGTTTCTTAGATCAATTCCTCAAACTTTATCCCTTTTAGGTCAACAAACCCTAAAATACTCTTTTCTACTCATATAGACCCTAATAGCTCAAATTATCCATTTTAATAGTCTTTTATCCCCAAATTGACTTAGAATCATCATATCCCTATTTATTTATGGATTTGAACAATTAAAAGACATATTCACCTAAATTAGGGATTTCAAACTCATTAATGCATATTCATGCACGAAACCCTAAATTAAGCCAATTATATAAAAGATCATCTTTTTAGATCCTATTTTCACTTTTATTAACAACATGTTAATATCAGCTTGAATTATCCAAATAACGTCATTAAGTCCATATATCATCAAAACTAAGGGTTTTTCCTTAATTAAATCATTAAAGATGATAACTTTATGTACTTTTCAAATTTCAAGCATATTTATGCACATAAACTCTAAATTAGACTAATCACATGCAAAGTTCTTCCTTTTCGAACATAATGTACCTTTTTACATTTAATAGGTTAACATCAACTCTAATGATCCATTAAACCCTATTAAACATGTTATTCATTTCAAAATAGAGTTTCTTGATCTATAATTCATTAAAGATGATAATTTACACTACATTTCGAAATATGATCAGATTCAGGATATAAAACTATTTTTATTGGATTCCTTGTGTTTTTTTGATCAAAATTCATATATTACTTGTCCTAATCAGAGTTACCAATCATTAGATATGATTTTAGCAAAAGTTACCTTTTTTGGACCAACCAGAAGCTGCCACGTCATCTCATGCATGCAACACAACTCGCTTTGAGAAACATAACCAGATTATGTTTCTACCCTTGGTTAAGCAACTGATTCTTTAGCCCGCGGAGGGGCAAAAGAATCCAACGCCTCCTCCTTCATCTCCTACCTCGCGCCAACTGCCCTAGCCCCCGGCAGCTACTCTCCCGCGGCCTACCTCCTCTTCCTGGAGGCTCGAGGACATCCGTAAGGAGGGGCCCTAGCTCTGCCGCACCTTGGCGCCCCTGGGGTGCTGCCTAGATCACGGCCTAGGTGGCTCGTTCAAGAGCTTCTGGCCTGCAACACGTGGTCGTCATGGAAGCCATGTGGCTGTAGCTGCAGTTGCACGTCGGTTAGGGCGGAAGGAAGGCCACCAAGAAACTTGTTGATGTCGTGGGACCTTAGAGTCTCCAACATGACCACCAAACCAACCCTTGATGCTCCAGAGATAGGTCTACACCCTCTTTAGGGTTTTTACGTGCAAGAACAAGAAGAAGGGAGAGAGAGGTGCATGGAACTCTCCTTTTGGCTTCGCCATGGGCTCTTTCCTTTATATAGGAGGGTAGCCATGCCCCCTGCATGCTTGCCCACGAAGATACAAAGCCTCTTTCCAATTGGAATATGATTCCTTTAATCAGAAGAAACCTTCTCTCTCTCTTCTTTAACTTTTGATATTCCTTGTTCATTGCATATTAGGATTTTGAAAATTACTTCATTCATATTCTTTGTACTTGCCTTTTAATTGATTGACACGAAATTATATTCTCCTCAAGTAGGAAATACTCCTTTATAAAACCACATAATTCCATTAATTATGTATTCCCATTATCCTTTTATTTTGCAATTTTGGTATTTTTTTCTATCTTTCTTCTTTATTGGGACTCCTTGGTTCCCAAGACACTCCATTATTTCGAAATTACTTTTTAAGGATACTTATTATCCTTCTAGATGCATCTAAATGCATTATTCTTCATTATCATGTATATTTCTTATTAAAATATTTCTTTTTGAGGATTTCTCTTTATTTCTCTTTTATTTTCCTCATTGGTATTCCTTTTATCATTAGAAATCCTTGGGATACGAAATTCCACAAAGGATAGCTCAATTATACCTCTTTTCACTTGTTTCCAACATTTTAACATTGTTTTCAATTTCTTTCTTAATAAAGAAATATTTAATTGATCTTTTCTTTTCTTATTGCACTCTTTATGTAACTTTGGACTCCTTGGAACCCGACGAACCCAATAGGCAGTAAATCCATCCTTGGATTACATTCTTTTACCTTCCAGAGGTTTCCACATTTTTCTTTTCTCAAATATTCAATTATTCATTTACTAATTGAATTTCCTTATTATTGGGCCCTATAGCCAATAAATCCCACAAAACAATCATCAAGGCTATTGTAAATGAAATCCATTTATTCAAAACAAATTATATCATTATTTGTTCAAATATCTTTAATATGAGAAATTGCATTTCTCGCCAAAAGTTGGGGTTGTAACAGGATCCCATATGCATCAGCCATCAGATCCATCATGTACGCTATGTTGTGCACATGCCCAAATGTCTCGTATGCCCTCAGCATGACGAGCAGGCACCAATTAGATCTTGGGGATGCTCAATGGACAGTCGTAAAGAATATCCTCAAGTACTTGCGAAGGACTAAGGATCAGTTCCTTATATACGGCGACGAGGAAGAATTGGTTGTAAAGGGTTACACCGATGCAAGCTTCCAAACTGACAAAGATGATTACAGATCACAATCAGGATTTTTGTTTTGCCTAAATAATGGTGTTGTGAGCTGGAAGAGTTCCAGCAAGAAACAGTTGCCAATTCTACTACAGAGGCCGAGTATATTGCTAATTCATATACAGCAAAGGAAGCTGTGTGGATCACGAAGTTCATCATTGAACTTGGTATAGTTCCCAATAGCTGTGATGCAATTGAGATTTGTTGTGACAATAATGGAGCTATTGCTCAAGCTAAGGAGCCCAGATCACATCATTGGTCCAAGCACATATTGTGGCACTTCCATCTAATATGAGAGATCGTACAGCAAGGAGATGTGAAGATTTGCAAAGTACCAACTAAAGACAACATAGTTGATCCAGTGACAAATGCCCTTTCTAAGCAGAAGCATGATGGTCATGCTAGGTCACAAGGACTGAGGTTCCTAGGTGATTGGCTCTAAGTGCAAGTGGGATTCCGTTGGTATGTATGCCCATAGAGCAAGTCATGTGATGATTGTAATGGGATACTTTGTAAATGATATGAATAATATAAAAGGCAATTTCTGATCTATATGTTTTAACTATTTCTGAGATGATAGTGTAACATGATAGATGTCTAAAGAATTGTTTTACTTGATGATGTATGATTTTTGGTTAAGGACCTAAACGATGAGATCATACGGATGTTAATAGTATACATTCTTGTTTTGTCCCTAGTCGGTTGTTATTGTGGAAATAACCATAGACATCAATAACACTAAAGACTAGATTGTGTGTTGGTTGATGACAGAATCTCATTAGTCATGATATAGTGATATCTAACCAAGTACATAGGTACTTGTTAGAGAACAAGTGTATCAGACAGACCCACCGTGAGAGTGACACATGGAACCATGGTTTGGTAGTCACAGTCAGCACTCACAGTGATTGTGGTGAGTGTGATTCTTCGACCTGAAATCACTACACTCAACACATGTCCTTGGGTACACTTTGACATCATCAAACGCAGTCCTAAAACATGGGTTGTTATAAAGGTGATGATTGGGTGACTTTGACACATGGATCTTTTGAGGGGTGAGTGATAGATATGGGATTTTTCCCTCCTAAAGGAGTTTGTTGTCCATGGCCACTTGATGAGTAGGATTGAGAAAAGCATGCACATGCATGTGTTAATCAATATGTGATATTGATGTCACACACATCTCACCCAGTCTGCTTTGAGACCAAGGAAATGGATGAACGTTGAAAGGATGACTGTACCATGCCTTGAGTTCATTCAGGACATTAGTGACAAAGGAATTATACATTCACTGTAACACCATTCACGGATTGTAGGATTGAAAGTTGTTCTCCAACTTTCTATTTCACTTGGGTAGCACTGATGTGTGACTAGGCACCGCTCTTTGCTTGTGAAGTCATAAGTGATATGGACTTTCACTACCAACATGAAATGGACCTACAGGGTCACACACATAGGATTTAACCTGGAAGAGGAGTTTATCCACAAATGATGTTTAGATTGATTACTAAAGGAGTTTAGTAGTTCAATTAAACACTCAATTAATTGATAGATAAAAATCATAGAGTTCAAGGTGTTGGACCAGATGATTAAGAGTATATGATTGATTGGAACTACAATTGACTGATTTTGCATAGTTTGCTGCCCCAACCGATCAGCTCATGGGATGAACTGATCGACTCAGGTTAGTGAACTGATCGGCTCAAGTGGTGAGTCGATCGTCTCATGTATCAATGAGATGATCGGCTCAATTTTTGAACCGGTCGATTCATGTGACCAACCGAGATCGTTTGGAAAGTTAGAAGACTATTTTGCAAATACAATTTGTTTCACTTATACAAATTTGATTTGGATAAGGATTAATATTTGATTAATTGGAAACAAATATGAAAGTCAATTTGAGTTGGATCAGGACCACGAACCGATCGGATCAGGCATGAACCGATCAGCTCAGAGCACCAGACGATCGACTCAGGTCCCAAATGATCAACTCTAGGCTCAAAATGATCGTTTCAGGGTGTGAACTGATCGGTTCAGCTGGCGCAGATTGGTTGTTTTGTGAAAAAAATCTTGAACCCTTCTACTCCTGCTTTAATCCCGCATTTCCTGGGGTAGAGATCCCTGTCCCATGACCTTCCTATATATATAGGGGTATTGGGGGCTTCTCAAAGTACAACTCAGATCACCAGTTGCTCTAAAACGTTGTCGTTCTCTCTGGTTTTAGTAACTGAGAGAGCCCGAGCAAGTGCTACCCGATAAGGGAGGCACAACAAGGGAAAGACAACTGTAGAAAGGAAACTGGTTGTAGGAGAGTGTGTCGGTGACTAGTACACTGACAGGAGGGTACGGCTCTTTTTTATTCCTTATGGGATAAGGAGATCAGAGTTCCAGGTAGTCAGTGTGGATGACTGTAGAGGCGGGAGATTTCTTCCGCTCAGAGGACATCTGTCAATCCTGATAGTCCCGGTGAGACCAGGAGTTGCACAGATACCATCCAAGACCAGAGGTGAAGACCGTGCAAGCCACGAGGTAATGTCTCGAGCAAGCCTTGGGACAAGGTACGCCTCTACAAACCATCCTTCCTATTGTATAGACGTTGACACATTTCCTTTATTTTGGGTTTGGGAGAAGAAATTTTTTGTTTCCACTGCCTTCTCTGTCTCCCCTAAAACCCAATAATTACACCATCATTTCATGCATTCATCAATATCATGTATGTGTAAGGTCTTTTATGGAAAACTTCTTATTGGAAGAGTCTATGAGGGTGCTCCAGATTAGCTAACCCTTTTATCAGTGATCTACCCTATCTTGATAACTCAAGTAGGATGCCCAACCTTATGTCCTTATCCCAAAACTCTAGGCAGGTACATGAGGTTTATATAATGGAGTTTCTATATTATGTTTGTAAGTTATAAAACAACTATATGAGATAAACATCAAGTACAATACTAGAATACGACATGGAAATATTTGAGCAAGTAAACAAGCATACATATGTATCACTTCTCAAGTAAGAAACCATAGTCATATAAATATTAAATCTCATACCTAATTTCAAAGATTTCATAACTTAACCTTGACCATATATATCACAAGCAACCACCTGGAAAAGCATAAGATTACATACATATATTAGATTCTCATCATTAACCCTAAATAGTTCTATTTTTAGGGTTTTGGCCCAGTTAGGTTTCAAGTTGGTGAATTATGTGTTTAATGATCTTATATTGATTTAGAGGTCATCATAAAGGTGTGGTTCAAATTTCATGTTGTTTCCATATTCTATTCATTTTATATTCTCATTAGAAGGTTTAAGTCACTTATGCACATAACTAGGCCATTAGGCTCATAATATGAAACCAAGGCCAAGTTTCATCAAGATATGAAAGCCAAGCATTAAAGATAGTTTAGATTAGTAGGAATACGACATAAGAAGCAAAATAAAAGTTGGTTGGATGTCCCCTGGGTTCTAGACATCATATCACCAACATTGGGTTCAACATATCTACACACTAGCACAAAGCAATAAAGTCCACATATGCCATCAAGAATCAACATGAGACTTAAGGGGACATCCACATCCAAGGTAAACATAAGTGATATAATGTTAATTAATTTGAGAGGATAGGAAGAGAGGAGAGGATCAATATCACCTTTGGGGCACAAGGAAGACAATCAAGCCACTTTAGGATGCATTATGCCATTATGGATGTATATAGTGTCATAAGTACCATCATAGCACAAAAGGGGTATACCTTAGGCATTATGGTTATAAAAAATCATAAGATTACTGATTTGTTAGCTCCAATAGATTTGGGTGCACATATTAGGTCAAACCCATCACTAGTTCCAGTTATAACCTAGCATTCACATAAATGGACAAATACATGCACTAGGTGTCCAATGAATCAACCATAGTAAGAAAAAAATAGGGGGTTGATATTAAGACAAAGAGAGACATGAATTACTAATTTCAAGGTTGATCAAGTATTTGGTATCATTAGGGGGCAAGTTTAGCACTTTAGGGAAAGAATCCTCACTAGTCCCCAAAACTAGTCATACATGTGCATCAAGAGTCATTCATGAGCAAAACGGTGATCATGACCCTCATATAATTCACAAGTGTAGAAAGTTATTGATCAGATGAGCAAGAGGGTATATGTCCAATAAAGGTTCAAGTTTTATCATTAGTATGCACTAGATGTAGTCAAACATAGTCAAAGATTTTATTTTAGCAAAACATGGAAAGTGGGAGCATATTCCGGTTATGAAACCCTTTCTGAGTTGTATATCTTTATGAGAGGATGAATTTGATATATAGGTTCATTAGATTTGGCCAAAGGAGTAGAGAGTTGTGTATTTTTGGAACTTTGTATTAGAACTTTATAAAAATTGAGATGCCAAACTATACATCATGCCACGCACACCCAGGGCCCTAGGATGGGGGATCGATGACCATTAAGTGACTCACTCGTATGCCCACATGGTAGAGGCATGGTCAACCATCATTGTCGAATGCTCCAACCATGGTGACATAGGTGGTTGATCAGTGTCTCTATGGCATCATCTCGATCGTTGATGCTCGATCCAACGACTCCCATCATGTGTTGAACGTTTGGCACCCAACGTTGACCCACATTTGGTTTTCTATACTCCACATGGGTTGGCCTATCCCTATGGTGGATCTTGATCGTTGGTCCAAGATCGTAGTTCCCATGGTCACCAATCTCAGCTGTGTGAAGCAGCTTCGGCCACTGCGGAAGCACATGTAGCGAACCACCGGAGCCTCATGCGTAGGGCCAAGCCAACACCACAACATCATGTAAGGGCACACCATCTAGCTCTTCTAAGACCCCTTGGTCACACATGTGTCCTTTCCTGAAGGTGTGGTGATCCATGTCAGGTGCTTGAAGATTTAGATCAATGGCGGCGGCTAGGGTTTCAAGTGGAGAAAAAGGAGGTGAAAGATGAGGTTGTGTGTGTAGGAGTGAGTGAAAATAAGGGAAAAACAAGAATATTGAATAATGAGGGAGTTTTGAGTAGCTAATTGCTTGAAAGCATTGAGAATGCATCATATTGGTTTCTTCAAAAGCAACCCTACTACAATGTATGGACCAAGGAAGGTGATGACGTTGAAGCTGTCAGATCAAGGGAAAAAACCATGGGACAAGATCTGATGGCAGTAACAGTAAAAAAGAACAAATATGGATTACTAAGTTGGCAAGTGAGGGGCCCCCTTTTCTGGGTCGCGTGTCCCAATCTGGTCCCAATAAGGGTCAAAATCTAATTAATTAGATAAATCACTTATAATTTGACCCAACTTCATTAGTCCATAACTTGTGCTTTGGAGGTCCAATTAAGGTGATTTTTGCATCATTGGAAAGATAATTGAGAGCTCTAGAACGTCATATATATTAGGTTCAATTTATCTTAAAAATCTTACAATTAAAATGTTATATTTAGCTCAAATAGGACAATTCATATTACACATGGTAAAATCGATCGTTGAAGTGATCTAATGGGACTGCCACCACACTCAAACTATGAAATCAACATTCAATTGAGGAGGTTGAGTCACCAATATAGATATAAGGTGCATGAGTGTAGAGAGAGAAAGTCAAGTTATCACATTATCTCTCTTTGTTTATTTTCTTTCTCTCAGTTCATAACTACTGTTATTGGATGTTGGAGAACATGGGTTGCTTTTACTGCAACAAAAAAACTTCTCTCTCCCAAAGGGTGGGGAATTTGGGTGTAGGGGGTGTGGATAGCATAACTTTAGTTACAAGCTCACCTACCACCTTTACCTTTGAATGTGTTATGCACTCATGTCTACTTTGACCGCAGATCTATTATGAATGCTAGACACTAGGGTACGAAGCCCTACCATTGAGTTACAATTGCCATTGCCCTCAAAATATCATATGCACAAACTCTGAGATATGATAGTATCTATTCTCACACTGAGGCATGAGTGTAGCCACCCTCCATACACCTTGAGATAAATATGTCAAGGACACACAGTCACTTGCACCTTGCATACTCAGCAATTGCACTCTGAGTTTCCCTTAGGAATACTCATTTCACCATCCAACAAGTTAGGACACTAGAATGGATCTATAGCATGGGGAACTACATGATTAGGGTTTTAATTGATTAGTTTAAGCCAATTGGGTATCTTTTAACTGCATCAATCAAGTTACATACAAACCCTAGAAAGATTCTACAAAGATAAGGGTAGATTGCAACTTCAAAAGATATAAAATGTATGAAACGTAGAGCTTATCACATCACCACATGGTACTATCACACCACACAGGGGGTACCATCTCAATTAGGACACAAAGCCAATTCTAAGGTCATAAGACCATTCACATTGTTCCCTATAAGAACATCATTATCTCTCCTTGCCTCATCAAGTATCATCACCATCACCACGCATGTATTACATAAGTTTAGCATAACCATGCATTTAAGAACTATGATGCTCATAATATAACAAATTAGGGTTACAATAGTTTAGGAAAGAGAAAGTATTCCATCTTCATACTAATTACTTCAAAAAAATTGAGCAACATCATTATGTACTTGCAATTAGGGTTAGGTTTCAACATAGCACATGGAATTAGGGTTTCAAATCAATAATAGATGTAAACCCTAGTTATCATTATCTCCCACATTCTTGGAAACAAGCAAGTCAAACACCATCACCATAAAGTCAACCACGTAGATAAGCATAGAATCTAGGTATTCTCATCAATCGAAGAGATTGGGACTCACCATATTCATCGGTCGAAGAGATGAGTCACTTTCAGCGACCACATAGATCAGCACACAAGTGACCTTAGAAACAACAAGGTCTTAGTGACTGAAGAAAATTAATTGCATTACAGACCGGTGAGGAGCTTCATCACTTCATCGACTGAGAGAGTCCAACACTTAATCAACTACAAGAGTGAAACCTTGGCGACCAAAGAAACATCAGCCTAAGAAGATAGTCACCCCAATAATTACTCAAGGAGGTCCACTTGTAACGACCCAAAAATCATCAAAAGTCATCGACAACATAGATCATAGCTTGAAACCATAAAGAGAGAGAGAGAAAAATACATCAACCACAAGATCAAATATGTTGATCATCACCATGAAACCGAAAACCACTCAGGTACAAACCACAAGAAGGAAAACAACCCCAAAACACTAAATTCAATCACCAACATGAGAGAAAGCAACATCATGACTTAGTGAGGGAAAACCATCGTTTAGCACATGCATGCAAGGATCAAAGCCTCCATCACCAAACAAGATAATCATGTATAAAGAATAGGGTTCATTAATAGGAAAGATATCTACTCAAGAATAACCATGAAGCATAAAACCTAAATCAAGATATCATCATCATACTATTTGTAACCACATTTTTTGAGTAAATTATTTGCATGCAAGGTTAGGTGCAACAATACTCGAGGATAAAGTTATATAACTCGCCTTGGATATGAAGAAATAACTCCAATAGCAACAAAGCTCCAAGAAGAGAGAGAAAACCTTAGCTTGATCACCACTTTGGTCAAGCTTGCTCTGCTTTAAAGAGAGAGAAACAAAATCCTATGTCAAAGAGTATGAAGGAGAGAAAAACTTTAGGCCAAAAAGACAAGAAATGGAACTCTTCCACCATACTTCAGCACTACCATGGAAAACCATGGATTCAGACAAGAAGAGAGAGCTCCACCATGGAAACTCCATGGGTTCATTCAAGAAGAGAAAGAAGAATAGGGTATGGTAAGAAAACATAGATCAATAGAGGTATATCACTTACCAAGGTCAAGGAACACCAAACAATCACCAAGGAAGGGTTTCCCTAAGCCCTAGATCACCATGCAGGATGGATCGGTCACTAAAGCTCCACCTTCACCACCAAGACAAGGGGATGATCTCCAAGCAAGTAGAGAGAAAGAAAGGGTTTAGTTCGATGTAAGGAGAGAGGTTTATATAGGCAAGGGTAGGACAGAGAGAAGGGAGGTTAGGTGTCATGCAAACACATGCCAAGTGTCCATCATATCTCTTCCATGCGAGAACCATGCTCAAACAGAAATTATGGTGATAAAAATAAGAAAAACCAGTGATGTCACTTGTCCAGGAAAGCATAGAGATTGATGGGAAATCATAGTGACCAAACAAGGCCCAGACATAGCGTCTGCATAGAACTCTTCGACCATCAACACATCCAAAAGTTGGTGATGGAAGAGGAGCACCAAGCTTCATCGACTTCCAACCAGGGTAGATCCAAGAAGACACCATTGAATAAAGAGTCCTAGGACCACATAAAACTTAGAAATTGACAAACCGTAGGTGACTCATCACTCAAGGTCATCAACTAGGGCATCCAAGCAAACCCTAGAAGCTCAACACATGATGTCACCACATCAAACCAAGGTACAATAAAGATTTGGGGCGCCACTCTCTCTGACATGATGCCAAAACATGTGAGGCACAACAAACATATGACAAATTCCAAGAAAACCCCTAAACATGGGTACATTGCAATTTAGGTCCAAAACAAGCTCATAGAGACATAACTAGCTCAACTAGCATCCAAACTAGACCAAACTTGAAACATAAGCATGTCGTATGTTATGAAAGCACATAATGATGTTATATTAAGGTTTTAAACATCTAATTATGCTAAGAAAGTGAGATCAACTAGGAAACTAGGTCAGGGGTCTTACACACATGACCAATTAATAAGTCATTAGGTACAACTCTCAACAACCTAATGGAAAGTAGAGGGTAAGTCCACTAACCATTTGGTATAAGATATATTTTCCTAGTCATCACTCCATTTTCATGCTCAGATTTGAGATTCATCTTCTAACTAATTCTAGGGTTTCTCTATCAAACTTCATACAAGTCTTCATTGTGGCTTATTTCAAGAAAGCATGGATAAAATCATGAAAAATGTACATATAGTATTGTACAAAAATTATACGATGACAAAATTCCATGATATAAAATTTAAGATAGGGCCCAATAAACCAATGTGAGAACTAAGTCACAAAAATTTCCATATACTAATAACCAAGCTCCATCTAATCTCTATAACTTCCAAAGAGATATATCACAACCAACTTATATATTAACATATGAACTTACGGGTGTCATTATATTAGGGTTTAGTTATCAAGATCCTTTTGTGCTCCTCATATAATTCTATATCATTCTTTTATCATCTCACCTAGTCAATCATGGGGAAAATTCTAGGGTAAACATCTCACTTAAAGGATTTTACCATAGGGTAAAGGTCCTATAAGGAACCTATTAGAAAATACAAGAAAACTAAGGGAGATAAAAGTTGAAATAGTCAGAGTCTGACTATCTTAGCACTAATACAATCTTATAAGGAGTGGGACCTGAGAGGGGATCCATTCCTTACCCAATTTGATGAATAAACACATCCAACCAAACAATCTAACAAGTATGTTACAGTTGGGTTTTTTTTTCTTCTTAAATGAATGGTATACAAGAATAGAAGCGGAAATAAATATAATGAATATTTTCAATTTAGAAGATTTTAAAATCATCTCCCACTTAGGATTTACATGAAAGAAAAAATTAAGTAGAGGGATGTCAAAACCATCTCAACTCTATCTTCCAAGAGTCATCTCCACTAAAACAAGTTTAGGTCATCATGTCAAGCCCTCCATGTCATTCACCTAAGGGGTTGGAAGCATACCCCACAAGAGAAGACAAAATGAAAGTTGTCATTTCAAAAGTGCTAGTATGTGCATATAAATGGGGATTAGAAATATTGGGAAAAAGACATCAATATATTCATCTAGGTTTTGCAAATCAAGAGGGAAATAGAACATCCAAGTGGATACCCAAGAAAACATTTTAGAAAAGATAATAATAAAAGGATTTCATACCTTAATCAATATCACAACAAAATATCACAATTATAAACAATCATAAACAATGAATAACAACTAAACTAACATTATTTAAGCATGGTTGAGACCCATAAAATCTCAAGCCGAATTGTTGGGTGAAAATTCACACTTTGGGCAGAATACACACCCTTAACATATATAAGAGCAGAATATGTGCACTCAAGATGGAATACGCACATCCAAATGTTATAATGGTACAAAGTACTACTACTATAAATAAGTTTAATCTATTTTCTGTGCAAAAATGTAGAGGCAAGAAATAAGTTTAGTCAAGCTCAACTAAGGGATGAGATCATCCATCTAAAATTGGTTAGAGAGCCCAAAAACAAATATCCAATCAATATCCACAATTGAGATACATCATAAGACCATAAGATGCCATCACCAGATAATAGAGGTGTTGTTTACCTCAAGTCCTTAAATTACAGTTATCTCATGGAATTTTGAATGAACAAGATACAAAATTAAGATCCAACAACCATATTTAGCAGATTAAGAAGATAAAATTATCAATTTTAGAATATAAGCACTCATAAGAGTCAACATCTCATAAGAGAGAAACATTTTGTAGGGTATATGTATCAAAAGACCAAGAGGGAAAATATTGGTTATTGATCAATGTAATCAAATAGGGATTCAACATGCATATAAAGAGAAATTATATCATCAATATAGAATCTAGGTGATGCAATATACATCAACAGAGAGAAATCTAAAGAATTGCTTAGTATATGCTTGAAGAGATGCATCATACATATAAAGAGTGTAAAATTAGGTCAATTTCTCAATATCAAATTAGGAGATGCAAAATAAATCAATTCTAGTCAATATATATTGAGGGCTAATCCATGATCCACACCAAGGTTACATGCCACCTAATTGAAAAATTAAATATCACAATGATTAACTACATGTATTTATTAAACTCTAGAAAACATATTTTTATTGTTATTGATTTAGGTCACTAAAACTACACCATCATGTAGATTATATTTTTCTAATTCCAATGACAATTTATTTATTTTTTCACATACCAATATTTAGATATGATTTTAACATGATCCAATCAATGAAAACAATACTAAAAATGATGTATAATATATTAAAATGAAGTGATGAGACTTACACCATTGGATGAAGAAAAATCCCACGATTCCAAAAATACATTAGATTAACTTTTCACTTATAAACAATTATATATGGATTTTATAAATCAAGTCCAATTAGAAACAATATTTTAAAAGTAACATTTGCTAATGTGTTCAATAATTATATATGGATTTTATAAATCAAGTACAAATAGAAAAATCTTTTATAATTCAAATTGCTAATGTGTTCAACTTTAATGGTGAAACATTATTGTTGAGTAGAGAAAATTATTACAGTTTGTGAAACATATTATTCAATATATATTTTTATTTTTCCAGTAGTTATCTATATATTATTTATGTTAACGATTTATCTAGATTTGTCGATGAAAGAACAGTGTAAAGACAAAATTACCCCACGATATGATTTTCAGGTTTATAATATGGCACAACTAAAACAATACACTAGAAATTGGGGTAGGAAGACTAAAATATCCTTCATTAAACCAAAAGTCAGTGCAACCTAGATAGAAATCTGGAGGAAGAAACAAAAAGAAGAGGAAGTAGAATATTAGCTTGTTACAAGAAAATCTTGAAATGAATAAAGCTTCCTATAGTACATTACAAATTGTTTCTACCCTCTTTCGACCACCAAAGTTAACAGAAAATATACCTAAGAAACCATACTGAGTATGAGAATGTGGACAAAAGGGCTCAGGCTCGGAAGGGGTATAAAAAGTTTCTTGGTGATCTGTAGATTGTTTTGAACCTTCTAGTTGGTAGGGGTATCCACAAAGAGGGAGAACAAGCATCACACTTACTTCAGATATAGAGGAGGTTATTAGGATGGTTTACTATGACTTAAGAAGGAAATGGTAGATTTTGGGTTAAGTCTATTGCTTGTAGGTGCTTAGGGGAAGAGAATATATATAATAGAGGATTCTTGGTGGTAGAGAGGTCCCTCATTCAACTGCAAGACAAAGGTTTGTGGAATGTTCTTTATAAACAAATAATAATGAAACTAGGATGCAAGGAGGATCTGATAGAAAATAATTTGGGAAGTTATGATTCCGCTATATTTTATAAAGTAATATGTTGTAGGTAATGACTCTACCATCATCTAGTCAAATTAGTTCATAGGAGAAATGTAAAATAGTTGTATTCAATTGGTGAAATATAGGAAAAGGGAAAATATCCTTGTGTGATGCAAATAAATTATAAGGTTTTATGAAAAGAAGCAAATTGATCAAACAATTGTCATCTATATATATGTGTATATATATACACACATTAGTTTTCATATTTTTATTTAGTTAATCTAGGATTATCTAATTAATAGAAGAATTGATGTCTAGACTACTTTGTGCATGTCAAATCTGAATTTGACATTATTTTATACTTTTAGAAATGTTAAATATGTTATTTAGTTTATTTGAGTCCTTTTAGAATCATCTTGTTAATTTATTTTATAATTTATTTATGGAAACTAGTATTATCCAATTGAAATGGAATTTGGAAACTATACCAACTAATACATGAGAACTATAAATTTTACATTACTTCCATTGTTTTGAGATTGTTTATTGGATTATTTCATGTATATGAATGCTTTTCTAATATCAAAATAAATATTATTATAACATATATTGAGTTACTATATTGGGTATTTACCATCTTTTTGAGATCATCCATTCATTGGGGAAGTATATCGTATCTAATATTTCCTTAAATTCCTCAATCCCATTCCAATTGTCCTTAATTGTATTAAATTATAATTTCCTCTAAATAACTTAGTTTCCCAATTTATTTTAATTGTTTATATAATATGAATGACATCCTCTATAGATAACCAAGAAGGGGAAAGTCCAAATTTCTCTTATGACTTTTTACTAATGACATTATACATCTAATTATTTAATATACTCAAGTGTGATGCTTTTACTTCAATATGTATTAATTAATGCCTTCCTCCAAAATAAATCAAGAATTGGTTTCTTTTATGATATTATTTCCACCTCATGGTTTTCCTAGTTTTGTGTCTCAAACTACTCTCGTTACATTCATGCAAAGGTTTATAAGTACATGGAACTGATTTGTGCTTAATTATATTTTCCATTATATACATTATCTAGTCAGTTCCTTTTAAGATATTTTACATCAATTTCACTTAATTGGAGGTGATTTATCCCATTTTAGGCATTTTTATCAATACATAACTTACTTTCCTTACATCTCATATGCAACTATTTATTGTTTAAGTCAAGTTTACCATTCTTCAAAAAGGTTTAGCTTTCCAATTAAAATAAATCATCTCCATTATCCTTATATTCTTTTTATAACCATTGATTTTTTTTGATCAATTTTGTTATATGGATATGATCAATCTAATTTACGTCATTATTAATTTAATTTGTTACCTTACTGATGGTTGGGAGCAGACTAACATAATTACATGCATATATGTATACATATTATACATTATGTGGCATACATTATTACATGGATTTCTGAATTATACTTTGTCAATCATCTTAAGTGTATATAAGAAGATTTATATATATTATTACATGTTTTTTCATATTTGTTACATATTTTGATATATGTTATTACATGGACTTATGAATTAACTTTGCTAGTTCATTTAAATGTATATATGAAGGTTGCCATATATTGTTACATGTATTTATAAATTACACTTATATAGCTCATTTTAGGTGTATGAGGTTTTTGCATCATATGATATCAGATTTATTATGAAAAATAATCCAACTACTTATTAATATTCAATATTGGATCACTTATTCACTAACTACTTATTATTTTCATCCTAGTAATGACAAAGGTCCTACTCTTGCCCTTTCCATAGTTCCTAATATTTATTTTGAGCATTTTCTAATTACCTCAAATCGTTATCCATATATCTTTCTAATCACTTACTTATTAATACGATTTATGTCTAGAATGGTATAATTTATGCCATGTTTGGGTGTTTATTCCTAAACCAAGTGGAAAGGCATATAAACCTCAGGATTAGTGTTCCACGGGCTAGGATGTCAAGCTTCAGTATGTCACAATATCTCTTGATGTTTTCACTCCATAAGACAGTGTAGACTAGTTGAAAATCCTATCACATGTGGTATGGGTAGTTTGGAAGTTTGCAATTTGTACATGGATATGATAGTAGAATGATTTGTCTAAGGTAATACAACTTTCTAGATATAAGGTTCTATTCACACAATAATTCATTTTTTCTTGAATCTTAAGAATGGTTTTTCTGTAAGTGTCCTACCTTTTCATGTAAAATGGGCACTCCAAGGTGGCAACCAAAATTAGCATTCATAGATATTTTTTTCTATCTTGTCGATCTTCCTTTGAGTTCACATGGATTTTCAGTAGATAATAAGTCATGGGATTTCTCCTTGGAGACTTGTTATGAAAATATGCCTTCAAACAACTTTAGGAAGTCGGTCATAGACTTGGATTTAGTAGTACATGCTTCACTAAAGAGGATGATATCATTCGTAAAGCATGCATATGTGAAAGCTAACTTAGCACTAGTTAGGATATAGGCTTCATGTGTGATGAGTAGTCTGAATCTATAAATTAGAGCACAGAGATATAGAGAGAAAGGGGTTCCCTCTTTCTGACACCACGAGAAGGATTGAAATGTTCATGGAGTTTGTCATTCCAAGATATATAGATGTTCCCAAGGTGATGAAATCCATAACTATGAAGGAGATGTGACTAGGAATACATGTCTACATAAAAGTGTCCTTGATAAAATCTCAGTTCATTTTGTCATAGTCATTTGACAATTCGAATTTGGTAGACATCATGTGTTTTTAATAGATATTCTTCTCATACAGTGGATAACTCTTTTACTAGAGTATATATTCAGATATATTCCTCCCAAGAATGAACCTATTAGTAGAAGGGGAATCCAATAATGAAGAAAAGGCATAATTTTTTCAATAATAATCTTCAAGACTAGCTTTAAGGACACATTATTGAGAACTATGGGTCTCAATTGGTTACACAATTCAAGTTTAAGATTCTTTGAAGTTAGAACAACATTTAAATTTTCCATGTTCTCCTATAGTTTTCTACTAATCATGTACAAAAATAGATAGGAATTTTTTACATGTGAGCCCAAATTTTTTTTGTAAGTAAGCATCTATCATTAGGCTATAGTTCTTTAAGTGGAGACATCAGTTTGATGGTGTGGTCAATGTCATCTTTTTTTGGTAAACTCCCCATTCTCGATGTTTCATCCTAGTTAAGACTTGCAATTACCATTGAAGCTTGTACAATTATGGGATCTTGTAGCAAAATTTTTCCTGTGAAGAGGGCCATGAAATGGTTTTTGATTAAGGATTTAAGGTCACATATATTTTCAATCTAGGTTTCCTGCTCATATTTCAAATGAACAAACTTATTTCTTCAATGCCTCATTTTGATGATAGAATGAAAAAGCTTGTTGTTACCATCTTCCAGCTCAATCTGGTCACCGTGGGATTTATGTCTTGAAGCTATATCCTACCCATGATGAATATTAGTATAATTTTGTTCAAGATCAATGATTTTGTTATCGATGCATGGTTACAACCAAAAGCTAATTGATTTTGGTGTTGATAAACACGTGCATGCATATAGTCTTTTCTACTTCATTGTTCTTTTCTACATAGTCCCACTTCTTAGATTTTTCATAAAATTGGCAAGAATATGATTGAAGACAAGATAATCTCTACATTCTATAGAAAGACTCTTATGGAAGCTTTCTTTCTCCTACAATGAAAAGATAGTTTAAAATGGAAAGAGAATCTGGGCTTTTCAGAATTATCTGAGACCAAGATAGGATAATAATATGTATTGGTGTGTGGAAGAACCATCACTCTTCCATTAGGATAAACATCCAACCATTATTAATTAGCAATAGTTTGGTGAGGCATTCTTGAAGCATACCACTTTTAAATGTCAACAGAGGGACACTCATATATCGAGATCCATAAGGTTACACAAGTTAAGAGCATGTGCAAATTCTTTGGAATTTCTAGTATAATGAATGTCACTTCTAGACCTCTCATGAGGGGGTTGGTGAATGTTGAAATTAGCAACAACCACCAATGGAAGGGTACATGAGCTAACAATATTAGCAACATGTTTCCATAGCATCCTATATCCCAATTGAGAGGTGATACCATATACAAAAGTGAAGAAAAATTGGTTATTTACTTTTCAATGAACAAATAGTTTATCACATATCATAATATCCACATTACAAAAACCATCACGTTAAATAATCCAAATGCCATCTGAGAAACTGACTGCTTTAACATAATGGTACTTGTTGAAACCTATACTCTAATTACCTTAAAATCATGATCACCATTATACTAGGTTCAAGAACATCGATTAAATCATATTTACAATCCTTTTTCAATTATTTAAATGTACTTTGGGTATCTAAACCAATAACACCCTATATGTTCCGAGCAATGAAGTTCATAAAATTAACTTTTGAAAATTTTGGTGACCTATCTTCCACAAAATCAGCTCATCCAATGTTTTATGTTAGATTTCTTTCTATGTTTCCTTGACAATGAAGTATTAGAAATTTTAGAGATGAACACAATCTTCGTGTTATGAAGATGGATGACTGTTGTGACATTTATAGTTAAAATCATGGCAGGTTGATGCTTCCCTCGACATAAAGGAGAAGTTCAGAATGTGATTTTAGAATGATGACCAGTAGAGAATGTTCCTTAACTAGCTTGTCCCCTATATGATTCACCCATGTTTGATAATTTTTGTTAACTCTATTTATGTTCCTATTAGGTTATTATGGGAGGACCACAATTGGTGACATTCAAGGGACCAATGGGAAATCTGGAATTAGTATTGTTGATGTCATAGTTAGGCTTCCTAAAATCATTTTTTTGGAATCCAATCTATTCCTACTACTATGTTCCTTGCCACTTCTTCTGTATTAACTTTGTGTGATTATTCTTCTTCATGTTTTATATTGGTGTATCCATTTTTGATATTAATCTATTTATCACCTTGATGTAGAGGGGGTTTCCTTGGCTTTCGAGAAAAGGTTGAGCATGGATGGTCAGAGAAAAGTCCTCAAGTGTTTCATGTTGTTCAACATGGTTATCGTTTTTTCAAGCAATGTAGTGTGGGGACAACAATGCATTTGTCATCAGTATGCCCTATCTCCCACAATAGAGGTATATGCATGTAATGTTCTCATACTCAAAATGGTATTGCACACCATTCACAAAAATAACTGGAACCAATAGTCCATGTGTCTCATTTCACTTATGATCTAGCAAACCTATATCGCTTATGGTATTGAGTCTTGACATAAACTTGAATAGTCTTTCCAATCAGGTCTCCAACCTATTTGAGGAAATGTTCTTGATAAAGACAAAGATGTAATTTACGAATAAGGACCCATGATTTGAAGTGAGGTGGTGTGGCAACATCAATATAGAAGAGGGGATCCCACTGATGAACAACTAGGTAGGAGCCAAAGATAGACCATGGACCTCCTTAAAATCAATGAGATAGTCTTCCTAATTCAACATTTGTACAAGGGAATAGTCATTCTCAAGATCCATAAGAATGGTGACAGTCTCGACATCAAATATTTATTCTTTTAGTGTCATGAAGCCTACACGCATTAAAAGGAGTATCACCACCACAACAAATATCTAGGGTCACAAGAATGCTTCCATGGTGGCATACTTCACCTTGAATGTGAATGCTCCTCCAATATTTAAGATGAGAGATCGTTTGGCACCAATTATGTATTAACATGGTTGACATCAATGCATATGATGCCATTTCATCTGGGATTGTAGATCCCACTACACTCTTATAAGAGACATGTTATTTCAAAATGAGTGAGTCTTGGATTGTACCAAGCATGAGAAGGAAGTAAGCTTGGGAAGTGGTGTCCATGTCCATGGCTTGATGTTGGAGTTTGTTATCTTCAGGACGGTTCTAGATTGTGTGTTATCCATCAACATACAACAAGTGGATGGAAGAGTTACCCAATGGAATATTTTCCATCCACCAGGATCTCCATCACCTACATGCCAAACCTAGTGGGCATGAAATTCTAGATCATTGTTGCTTTTATTCTGCATGAAGGGTCCCAACTTAAAAAGTTTCTTTGAAACCCTAGACTCCACTTTACATGTTCTTATACATGCTAGTGACATTGTTGATAATGTTTGTTGTGTACCTATTGAATATTTATTGACTTTTTGCTTGGATGAGCTACTTGTTCCCTACTTAGTAATCTTTTGGTTTTATATAAATATGTTATAAGAACATAAATACTAAAGAGATGGTTCGTTATATAATATGTTTAAACATCTAGACCAAGCCCTCCCTCTAATTGAGGTTGATGACAAACTTAAAAATACAGGTGACCCTCCCACATATTGAGGTTGATGTGGAACTTATGAATATATATGACCCTCCATATATGTGAGATTGATATGGAACCTATGGAAACATGTGAGCTCCCTCTTCATTGCATGTCCTGATACTAAGGATGATGGATCCTACAAAATGATGAAAACGTATAATGGAAACATTTCTTACAAGATGTACTTTTACAGAATTCGAAAAAAAACATATGAGTTCTATTTTACTTCCTTATAAGTCATGCTGAGCAATCAATATATTTCCTTAAATTCATGTTTATATTTGTTTTATAGTGTACTATTGCTATTACAATAATTGTGTCTTGTTTTTCACAATATTAGGTAATACAAGGAGATGATCACTTTGATATTTTATAAGGATTTTGAACATGTTACATCAAAATAGAACTCCTTGAGGGACTTGATTAATAAAAGGTACATTGTAGCTTCTATTTAGGTTAGGTTTCTTTCATATTAATACTTTCCTTTCATGTCGCCTACATGATCTTTTATAAACATTTTCTTCATTTTAATGAAGAATGGAAACTCCAACATATTCCTTGCATGATGTTCCTTGCCACTTCTTATGTGTAAACTTCCTATGATGTTTCTTTTTCATGTCCCATACTGCATATTCGTTGTTGAGATCAATCTCTATTTCACCTTGATGTAGACAAGGTTTCCTTGACTTCGTTGGAAGAAGATAAGCATGGATGGTCTGAGAGAAGTCCTCAAGCATTTCCTATTGTTCAACTTGGTTACTGGTTTGTTTATGGGATGTAGTGTGGATACAACCATACATTTGTCATCAATATGTCCAGCCATCCCACAATGGACATATATGCATGTAGTGTTCTCATACTCCAAATGTTATTTCACACCATTCAAAATGTAACTGGAACCACTAATTTTCTTGGGTCCAACTTCACTTCTATTATGAAAAAACTTCATCGCTTTTGGTACTGAGTGTTGACATAAACTTGATATAGTCTTGTCGATCAGGTGGCCCACTTGTTTGGGGAAATGTTCTTAATAAAGACAGAGAGGTGGTTTAGAAATATAGATCCATGCAATGAAGTGAGGAGGTGTGGCAACATCAACAGAGAAGATGGGATCTGACTGGAAAACATCTAGGTAGGAGTTAAAGATAGGCCATGGACTTCCTTTAAGATCATTGAGATATTGTTCGTTATTCTACATATGTATAAGGAAATAGTTGTTCTTAAGATCTATAGTATTGAAGCTAGCCGATGATCTCCATGTTAGAAATTTTATTTTTTAATGTCATAAATCCTACACCCTCAAAAGGAGTTTCATCACCACAATAAATGTTTAGGGTAGCAACAATGCTTCCATTATGGCATACTTCACCTCAAACATGGGTGATCCTCCAATGTTTGAGATGATGAGATCATTTGCCACCAATTCTAGATTAAGGTGGTCTACATCAATGGGGATGATGTTGCTTTCATCGGCAATGGCAGATCACACTGCATCCTTATAAGAGATGTTACTTTGGAATGGGCGATTCTTGAGCAATACCATGCATGGGAAGGGAGAAAATGTTGGACGTATTGTCCATGTCCATGGCTTGATGTTGCAGTTGGTTATTTTTAGGTGGGTTCCAGATCATGTGATGTCTATCAAAGTATAACAAGTGGATGCATGACTCACCCAATCGAATGTTTGCCATCCACTAGGATCTTCATCATCGTCATGCTAAACCTAGCAGGTATGAAACCCTGGATCACTATTGCTTCTGTTTTGCATGAAGGCTCTCAACTTGAAATGTTTCTTTGAAACCCTAGGCTTCACTTTACATGTTTTTAAATATGCTAGTGATATTTTTGATAATATTCACTATCTACCTATTGAACATTGCTTGACTATTTTCTTGGATGAGCTACTTGTTCTCTACTTAGCAATCTTCGAATTTATATAAATATGTTGAAAAAACCTAAATATTATAGAGACATATCATTATACAATATGTTGAAAAAGGTGCATTGAGCCCTCCCTCTAACTGAGGTTAATGTGGAACCTATGAATATAGATGGTCGTCTATCTAAGTGAGGTTCATGTGGAACCTATGAAAACATGTGACGTCCCTCTTCATGGAGTGTCGTGATGTTGGGGTTGATGGTCTGTGAAATAATGAAAATGTATAATGGAAATATTACTTACAAGACATGTTATCACATAATATTTTTTAATATAAGTTTGATATTACTTACTTATAAATCATGCCAAGAAATTTATAAATTTTCTTAAAGGTGTGCTTCTATGTGTTTTTGTAGTGTACTATTGTGATTGCAATGACTGCGTCCTATTTTTCACGATATTAGGTAATGCAAGGAGATGATCACTTCAACATTTGCTGAGGAATTTGAACAAGTTGCACCAAACTAGATTTTCATGAGCGACTTGATTCATAAAACTTGATTTGGGCCTCTCAGGGATGGGCACACAGAGTCCCCTTAATACTATCTACCAAGACGATGTGAGTGAGATTTGTGGAGATCGGATGAGTACGTGACATGACCTCATAACTACACTATTGAGGAAATGAACCTTGCAACTAGAGGTGATTATAGATCTACCTATGACAAATTTCTTCAATATATCTTTAGAGTGGAGGCTCGATACTACTCTTTTTTTTTAGTTAAGTCAGGAGGTCATCTATTCATCTCACCCTCCTCGTGTGAGCTAATAAAAGCTTCAAATATAGCTCCTACTTATAAAATGCAGGTTAAACCCCCTCAAGACCGTCCCACGTCACAAGACCACAGCAAAAAAACTCCGGTCAAACAAGACGACTACAAAACAAACTCAACCAACAACCCAACCAAAGCATTAAGGATGCTTAATCTTCAAAACTACGTAAGGTGTATGGTTTCTCTCAAGAAGAGCCATGCCACGAACTCTAGTCGGAAATCTACTAGGATCAGAAATCACGATCAATTCATGACTGAGGACACCCCATTTACCAATCTCTCTGGGAATAGAATTGATGGCCCTGTGAACAAGCGATCCTACAATACCTTCATCTTCCATGTAGCTCTTTAACTCCCTAACAATACGAGAAATCCTCCAAGGAATACAAGCAGTGCCCCATAGCATGCGATGAGCATTCTCGTCATCTATCTCCATCACAGCAATCCGCAAGGATTGATTCTCTGCCAACTTCAGCCCTACTGCACAAGCTTGAAGGGACGCAGAAAGATGATCATTTGCAGTTAGCCAAGCTCTAGCAATCTGACAAATAGCAGCCCGGTGATTCCTGATGATACTAGCCATCCACCACCTGTTATGACCGGAAGAGTCTTTGCTTCTACCAATCGTGACGTTCATCTTCAAGGAATTGAGGTCAGGGGTCGTCCATCTCATAAGGTGAACTTCCTTAAGAGCATAGTTAGGGTCATCAATGTCGTAATGATTGAGGCGCCTATGATCCTCCGGCTGAGCAAGGACGTGGAACCACCTCTTTTTCAACATTGAGTTGAGCTGTGCGATCATGCAGTTCATATCACGGGCAATAGGGGTCTTACAACCATCATATCTGGCACGACATCTCCATCTCCAGATATAAAAAGGAGTAAGCGTACCAAGGCAAGCTGCAATCCACTCCATAACAATGGACGATCTCCCCCGCGAACAGAGAGACAACAGCTCGGCCATGTCATGTGGTCGGGCTCTAGCAGTAAGAAGAGAGAACTTGTTCCAGAAAGTAGCAGCAAGGCATCCATGAAAGAAAAGGTGATCTGTATCTTCAGTATTGGGTTCATCGCAGCATTTGCATCTAGAAGACATAGCAATATGGCACCTAATAATGTTGTCATCGGTTGGAAGCGCTCTATGGAAGAGCTTCCAAATGAGCGTGCAGGCCTTGGGCGCGTCTAGGTGCCAAAGCTTCTGAACGGCAGAAGGAGCATCATTGTGATCCATAGTCAAGATCTTCTTCACAGATTTAATAGAAAACTGACCTGTCACCTCTGGACACCAAACAAGCATATCATCTTCTTCATTTATCTGCTGGTCTGCTTTCTTGATCAGATTTATACCGTCCTCATCGAGAATCTGCCTCAAGGATATCCAGTCCCAACCTTCGTTATGGATCCAGAAGTCACAAACAAGGAAATGATGGTTACGATCACTGGCATGCAAGGCATGATCAAAGAGTCTCTCATCACATCATAATAAATCCCAGAAAGAGATATGTCCCTTCCCAACTCGCCATCTGCAGTAAGGAAGAATCGTAGGGAACAAATTCCAAAGATGTTTCCAGTAAGGAGAAGCAGAATTACTGTATCTAACATTATGCGGATATAACTCAGATCTACTATGCGCCCTACTCGCATATTTCTCTCTACAGAATCTTGCCCAAATCGTATCCTTTGCTAAGATCTCCCAGCATGCTTTAGCCATGAAAGCTTTATCAACAATTCTCGTATTATGAAGGCCCAAACCACCATACTCCACCGGCTTAGCAACCTTGTTCCAGCCGATCCACGCCTTACGATGGTGATTTTCTCTATCTGCCCATAGAAACCGAGCAAGGATAGTGTCAATACGATCAGAGACTCCACAAGGGATACCAATGGCAGCAGCAGTATGGACAGTCGTCGATGAGAGGACATGTGCAATGAGCAACCTCCGACCAGCAAAAGAGAGGAGCCTCGACTTCCAGGATGCCATCTTCTGTTTAATCTTCTGAAACAGACCCTCAAAATCATTAAGAGCATATCTACCCATTCTGATGTTTACTCCCAAATAAAGAAACAAATCCACGGTAGTGTCAATCTCAAGAGTATGCGCAATGTTGGAGATGGTAACATCACTCTTGCTGCCCACCGTGCATATGGATTTGGCACGGTTTATCTTCTGTGCAGTTGCAGCTTCATAAGCCTTCATAATCTGCTGTACACGCTGCAAAGTGTCAGGATGAGCATTAAGGAACATCACCACATCATCCGCATAAAGAAGAAAAAGAGGTGCAGAGCCATTGCCACGAGTGCGGAATCTTTCCAACTTGTGAACATGGTCAATGTGATGGATGTATCTACTAAGAAGCTCTTCATAGATGATAAACAGGAAGGGGGAGATCGCATTCCCTTGTTTGAGGCCCCTGAGCATGGGAAAGAAACCGTCATACTCACCCCCGATGGAGACCGTAGCCCACGCATTCGAGAAGAAGCTAAGGCAAAGCATGCAGAAATCATCCGAGAACCCAAATCTCATCATGATCTTCTTGAGAATAGGCCATTCTACCCTGTCAAAAGCCTTCGACATATCTAGCTTGATCATCACGTTTGGCTGCTCTCCGCCCTTGTGAATATCATGCATTAGCTCCTTGGTCATCCTGATGTGATGAGTGATCTCTCTGCCATGAATGAAGGCCGCCTGCTCCTCAGATATAATGGAAGGCATCAACTGGGCCATTCTGTTACTAACAACTCTAGCAAGAATTCTCAAGGAAACATTTTCAATGGATATAGGACGGAAGTCTTTTTCAATCTTTTTAGGATTCTCAACCTTCGGAACAAGAAGGATTTTGCAGCTATAGAGACTCCGGTGACAAACAAGGCCTTTAAAGAACATCTCAGTCAACTTCATGAAGTCTTTCTTTATGGTATCCCACATAGCAGTGTAGAAGGGGACGGTGAAACCATCTGGTCCTGGGGCAGTGTGCATATCCATCTACGAAAGAGCAACACGGACCTCATCCTCCATAGAAATAGCAGTGAGGGAGCTGTTATCATCCATAGAAATCATCTCAGGAATAGCATGCAACATCTCTTCAAGGACATCTTCATCGTACGTGGAGCAGTCTTTATAGAAATCAATGTAGTGCGCAGCAGCTAGTTGTGCGATCTCACGAGGGTCATCCAAAAACGAACCGTCGTCCAGCAGCAAGCTGCGAACACTGTTATGCTTCCTCTTTGCCTTGACGATAGCATGATAGAATCTAGTGTTCCTTTCACCTTCATTGAGCCAGCTAATACGAGACTTCTCTTTCCAGATGCTTTCTTCGGTATCCAGGACCTCTTGAAGTTCATATTCCGCATTCCTGAGATTAGTTTCATTTTCTATCGAGGGATTGTCATCATAAGCAATCTGGGTAGTGTGAACGATATCTTCCAGATCTTTTTTCCTCTGCTCAATATCACCATAAGTCTGCTTATTCCACGTCTTAAGGGCTTCTCTGACCATCTTGAGCTTGAAGTAGAAAGACTCGGACGGGTTCCCCCACGAAACCAAATCCCAAGTCTCATTGATAAGGTTACGACAGCTCTCATGGCTCAACCACATCTGCATAAAAGAAAAGGATTTTCAGCCTCTGCAGTTTCTCATAGTCCCAGGCTGGTAAAGAATAGGACAATGATCAGAAACCCTGTACCGGGTAAGGTGTGAAGACAAAGCATTAGGAAAAATAGTGCACCATGCATCATTTAGAAAAGTTATGTCCAGCCTCTCCCAGATAGTAGGGGTACCGTACTGCTTGTCAACCCAGGTGAACTTGCTACCTTCAAAAGGGACTTCCCTCATATTTACATCGTGAATGAAAGAGTTGAACTCCATGATCTCTTGGAAACTTCTGTCAAGACCCCCTCTCTTTTCAGCGTTGTCTCTTATAATATTAAAATCACCCGTAATCAGCCAGGCTGCATCCCCCATCATTGTAGAAAGATCGATGATATCCTCCCAGAGATTCCTTCTAGTCACATGATTGCAGCTTGCGTAAACCAAAGTAACAAAGAAATCAGAATATCCCTCCACATTAAGCTTTAGAGTAATATGCTGTCTATGCATACGGACCACGGTAGGGTTTAGCTCCTTATCAACGTAAAGCCAGAGCTTTCCGCCTTCCTCCTCATTGCTGGTCGTCCAGTCAAGCCTAACAATATCAAGCAGCTCCTCCGCAACTAGTGCATGGAGGAAAGGTTCGGCAATGCAAACAATCTTCGGGGAGTGTCTTCTACAAAGCCTGCCCAGGACTTTTCTTGTTTTGTTATTCGCCGCTCCTCTGATATTCCAGAATAAGATTTTAGAGTCCATAGAATATGGTCTATGATCTCACAACTGCTAGCAGCCGGCTCAGCAAACCTCACTTTCTCTATCAATCCAGTCGTCATCCGAGAAAGGGATCTCGCCTTCAGAAAGACGTCTTCTGTGTCCATGCGATCGCTTACCATGCACCCAACTATCAATCTGAGAAGAAGGGCCCTCATCACACGTAAATCTTGGTCGACGTCTGCTGCCATAATAATCTATTCTTGAACTCTCATCGCCTAGATGAATGAAGTCTTTCACACTGCTCAGCTGTAAACGGACCTTGTTACCTTCACCATCAAACACGATTCTACTGTGTTGTGCCTCACGCTGCTGCTGGCTATCTTCTTCTCTAACTGGCTCATCTTCAACGGCAAGCATTGGCTGCTCATCCTTCTTCTCGGGCTCTGTAAGCACTGCTGTATCCACTGGAACCTCCGGTTGTAATGCCGCATTTACGTAAGCTGTTCTATGGATAGAGAGCGCTTCCATTGGAATGCCTAGCTCCTCACCAATCTCAGTACGCGAGAAAAGGGATGATCTAGGACTCCCTCTTGCCACCATCTGCAACATCACATCCGACCTTCGATCCCCATAAGTGAGGGCCACATATTGTGGCACGTCCTCGCTGAAGGCTTCAACAAGGACCAAGATACCAGAAATGTCGTCATGGTTACGCATCCAGTCCGAAACAAGGACCAATCTACCAAAGCTGTTAACAATACTGTCAATGGCATCGTCGTCTCGACATACAATAGGGAGGTTTGCAATCCAGAACCATAAAGCTTCCTTCTTGGAGCAAAGCTCTCCGTCCTCCAAGGATTTGAGGGTAACTCTGTTGTTTTGAAACTGGAAACCTCCGTTCTTGCAAGCATCCATCGCTAACTCCTTAGATTCAAAAAAGGCAACTGCTTTACTACGAGCATGACGATAGATATCTGTCGCGTGCGGCCACATCTTCTGCAACACAGGACCTAGATCCTCCCAGGTAGTACGGGTCTGCCAAGCTATCTCCACTGCTCGACCAAGAGCCATGGCTCTATTCTTCCTCTCTTCTGTATCTGGTCCTAGATTGACTGCAACCCTTTTGGGAACATGTTGAGGCCCACCTCGAGCCGGTATGCCTGTTCTCATTGCCGGGAATTCATCCATGGAAAAGATGTTGGGAGGTTGAGGGCGAGGGACAAAGGAGCATCGCCTAGCGACATGGCCCGGTCTTCTGCACTTGTAGCAAACAATGGCGTTTTGACATTGGGACTGCCAATGTCCTTTCCCCAAACATCTGTAGCACGTGTCCTTTGGCACCCCTATCTCCCATTGCGTTGGAGTTGGTCTTCTAGGATCGCGGTATGTAGCAGCCGACCTAGGGTTTCGGGTCTGCTCATCTTCACTGCTACGGGTCTCCCGTGGTCGCTGTCCTCCCTCCTCTTCCAGTCGGAGACTTTGAACAGGAAGCTGATTAGGGTTTTCAACCGGCAGGTCCATCTCCCCTCCTGTCCTTGCGGGAGTCGCATCGCCAAGCAAAGCTCTTCCTGCCTCAGCGGAGCCTGTCTGCACGATCGATGCTGCCCTCGTCGCAACTTCGTCCTCGATAGGGTTAACAATGGCAACCGGACTATCATCTCCCTGGACCTGCACGACAGCAGCCCCGACTTCGCGGCTGTCCTCTGGCTCCTTCTGACCGATCACCGGGCTTGGCGATCGAAGGACATTCCTAATGTCCTGGATGACTGTGTCCGATGGTATGGCAATCGCAGCAAAGCCCTCTCTCCTTTCATGGACGGCCTGCCTCGCCTTCATGGCGCTCTGCCGAGTGATCCTTCTCGAGAACGGGGAGGGTAGCATTTTCCACCCGATCACGACACCGAAAGCCAAGGGGGTGGATCTCGGTAGGCGGAGTGCCTAACCGAGATTGTGGGGCGGCGCAGCCGCCGATGGAACGCCCACCACAGAGCACGCACGCCGCCGCTAGGTCAGCGGTAGCAGACTCTCCTTCCCCGGCTCGATACTACTCAAAAGGAGAAGAAATTTTAAGAGTTAGTAAAGGAAAACAAAGTGAATTGAGTGGGAAAGAGGTAAAACAAATGGGGTATCTGAATGGGAAATCTGCAGGTGGGGGACTGTTTGGAAACAAAAAGCATGCACATTCTATCCCCCAAGGGTCAAATTAAGAAATGATCACTTCACAAGCCATTTTTTTTGTATTAATGACCTCCTACCAAACATACCCAAGTACATCCTGCAAACAATTTTATAATACAAAACAACATCACACCAGTTACACGATTCCACGAGGCACAACTTAAAAAGTATATTATATATACCAACCAAACCTCGCTCCTCCGGGTAAACGAAAAATCACTCTTTTCAATTACACTTCCAAACTGCCTGTGTCATTCATCTTCCTCCTAATCTAATATATGTCCACCCTTCCCCTTCACAGTCCATCATAAGCCCCCAGTAGAAAGCATAACATTAGTCCAGTTCGTCATAACCGTGATTAAGTTCTGGAGTATGTCGGTTGCTTTTATCTTATGGAAAACATCTTATCATTGGTAGCTGCAGCAGGCAAATTCTGGACAAATCCCTGAATGGCGTGAAACGAGGATCCACCTTTATGGAAGACACTCCTGGCGACATCTTTCATCAGTTGTGCTTTCTTCCTCAATTGGGCGCTCTCATGCCCCATCAGGGCAGTCACCACTCGTTTCACCTCCTCCGCCGTCGCTGCATTGCCTGCCTCTCTGTCGATGTGGATTTCTAGCGCCACTCCCATTTCCGCCACCATCTCGAATGCGTTGCAGTGCTGCTCGGCGTAAAGCGGCCAAGCTGCCATGGGCACACCGAACCACAGGCTCTCTAAGCAGGAGTTCCACCCGCAGTGCGTGACGAAGCCGCCGATAGAAGCATGGCTCAAGATCTCTTTCTGTGGGGCGAATGACGGCCACACCAAGCCCCTTGCTTTTGTCTTCTCCAGGAAACCATCTGGGAGGAGCTCTTTCAAATCTGCGTCCTTCGGAACCTGGCTGCGCCCCTGGTGCTGTTGTGAATGGGAAGGTTGGCTGCGGAGTACCCATAAGAACCGCTGCCCGCTTTCCTCCAGGCCAACAGCGATTTCCCTCGCCTGAGCGGCGGAGAAAGCGCCCATGCTCCCGAAACAGAGATAGACAACCGACCCAGGTGACTGCTGGTCGAGCCACTGGATGCACTCATGGGGTTCGCTAGATGTAGCCGTCGATTTGCTGATCTTGGGATCGAGAGACAGGATGGGACCAACGGCGTATACCGGTGGCATTCCGTGCTTGTCACTGCGAGGGAGGTAAAGACCCTCCTCTAGGTCCTTCATAGGGTTGGGCTCGAGCTCGTAGAACGTATTGATGAGGATTCCTTTGCTCTGGACGAACCTCCTCGCGTGGATGGCGAAGGCCTCAAAGGCGTCATCTTTCGGGTTGGACAGAGGTAAAGGCATGGAGCTGACAGGAAAAGGGGCGGTGAACCCCGGTAAGTCGATTGTCTTCCCCAGGAACTGGGAAGACAGGAATCCGTTAACCTCGTCTTCCACGGCTGGGAGGTCGGAAACAATCGTGGGGGCGTGAAGCATCATCCCCAAAAAGGCGGCGCTGGAGGTGAAGAAGACATAAGAAGGAATGCCGAGTTCGTTGGCGACATCGATCATGGTTGAGCAGAAGAAATCAAGGACGAGGCCCGACGCGATCATATCCCGCACGGCGGATCTAACGAGGGGTGTGTGGAGCTCCACAAAATCGGTTATAGCAGCCTCTGCAGTTTTCCTCGAGGTGCCGGGCATCTTGCCGACGGCAGGGAGATCAACAAAGGCGATGCCGGTGCCTGAGGAGGCGATATAGGAGCTGACCTCTGGCCGGGGTTCAGGGAGTTGGATGTTGAGGAAGGTTATGTCGAGCCGGTGATCTGCGTCCGAGTGGAAGTGGAGGAGGTGCTTCGCGAACTCTACCATAGCAACTAGATGTCCCATGCTCGGTAATGGTACGAACACGAGGCGCAGCCTGTTCGCCCTGTTGTCGCCGCCGTCTTCACTATCGGCACCGCTTCGATGATCCATCACTAAAACACAGGTAACAGTTTCGCTAGGCTGGAAGTTTTGCGACTGTGGTTGCTGCTACGATGGTAGACGATTGGAGGAAACTTCGGTATAGAAAAGATTGGGAGAAAGAGGGGCTGCCGATTGGAATAGATAAGGGAAAGTGCCTCCGCTGCTTTCTATTGGTAAACAGGTCTATTCCGCTACCCTCGTTTGAACGGGGAAGTTCGTATTTAGAGCCAGTTTGGTAGGGCGTAGTTTTAAAAAAGTAGCGAGTTTGAATGTGCTGTTTTTTGGTTTGAGTTTTATTTGGAAAGGTGTAATAGGGTGTGATTGCCGCATTTGCAACTGCGTTTGAGTCCCCAATTCTTTCCAAATTTACAGAAGATGTCTGCCGGTCTTCAAGGGCGGCAAGTGTAGTTACTAGTTAGAGATGGGCATTATTAGATGAGGCCGGCAAGACCTGTGCCCTGACTTACATATTCCGATCTATGTCCGATCCATATAATTTATATGAGTGGGTCGGGTACTAATATTTATTTAAGATTTTTATATGTGATGGGTCAATGTTAAGGTATACCTAGACCTGAAAACTCAAATATTTGAATTAATTACATATGTGCAACCACATAAAATATAATATTTATCTTTCGTAAGATGTATTTGTTTATAAAATTTCACAATTAGAATTCACTTTTTATTTCTTTCATTAGAGCAAATCTAATTTCTGTGTACCCATTTTATATTTAACGCGTTTACTTGCAATATAATATAACTTTAGAGATTCGATGTATACTGACTTCTATTAGATGTGTTTCACAAATCATCTCAGTTATGATATTGGTCAACTATTCATGGAAATACAAATACGCTATTACTCATCAATTGTAAATGCAGAACTGTTGGGTTTTAGGGAGGCAGAGAAGGCAGCGGAAACAAAAATTTTCTCCCCAAATCCGGAACAAGGAAACGCGTCAACGTCTATATAATAGGAAATGATAGTTTGTGGAATCATACCTTGTCCCGAGGCTTGCTCGGCGACAATACCTCGCGCCTTGCAAGGTCTTCAAAGCCGGTCTTGGACGGTGTCTGTGCAGCTCCTGGTCGCACCGGGACTGACGACTCCTGGTCTCACCGGGACTGACGACTCCTGGTCTCACCGGACTGTCTAGTTGACAGTTGTCCTCCTGAACGGCAGAAATCTCCCGCATCTGAAGTAGTCCACACAGACCACCTGGAACTCCAATCTCCTTGTCCCACAAGGAATTGGAAGGAGTCGCACCCTCCTGTTGACGTAGTAGTCGCCAACACACTCTCCTGCCTCTAGTTGCAACTGCAGTTGTCTTTCCCTTGCTGCACCTCCCTTTGCGGGTAGCACTTGTTCGGGCTCTATCTCGGTTACCAAAACCAGAGAGAAGGACAACTTTGCAGAGCAACTGGTTGCACTGAGTTGTACTTTGAGAAGCCCCCAATACCCCTATATATATGAGGGTCATGGGACATGGTTCTCTATCCCGGACAATGCGGGACTAAAAGCAGGAGTAGAATGGTTCAAGATTTTCCACAAAAACAACCAACTCGCAACCTGAATCGATCGTTTCACAACTGAAACGGTCGGTTGGGGATCTGAACCGGTCAGTTGACACCTCAACCGATCGGTTGGGACACCTCAACCGGTCGGTTCACAAGTAAACCGGTCGGTTGGTGGTCCTGGTCTGTTCCTGACTGTCTTTCCTTCTTTTGTTTCTAATTGATATCAAATATCAATCCTTGTTCCAATCAAATTGGGCAAGTGAAACACAAGAAAAATTCTCACCAATCCTACTTTCCCAACTTGCTCGGTTGCACCAGTTGAATAGATCGTTTCAACACTTGAAGCAATCATTTCACCCTGTGCATGAGTCGATCGACTCAACGCTTGAGCCGATCGGTTCACCAAGCTCAGCTGATCGGTTAATCTCATGAGCCGATCAATTGGGAGTACAGATTGTGTAGAATCAGTCAATTGCGGTTTCAATCAATCTGATACTCTAATCAATCAGTCCAATACCTTGAACACTATGATTTTGAGCTATCAATCAATTGAGTGTTTAATTGAACTACTAAACTCCTTTAGTAATCAATCTAAACATTGCTTGTGGACAAAACTCCTCTTCCAGGTTAAATCCTATGTGTGTGACCCTACATGTTCATTTCACGTTGACAGTGAAAGTCCATAACACTTATGACTTCACAAGCAAAGAGCGGTGCCTAGTCACACATCAGTGCTACCCAAGTGAAAGTAGAAAGTTGGAGAACAACTTTAAATCCTACAATTCGTGAATGGTGTTACAGTGAATGTATAATTCCTTTGTCACTGATATCCCGAATGAACTCGAGGCATGGAACAATCATCCTGTCAATGTTCATTCACTTTCTTGATCTTAGAGTAGATTGGAAGAGATATGTTATGACATCAGTATCACATACTGACTCACACATGCGTGCACACCTTTCTCAATCCTACTCATCAAGTGGCCATGGATATCAAACTCCCTCAGGAGGGACAAATCCCATATCTATCACTCACCCCTCAAAAGCCCCATGTGTCAAAGCCACCCAATCATCACCTTTATAACAACCCATGTTTCAGGACTGTGTTTGATGATGTCAAAGTTTGCCCAACGACATGTGTTGAGTGTAGTGATTTTAGGTCAAAGAATCACACTCACCACCGTCACTGTGAGTACTGACTGTGACTACCATGTCATGGTTCCATGTGTCAAACTCACGGTGGGTCTGTCCGGTACACTTGTTCTCTAACAAGTACCTATGTGTTTGGTTTGATATCTCTATATCATGACTAATGAGATTCTGTCATCAACCAACACCACAATCTAGTCTTGTGTGTCATTGCTGTCTATCGACCTTCCACAATGACATCTGACTAGGGACATAACAAGAATGTATAAACTCTTAGCATCCGTATGATCTCATCGTTCAGGTCATGAACCTAAAGGCATACGTCATTGAGTATTGTCATTCTCTAGACATTCAATCTGTTCTATCACTATCTCATATGACTGAACCAGAAAGAATTGGAAGCTTGCCTTTGATGCTTTATCAAATCAATCTTAATGTATCCCACCAATCATCCCATGATTGGCTCTCAGGGCATACATACCAACAGACTCCCACTTGCACTGCGAGCCAATCACCCTTGAATCGTATTCATAGTGATCTTCAAACATGTCCCACATGTTACTGTGCTCTTAGTGCGAACATAGTGAGTTATGGCAACACCTTGCCAAAGTCAGTATAAATTGCATGTCTCACATCTCTTCGATGTACGTCACACGTATGAGATGGAGTTGTCATAACACTACTACAGAAACAGCGTTTAACGTCGCTTTTAGAGGCGTCGATTTTTTTAGTACAACCGACGCTACTCACATTAAACGCCGGTTAATAAGGACATCTGACGTCTATATTTGAAGACCATCCAGACGCGGGTATCTCTTTTCATTCAGTGTCGGTTGAAGGAAAAAAACCGATGCCTAAAGTAGCCCGTGAAATCCAATTTTTTCGAGCAAAAAAAAACTGCGCCAAAGCATCAGATACAATGTCGGTGTTTTAGCTAATAACCGACGCTGAATGAAGACAAAATTTGCGCCAAAAGTTCTAATATGGGTGTCGGTTGTATTATAATAACCGACGTTATAAGTGTGTGCGCGCCGTCCCCGCCAAAATTTTTTACACCCCTATTGCGTCGGTTTTTTATGGAAATCGACGTTGTTAGTCTTTAGCGTCGGTCATTTAAACAACCGACGCTTATGTTTAACTTAACAGCACCAACGCGAGCAACTCTTCCCCTTTATCTGTTTCATTCCCGATTCTTCAGTTAGGTCTGGCGATTTCTTGCTCGTCGCCGCTCGTTGCTTCTCTTCTCACTGTCGCTCGGTGCTGCCGTCGGTCGTTGGTCCTCTCCTCTCGTCGCCGCCGCCCCCGCCGGTAGCTTCTTTGGTGCTCTCCTCACTTCCGCCAGCTTCCTGCTAGGTCTCTGCTCCTGGTGGTCACCCGCTAATCGCCGCCGCCTTTCTTTTGCTTGCTGCTCTAGCCACCCACCCTCTCGCTCGCCGCCGCCGCCCTCTCTCCCTCTCGCTACTCCTGGTACCTTTTCCTTCTCTTCTTTACCATGTTGTGAAATCTCATGTTGGCACGGCCGTGCCGGGCAGCACGGTCGTGGTGGTAGCACGGCCGTGCTGCATAGCACGACCGTGGTGTGGCTGATTTTGTTCTATATTACTCAATTATGTGTGTAATGATTATTTTGATGATTTTGTGCTATATTGCTCAATAGGATACCTGAATTTGTGTGTAATGATTATCTTGATGATAAACATTCAATATCCTAATTTAAGTTTCTAATCCTCATGCTTGACCTAATTCAATATCCTAATTTGATGCATGTTGAAATAAGATTCAAACTTGTCCATTCTAGCATCCTAATTTGATTTGATTATGTGCTTTGAACCTTAAAACATGCGTGTTAAAGATACATTGATGACTCAAACTTAAGTCACATGTGCGTCTTCTATTTCTAAATTGATTATGTGATCCCTAATTATGTGACAGTACATGCATTTATTGGCCTAGAAACCCGTCCAAGATTTACTCATTAGGAGTAAATTTTGGATAGTCCCCGGTTTAGGACTGTTCTTGAACACCTAATCTCACTTAGGATGTAAGTGTATAATGTGTATTGGGTTTTTGAGAAAATTTAGGTAGCATTTCCCCATTTGTTCTCTAAGTACATATGTACTTAGAGAACAGCAGGGAAATGCTGCCGAAATTTTCTCAAAAACCCAATACACATTATATACTTACTAGTGAGATTAGGTGTTCAAGAATGGGATAGGTGGTACACATTTATTATATATAAGAATGACATCACATGTATTTGTTGGCCTAGAAATCCGTCCAAGATATACTCATTAGGAGTAAATCTTAGATAGTCCCCTGTTTGAGACTGTTCTTGAACACCTAATATCACTTAGGATGTAAGTGTATAATGTGTATTTGGTTTTCAAGAAAACTTCGACAGCATTTCCCCGTTTGTTCTCTAAGTACATATGTACTTAGAGAACAACGGGGAAATGCTGCCGAAATTTTCTTGAAAACCCAATACACATTATACACTTACTAGTGAGATTAGGTGTTTAAGAATGGGATAGGTGGTACACATTTATTATATATAAGAATGACAACACATGTATTTGTTGGCATAAAGTTTTAATTAACCATGAAAAAACTCTAATTTGTTAACCCTAGACCCTAATCTTGTTGTAATGTATATTTGATTTCTCTTTAATCATAGAATGGATAGATCATGGATGTCTATTCGCAATCGCTGCACCCCAGAGTTTATTTCTGGTCTTGACCAGTTTATTAGATTTTCCGAGTAACATAGGAAAAAACCTGGAGATAGGTTCTACTGTCCATGTAGGCATTGCGGTAACAACTTGAAAGTCAGTACTGGCGACGAAATTAAAAGTCATGTCATGTACAATGAGATTATACAAGGCTATACAGAATGACACTGACATGGAGAGATTTCAAACCCAAAACTAGTGGATGTCGATAGCAGTGCTTGTGTGGAAGAAGAAATTGCCTACGATGACGTAGATGTGAATGAATCATTTCCAGTAGACATCGTTGATGCGATGCTAGATAGTTGTGGGGTAGAGCACACCGATCCACCTCCAATTTTTAGAAACATTGTGCATGATGCTGAGATATCATTATACACATATTGTACTAAGTTTACGAAGTTTAGCACTGTGTTGAGATTGTATAAGTTGAAAGCTAACAATAGATGGAGCGACAAAAGCTTCACTTCATTGTTGACTTTGTTGAAAGAAATGTTTCCTGAAGGAAACAAGCTGCCAATCTCAACATACCAGGTAAAGAAATTGTTGTGCCCAATGGGAATGGATGCCAAGAAGATACACACATGCCCGAATGATTGTGTATTATTTCAAAAGGACTATGTGGATTTAAAAAATTGTCCAAAATGTGGTGCGTCACGGTATAAATTGACGACTTCGGGGGAGTCCAAAACTGGTTCTTTTGCCAAGGTGATGTGGTATCTACCTATAATATCACAGTTTCAATGCTTGTTTGCCAATCCGATAGATGCGAAGAATTTGAAGTGGCATGCAGATGTTAAGAAAAATAATGATGGGATCCTACGAAATGTGTCTAATTCCCCACAGTGGAAGAAGATTGATCTATTGTACCCTGAATTTGGTGAAGAAGTCAGGAATATAAGACTTGAGCTTTGTACATATGGGATGAATCTGTATGGGACATTGAGCAGCCAACATAGCACTTGGCCAGTCATGCTTATTATATACAATCTTCCTCCATGGCTATGTATTAAAAATAAGTACGTAATGCTGTCGTTGTTGATAGCGGGCCCTAAACAACCTGGAAATGACATCGATGTTAATCTTGAACCTCTGATTGATGACTTAAAGAAACTCTGGGGTGAAGGTGTGATGACCTATGATGCTTCACGAAGAGAGACATTTCGTTTGCATGCTATGTTGTTTTGCACTATTAATGACTTTCCAGCATATGGGAATTTGTCTGGATATAGTGTCAAAGGAGCTAAAGCGTGTCCTATATGTGAAGAGAACACTGATTCAACAAGACTAAAACATGGCGGTAAGACTATATATCTCGATCATCGAATGTTTCTTACAAAATTTTATCCGTATCGTAAGAAGCGCAAAGCATTCAATGGATTGAATGAGGAACGGAGTGCACCTAAACCTATACCAGTGGATGTTGTTTATGAAATAGTAAAAGACTTTGTCAATGAATTTGGTAAGAGATCACAATGTACTATGGCCACACGGAGTGACAAATCTTTATTCAAAAAGAAGTCAATATTTTGGGATCTTCCTTATTGGAGTTCTTTGACAGTCAGACATTGTATCGATGTCATGCACGTTGAGAAAAATGTATGTGATAGTGTCATTGGTACTTTGTTGAATATACCAGGTAAGACTAAAGATGGGATAAAATCCAGACTGGACCTACGTGAAATGGGAATAAGGTCAGAATTAACCGAATTTTGTGAAATGGGAAATTGGAGAACATACTTACCTCCCGCTTGTTACACATTGTCTAGAAAGGAGAAGAAAGCTTTTTGTGAATGTTTGGTAAATGTTAAGGTGCCACAGGGTTACTCATCCAACATCCGTAGATTGGTATCAATGAAAGATCTGAAGTTGATAGGTCTTAAATCTCATGATTGTCACACTCTAATGCAACAAATATTGCCTGTGACAATTAGATCTATATTGCCAAAGCATGTAAGGTTTGCAATCACCAGACTTTGTTTCTTTTTCAACAGTCTGTGCAGCAAAGTTATTGACCCTGATACTCTCGATAAATTGCAAAGAGAAGTGGTTGTTACCCTATGTCAGCTTGAGATGTATTTTCCTCTGTCGTTCTTTGATATCATGGTACATCTTGTTGTCCACTTGACTAGGGAAGTGAAAATGTTGGGACTAATTTTCTTGCATTGGATGTATCCCTTTGAACGATACATGAGCGTTTTTAAAAGTGATGTTCGAAACCGTTATCGGCCTGAAGGGAGTATTATCGAGGGTTATGTGGCGAGAGAGGTTATGGATTTTTGTAATGACTTTCTCAGTGGTAATGACACTCCTGATAATGACAAGAATATTGACGAGCAATTTGGTAAAGGAATTTTGGGATCACGTGTGAAAGTAATCAGCCGTGAGCAGTTGGAACAAGGTCACTTGTATATTTTACACAACATGGACGAAGTGAACGTTTATATCGAGGAACATACCAATTTCATCAAGAGACAATATCCTCGAGCCAATACAATGTGGCTTGCTAGAGAGCATAACAAGACATTTATTAAGTGGTTTGAAAATAAAGTCTTACATCAACTATCTCAAACACCAGATGATATTACTGAAACTATAAAATGCCTCACCTTTAAACCAAAATTGACTGTTATGTCTTATGAAGGGTATGACATTAATGGATTCACATATTACACAAAGCGCCAAGATGATATGAGTGTCGTCCAAAACAGTGGGGTCACCCTTCAAGCATCGACTATGTTTTTTGCAAGTGCAAAGGATAAGAGTCCACGTGAAGCTAAAATGTCATATTACGGTGTCATTGAAGACATATGGGAGTTTGACTACATAGATTTTAGAATTCTGCTCTTCAAATGTAATTGGGTTGATAACACCAAAGGAGTTATAGTGGATGAATTGGGTTTCACTTTAGTGAACTTTGAAAAGATTGGCGAGAATGATGAACCATTCATATTGGCATCACATGCGAAACAAATATTTTATATCGATGATCCTACAAATGATAAATGGTCGGATGTTCTTCATGGTAAAAGACAGTTCATTGAAGATCCTATAGATGAAGAATAATACTATGATAAGTATGATACTCCAGTCCATTCTCAGTTGGGTTGCCAACACCAGCAAATATTGAAGCTAATGATGACTTGTATGTGTGCGGAGATCACAATGAAGGATTGTTAATTGATAAAAAATCGCAATATTAGAGGCATGTTTATATTTTTTTATATGTTTTATTTTTCTGAATGTGAACTTTACAATGTGAATGTGAACTTTACAATGTGAATTACTTTATAATGTGAATGTGAACTTTACAATGTGAATTACTTTATAATGTGAATAACTTTACAATGTGAATTACTTTACAATGTGAATTACTTTACAATGTGAACTTTACAATGTGAATGTGAATTTTCAGATGGCTGAGCATTCTCCTGATGACCGTGCTGATGATTACCATGAGGGTGAGGACATCAATGCGCCTCCTCACAATGTAAGTTTTAAAAATGTATCATATATTTATATCTATATGTCCATTTATAGTTATATCTTGTAAATGTGTTTATTTTGTCAAATTTTAGGTTGATGATGCACATGTACCATCTAAAACACTTGAGGCACTTGATCAGCAACACCAAAAAGTTGACAGGAGAAGGGGCATCACTATGATGAAGAAGTTAATAGTGCAAAAGAGAAATAGACCCAAACTTGTTGTGGATTTTGATAATGCAGGAAATGCATCTGGTGTGAATCGTAATTCATTTGTTTCATATCTTGAGTATGTTACTTGTAGCCATTGCGGTTGTAAGATAGATTCTTGGAATAAAGTTTCTAAGTTGAAGAAAGACGTAATATGGAAGGATTTATGCGTGAGTTATTATTAATTTGCAATTCTATTTTGTAGATTACTAATTTTTTGGATACTAGTTAATAGAAATTCTAATTTGCAGAGTATATTTGAATTGGATGAAAAGCTGCATCGTAAATGCGTGATGCAATGATGTGGGAGAGTCCTAAGGACTATAGGACAAATCTCACCCGAGAATACATAAAAGAAGCTGACAAGAGGAAGAAGACAGCCACTGAACAGTGGAACTTCCTGGAGAAAGAAGAATGGGACACTTTTGTTGCTTCAAGACAAACAGATGAATTCAAGGTATTAGGCGTCAGTCCCAATCTCATTAATATATGTTGTATTCACCTATTCAAGATTAACATTTACTGTTACTAACTAAATCATTAATGTGCATACTAACTAGGCCCTCAGTAAGGCACAAAGATCAAGGCGTGCACTGAATGTGCATTACCACACAATGGGTCCAAAGGGGTATGCAGGCATTCACCAAAGACTACAGTCTGAGGCTACTGCTCAGTCTACTGCTACTCAGGAGTCCTCCACTATAGGTAGCACACATCTGCCTCTCCATGATATCTAGATAGCTGGGAGGCAAAATAAGAAGGAAGAAATAAGGAAGCCCGCAATTGCTGAGGCGGCTGCAAAAATGGTAAAATACAACTCTTACAACAATCGTTTGAATATTGATTATTTGTGGTGTTTACTTAATTACAAATTTTTGTTTTGGCGATTAGCGGGAGATGTACGAGCTGAGGAAACAAGGCAAGTTCATCCCTGAGGGCACAAGGGATGAATTGATAGTTGCTCTGGGTAACCCAGAGCATCCTGGACGTGTTAGGGCTGCAGGCGCTGGTGTGGGCATCAAAGTTTTTTTGGGTCATCCCAGCGCAAAAATGTCCCAAAAGTGGGACTTTCACAAGAAGAGGTAACATATTTTTTCCTTGTAGATGTTACTGTAAAAGAGAATTAAATAATTATAATTTGACGTTTCTTTTATCTATGTATAGGTAGATAAGCTATTTGATAGGGAACTCGAAGAAGCAATGAAAAAGTGGCAGGCATCTCAGACTGCCACTTACCAGACAGTACTTATGATGTCTCCTACTACAGGCTCTACTCCTATTGCAGAGGTTGGGAGTAATCTTGTAGACCCACCACCTAGAAAATCCGCTGTAAGTATTTTTATGTAATAGTAACTATTTTTTAATTCAGGATGATATGCTTTCAAAATGATATGTATATATGAAATTGTAGTCGTTTCAAAAAAAGATGATATGTATATATGTATATAACATTCTTTACACAAATATTTATAGGGGTTGAAGCCATGCCGTCTAAAAGTTAATGAATATGTCGTTGCAGAGGTGTCGACTTACCCATCCCTACCAGGGGATATGTTTCACGGGTCTCCATTACCAGCTGGTTGGATTCGTGTGAGCCCGATACATATATTCCCCAAGTGGATGGATCTTCCATAGCCATATGCCCACCCAGATTGTGAAACGCTTGGTGAGGCAGAAGGCAGAGTGATATTGTGGCTAAAAGCGGATGTCATCTTTACTGAAATTGTATGGTAAATTTACATTATGTTAAATTGTTAGTGTGTGTATATGATGTCAGTTGATATGAAATTATTATATATATATATATATACAGGTTAAAAAGAAGACACCCACAACATCTAGGCCTCCACTTCCACCTCCTACATTACCCAGTTGGGTTCCACAGGACCTACCTGTCCCGTTTAGGTCCTAACTGTAGGGGTATGGCAATATGGTTAGGCGAACACGATATAAATTGCCCTATAACTATTTCTATAGATTCAAATGTTGCAGGTCAATCATACGAAAGCAAACTATTTATACAAGATATTTTGGAGTTGTTTCAATATGATTGCCTAAATATATCTGTGATAGAGCAATGGATAAGGTGAGATCTTCTTTATACATCCATATACCTTGTGTAGGATCTGGTGATATGGTTTCTTATTTATTAATGCATGCGTAATTAATACATATTTTGCAGTTACTTAGACAAGATATGTGCAAATTTTGCATTCGAACATGTAGGATTTTTGATTCCATCTTTAATTAGTCTAGTAGCTAAAGACCCTCCGTCAGTTCAACAATACTGCTGTGAGGCTTTTACATTTTTTTCTCAAAATAAGAAGACGATGATAATGGCTCCATTCAATGTAGAGTAAGTTTACTTTGCTTATTATAATTTGGACTCAAGAAAATTACATTTTTATTGTAGATTTTGAGTTATTAATTTTTAACCTTTTTACCTCTAGTGGTATGCATTGGGAGTTATTGGTTATTGTCCCCGAGATGTTCACTGTCTATTATATAGATCCTAAGGGGAGTAAATTGAATACAAAATATGGACACATAATGAAAATGGCATTATTCTGGTGAAAAATATTTCATTTTCATATCCGTTAACATATGTTATTACATTACTATTTAATTATGCAATGTACTGTGTTACATTAACTTGTAGGGGTTTTGATGAGTTCAAAAAGGCTAGAGGAAAGGTCCCCACGAAAAAAACCCAGTCAATAATTTGGGATAACGTGAAAGTAAGTTCCCGACTGCAATATATGTATATATTATTTATATGAACAATGCTTAATTAGTTGTATTTTTTAATATTTTGTATGTTTGAATTTATAGTGTGTTACACAAGACAACGGATGGGCATGTGGATACTATGTGATGCGATTTATGCACATGATTATTAAATATGCCGCAATGGACATCGATTGTATTGCTGAGGTATTATATAGTCTCATTAGATATATAATATGAAATATATCAATCTTATTTATAGCTCATTAATTATATATATACATCATTCTCTTTACAGGTGTTTAAAATTGACCACACTACAGGAACGACCTTACCATATGTACATGCTCCCTATACGACGAGAGAATTAAATGAAGTAAGAGAAGAATGGGCAACAACCATACAAGTAGTGGGGGATTTAAGATATAATTGGGATGTTGATAGCGAATAATGACTAAAGAATGATATTTTGTAAATGAATTTCTGAATTATAATATATGTGTGAATGTTTCTACATGTCTGGATGTTTCTACATGTGTCTGAGTGAAAATAAATGAAACTGTTGGTTGCTATATGAATGTTTCTATATGTGTGAATGTGAAAATGAATGGAACTACAGATTGCTAGCTTAATGAATGTTTCTAAATGTGTGAAAATCAAATGGAACTACAGGTTGTATTGCTAAATGTGTGAATATTTTTGTTGTTAATGTTGCAGGTTTGTGGCCTGTTGTTGGCTGATATCAATGGATGTCGTAAAACCTGCAGTTCATAACTAAACTGCAGGTTTCTCATCCTGCGACCAGCCATACAGCAGGTCTGTAGACTGACAGAAAAAAAACAAAAAATAGGCGTCGGTTATTTGTATAAAACCTACGCCACATCGTTATAGTGTCGGTTTCTAATAGTAACCAACATATATTTCCTTAACACCACGGCCGTGCTGGCCAGCACGGCCGTGGCGGCGGACCAAGCACCACGGCCGTGCTGGCCAGCACGGCCGTGTTGGGAGTGCACGACCGTGGCAGCGGACCAGACACCACGGCCGTACTGGCCAGCACGGCCGTGTTGGGGTTTATATGACACCGGTTCTTATTTAATAACCGACGCTGATAGTGCCCAAGATGGCACCCTTCTGTGGCACGAAGGTATATGGCGTCGGTTTCTTACCTAATAACCGACGCTTATAGTGCCCTGCTGGCGCGTTTTCGGTGGCGCGCGAAGGGTTTTGGTGTCAGTTTTTGAACCGACGCGTAACAGATGGACTTTTAGTGTCGCCCACATAGGTGTCGCTTATAAACCAACACTAAAGACCTTAAATAACCGACACTAAATGTCGGTTATGTACTAGTGTAATATGCGATCTAGTATTCATTTTCTAACCTTTAGCCACATTGCATGATCAAGGATTCCATGCTTGTCATCAATGAGTGGAATATCTATAAGTTCATCTCATGAACTTCTAGATCCATATAGTATCCACTACTGTTCTTTAACACATAGATACTCGACATTTCCTTTTAAATGGTTTTATTGGAACACTTCCAATTATCAACAAACTTTCACTTTATATATATATATATATATATATATATATTACGATTAATTTTCTGTCCTTTCAGAAGTTCACATCAATGTAACTCTTTACATCGAACTCTTCCTTATCTCCATAGAACTAGTACTTCTCAAGTACTTATCAAGCTCTTATGGTTTCCAGTAATCCTTACTGGAAGTAGACAGACATTCACTCGTCATGTCCCACATATGAGTTATCAGGATGAGCACATCAAATTGTCATGTCATACATACAAGATGATGAATGCATTTTGTTCTTGTCATGTAAGATAATGGGATGATTACATACATGATAGATCCATATCTATTCTTAGTGTTCCCATTCTTCATAAGAATTAGACACTTGGCCTTGGGATACTAACTCCATGTATCATGGACAAGTTTTTCTCCCACTGAATCTGTGCATACTGAACACTTCAGTACATATTGCCAATGTATGCTTTCTCTTTTAGGTCAAGAGGTTTTTGAGAACTATCTCTATAGATCTCTATTCCTATCACATAGGAAACATCTCTATCTTCCTTAAAGATAATTTCCACTTTTGGATTTCCATTCTAGAACATTTCCATTTCACATCAACATGTGGAATGTGAACACGCTCCCACTAAATCACAGATCCCTTCTTTATCTTTGACATATCAATCAAACCCTTTGACTATATTATCAAAGTAAAGATCCAATTCTGAGTTGCTTGTACTCAATCAATCACATTGATTAGTCCACTGTAACTTATAGACTTCATTTGCATTAGTGGATTCATAAACCTTATAGGTTGTGTCACATACACATCCTTGTTTTATTCCTCATAGGAATGTGGTTTTAGTATCCATATGCCAAATGTCTTAGTCATTAAGTTGTAATCAACAAGCATCAGCCTTCTCAAAATGTTATCCATGTGTCTTAACACTTAAGACTCATTTGCACTTATGTATTTTATCCAATGAGTGCTACCATCAAGGTCATACCTTATGGTTCACATGGATATCATTTAGGATGTAATGGTCATAAACCATAATTCAGAATTCGATTCCTCATATTCATCTGGATAGTTGACTCATCACATGAACAACTTATCACATAGATAATTGAGGTGTATCTGTTAAAGATATAAGAACTCACAACCCTTATGATTCTTAATTTCTTTTATTAGTGAGGGGTATTCTTTTATTAAGAAGAATATAGTTATTTGATAATCATTCTCTAACTCCTTAGAGTATGATTCCTTCTTGATTCAGACATCACCATGCCTTAATAATGAGTTCACTATGATACACTATCATAATCACTCTTAAGGATCTCAAACATTTGGTCCAAGTATTTCATTCATTGATCTCATCAAGAATTAACACTTTACCAAATTTGCACTTCATCTATGATAATCTTGAACACTTCAAGATATTCATATTGGTATTTCTCTAAACACCATTTGAAGTATTAACATTTGTTCCAATAGGTATGTAAATACATCACATGTATCATACCTAATATGATAATCATTCTCCCACTACCATTAGTGAAGATTGATTAATCATGTCCAAGATATTCATGTCTCTTAACGGTTTTCTAACCAAAAGAGTCTAGATTTATCCATCACATGGACACTAGAAATGAATTTCTCATGATTGATGCTAATTTGATTGTTTGAGTTATCTATAACTTTTAGGTATCATTTTATCTTATGCATATCAAATACCATAAGATAAGCAAGGCATCGCCACAAAGATCACATCTTTAAAAGATTGAAACATCAACTTTATTGATTTCCATCATTGTCATACAATATAGAAAAATAAAGTGTTTCTATCTATTGGAAAATATGAAATAGCAGTTCATAACTGTATTACATGCCTTTTAGACTGAAAATAAACTAAAGTACTCCTATCTATGGCGGCAACACTTTCCCCATTTATTGAGTGCTTTACACTTTACATTTTGGTATCATATACCTCAAAAAGTGTTACAAGTTTACTTTCATGACACCTTTAAGTAGAGACGTCTATTGCCTCCTTCTTCTTTTGTTCTTCCAGATAGAGAGGACAATTCCTTTTCCAATGTCCTGGCTTTTGACAATGGTGGCAATTGCCTTTCTTGGTCACGCCTCCCTTGGTCTTGAGAGCTGAAGTTGTCTTGGGCTCCTAGCTAGCATCAGAACCTTTCTTAGCTTTGCCCTTGCCCTTGCGCTTGGACTTGCCTTTCTTGCTCGTGATCACCATCACAGACTTAGGATTGTCCTTCTTCATATGTGTCTCAGCTGTCCTCAACATGCCCAACAACTCTGACAGTGGCCTATCAAAATTGTTCATGTTGTAGTTCATCACAAACTGACTGTAAGATTCTGGCAACGATTGCAGTATCAGGTCAGTAGCCAACTCTTGGCTCAGTGGAAATCCCAATCTTTGCAGGTTCTCCACATACTCAATCATCTTGAGTGTGTGAGGACCAACTGGATCTCCTTCTGTAATGACACACTTGAACAATGCCCTTGAAACATCGTATCTCTCTTTCCGTGCTTGATCTTCATACAGGTTCCTGAGATGCTGAATCATCTCAATGACACCCATATTCTCATGTTGTCTCTACAACTCATGGTTCATGGAGCACAACATCAAGCACTTTGCATCAATGGCATCATCAGAATGCTTCTTGTAAGCATACCTTTCTGTCTTTGGTGCATTAGGAGCCGGTTCCTCTATAATTGGAGTATCCAGGACATAGAGCTTTCTCTCTTGAGTGAGAACAATTCTCAATGTCCTATACCAGTCGTGGAAGTTTGTCCCAATTAGTCTGTCCTTTTCAAGGACCGATCGCAAAGAAAAGTGATTGTTGTTTGTTGTCATTTTCACTACAAAAGGAAATATACAATTTTAGTCCAAAAACTCATTTTTGACTTATTTGATTGATTTGAAAAGTTGATGATATAATTAGGCCTTTAATTAATGACCGCTCCCACTATTTTAATTCAAATTGATAGCCCTCACCATCAATTTGGAAGATTGCAGCGTACAACCTTCTAGTGGGCAAGATCCTGAAATCCTCTAAGTCATGGACCAGCTAGGGCTGTCACCCACAACATAGATCTCTCAGGTAGGCAACTCTTGCCAATTGCATCATATGCAACTCTTGATAAGATATCATATGCAACTCCTTGCCATGATCATCTCCATGCCTCAAGGTGCTAGATCCTATCTAGGTCACCTTGTTAAGTCCGACCCAAAGCAAACACGATGAATATGCACCCTGCTAGGGCAGACCCACACATTCATCCTTCACGCTTCCACGAGATAGACGGTGCACCACGCTAGGGCGTGCCCACACTTGGTCGATCAAGCTTTTCACACGTGTTGCATTTGGAAGGCATCTAAAACTTAATATTTTAATGAGGGATTTGCTTTTTATGTACATATACATATCCAATCACCACAATACATAATACGTATCATATACATGCTATATCCCACAGAAAACATGGAAAATGATAAAAGCGATGATTATAGCCATCCTAATGTGATTCCTCAAGCCAAGAGGAATCACGGTCATCTAGGTCTACATCACATGCAACATGTACAAGATTAACTCTGTGCTTTGCCTTCTGAGTTGATCAACTCAACATATGAATAATCTGTTCTCTCTGGTCAATCATCTAGGTGCCACCAGCCAATCGGTTGGCTCCTCCAACCGATCAGTTCAACTGGTCGTCGTGCATCTCCTTCTGGCCACCACCCGCTCATATCGCTCCTCGAACCGATCATCAACCGATCAGCTCACTCCTTGAACTGCGCCTTGAACCGATCGTCTCAGCTGTTGTTAGGATGTCCGCCATTTTTTGACATAACAGGAAATAAAAATCTATCCTATTTTACATTGTAAAAGGAGAAACCTCGAGTTACATTCGAGGTGAGAAAAGGTAGGAAAGAAATCTCGAATTATTTCGAGCTACATCAGGAATAGGAGAAGGAAGATTGGTGCGCAGATTGAGATGCAAGAAACCACATACAACCATACACAAATAGGGTTTATTGGCCATAACCACTCTATACATCCACCACAAAACTCGTTTAAGGGTGACGCGTATCAAGTGCATTAATAATACATATCATATATGTAATTTGGGATTTGTGGATTTAGGATTGGACATGCATAAAGCCAATATTATTCACATCGTATGAAATAAATAAAGGCGACAAACCAAAATCGATCATATCGATATTCCTAAAATATAGAGCAGTTGACGTGGCTCTGATATCACTTTTGGGTTTTAGGAGAGGCAGAGAAGGCAGCGGAAACAAAAAATTTCTCCCCAAACCCGGAACAAGGAAATGCGTCAACGTCTATATAATAGGAAAGGATGGTTTGTGTAGTCATACCTTGTCCCGAGGCTTGCTCGACGACAATACCTCGCGCCTTGCGCGGTCTTCAAAGCCGGTCTTGGACGGTGTCTGTGCAGCTCCTGGTCGCACCGGGACTGATGACTCCTGGTCTCACCGGACTGTCGGGTTGACAGTTGTTCTCCTGAGCGGTAGAAACCTCTCGCCTCTGAAGTAGTCCACACGGACCACCTGGAACTCCAATATCCTTGTCCCATAAGGAATTGGAAGGATTCACACCCTCCTATTGACGTACTAGTCGCCAACACACTCTCCTGCCTCCAGTTGCAGCTGCAGTTGTCTTTCCCTTGCTGCACCTCCCTTTGCAGGTAGCACTTGCTCGGGCTCTCTCTCGATTACCAAAACCAGAGAGAAGGACAACTTTGCAGAGCAACTGGTTGCACTGAGTTGTACTTTGAGAAGCCTCCAATACCCCTATATATATAGGAGGGTCATGGGACATGGTTCTCTATCTCGGACAATGCAGGACTAAAAGCAAGAGTAGAAGGGTTCACAATTTTCCACAAAAGCAACCAACTCGAAACCTGAACCGATCGTTTCACAACTAAAACGGTCGGTTGGGGATCTGAACCAGTCAGTTGACACCTCAACCGATCGGTTGGGACACCTCAACCGGTCGGTTCACAAGTGAACCGGTCGGTTGGTGGTCCTGGTCGGTTCCCGATTGACTTTCTTTCTTTTATTTCTAATTGGTATCGAATACCAATCCTTGTTCCAATCAAATTGGGCAAGTGAAACACAAGGAAAATTCTCACCAATCCTACTTTCCCAACTTGCTCGGTTGCACCAGTTGAATCGATTGTTTCAACACTTGAAGAAATCATTTCACCCTGTGCATGAGCCGATCGACTCAACCCTTGAGCCGACCGATTCACCAAGCTCAGCCGACCGGTTCATCTCATGAGCCGATCGGTTGGGAGTGCAGATTGTGCAGAATCAGTCAATTGCGGTTTCAATCAATCCGATACTCTAATCAATCAGTCCAACACCTTGAACACTATGATTTTGAGCTATCAATCAATTGAGTGTTTAATTGAACTACTAAACTCCTTTAGTAATCAATCTAAACATTGCTTATGGAAAAAACTCCTCTTCCAGGTTAAATCCTATGTGTGTGACCCTGCAGGTCCATTTCACGTTGGCAATGAAAGTTCATAACACTTATGACTTCACAAGCAAAGAGCGGTGCCTAGTCACACATCAGTGCTACCCAAGTGAAAGTACAAAGTTGGAGAACAACTTTCAATCCTACAATCCGTGAATGGTGTTACAGTGAATGTATAATTCCTTTATCACTGATATCCCGAATGAACTCGAGGCATGGAACAGTCATCCTGTCAATGTTCATTCACTTTCTTGATCTCAGAGTAGATTGGAAGAGATATGTTATGACATCAGTATCACATATTGACTCACACATGCGTGCAAACCTTTCTCAATCCTACTCATCAAGTGGCCATATATATCAAACTCCCTCAGGAGGGACAAATCCCATATCTATCACTCACCCCTCAAAAGCCCCATGTGTCAAAGCTACCCAATCATCACCTTTATAACAACCCATGTTTCAGGACTGCGTTTGATGATGTCAAAGTGTGTCCAACGACATGTGTTGAGTGTAGTGATTTTAGGTCAAAGAATCACACTCACCACCATCACTGTGAGTACTGACTGTGACTACCATGTCATGGTTCTATGTGTCAAACTCACGGTGGGTCTGTCCGGTACACTTGTTCTCTAACAAGTACCTATGTGTTTGGTTTGATATCTCTATATCATGACTAATGAGATTCTGTCATCAAACAACACCACAATCTAGTCTTGTGTGTCATTTCTGTCTATCTACCTTCCACAATGACATCTGACTAGGGACATAACAAGAATGTACAAACTCTTAGCATCTGTATGATCTCATCGTTCAGGTCATGAACCTGAAGGCATACGTCATTGAGTACTGTCATTCTCTAGACATTCAATCTATTCTATCACTATCTCATATGACCGAACCAGAAAGAATTGGAAGCTTGCCTTTGATGTTTTATCAACTCAATCTTAATGTATCCCACCAATCATCCCATGATTGACTCTCAGGGCATACATACCAACAAGAACTTCCTCTAATGGTTAGTTGAATTCTAATTATATCTCATAAATAAATAGATATGATTTTAATTTTAAACACATCTCATCTAAATTATGTTCATATTATCTATTGAATTTATGTAACAAAGTTTAAGTGTGTTAGTTTCATGGATGGTCCATGTTGATCCATATATATCACATAAATTTGTTGATATACTTTCCTAAGACTGTGTTAATAACTTGTTCTATGTCTAAGATGGAATATTTTCAGACACCGTAGCAAGTCTATGAACAAATCAACATATACTTCTTAGTTCAGATTAAGAATCATACTGCATGAGTAATAAGTCAAGTTCTAAGCATTTGGAATCAATACATAACTATAACATTATATTTGTGATACTCCACCAGTCAGACCAGGAACACATCCTGCAGTCCTGAAGCTGAAGTACACATAATACATATCTACCAAGCAATACTATCAAATAGTAAGAAATCCAACTCATAATCAAAATAGATATGAATCCCATCATTTATAACTTGTCAACATTACATATCATAATATGAAATAGAAAATGTCTGTAGCAACATGATTACTTTCTACAACAAGAAGTATAATCAACAATGACAAATCATCAAGTAGTATTACAAGGAATGTTATAATCATTCAAATCATGTTCTACACGGCTTATCATCTTTTATTCATTTGCCCTGAAACTACTTGGCTTGTACCTCACCAAGTAGAAGTCTCCACGCCTGATTCTTGTGTCAACGACTCACCGTCACTATCTTAGGGTTTAGCTGGCCACCCTAAGATATCAACAACATACCCTGACCACCTCAAGGTTGCCTAAAGAGGGTCACATCTTCATCTCAGGTACACGAGATAGGAACCAACAAAATAGTATATCACATATCACATCATTTCACATATTTCATTTCAACAAAGTTTATTCCATCTGGACATAGACTTTCACAACAAGGATTTAGGGCCAAATCTACTCCAGATGACTCACTCCTAAATCCTGATGGTCTAACCTTTAAGGTCTCGATCCACAGTCTAGAAATCCTTCTCATAATTCATCGATTACTACAAGAAGATCCATTTTGTTTCCCTAGTGTGGTCCTCCGGGGAAACTCATGGTTTCAGGGCACCTAACTAGAAGTTCCATCATTTCACTTGTTTTTAATCTCTTTTACTCATCTTAAAAGAATTCAAAACATCATATATCATATTTGTGTATTCTCATGTAACTTGAATAATATGAAACAGATCAAGTTTATCAATAAGGACAATGATTGAAGCAAGAATCACAATAAATCTGTGTATTGCAACACATATGATTATTTCTGTCTTCTACGTATTCTCATAGCAATCATCAACAGTGGACCTTCAACGTGAGACATAATCTTATTGTCCACCATTTACCCCATCAGGGTTTTATCATCATCAGTGGGCTTTCAGCCCTAGACATAACCTCACTATGCAAATTTACCCTTATCAGGGTTTCTTAATGTAAGGAGTGCATATTAAATTCAATTTCAACATAAATCTTATCAGTTCATTGTATATCACATTTCTAAATAAGTATTAGCAGAGGTCGTAGAACTATCAACAGTAAAAGTATATAGATATCATGTATCATTCATCATACTCAGAATAGATTTATCATATAGCATTTGCGTGTTCCATCTAATCTCAATAGAAGCCAATAAATTTCATGCATATACATGCATACCAGACTTAGTTATCTTCTTCTTTTATTTCAATTTCTTCATATGGGGTTACTAATAAACGCATGTTGATTATCATTTGAATTACATTAAACCAATTCATTCTCATAGTACAAGTATTCTATCAAACAATCACAATACAAGGACACATTCTGGTAAATCAATTCAAATGATTGAACCTCATCTTTTAATTGAATTAAACTACAAGTATGTACATTCCTTAGTCCCTCATTTGAGATTTTTATTCATTAGCACCATCTAGTTCAACATTTTAGGGCTAGAGTTTGTTTCTTAAATTCATCTACTAATTCTTATCTTTTTCCTTCAATTCATATTCATTAATCTCAACTTCTCTCATGTCATGTTCATTAAATTACTGGAACCAATCATTTTTAACTCACTTGATATATAATACTTCTCTTTTCATTGATATCCATCAAAGTCTAGTTTTAGTATGTTTCATTAAATTTGACTTAAGCCACATGTAATTAAAACAAACCATTAAATACTTCATCATAATAACTTCATTAGTTTCATCTTTAACTTGTTATCACCATCAATATATTTTTTTTCTTCATATAATTTCTTATTAGATAAGTGTATCATGTCATTGACTTCTAATGTCATTCCCATAATAAAAAAATGATCATTTTTTATTATACTAAAACAAATGCATTAGACTTAGATGATATTAGTAAGACTCATCATATTCAATTGAAGTATTAATACTTTCAACTTCAACATTTGATCACATTTATAACATCATATACAAGTTCTAGATTTATCACTCATAATCATGTTAATAATAAACTTTTAGAGTTTTCTAGAAGTCATTACTTAGTTCAACATATCATAAGAATTATATCATTCAATAATCCAATCATGACTCAAGGGTTCATTAGGGTTATTCATAAGCATGGAAACCCTAGTTTCCATTTTCACACATTTCATTCATCATTCATAAGTACACATTGATTAATTGACTCGTTTGATTCACTTACTTAACACAAATCCTAATCAGGATATGTAGTCTTTCAATTCCATTAAGATTCCACAATACACTTGTATAATACAATCTAGTACAATTCAAATATGATTTTATACATATCAATTCAATTCCAAGCATATCGGCCATTGGGCTGATTTTTAGGCAAAATTCACATGAAATAACATAGTCATCTACCCATAAGAATACCCACGGATCCTCAATCAATATATTAGGAACTAATCAAGTTCCAATCAATGAGAAATAATCAAATTCAGTAGAATTAGATCCCCCAATATCTTACCCAGATCAAATCTAATCACATACATATACAAACAAGGTTTCTGGTTGTTTTAGCCGAATAGAATGAGGCTTTCAACATGAATATAAATCTTAGGAGGGAGAAAAATACTCACCTCAGGTGCCAACTACCTTAAATTCGTAGGTCAACCTCTAAATTTTTGGAAACCCAATCAAACTCTCGCAAAAGAATCCAATTATTTCTCCTCTCAACTCGAAAACCCTAGAAATGAGGATTATAAGAGAAAGAGTGAGAAAAGGGGGAGATTTGATGTGATTTCAAATCAAATCATGGGAGGGATGGAATCTTGACATGTGAGAGCAGATTTACCATGAAATGCTATGCAAAGAAGCTAAACTTAATTTCATCATATCTTGGATAGAGAAACCCTAGGTCAACATCTCCTCCACTTTCTCTTCTCAAAACCCTAGCTCTCATCTCTCTCAAGAATTTCATTTCTTTGACAGGAATGACGAGGTATGAGAGCTCCTTGTGTGTTAGGTTAGTCATATAGATGAATTGATGTGCTTAAAACAATTGCAAACAATCCCCTCAATGTATTTTTATTTTGCTCAGACTGGTTGGTCGACTGAGTTATAAACTCGACCGAAACTACACTTTTTAGACCTCAAACCTCATTAAAAAATTATAAAACTTTAACCCTATGTCTAAAATTGAGTTTATAAGTAACAGTGAAAATTTTAGATCATTTGGAGTTACCAATAAATAAATAAACATCAAATACTACACTGCTATATTGCAATCAGCAGCATGGTCGGTCGAGTTTGTCCTTCATAGAACTCGATCGATACCCCTCTCTGTAGAGATAAAAAATCATCCAAAAATTACACCAATTTAGTTATTTGTCTATAGCGGAGTTTAACAACTACCAAAATTTTAGATCAATTGGACATTTCAATAAAAAGATAAAATTCAATTACCATACTGCTATATCAATATGAAAATATGATCGGTCAAGTTTGAAACTCGACCGACAAAGAGGTCAAAACATTCTTAAAATTTTTTGATATTTTTCAAGAGTGTTCACATTTCAGATATCCAAATCATATCAAAATTTAAATTTTAAATCAGAGTTACACATAAAATACTAAAAATCATTTAGTGAGACACTATACTTATCAAATTCTGTATTCATATGTCATCAAAACCCTAATTTGGACCGATTAGGGTTTCTAAATCTTAACCCTAATTATGTGAATCAAAGTATGATTAAACCTTCTCATTATATTTAAAACATCAAAAATTAAGTACCATCACTAATCAAGCTTTAAACAATGATCAACTTAGTTAAACATACAATCATCCAAGTAAACCCTAATTAGATGACTAATTTGAAAACGGGTCATTACATCAACTATCACCCACATCACTACAACAAAAATATCTATTAGTGACATTTAATATACAGGCATTTGCGGAAAAAGCCATTATACATTCACTGTTACTGGCAATTTTCATTATAAAAGCCACAAAATAATTTGAAGTTCGTGTTACAAAGGCGAGCAAGCATTACAGTTATCCGTAAAGTCAGTACAGGCAATTAACAAGTGCCAATTTCAATATTCCGTTAGTCCCACCAAGTTTGTAAGTATTGGTCTTTTATTTAATGGCTTTTCACTTGTTGTCGCAGAATTCCAAAACTGAGCCCAAAGTTAGGTGGACAATTTTCGTCTTACGTCTGTTCAAATTTGACTTAGTTAGCCCTTGATTCAGCCGAGCATAGTCGGCGTTCCAGTGTCACTGCTTAATCCCTAGGGCGCGCTGTATGCTGGGCACCCCTCATCGGTGATCTCTCTCCATTGTTCCGACACGGCCAAAGCAGTGGCGCCTAGGCAGGGCTCAACACCACAGATGGTGACTCAACGCCCAGGAATCGCTACGGTCAGCCTTTGGCAAAGATCCCTTCTCGGTTGAGGACCCAGCGTCGCTGCAACCCGTTGTGGATTCTGAGGCGCAAAGGTGGGTGGTCCATCTAGTGAATCTAAAATGGGGGTTGGAGGGAACCTCTTGAACTTTAGCAGTCAATCTGCAGGGTCGATGGAATCCATCTTGTTGTACCCGATGGACTTGCGGCTTCTCATATATCCACCACCATTGGAATGGATTCTTTTTCTGGTAACATAACAGGTCACTGTATTTGGTTTCCTTCAAATCATATTTGTAGAAGGCCTTTTCCTCTTAGCTAACGTGACTAAGAATTTGCACGATATTCTTCTTAATACATTTAGCCACAGATATGTACAGGAAGTTAAGGAAGGATACGCAGTATTGTAATCCATTCTGTTAGTGTGGTTGGCCTTGCCAGAAGCAATATGAACCTTGATCGGATAGTCCTGGTCCATGTATAGCAGCTTCTCTAGTCTTTCCTCCAATTGACAGACCTCTCTGGCTGGGTGATCATGAGTTTCATAAAACCTACGGGTGTGAATAATGGTGCTGGCTAGCCATCACTGTTATTAAAATGGGGTGATGTTACATTGTGGTCTACCCATTGCGACTGTTCTTGAAATCACGTTCAACAATACGGTAAGAAACCAAAACAATTTATTTGTTTAATATAACTGTTCTCTTGTTGTGCGGACCATATTCTTCTATTACAAAATAAACTGGATTGCCATAGGATGTAGTTCTATAATTAATTTATCTTGTTCTTTTTCCATTTTAAGGAATTTGGATGGGCACCACGTTATTGCTTGCTACAAATAATTATTTAATCATGATCACGTTGAGGAAAAACAAAGAGGGGGAATTGTGAGTGAAATACTCTACATGACTTTATCTAGATAAAAAAGTGTTCATATAGATACCAGGAGGGCTTGCCTTCTACCTAAGAGGCAAGAAACACCAGACTAAACATGTGGCCTGCAGTTTATAAGGTTGCTTTTTTTTTCATGCCTCAAAACATAGTAGAGCTGGTAACATTTGTGGTCGGGCAGGTGAAGATAATCAAATGGTTGTGGCATCAATGGTAAAGATAAATAAGGTGTGAAGATTGTTAAGTGCAACATGATTACATGTTAGAAAGATAGGAGATTTTCCTTACTACTAAATTTGAACAGACTCTCTCTAACTTAATCTTGATAGTTTTTTTCTAGATTGGTCAACAAGACGAGGAGTACCTAACTCTACGTCATGTTGGAGGTACCTACAAAAATACCTTCTGACTAGAAGTAAATTTTTAAGATGTATGATTTGAAAGAAACTTGTACTAAATGATAAGTACTCATATATATATATATATATATATATATATATATATATATATACTTAGAAAGATTATTGGTTTGTTCAACTTGAAACTTGTTCTATAAATCTCGAGTCAAATTTTTACCTAGTGAAATGTCCCATGGTTTCTACTTTCTGTTGATATGTTCCTTTACACTCTAGTTAAAGGTAAAAGTTTAAAGATATTGTATAATCCACCATAGTGAGACCTCATCAGTGAACACTATTAATAGAAACTTCTTGTTTTTCTTCAATTTTTTTGTAGGTCACATACTTAATTGTGGTTTTATTGACTTTACATTTCTAAAGTATGTATCTTAGACCTTTTTGGTTGGGTTTAGGTTTTTTCATTTGGAATGCATATGTGCAAATATAATTCAACAACTAATGTTGAGTTTTGAAGATTCAAACAATATAGTTGAATTTGGTAGATTATGTCATGTCAACATCAAGAAAAAACACCAACGGGGTCAATTTTAGTTATACTTCTATCTATGATTTCATAATTTTGCTTTGAAGGACAACACATATTTAAGGAGACTTTATGTGAACTACTAACCAATCAATGTTCTAATTAGTAGTAGTCTTGCATGGCCGAAAACACATGTCTTATCACAATGAGCATTAAGATTTATTTGTATTGATACATTTTTATAGTATAAAGAAACATCCTCAAGTTTTTTTTTGAACTTGCATGGCATGTTATATGAAAATCCTTCAAATTAGTTAATACATGAAAAAAATATAAAGATTGTTAAGGTGTAGGGTGACCAATGAATAATCCTTCATAAGAAAAGTGGACACTTGAATGCCATTCAAAGGACAACACAAAAACAAAAAAAATTATAATCTAGTACTAGATATGGTTGAACACTATACAATATTTTGGTACCTTATCCAGTATATATCATCTTGGTTCGACCACACAATAGACCTCCTACTTACACCTTTTCAACCATCCTTCCCTTTCCATACCCTCCTCCTTGGTGTCTCCTCATCCTTTGTGTTCATAGTATTTTGCTAACCTACACTCACTCCATCAACACACCTTTCTTTGCTTATATTCTATTTTTACTTTGATATTACACCTTTCTGAACTGGTAGTTAGATTCAAAAATATATATAGTATTTGGAGTAAAAATGTAATTATAAAAGTTCAAACCCATATCTTCTTATTTGAAACCTTTTCTTTATACTTCAATAAACCAAATATGCATTATTATTTTTTAAGATTAGCATTTTTCTTATATCTGTATCATAGTATAGTCGAAGCCATTTTTTAAATCATTTATATTAGGAAATTACTTAATTGATGAATATGTTTATCCTTAAATGGAGATTATGCACTACTATGTGATTTTATCTATTCTACAATATTACAAAGATCTATCAATAGAAAGGACGTTTAAAGGTGTTGCAAAGAATTTTAGGACTAGTATAAGGAGGTTATGGACACTTGGTTTAATGAAGAACAATGTGTTCATTCCTTGTTGAAAACTTACATTATTCAAAATAACCTGTTATTCCCAACGAACTAGATAGTCTTAAAGCACACAGTGATGGAGATCGAGGGTGGGATGTTTTTTCATTGGACTATGATGGTGATCAATGGCAAGGCAGGGGAAGGAGAGCATTACTACATAGTTCTTTGATAATATAGGAAAAATTAGTTTGTGTATCGATTTGGATTCTGAAAATGAACAACTTAGATTGGATTCTGAAGTTGCTTTAAAACAAGAGATTGCATGGGCTTCTCATCTCTCTTTACAGGTTATTTAATTTTATTACTTCTTCTTAGTTAAGTTTTGTTAATTAGTTATGCTTATACTAGTTTTCGTCATCATGTATATTTATCTGATGAAAATTATGATTCATAACATAATACTTTGTAGTATGTTTACATATGGAATAAAGATTTTCCTATATTATTAAAGCCACTGTCAACTGTTCAACTATCAGTTACAAATTTCATGGGAAATGATAAAGCATCTTTGTTATCTCCATCGACACTATCTTCAGCTATATGTGAATTTTCCTTTAGCGATGAACCAATGAGAATAACTTCAAAATGCGGCAATTTGAAAGAGATCTTGATTCAAAAGTTATGATCTTATGGAGGTTTTAGAAAATGAATTTCTTAAATATGTTGGGACATTATTGATTGGTCCTTTTGTAACACATAAATATTTGCTCTGCTCAGATTACTAGCTCATGCTAAAACTTAGTCAGTCAAATCAAAAGAAGCAACTCAGAGGAGGGGAACTTTATGAAAAAGTTAGTGGTCTTTTGCATGGTTTGTCAGGAAGTGTTTATAATTAAATGTTGATAGTTGAATATCCTACTTGCATATGTATATATGTATACGTCTGTAGTACCATATAGCTTGGTGATGTTTCTCTTTTTGAGCTATTCTGATTTGTTATTTCAGGAAAAACTCCCATCTTCATGCATCATTTTTCATGTGATGTAATTTTAAGGCCCATAGTGAAACATCTACCGCAATATCAAACAAAATTCCTAAACTTGGTCATATGATTCTCTATCTTCAATTGCTGGTCAGTTTGAATAATTTGTTATCCAACCTCTAAAACTTTGACCTATGTTTATTAGAATTGTTTGGGTACTGTATTCTTCATAACAAGATAGCCTACCCTTAGCTAACTGTGAAAATAAAAATGACCTAGTTATCCAATGTTCAATGTCACTCTGGCCTTCAAAATGTTTTGGGCTATACATGCAAATGACTTTCTGAATAAAATGTTTGTTTTTGCAGCTGGGCTCAACTGTTGGATTCTCTTCCTCTTCGAGTGATTAATGATCAACCTCAAATTCATGTTGTCCCTGCATTTGCACCTTATTATGATCCACAAGTTGAGGTATATCTATATCTAAGGATTACAACACAATATCATAATAGGTTCTTGTCATTATATTATCAACTAACACATACATGATGTGTGATTAGTCTAGCTTAAGGGGGAGTTCCAGGAACAAGGAGTTGTTTTGAGTTCTATTTTTCAATACTATTTCTTATTCTATTATAGTGCTCTAAACTGTTTGCTACTATTTAAATCTTGTATAATTCTATTATTTACTGAATTGTTTTGTTCATGTGGTGAAGTGTTCGTGTTAAATAGAACAAGGATGGGTGTCTTGACAGCTTGGCAGCCAAGGTGTCGTACATGATATATTTATGCAAGACTTTGGGGATGAACAAGTTGGTAAGACTCCTTGCTAACCTTCTGTTACAACCCCAAATTTTGGGTTCATTGGTTGAGGAATTTATTTTCTCATAATGAATATAAATGAACAAATAATGGATAAATGCATGGATTTCATTTACAATAGCCTTGTTGTTTGATTTGTGGGCTTTGTTGGCTATTGGGCCCAATAACAAGGATATTCAATTAATTAATGAATAACTGAGAATTGAGATAAGAAAGGTGTGGAAACCTCTAGAAGGCAAATCCAAAGAGGATTTCGTGCCTCTTAGATTCCTTGGGTTCCAAGGAGTCCAAAGTTGCAAAGAAAAGGCAATAAGAAAAGAAAATATCAATTAAGTATTTCCTTGTTAATAAAGAAAATTGAAAACATTGATGAAATAGGGAAAACATGTGAAAAGAAGTATTTTTGAGTTATCCTTAGTGGGATTTCGTATCCCAATGTTTCCTAATAATAAAAGGAATGCTAATGAGGAAAATAAGAGAGAAATAAAGAGAAATCAACAAAGAGGAAATATTTTAAAAAGAAATAGGCAAGATAATGGGATTAATGCATATTGATGCATTTAATGATAATGAGTGTTCCTTAAATAAAGAATTTCGAATTCTTTGAGTTTTATTGGGATTCAAGAAGTCCCAATCAAGGAAGAGGAAAGAGAAAATAGCAATAAAAGAAAATAAGAATATAATGAGAGTACATTATTAATAAATCCCATGTTATTATTAAAAGGAGGATATTTTCTATTAAAAGGGAAACTAAATTTCGTGACCAATAGTTTAAAAAGGCAAGTTTAAAGAGAATTAGAAAATGGATGTTCGTATTTCTAATATCCATATAATTGAGAATATCCAAAGATAAAGGAGAGAGAGAGGTCTACTTCCTAATAAAGGATTTGGTTTCCTATTAAGAAAGGGACTTGTTCCCTCTTAGACAGGCATGTTAGGGCGAGGATTCCTCCCCTATAAAAGGGGTAGGCCCTTTGGGACGAGTTCCAGAGATATTCCGCATCTCCCACTCTCTTTCCCCCATCTTCTTCTTGTTCTTCATCGTGCAACCCTAACCATGAGGGTATGGACCTATCCCGGAGTGATGAGAAGTGGTTGATGGCCTGAGTTAAGGTGGGAAGACTCCACGACCCTCTAGAGCTAAGCGGTTGCTAACCTAACGCTCCTGCCATCGCACAACTAGTGCAGTAGGTCTGCAACGTGCAGCTATCGCAGCAGCAATGAAGGGACGAGTTTCGCCTAGAAACGCGCGTGTGGGCTGCAAGCTGCGGACGCCCCGCGTGCGCCGAGGTGCGTCGGAGGTAGGGCACCCACCTGCGGTGGTTCCCGAGTCTCCAGAGAGGAGAGGTAGACCGCGGGAGGACGGCCAGCGGCGGCCGCAGCCGAAGGTTCGAGGTAGAAGACGACTAAATAGCTTTGGACGACTCTGCCCTTCGCGGGCTGAATAAACATCGACTTAAGCAAGGGGCAAAAGAGTCTTTTCGTCATGTTTTTATAAGTGTCCAGCGACGTTGCATGGAGCCAAGCGACGTGGCGCTCTGTGATTGGCCCGAAGAAGGTAATTTTACAAAATTCATAACTCTTAATTGGTAGCTCCGATGAGAACATATGATACATGAATTTTGCTCACAAAAACGAGAGGAATCCATTAAAAATATAGTTGAATCTTAATTCTGATTGCAATTCGAAAAGTAGTACAAGTTATTAACTTTAATGTAATGATGATTAAGAAACCCTATTTTGATGTGTTTAATGTGATTAGGAGGGTTTAATTGATGAATAAAGTTGATATTAGCCTGTTAATGATAAAAAGGGACATTAGGTACAAAAAGGATGAACTTTGCATATAATTAGATTAATTTTGAGTTTCTTGTGCATGAATAATAATCTAATGGGCCTTGAAACCCTAATGTTAGTGGATGAGTTTATTAATGGCTTTAATTGACAAATTTGATGTTTGGAGTTGAAATATGTGGAATCTAAACTATTAGAGTACAAAAGTCCTTAATTCTGGATAAAAACCCTAAAAGTAGTAATTAGGGATTTCTCAGGAATAAAAGGGTAAAATTATGATAAAATGAATTCATATGCGACTTAGATCATAATGGGCTATGAATTGATGATAAATGCTTATAATAATTTTGCCATGAAGTAAAAAGGATTAAAATAGTAGCTTTAATGAAAAGAGTCTTGATGGACTTAATTGATAGATAATGGTGTTGTTAATCTGAAAATAAGATTAAATGTTGTTAAAGCATAACCTTAACATCTTGTGTGACCACTAGATGAATAATTGGGGTTTATGAGTAATTAGGGTTTAAATAATAAAATATGAAAGAGAAACCCTAATTGCAACGGAAACCCTAAAAGGGGACTAGAAACCCTAGGAAGCGAGCTAGATTTAATAGATCTTAATGACATGAGTAATAATAGGAAATTGTATAAATGTTTCAGGATCTTATTGAATGCTTGCTTGCTTGGATTCTTATTTGCATGGATATTTCTATTAAAATCATCAGATCAGGTATGTGGTTACGCTTACGAATAACCGCATTAGTTTTCCGCATGTTTGCCGGATGGTTAATCGCATTGACTGCAATTAAACTGTTTGGATGTTCATACTCGCAAATTATAAAGTCACTATGACTATCACCTTAATAATAGAAGTATGGATTCTCGCACCTACATGCCACCCTGATGGATGATGCCAAAGGTCAGGCCCAGATGGGTAGACCAATGGACACCTTGAGTGGTGACCCCAGGCACTAAGAAGGTGGCCTATGTTATTGCATGACTAGTGGGCACCATGAGTGGTGACCCCCAGGCACCAAGCTCGGGATTGAGAAGGTGGCCTTAAGTCATTGGCAAAAGGGCACCCTAAGGTGGGTATGCCAGGGTTAGGGCAAAAGCGGTGGAGGATGTCATATTGAAAAGTGTAAATAGGATTGTTAAATAATTTGATTGTGATTATTAAATTGTTAGTCATATGTGCAAACTTTTGGTTGACCCCACATACCAGTATATTTCGATATACTGACCGACGTTTTGTTTGTCGGCGTTTTAGGTACAAATGAAAAGAACAAACAGTAAAGTGGCATATGTGGAATTCAATGAGAAGTAACGTACACAGGAGGATTAGTTAGAGTAACATCTTCATGGATAGAAGTTTAGAAATCCCATCTTTTAAAAAGGTAAACAAAGTTTTATTTTATACCAGTTTTAGCTTTAGTTGGTAAAGTTTATTTAATTATTATTGATTATTTGTCGAACCTTTGATCCTGTTAATTGAATAACGGCTCTGACCTTCGAGTCTCCCTTAATTGGGGGTTACCGGGAGACGGGGTCGTTACAATTGGTATCAGAGCATAGGTTCCTCATCTAATCTTTAATAATTATTAAATTTTACAAATTCCGTAGAACCCAAGGGAGTTATTAGAGGATTATCCGAAAGACTGAGGTGTCTAGAAAAGGATCACGATCGGGGGCTGGCAATATTTTCCTCCGCACCGCTAGTCAGAATACGAGGACTCCCGGATCCGTGTGACTGCCTGGCCAAAGTCTTAGGGTATGAATCGAAATAAGATACCTTTTAGGACTCTCTTATCTCGTTCATCCTTTCTCAACTCAAATTCTGTTAAGGACCTTAAGGATTAGGGTTTTCTCTCTTTCCCTCACCCTCTTGAGGTATGGGTAAGGTTGATAAGGATTAAGGAATCCTCCAGCAAATTAATAAAAAGCATGTAAATAAGATGTCATGGACATAAGCTTAATAGAGTAAGCGTAAAGGAATAGATACATGCTTAGGTCGCATGACATGAGTTGTTATTGCCCTCAGGAGAGACCTGAGGATGGACCTCCTTGGTAGGAGGATGAGTAGAGAGAGTCAGTCGTGGAGGTAGAGACCTCCACTCAAGGTAGAAACCTAGCACATCCTTTGAGGATGATGGTAACCCTAACCCTAAGTGAAGGTTAGAGATAGAGATGACATGATGAGTTAGACCGAGTGTGTGGTTGGACATGCCTTGGGATCGTCATATGGGCCATGAGAGGTTGGATCACCTAGTACCTTTGGCGACCCAACCCTGGAGAGGGTCGTGCATGTTTGGGCGAAGGGTAACTCCTTCATGGATGAGGTTAGAGAAGAGCCTATAGGGCTGTCACCATAGGATATAACTTGTACCCAGAGTGCGTCAGCAATGGTGACATTAAACGAAACCCTAGTCAAGAGATCATGAGGGATGACTTATGAGATAAGCATAGGGGGTTATGGATAACCTTGGGTAAACATAAGTTTGAAGCATAGGTTTTCCCCATGTGGAGGTATGCTAGTGAAGCTTGATCCTTCATGGAGAAAGGACCTCAAGCAGTATGGCTGGATGTGGAGTTAGCTTTAGAGAGAGAAAGAAGGACTCAAGAAAGAGGATTGGAAGCTTAGGTTCCGAGACATAGGGAACAGTGGATAATCGAGGATGATGCGACCTAAGTGGATGATAGTGGTTGCCTTATGTTTGACCCCTGAAGGCTGATGATGTCTTGGTTGCCTTTAGAGGGACCAAACCTTAGAGGGAGGATGACGCTTCTAGTACCTATGGTTTAAGTGAGTACCTACTGGATGAGATAAAGAGTGCTTTAGACCCTGAGGAGGTTTAAGTAACCAGTTGTGAAGCTTTATACCTAGTTGGTTGTCTAGGAAGAGGAATCAACTCTGAAGTGTTGCTTAAGTAGAAAGATCATGGAAAGTACATGACATATCTTGAACATGCTTGATTCATGGTTAAGAGTTTGAACATGCAGTTGGATACCCAAAAGTGAACATAGGGTTCCTAGGCCTAAGAGGGGAAGCAGTGTACCCAATGCTCATGTTAAGATTTGAGTCTCTATAGTTTCAAGCATGGTACTCTTAATGTGTAGAGGTAAAGGAAAACCCCTTCAGGTAAGGGTATGTTTGATGAACCCCTCACGAATAAGTTGATCTGAGGATGAGGAAAGAGAATGAGTGTGATCTAGCATGGTTTTGTAGGTACGCTTGTGTCTTAGTAGTTGTTGGTTTTAGCATGCTCATACGGGTGTAAACCCTAAGGGTGGTTGTGACCTTGCTGTCATGGGTTGTAGTTTCCTCCCATCCTGGGAGAGGACCCTTGGTAGGGTGTGTACCAGTTCTGTCGGTTTTGAGGTGACCTGAAGAGGTCTCATAGGATCTTGAGAAGATAAGTGAAGAGTACATGGTATGAAAATGAACCTATAGGCCCATAGATAACCATCTCTAAGTGCATGTGGATGAGTTACCATGGAGGTAACCAGTATGGGGCCTGACCAAGGTAGGCAGGTTGCCATGACCCCTATGAAGGGATGAAAGTCAGTCATGAATGCAGAAAGAGGTGATGAAAGCTTGGGTAAGGTTCTAAGTCAGACATGTACTATAAGATAATCCCAAGTCTATCCTAGGGTCAGGTAGGGATAAGACCGATGAAAGACGGAGTTGCCTAATTCCCTAATTGCGCATGACCATAGGGTCGGGAGGTAACAGCTATCATTGTCTGAGGGCCATGGGTTAGGAGATTGATCACCTTCATTAACTCATGTGACCCAAAGGGCAAGCGAGTAGGGCACTCTCTGGTGCATATGGGAAGAGGGATGACCCCAAAAGTGCCGGCACCCTACAGACCTAGAGGATATGACCAAGGATTGTGTGTAAACCCAAGAAGGTTCGAGGCCAGTTTTCCATGAAAGTAACTTTGATATAATGATGATTGCGATATAGAGACATGAGTTGCACGTTTCAACGGAGGTGTACTGGCGAGGTGTGCTGTACCATCCCTACTCTTGGAATAGGAAGAACTCTGTATTTGGACGGCCGCCAAATGCTTATTTCTTCTTGTTATGAGAGTGAGAGATAGGACAGTATGCATGCCACACACCAAGGACAAAGATGTTGTAAGTTGGAACGTTGCTATAAGGAATAATGATAGAGATGTGGAAGGAATGATACATGGATGGTTCGCAAACACTATGAGAGGTAGTGTAGCTAGCTTATGAGGATGTTTTATCAGGAACTATCTGGAATTTGCAGATTAACCAAGGACGAGTTCGATCACAGTGAGTAGGAGCTTAGAGTTTCTTGATGAAGACAAACTTAGAGTTTGAGATGAGATGATAAGTATAATACATGGAAGAGTATGTCTTCAACATTGCTTAATATCGAAGGATGTGATGTGGTAATGGATGCTCTGGTGGAAATAGAGCTGTCTAGATTGGCTAGAAGGGAGTTGTTAGGCTAACCCTACGTTTGGAGAGAAGATGTGTTTTGGCTAACACTCAGATATGAGGAGATAGGTTGAACAAGTTAATGGTTGTTTAGTTAGCCAGTTAGTCCTTGATGTAGTGAAAGGATGGTGTTGGAACCTCAAATTCACTTCTTTGGAAAAGAAAGTGACGAAACCCTGATTAAAGTGGTTTAGGGTTTCTGAGGCATCAATACATGAGGACATGATATACCTTGGTACTACAAAGATAGTAAGTGATGGTAGCATTTTAGATGCATAAAACAAAGTTGCATGTAGCATGTGGCCATGCAAGCCAGGAGGTGAAGGACGAACACCATTAACCCAGTGCATGGATGTAAAGTATAAAGAGTTCCCGAGAAGGAATGAGAGTTCATCATTATGGATGTTGTGAGTCTCTCCTAGACCAAAAAGGTCAAGATACAATATGGGTTATGGTAGATCACCTTACCTAGATGACATGAGAAAGGAAGAGTTCTGTCAAGGGACAGATCTGGTTGAACTGCATATGAGATGAGATGGTTCAACTACACCATGATGCGAATTCAAAGGTTCTTGATGTGACCTAAAGGTTCACTTCCATAAGGTGGAAGTAGATACATGAAGAGCTCAGTGGTTGTACAGTTTATCACCCCATACTAATGGACAGTATGATCCGGACTAGTGGGTCTGATGAGAGCATGTGTGCTCATTTAGGGTGATACATAGAGACAGTTCCTAAGATGTGATGTTAACCACCATGGCCTTTATCGGGATGCAAGATGTTCCATAAGGAGGTAGTGTCGGTCACCACTTCATTATGAAGATGTTGGTGAAGGAGGCCTCGCGAAGGTCATAAAAGAACCCCAGGGGTGTGCAGATGACATCGCTTTGATCGTGCAATGGCTGAGAGAAAGCCCAGTGGTGACATGAGTCATGAGCTGATACAAAGCAGACTGACATGCAATTCACTGTGGAGGAATAATGTGAAAATCCGACCCCTCTAAGCTACAGCTAAGAGAGCTGAATCCCCGATATAGGAATCCATTTGAGATGGATTGGTGGAGATGGTTGTGTATTCTTACCCCTCAGGATAACATGATGTATAATGTGTTACATGAGTCCGATCTAGAGCATGATGTGAGGTACCCAAGCCATGTGTTGAGCCTTGAACCTATTCAGCTTTTGAAAGGCTGAAATGTCCTGAGTCACCTATGAGGGTACGATATACCAAGGTAAGAAAGAACTCAGATGGAAGAATATGAGATGATGAAGGTTCTTGGAAAGCACCATGGTTAGGGTAAAGCCACATGGTAGCCTTGATGGACATAAGAAGGGATTATCCTGTTTGTTTGCTTGCTTGCTGGAATTTTGAGGACAAAATTCTTATAAGAGGGGAAGGATGTTACAACCCCAAATTTTGGGTTCATTGGTTGAGGAATTTATTTTCTCATAATGAATATAAATGAACAAATAATGGATAAATGCATGGATTTCATTTACAATAGCCTTGTTGTTTGATTTGTGGGCTTTGTTGGCTATTGGGCCCAATAACAAGGATATTCAATTAATTAATGAATAACTGAGAATTGAGATAAGAAAGGTGTGGAAACCTCTAGAAGGCAAATCCAAAGAGGATTTCGTGCCTCTTAGATTCCTTGGGTTCCAAGGAGTCCAAAGTTGCAAAGAAAAGGCAATAAGAAAAGAAAATATCAATTAAGTATTTCCTTGTTAATAAAGAAAATTGAAAACATTGATGAAATAGGGAAAACATGTGAAAAGAAGTATTTTTGAGTTATCCTTAGTGGGATTTCGTATCCCAATGTTTCCTAATAATAAAAGGAATGCTAATGAGGAAAATAAGAGAGAAATAAAGAGAAATCAACAAAGAGGAAATATTTTAAAAAGAAATAGGCAAGATAATGGGATTAATGCATATTGATGCATTTAATGATAATGAGTGTTCCTTAAATAAAGAATTTCGAATTCTTTGAGTTTTATTGGGATTCAAGAAGTCCCAATCAAGGAAGAGGAAAGAGAAAATAGCAATAAAAGAAAATAAGAATATAATGAGAGTACATTATTAATAAATCCCATGTTATTATTAAAAGGAGGATATTTTCTATTAAAAGGGAAACTAAATTTCGTGACCAATAGTTTAAAAAGGCAAGTTTAAAGAGAATTAGAAAATGGATGTTCGTATTTCTAATATCCATATAATTGAGAATATCCAAAGATAAAGGAGAGAGAGAGGTCTACTTCCTAATAAAGGATTTGGTTTCCTATTAAGAAAGGGACTTGTTCCCTCTTAGACAGGCATGTTAGGGCGAGGATTCCTCCCCTATAAAAGGGGTAGGCCCTTTGGGACGAGTTCCAGAGATATTCCGCATCTCCCACTCTCTTTCCCCCATCTTCTTCTTGTTCTTCATCGTGCAACCCTAACCATGAGGGTATGGACCTATCCCGGAGTGATGAGAAGTGGTTGATGGCCTGAGTTAAGGTGGGAAGACTCCACGACCCTCTAGAGCTAAGCGGTTGCTAACCTAACGCTCCTGCCATCGCACAACTAGTGCAGTAGGTCTGCAACGTGCAGCTATCGCAGCAGCAATGAAGGGACGAGTTTCGCCTAGAAACGCGCGTGTGGGCTGCAAGCTGCGGACGCCCCGCGTGCGCCGAGGTGCGTCGGAGGTAGGGCACCCACCTGCGGTGGTTCCCGAGTCTCCAGAGAGGAGAGATAGACCGCGGGAGGACGGCCAGCGGCGGCCGCAGCCGAAGGTTCGAGGTAGAAGACGACTAAATAGCTTTGGACGACTCTGCCCTTCGCGGGCTGAATAAACATCGACTTAAGCAAGGGGCAAAAGAGTCTTTTCGTCATGTTTTTATAAGTGTCCAGCGACGTTGCATGGAGCCAAGCGACGTGGCGCTCTGTGATTGGCCCGAAGAAGGTAATTTTACAAAATTCATAACTCTTAATTGGTAGCTCCGATGAGAACATATGATACATGAATTTTGCTCACAAAAACGAGAGGAATCCATTAAAAATATAGTTGAATCTTAATTCTGATTGCAATTCGAAAAGTAGTACAAGTTATTAACTTTAATGTAATGATGATTAAGAAACCCTATTTTGATGTGTTTAATGTGATTAGGAGGGTTTAATTGATGAATAAAGTTGATATTAGCCTGTTAATGATAAAAAGGGACATTAGGTACAAAAAGGATGAACTTTGCATATAATTAGATTAATTTTGAGTTTCTTGTGCATGAATAATAATCTAATGGGCCTTGAAACCCTAATGTTAGTGGATGAGTTTATTAATGGCTTTAATTGACAAATTTGATGTTTGGAGTTGAAATATGTGGAATCTAAACTATTAGAGTACAAAAGTCCTTAATTCTGGATAAAAACCCTAAAAGTAGTAATTAGGGATTTCTCAGGAATAAAAGGGTAAAATTATGATAAAATGAATTCATATGCGACTTAGATCATAATGGGCTATGAATTGATGATAAATGCTTATAATAATTTTGCCATGAAGTAAAAAGGATTAAAATAGTAGCTTTAATGAAAAGAGTCTTGATGGACTTAATTGATAGATAATGGTGTTGTTAATCTGAAAATAAGATTAAATGTTGTTAAAGCATAACCTTAACATCTTGTGTGACCACTAGATGAATAATTGGGGTTTATGAGTAATTAGGGTTTAAATAATAAAATATGAAAGAGAAACCCTAATTGCAACGGAAACCCTAAAAGGGGACTAGAAACCCTAGGAAGCGAGCTAGATTTAATAGATCTTAATGACATGAGTAATAATAGGAAATTGTATAAATGTTTCAGGATCTTATTGAATGCTTGCTTGCTTGGATTCTTATTTGCATGGATATTTCTATTAAAATCATCAGATCAGGTATGTGGTTACGCTTACGAATAACCGCATTAGTTTTCCGCATGTTTGCCGGATGGTTAATCGCATTGACTGCAATTAAACTGTTTGGATGTTCATACTCGCAAATTATAAAGTCACTATGACTATCACCTTAATAATAGAAGTATGGATTCTCGCACCTACATGCCACCCTGATGGATGATGCCAAAGGTCAGGCCCAGATGGGTAGACCAATGGACACCTTGAGTGGTGACCCCAGGCACTAAGAAGGTGGCCTATGTTATTGCATGACTAGTGGGCACCATGAGTGGTGACCCCCAGGCACCAAGCTCGGGATTGAGAAGGTGGCCTTAAGTCATTGGCAAAAGGGCACCCTAAGGTGGGTATGCCAGGGTTAGGGCAAAAGCGGTGGAGGATGTCATATTGAAAAGTGTAAATAGGATTGTTAAATAATTTGATTGTGATTATTAAATTGTTAGTCATATGTGCAAACTTTTGGTTGACCCCACATACCAGTATATTTCGATATACTGACCGACGTTTTGTTTGTCGGCGTTTTAGGTACAAATGAAAAGAACAAACAGTAAAGTGGCATATGTGGAATTCAATGAGAAGTAACGTACACAGGAGGATTAGTTAGAGTAACATCTTCATGGATAGAAGTTTAGAAATCCCATCTTTTAAAAAGGTAAACAAAGTTTTATTTTATACCAGTTTTAGCTTTAGTTGGTAAAGTTTATTTAATTATTATTGATTATTTGTCGAACCTTTGATCCTGTTAATTGAATAACGGCTCTGACCTTCGGGTCTCCCTTAATTGGGGGTTACCGGGAGACGGGGTCGTTACACCTTCATTCACAAAATGATGCAGCTTCCGATGGGGATTTGTCTGGAGGTAAGATTGTTAACAGATGTTTCTTAACCTAAAATAACTTGTTCTATTAGCAAAAAAAATTTATATTGTACTTGTTGTTCTATATATTCCTTTCATGGAATGCAATTGAGAAAAAGTAGCCAATATCATACCTCTATGATTGGGGAAATTGACTCCCAAGATGGTTCTTTCTTTGTCAATGACTATAGAAAATGATCAGTAACAAAAGACATTGAAGAACATAGTGGACTATAAAGCTAGGAAAAAATGGCCAATAATAATGAGGTAGTTATCAACCACACAACTTTTGTGTTTGTTTTTCTTAATTTATGTTCTTATTCTCTGGTCCAAAGATGTATTTAGGGTTAGTTGAATGAGTTGGATTGTACAATTGCAATATTTATTGCATACATTGCATGTATTTATCTAGTGGACTTGGTATTCTTTAATTTCTATAGAGAGTTGTTGACATGTCTTTCATTGCTCTGTCTCATGAACAGCTATATGGATCTTCAACCTAGTTGTGCTTAAGCACATGCCATGGTTCTGTGCCAATGCATATTTCTATGTAGAGTGGCCAACAAGATAGAAGTATGTGCTATGCAGTTGGGCCATCAAGACATTAAGTTCTCAGGCTTCGCAAGAGGTAGTATTGAATCAATCATATGAGAATCCCATACATTATATGCTAGGTTATTCACAATGTCTCCTAACAAGATTTCTACTCTATGTAGACTAATTCTCAAATCTTTTATCCAGCCTTGTGGTGCCACTTTGCAATGCCAACAAAACAACACAATGAATGAGTATTCTTATCAACTTTAGTAGGTAGTGTGTGGACATGAAAAGTCCATGAAGTAGATATATGAACCCGTGTTGGTTTGATTTCATGTATCTTGACCTTTAGCTAATCATATGTCTTGGTTACATATAGGTGAGAATGTTGCTTGACAATACTTAAGAAAGCATCATAATGGTCATCCTGCCTCCATTTGAAGCTCAAGAGGTACCTCCACACAAACAATACATATTAGATTTGCTAGTCTTGCCAATATTATACTTCCTACTTTGAAGGTGCTTCATCAATGTTGATAAGGTTGTTTTTCATCATTAAAAGGAGCTCTAAAGTCAGCATGCAGAAAAGTAGATAGTGATATCAGGGAAGAGACAAATCCAATGATGTAGAAGTTATTGTACTGAATAGAAAAATATTGTATGAAAGTATATTATTAGTGTTGTATTCATTATAAGGGGCAAGGTAAAATGTCCTCCCCATGTAATTGTCATTTGATTATAAATAAAAGAATATTCATACTTTTGAAAAAGTGAGTTTGATTGCAATTGACATTCATTTAGAAATCTTAATAATGAGCTGAAAATTGATGATTAAAAGACATGAAAATGTCATCATACACAACTAGAATCTCATTAGTGGCATTTTTATACGCCATTATACTCAATAAGAATAGTTACATAAAACATCCTAATACACAATTGTGGCCTTTGTAGAAAAGCCAATTGATGTAATAGTGGCATTTTTATAAAAGCCACATGATGTTTTAGTGGCATTTATTTGGCATTTATTGAAATCCATTAAAGGCAAACATTTAATGTCATTTACAACTTAGGCCACTATCTCTATAGTGGCATTGGTACTAGATGCATTTTTTTAAGTGTCAACAAATGCCACTAAACAGTTTTAGTGGCATTTTTTTTCCGTGGCATTTTTATATGCCACTAGTGAGTATGTTTGTTGTAGTGCATGGAATCATGACCTTTGGTTGTCCCAAGAAGACCAACCACAAAGTCCATAGTCATATGATCCCATTTCCACTATGGTATAGGCAACAATTGTAGTGTCCCTATAGGATTCTGATGCTCATCCTTGACCTGCAGACAAACTAGACATCTAGCCACGAACTCTACCACACCATGCTTCAAACTAGGACACCAATACAAGTCCTTTAGGTTGTGGTACATCTTGGTACTACTTGGATGCATTGCATATATCGAGGAGTGAGTCTCCTCAAGAACCAACTTCCTCATACCATCAGCATATGGAACCATTGTCTGATTGTGGAAGCAAACTGTACCATCCTCTATCTCATGGAAGACCTCATGTTTCTTTCTACCAAACTATACTCGAATCTCCTGTATCACAATATCATCCCATTGCACGTATTTGATCTACTACATCAATGTAGGATTCACCTACAATTGCACTAGCAAGTCTGCTAACAAGGAGACCTCCAACCAAATGTTCATCTGTCGAAGTGACAGTAACATCTCTCGCTTGTGGCACACCAAGGAACACAACTATGTCTTATCAGCAGATGATGACGAACATGATGCATCAGCCACCACGTTTTCCTTCCTTGGATGGTAGTCTATCATGGAATCATAGTCCTTGATCAACTCCATCCATCTCCTCTACTACATTTTCAACTCCTACTTCAAAAAGAGATACTGAAGGTTCTTTTAGTTAGTGAAGATTTGAAACTTCTCTCCATAAAGGTAGTGTCTCCAAATCTTTGAAGTATGGATCATAGCTACAGGATCCAAATCATGCATTGGATAGTTTTCCTCATGTTTAATAAGTTGTTACGAAGCAAAAGAAATCATGTTCTTATTGTGCATTAGCACGCATCCCAAACTATTTTTCAACAGATCATAGAAGACGATATAGCCTTTCCCTTGCTCACAAAGAACTAAAATTGATGCACTACTGAACTTCTCCTTTAAAAGCTGTAAGAACATTGACACTTGTCATCTCAGACAAAAGGTACACCTTTCCTTGCCAACTTGGTTAGGGGTAACGCCACATCGCTGAAGTTCTTGATGAACCTCTTGTAGTAGCATGCCAAGCCTAGGAAACTACAAGCCTCCATAGGTATCTTAGGTTGTTCCCACTCTAATATGGACTCCACCTTCTTAGGGTCCACACAAATACCTCTAAAAGATATCACATGACCCAAAAAAGACACCTCCTTCAACCAGAACTTACACTTGCTGAACTTGGCGTACAACCTGTGCTACCTCAACATCATCAATGTTTGTCATACATGTTTCTCATGATGTTGCCTATCTCTGGAGTATATCAAGATGTCATTGATGAAAACCACCACAAATTGGTCTAGATACGGTATGAACACCATGTTCATCAGATCCATGAAATCTACTGACTCATTGGTTATCCCAAATGGCATAACCTCAAACTCGTAATGACCATACGTAGTCCTGAAAGCTGACTTGGGTATGTCATCTGCCTTGATCCTCAACTGATGGTATCCAGACCTCAAATCTATCTTTGAAAACACAAAGGCACATCTTAGTTGATCAAAAAGATCGTCTATCCTTGACATTCCGTACTTGTTCTTGATCGTCACTATATTCAACTACTGATAGTCTACGCACAACCTCATAGAACCGTTCTTCTTCTTGACAAACAACATGGGGACACCCCAAGGGGAAGTTATGAATCTGATAAAACCTTTCTCTAACAAACCCTACAACTATTTCTTCAACTACTACATTTCTGTCGGTGTCATCTTGTATGGTGATTGTGCTATAGGCTATGTATCAGGAACAATATTGTACTCAAAATCAATCTCTCTAGGAGGGGGAACATCAGAAAACTCCTCAAGAAAACATCATCGAACTCTCAAACCATAGACACCTCCTAGATACTAGGACTCCTCACCTTTTTATCCACAACATGTGCCAAGAAAGCCCCACACCCTTGCCTCATCAACCTCTCTGTTGTCATAGCTGACACCAAGCATGTCAGAAGAATCTTCCTATCTCCTTGGAAGATCCAGGAAACACAACTATCATGAAATGTCTCCACCTTAGAACTACAGTCCAAGACCACCCGATACTTCTCTAGGGTATCCATCCCAAGGATTACATCGAATCCATGCATGTCAAGTGGCATAAGATCCACTTAAATGTTGCACCCTGAGAAAGAAAGCACGTAGGATGGATACACCTCCTACAACTCAGTGGAACCAACAAGAGGGGTTTATAATTGAAGACTATTAGATCTAGTACAAACATGTAGATAACAACTATCTATTAGCTCCCTGGTAATACAAGAGTGTGTCACACTCGAATCAACTAAAATAGATACAAAAGAAGAAGAAGACAAATCAGAATGAAAAAGTTCCATCTAACCTGTCATAACCCATGGATTGAACACTCCCTCCAACTGACTCATGGTGTAGAATCAAGTCGTCGCCTATTTTTCATCCATGTCCTCTACTAGCCTGCCTAGAGGATCCTTTCTATGATGTCTGACCACATTCTCTGCCACCACCACTGTTAATCTACTACCTCTAGGAACCCTGCTGACTCTACCTCGATTGTTGTATCACCTCCTCATCCTTCATCTGGAAAAACAAGTTTGTATGCCCAATCTGTTCACACTTATAACATGTCTTAGCCTTGTACGATGGCCTAGACAACCCTATAATAGAAATTGATGTTGTACAACGAGCTCCAACTAGTGGAAAACTACAACCTCTGCCCTTACTTGGGGACCACTACAACGACAACACTAACCTCTGCTCAGAGAAAGATGACCACATTTGCGACTATGGTGATGAAACATCAGCTTCTTAAAGCCACCAGACGACTACCCCTAAAACTGAGCTGGCCTCTTCTTAGCATTGGCTTCATGCTTCTCGATAGCTGACTGCTCTAACCTCCTTACTGACTACACAAAGGTAGATAACCCCTCCCTTTTCTCCAAAGAAGACACCATCATCGTCAACTCTTTACCCAAGCCCTTCCCAAACCATGGGATCATTTCCTTAACTGTCACCTCCATGTGAGGATAGAACCTCAACAGCTCCATAAACCTTGCCTCATACTCATTGATCATCATTGATACATGTTGGATCCTCTCAAATAGTGAAATCTTCTCATCAAGATACGTCTCTTGGAAGTATCGGATCACAAACTCTCACCAAAACTACTGATCACCATGCTAGGTCTCTTCTCTTCCTCAATGGCCCACCGCCCTTCAGTAGGTACACTGCATGCTTCACCTTGTCCTATTTTGGGATATTGAGGATCTTGAAAGCTTCTCAAGCTCTGTCAGCCACATGTCTGCATCCATCAGGTCTATCATACCTGCAAACTCTATCACTCTGACTGACCTCAGCCTCTCAAATGTCTTCCCAGAACCCTGGGATTCTACATTAGGGAGAATTTCCCTTGCTTGCAGTACGGGCGCTCTATCCGTGATATGTGAAATAGTGGCCATCAACTGTCCAAACATGGTGTGGAATGTTGGATTGACCATGGTTTCTGGTTCGAACTGAGGCACCTCCGGCTACTCCAGTCCCATCTCTAGCACTCTATCTTCATGTGTCTTCCTCCTCGTGCCATCTCATGGCACACAAAGCTAGTCTCTCCATGTTCTTCATGCTCTCCACACATATCTGCATAAGCATAAGCTATAATCAGATATGTTGGTGGATGCAAGAATAGACACAAACCCTAGACCTATGTCCCTATAGACTCAGTGAACATAGAGCTCTGATACCAACCTTTAAGTGTGATTCCCAACGCCACACAAACAAGATTACTCAATAAAACATGCGATCAACAACTAACAAACTACATTACCAGAAAAACAAGTAAATTAAAACCGATCTCATATTACCATCATGTATGGAAACATAATTAAACAAAGGTCCAACAACATGTATTATATCAGATACCATATCAAGTATCTACATCTGTCAAGTGGTATCAACCACAACATGTATACAAAAGAGATTTTGTTCACATATAAAAACCATATATATACAACTACAAGTGAATTGCCAAATTCCATGTATCGATATACAACATCTACAAAATGGATCCCTTCCCAGACCTGCGAGTATAGGGACAACACTAGGACTCTACTACATCAACAAAACTAGAAGCTTTCCAACCTTATGAGGCTACTGATCTCCAAGATGCTTTTCCTTAATAGCACGATCCTACCTACATCGTTGATGAACACCTAAAAGATGTGGTAACCCATGAGGTGAGACCAACGTGTCAGCTAGAGATATAACTCTCAGACAATAATTATTGTTACAACTAGATATCTCGTTATTAAATAGGATGAGCAGATTCAACTAAATGAATAAGTTAAAGTGATTACACATGTTAGGCAGGTTGAGTAGCTACAACAGATTAGAAAAGCATTATACATGATTAGAAGGAATATGAAGAACATGTATAAACAATTAATTTCTCTTACCATATTACTTAACAACTAAGAAGTATAAGAAACAACACAAGGGTAAACATCCAATGTGAAACATGGTTAACCCTAAATAGATATACTACGCAGTTGTATTACGTCTTTAAGCCCTGAGTAATTTGAGGTATACCACTCAAACTACGACTGTCCACTGCAAAGTCAAAAATAGTTCCATACAAGATTTAGGAGAACCAGACTCCTATGATCTCCCATACTCACAGTCAGTACGAGTCCACCAGAGTGACATATAAAGTCAAACTACAAAACACATGACCCACCTGGTGTATAGTTCACAATGCTAGACACTAGGGTATGAAGCTTTACCATTGAGTTACAATTGCCATTGCCCTCAAAATTTCATATGCACAAACTCTGAGATATGATAGTAGCTATTCTCACACTGAGGCATGAGCGTAACCACCCTCCATACACCTTGAGATAAAGATGTCAAGGACACACAGTCACTTGCACCTTGCATACTCAGGAGTTGCGCTATGAGTTTCCCTTAGGAATACTCGTTTCACCATCCAGCAAGTTAGGACACTAGAATGGATCTATAGCATGGGGAACTACATGATTAGGGTTTTAATTGATTTGTTTAAACCAATGGGGTATCTTTTAACTGCATCAATCAAGTTACATACAAACCCTAGAAAGATTCTACAAAGATAAGGGTAGATTGCAACTTCAAAATATATAAAATGTATGAAACGTAGAGCTTATCACATCACCACATGGTACTATGACACCACACAGGGGGTACCATCTCAATTAGGACACAAAGACACTTCTAAGATCATAAGATCATTCACATTGTTCCCTATAAGAACATCATTATCTCTCCTTGCCTCATCAAGTATCATCACCATCACCGCGCATGTATTACATAAGTTTAGCATAACCATGCATTTAAGAACTATGATGCTCATAAGATAACAAATTAGGGTAACAATAGTTTAGGAAAGAGAAAGTATTCCATCTTCATACGAATTATTCAAAAAAATTGAGCAACATCATTATGTACTTGCAATTAGGGTTAGGTTTCAACATAGCACACCGAATTAGGGTTTCAAATCAATAATAGATGTAAACCCTAGTTATCATTATCTCCCACATTCTTGGAAACAAGCAAGTCAAACACCATGACCATAAAGTCAACCACATAGATGAACATAGAATCCAGGAATTATCATCTATCGAAGATATTGGGACTCACCATATTCATCGGTCGAAGAGATGAGTCACTTTCAACGACCACATAGATCAGCACACCAGTGACCTTAGAAACAACAAGGTCTTAGTGACTGAAGAAAATTAATTGCATTAGAGACCGGTGAGGAGCTTCACCACTTCATCGACTGAGAGAGTCCAACACTTAATCAACCACAAGAGTGAAACCTTGGCGACCAAAGAAACATCATCCTAAGAAGATAGTCACCCTAACAATTACTCAAGGAGGTCCACTTGTAACGACCCAAAAATCATCAAAAGTCATCGACAACATAGATCATAGATTGAAACCATAAAGAGAGAGAAAAATAAATCAATCACAAGATCAAATAGGTTGATCATCGCCATGAAACTGAAAACCACTCAGGTACAAACTACAAGAAGGAAAACAACCCCAAAACACTAAATTCAATCACCAACATGAGAGAAAGCAACATCATGACTTAGAGAGGGAAATCCATCATTTAGCACATGCATGCAAGGATCAAAGCCTCCATCACCAAACAAGATAATCATGTATAAAGAATAGGGTTCATTAATAGGAAAGATATCTACTCAAGAATAACCATGAAGCATAAAACCTAATTCAAGATATCATCATCATACTATTTGTAACCAAATTTTTAGAGTAGATTATTTGCATGCAAGGTTAGGTGCAACAATACTCAAGGATAAAGTTATATAACTCACCTTGGATATGAAGAAACAACTCCAATAGAAATAAAGCTCCAAGAAGAGAGAGAAAACCTTAGCTTGATCACCACTTTGGTCAAGCTTGCTCTGCCTTGAAGAGAGAGAAACAAAACCCTAGGTCAAAGAGTATAAAGGAGAGAAAAACTTTAGGCCAAGAAGACAAGAAATGGAACTCTTCCACCATACTTAAGCACTACCATGGAAAACCATTGATTCAGACAAGAAGAGAGAGCTCCACCATGGAAACTCCATGGGTTCATTCAAGAAGAGAAAGAAGAAGAGGGTATGGTAAGAAAACAAAGATCAAGAGAGGTATATCACTTACCAAGGTCAAGGAACACCAAACCATCACCAAGGAAGGGTTTCCCTAAGCCCTAGATCACCATGCAGGATGGATCGGTCACTAAAGCTCCACCTTCACCACCAAGACAAGGGGATGATCTCCAAGCAAGTAGAGAGAAAGAAAGGGTTCAAAGGGTTTAGTTGGATGCAAGGAGAGATGTTTATATAGCCAAGGGTAGGATAGAGAGAAGGGAGGTTAGGTGTCATGCAAACACATGCCAAGTGTCCATCATATCTCTTCCATGCGAGAACCATGCTCAAACAGAAACTATGGTGATAAAAATAAGAAAAACTAGTGATGTCACTTGTCCAGGAAAGCATAGAGATTGATGGGAAATAATAGTGACCAAACAAGGTCCAGACATAGCGTCTGCATAGAAATCTTTGACAATCAACACATCCAAAAGTTGGTGATGGAAGAGGAGCACCAAGCTTCATTGACCGCCAACCAGGGTAGATCCAAGAAGACACCATTGAATAAAGAGTCCTAGGATCACATAAAACTTAGAAATTGACAAACCATAGGTGATTCATCACTCAAGGTCATCAACTAGGGCATCCAAGCAAACCCTAGAAGCTCAACACATGATGTCACCACATCAAACCAAGGTACAATAAAGATTTGGGGCGCCACTCTCTCTGACATGATGTCAAAACATGTGAGGCACAACAAACATATGACAAATTCCAAGAAAACCCCTAAACATGGGTACATTGCAATTTAGATCCAAAACAAGCTCATAAAGACATAACTAGCTCAACTAGCATCCAAACTAGACCAAACTTGAAACATAAGCACATCGCATGTTATTAAAGCACATAATGATGTTAGATTAAGGTTTTAAACATCTAATTATGCTAAGAAAGTGAGATCAACCAGGAAACTAGGTCAGGGGTCTTACACACATGACCAATTAATAAGTCATTAGGTACAACTCTCAACAACCTAATGGAAAGTAGAGGGTAAGTCCACTAACCATTTGGTATAAGGTATATTTTCCTAGTCATCACTCCATTTTCATGCTCAGATTTGAGATTCATCTTCTAACTAATTCTAGGGTTTCTCTATCAAACTTCATACAAGTCTTCATTGTGGCTTATTTCAAGAAAACATAGATAAAATCATGAAAAAATGTACATATAGTATTGTACAAAAATTATACAATGACAAAATTCCATGATATAAAATTTAAGATAGGGACCAATAAACCAATGTGAGAACTAAGTCACAAAAATTTCCATATACTAATAACCAAGCTCCATCTAATCTCTATAACTTCCAAAGAGATATATCACAACCAACTTATATATTAACATATGAACTTTATGGGTGTCATTATATTAGGGTTTAGTCAATGATGGGGAAAATTCTAGGGTAAACATCTCACTTAAAGGATTTTACCATAGGGTAAAGGTCCTATAAGGAACCTATTGGAAAATACAAGAAAAATAAGGGAGATAAAAGTTGAAATAGTCAGAGTCTGACTATCTTAGCACTAATACCATCTTGAAGGAGTGGGACCTGAGAGGGGATCCATTCCTTACCCAATTTGATGAATAAACACATCCAACCAAACAATCTAACAAGTATGTTACAATTGGGTTTTTTTTCTTCTTAAATGAATGGTATACAAGAATAGAAGCGGAAATAAATATAATGAATATTTTCAATTTACAAGATTTTAAAATCATCTCCCACTTACGATTTACATGAAAGAAAAAATTAAGTATAGGGATGTCAAAACCATCTCAACTCTATCTTCCAAGAGTCATCTCCACTAAAACAAGTTTAGGTCATCATGTTAAGCCCTCCATGTCATTCACCTAAGGGGTTGGAAGCATACCCCACAAGAGAAGACAAAATGAAAGTTGTCGTTTCAAAAGTGCTAGTATGTGCATATAAATGGGGATTAGAAATATTGGGAAAAAGACATCAAGATATTCATCAAGGTTTTGCAAATCAAGAGGGAAATAGAACATCCAAGTGGATACCCAAGAAAACATTTTAGAAAAGATAATAATAAAAGGATTTCATACCTTAATCAATATCACAACAAAATATCACAATTATAAACAATCATAAACAATGAATAACAACTAAACTAACATTATTTAAGCATGGTTGAGACCCATAAAATCTCAAGCCGAATTGTTGGGTGAAAATTCACACTTTGGGCAGAATACACACCCTTAACATATATAAGAGCAGAATATGTGCACTCAAGATGGAATACGCACATCCAAATGTTATAATGGTACAAAGTACTACTACTATAAATAAGTTTAATATATTTTCTATGCAAAAATGTGGAGGCAAGAAATAAGTTTAGTCAAGCTCAACTAAGGGATGAGATCATCCATCTAAAATTGGTTAGAGAGCCCACAAACAAATATCCAATCAATATCCACCATTGAGATACATCATAAGACCATAAGATGCCATCACCAGATAATAGAGGTTTTTTTTAGCTCAAGACCTTAAATTACGGTTATCTCATGGAATTTTGAATGAACAAGATACAAAACTAGGATCCAACAAGCATATTCAGCAGATTAAGAAGATAAAATGATCAATTCTAGAATATAAGCACTCATAAGAGTCAACATCTCATAAGAGAGAAACATTTTTAGGGTATATGTATCAAAAGACCAAGAGGGGAAATATTGGTTATTGATCAATGTAATCAAATAGGGATTCAACATGCATATAAAGAGAAATTATATCATCAATATAGAATCTAGGTGATGCAATATACATCAACAGAGAGAAATCTAAAGAATTGCTTAGTATATGCTTGAAGAGATGCATCATACATATAAAGAGTGTAAAATTAGGTCAATTGCTCAATATCAAATTAGGAGATGCAAAATAACTCAATTCTAATATATATTGAGGGCTAATCCATGATCCACACCAAGGTTACATGCCACCTAATTGAAAAATTAAATATCACAATGATTAACTACATGTATTTATTAAACTTTAGAAAACATATTTTTATTGTTATTGATTTAGGTCACTAAAACTACACCATCATGTAGATTATATTTTTCTAATTCCAATGACAATTTATTTAATTTTTCACATACCAATATTTAGATATGATTTTATCATGATCCAATCAATGAAAACAATACTAAAAATTATGTATAATATATTAAAATGAAGTGATGAGACTTACACCATTGGATGAAGAAAAATACCATGATTCCAAAAATACATTAGATTAACTTTTTACTTATAAATAATTATATATGGATTTTATAAATCAAGTCCAATTAGAAAAATATTTTAAAAGTAACATTTGCTAATGTGTTCAATAATTATATATGGATTTTATAAATCAAGTACAAATAGAAAAATCTTTTATAATTCACATTTCTAATGTATTCAACTTTAGTGGTGAAACATTATTGTTGAGTAGAGCAAATTATTACAATTTGTGAAACATATTATTCAATATATATTTTTATTTTTCCAGTAGTTATCTATATATTATTTATGTTAATGATTTATCTAGATTTGTCGATGAAAGAACAGTGTAAAGACAAAATTACCCACGATATGATTTTTAGGTTTATAATATGACATAACTAAAACTAGACAATAGAAATTGGGGTAGAAGACTAAAATATCCTTCATTAAACCAAAAGTCAGTGCAACCTAGATAGAAATATGGAGGAAGAAACAAAAAGAAGAGGAAGTAGAATATTGGCTTGTTACAAGAAAATCTTGAAATGAATAAAGCTTCCTACAGTACAATACAAATTGTTTCTACCCTCTTTCGACCACCAAAGTTAACAGAAAATATACCTAAGAAACCATACTGAGTATGAGAATGTGGACAAAAGGGCTCAGGCTCACAAGGGGTATAAAAAGTTCCTTGGTGATTTGTATATTGTTTTGAACCTCTAGTTGGTAGGGGTATCCACAAAGAGGGAGAACAAGCATCATACTTTAGATATAGAGGAGGTTATTAGGATGGTTTACTATGACTTAAGAAGGAAATGGTAGATTTTGGGTTAAGTCTATTGCTTGTAGGTGCTTAGGGGAAGAGAATATATATAATAGAGGATTCTTGGTGGTAGAGAGGTCCCTCATTCAACTGCAAGACAAAGGTTTGTGGAATGTTCTTATAAACAAATAATAATGAAACTAGGATGCAAGGAGGATATGATAGAAAATAATTTGGGAAGTTATGATTCCTCTATATTTTATAAAGTAATTTGTTGTAGGTAATGACTCTACCATCATCTAGTCAAATCAGTTCATAGGAGAAATGTAAAATAGTTGTATTCAATTGGTGAAATATAGGAAAAGGGAAAATATCCTTGTGTGATGCAAATAAATTATAAGGCTTTATTAAAAGAAGAAAATTGATCAAACAATTGTCATCTATATATACACACACACATTAGTTTTCATATTTTTATTTAGTTAATCTAGGATTATCTAATTAATAAAAGAATTGATGTCTAGACTACTTTGTGCATGTCAAATCTGAATTTGACATTATTTTCTACTTTTAGAAATGTTAAATATGTTATTTAGTTTATTTGAGTCCTTTTAGAATAGTCTTGTTAATTTATTTTATAATTTATTTATGGGAACTAGTATTATCCAATTGAAATGGAATTTGGCAACTATACCAACTAATACATGAGAACTATAAATTTTACATTACTTCCATTGTTTTGAGATTGTTTAGTGGATTATTTCATGTATATGAATGCTTTTCTAATATCAAAATAAATATTATTATAACATATATTGAGTTACTATATTGGGTATTTACCATCTTTTTGAGATCATACATTCATTGGGGAATTATATCATATCTAATATTTCCTTAAATTCCTCAATCCTATTCCAATTGTCCTTAATTGTATTAAATTATAATTTCCTCTAAATAACTTAGTTTCCCAATTTATGTTAATTGTTTATATAATATGAATGACATCCTATATAGACAACCAAGAAGGGGAAAGTCCAAATTTCTCTTATGACTTTTTACTAATGACATTATACATCTAATTATTTAATATACTCAAGTGTGATGCTTTTACTTCAATATGTATTAATTAATGCCTTCCTCTAAAATAAATCAAGAATTGGTTTCTTTTATGATAGTATTTCCACCTCATGGTTTTCCTAGTTTTGTGTCTCAAACTACTCTCGTTACATTCATGCAAAGGTTTATAAGTACATGAAACTGATTTGTGCTCAATTATATTTTCCATTATATACATTATCTAGTCAGTTCCTTTTAAGATATTTTACATCAATTTCACTTAATTGGAGGTGATTTATCCCATTTTAGGCATTTTTATCAATACATAACTTACTTTCCTTACATCTCATATGGAAGTATTTATTGTTTAATTCAAGTTTACCATTCTTCAAAAAGGTTTAGCTTTCCAATTAAAATAAATCATCTCCATTATCCTTATATTCTTTTTATAACCATTAATTTTTTTTTTATCAATTTTGTTATATGGATATGATCAATCTAATTTACATCATTATTAATTTAATTCGTTACCTTACTGAGGGTTGGGAGAAGACTAACATAATTACATGCATATATGTATACATATTATACATTATGTGGCATACATTATTACATGGATTTCTGAATTATACTTTGTCAATTATCTTAAGTGTATATAAGAAGATTTCTATATATTATTACATGTTTTTCCATATTTGTTACATATTTTGACATATGTTATTACATGGAATTATGAATTAAATTTGCTAGTTCATTTAAATGTATATATGAAGGTTGCCATATATTGTTACATGTATTTATAAATTACACTTATATAGCTCATTTTAGGTGTATGAGGTTTTTGCATCATATGACATCAGATTTATTATGAAAAATAATCCAACTACTTATTAATATTCAATATTGGATCACTTATTCACTAACTACTTATTATTTTCATCCTAGTAATGACAAAGGTCCTACTCTTGCCCATTCCATAGTTCCTAATATTTATTTTGAGCATTTTCTGATTACCTCGAACATTTATCCATATATCTTTCTAACCACTTACTTATTAATATGATTAATGTGTAGAATGGTATAACTTATGCCATGTTTGGGTGTTTATTCCTAAACCAAGTGGAAAGGCATATAAACCTCAGGATTAGTATTCCACGGGCTAGGATGTCAAGCTTCGGTATGTCACAATATCTCTTGATGTTTTCACTCCATAAGACAGTGTAGACTAGTTGAAAATCCTATCACATGTGGTATGGGTAGTTTGGAAGTTTGCAGTTTGTACATGGATATGATAGTAGAATTATTTGGCTAAGGTAATACAACTTTCTAGATATAAGGTTCTATTCACACAATAATTCATTTTTTCTTGAATCTTAAGAATGGTTTTTCTGTAAGTGTCCTACTTTTTCATGTAACATGGGCACTCCAAGGTGGCAACCAAAATTAGCATTCATAGATATTTTTTTCTATCTTGTCGATCTTCCTTTGAGTTCACATGGATTTTCAATAGATAATAAGTCATGGGATTTCTCCTTGGAGACTTGTTATGCAAATATGCCTTCAAACAACTTTAGGAAGTCTGTCATAGACTTGGATTCAGTGGTACATGCTTCACTAAAGAGGATGATATCATCCATAAAGAATGCATATGTGAAAGCTAACTTAGCACTAGTTAGGATATAGGCTTCAAATTTAGTTGTGCAGATCATGTGTGATGAATAGTCTAAATCTATAAATTAGAGCACAGAGATATAGAGAGAAAGGGGTTCCCTCTTTATGACACCACGAGAAGGATTGAAAGGTTCATGGAGTTTGTCATTCCAAGATATATAGATGTGCCCAAGGTGATGAAATCCATAACTATGAAGGAGATGTGACTAGGAATACATGTCTACATAAGAGTATCCTTGATAAAATCTCAGTTCATTTTGTCATAGTCATTTAACAATTTGAATTTGGTAGACATCATGTGTTTTTAATAGATATTCTTCTCACACCGTGGATAACTCTTTAAGGACACATTATTGAGAACTATGGGTCTCAATTGGTTACACAATTCAAGTTTAAGATTATTTGAAGTTAAAACAACATTTAAATTTTCCATGTTCTCCTATAGTTTTCTACTAATCATGTACAAAAATAGATAGGAATTTTTTACATGGGAGCCCAAATTTTTTTTGTAAGTAAGCATCTATCATTAGGCTGTAGTTCTTTAAGTGGAGACATCAGTTTGATGGTGTGGTCAATCTCATCTTTTTTTGGTAAACTCCCCATTCTTGATGTTTCATCCTAGTTGACACTTGCAATTACCATTGAAGCTTGTACAATTATGGGTTTATCCTAATGGAAGAGTGATGGTGCTTCCACACACAAATACATATTATTATCCTAACTTGGTCTCAGATAATTCTGAAAAGCCTAGATTCTCTTTCCATTTTAAACTAACTTTTCATTGTAGGAGAAAGAAAGCTTCCATAAGAGTCTTTCTATAGATTGTAGAGATTATCTTGTCTTCAATCATATTCTTGCCAATTTTATGAAAAATCTAAGAAGTGGGACTATGTAGAAAAGAACAATGAAGTAGAAAAGACTATATGCATGCACGTGTTTATCAACACCAAAATCAATTAGCTTTTGGTTGTAACCATGCATCGATAACAAAATCATTGATCTTGAACAAAATTATACTGATATTCATCATGGGTAGGATATAGATTCAAGACATAAATCCCACGGTGACCGGATTGAGATGGAAGATGGTAACAACAAGCTTTTTCATTCAATCATCAAAAGGAGGCATTGAAGAGATAAGATTGTTCATTTGAAATATGAGCAGGAAACCTAGATTGAAAATATATGTGACCTTAAATCCTTAATCAAAAACCATTTCATGGCCCTCTTCACAGGAAATTGTTTGCTACAAGATGACAACTAGTAAAAGTGTTCAAAAATTGATAAATATATGTCCAAAAAAAGAGTCCTTGAAGATGGTGAATATGCATCCAAATATGACTAAAGGCACCTAAAGATGGCTAAATAACACCCAAAAATGGCTAAAAGCGTCAAAAAATAGTGATATATCCACAAATGACTAAAAGCACCCAAAAGTTCGGTATAAGCGCTGAAAACTCACTAAAAGTGCCAAAAATCGATGAATATGTGCCCATAAATAAACTTTTCAAAAACATGTATATGCACCTCAAATTGGTTGAAAAGCACCTAAAAATTGCTAAATAGTACCCAAAAATGGCTAAAAGCGCCCAAAAAACTGTAAAAATCTCATTTTTATACTTCTAAGGGAAAATGAACAATTAATGGGTGTTAACAAACCATCTTTGGATTTCAAGTAACCATTAGGCGCCATTTCATGTGTGGATATGATAAGAATGTGTTGGTATTCAAATAGTTTTTTTTGGTCGGTCATAACTCCTGTTCCTTTTTTTCATTTTTTTTGTAGTACAAAACTTGTTATCTGTCAAACGAGAACCTACTAAAGGGGGTGATCCCTATCTATACATCATTAGGGAGAGGAACTAAAGAATAAAGAATGATATCCACAGACCCCCTGTCAAAAACAAAAAGAGCAAAGGTATCTATCTGAACATCAGCTCCTTAATAAGTCAGGAAAGCTAAAAACAGAACTCCACAAAGGAATATAGAAGCTCTCAGGATTCACCAAGGAAAGATCAATAATTTCTATCAACCAACATCCCATAGAAGCCTTTGAGGTCAACTGAGCCAAGAAACATAGAAAGAAGTTTCCCCTTCTCAGAAATGGATAAGGCTATATGTAACATCCCTGACCTGGGTTATGCTTTAACCCTAGGTGTTTTGTTTAAGAAATTTAATTAGATGCTTGATATTATCTTTTGAAAAGTAATTAAGGCTCAAGAGGAACTTATATTTCAATTTTAGTCCATTTTGAATAATGTTGAAAGTAATGTTTTACTTACTTTGGACTAAAGTGCAAATTACCCAAGTTAAGGGGTTAAATTGAAAATTGTGAATGATAATATGTTCCTCATATGTTGAAGCATCATGGGAATGAGGATGATGCTGAGTTATGTCTAGTGATAGCCTGAGTACCAAGAAAGAGCTGATAAAGCAATGTTTGTGCATTAAAACCTAGTTTTGGTGTAATGTGCAATTTACCCAAAACCTAGGGTTCAATATGAAATTTACCACTTCAATAAGGTCCTTTTCATGACATCTTGTAGAGGCAATAAAATGAGAGGGGCATCTCATTTGAGCTACTTTGAAGGAGAGAGAATCTTGATATTAAAATAATCAAGATTTAAGCATAAATGGAACTTTACTTCAAATTAATGCAAAAACAAATATATTAATTGAAGGACCTTCAACCAAAAACGAGATGGTTGGATTTGTTCAAGTGTGAACACCCTTGTGCCTTTGCTAGGTCATGAAAAGATCTAACGTGAGTGGAGAACCACTCACATTAAGTTAATGGAAAGTAATATCCACTAAAAATGGGATATTAACATAATATGATTAAGATGCTTAATTTATTTTCCCTTAATTCTTGGATAATGGAAAGGAATTTGGAGATAATGAAGATATCTTTTCATGCACGGAATTGAGGAGGAAGAGGTGGCACAATTTTTGGAATTAAAAGAGTTTTATAAGAAATTTTCTCTCTCATTGATTTTCTTATAAAAGCACCCTTTACCACTCAAACCAAGGACGTTTTCGGATCCAATTCTTTCATTTGCTTGCAAAAACGATCAAGGGGGCTAGGGACAGAATTAAGACGACCCTCAACCTGTTGTTAAGCTTCTTGACCTTCATTCATCTCGATTTCATGGTAGAAATCACAAATTAATGCATGATTTGTTCATATCTCGATCCCATCTTCACTTCTAACCATCCCTTTTCACTCAAAAGCTTGAGGAACGATCCTTGTGGTGTGGAAAAGCTTCTTCCACCATTGTTGATGTGAAGATCCAAGCTTTGAATCTCAATTGAAGGTGGGTTTTATAACTTGAACCCCTCTACATTGTTATTCAACTATCAATCTTGCAATTTCGTTGATTCCTTCATCTTTTTGATTAATTGTTTGTTGTAATTGGCAATTCCATGAAATCAGAAGTACTAAGATCTTCAGGGATGAAGGTAGATGATGACGACATCATCTTGGACACATTTCCCAAAGATTTTGTACTTCATTCGGTTTCAACAAGTTGCTCATTCAGTTTCAACAAAACCGTTTGAAAGCAAACAGTTTCATCAAACCGTTTGAAGCTAAACGGTTTCAAACCATTTGGGAGAGTTGACCAGGGTTGACCGTTTGGAGAAATTAATGCTAATGTTGATGGTTGATGACCCATCAAATTTGATGGATTAATTCTAAAGGGTTCATCAGTTGAGGGTTAATCAATTGGCAAACCCTAATTGGATTAAGTGCTGAAATTCAATTTGGTTAATTTAGATTTTTGGGCAATTGAGCCCAAACGGTCTCAAGACCATTTGGAGGTCACCCAAATGGTCTCAAGACCGTTTGGGGGTCACCCAAGACCGTTTGGAGGTCTAGGGTTAAGTATGGATGAGTAATCGAAGGTGCAAAGATACCAAATTGAAATGCAATTAAGTGCTGATTTGATGATCAATCTAATGATCTAAACCCTAATGGAATTTCAAAAAATCCAAGGATAGGATGAGGCAAACGGTCTCAAGACCGTTTGGGGTCTGACCATATCAAAAATTTGATGATGATTCATTAAGTTGCAATGGAATCAATTCCACAATGTTGATCATTGATGGCTATTCGATTCAAAGCCCTAATTAAAGGTTCCTTGAGTTTAAATCCTAGATCAATTGGGTTCAAAACCCTAATTGATGGTCTAATTGAAGGTTGATTCAATAGTTCAAGTGATAAAGAAATCAAGGACTCAATTGATAATTGGTTCATCAATTGAAATCATGAATCGTGTAGGTGTTGAAAGGACTTTTTGGTCCATGCGGTTTTGAGAGCGTTTGGACCAAACGGTCTCAAGACCGTTTGAGTCCAAACAGTCTTAAGACCATTTGGGACCAAATAGTCTCAAGACCATTTGGGACCAAATGATCCCAAACCATTTGGAGACCCAAGCTCATGCGGTTTCAACACTTCTAGCTCATTCGGTTTCAAGGCAATGATTGCTTAAACTGTTTCAAGGGCATTGTGCCCAAACGGTTTCAAACCAGTTGAACCTTGAGAACCCAAGACTGTTTGAGGTCTAAGTAGGAAATACCATCTGAGGTTTAAAATGGTTAATCCATTTGCATATATAATTTAATTGAAGATTCAATTGGTCAATTCATTTGAATACTCATGTGATTGAAGGTTCAATTGATGAAATCTTCTGGACATCCTAGAAGAGGATAAGAGAGAGAGATTTATACATGTAAGATAATCATGTAGCAATCAAGCCTAACACATTCAAAGTAAGTGTGATATACAATTAGGGTATGATCCTTGGTAAAGAGATCATGAAAACCTAATTGAGTTAATTGATGAACTCAAACCCTAAATTAGGGCAATTCTGAGTGAAACCCTAATCTAGGAAGATAATGTGATATGAATTTAGGGTAATGACATGAGTAACCCTAATTCATGGTATTTGATGTAAAACCCTAATTTGGGATGAATAGTAAACCCTAATCGTGGGTTATTGAATATAAACCCTAATCTAGGAAGATAATGTGATATGAATTTAGGGTAATGACATGAGTAACCCTAATTCATGGTATTTGATGTAAAACCCTAATTTGGGATGAATAGTAAACCCTAATCGTGGGTTATTGAATATAAACCCTAATCTAGGGTGCTGCGATGTGAATAGTAAACCCTAATTCTAAATAGGGTGAAGTTGTATAAAACCCTAATTCTGGGTTGTGCTATTTATCATGAAACCCTAATCCTGGATAATGAAATGATGAATCATTGGTCCTAATTGAATAAAAGGGGGTGAGTAACCCTGATTGCTATAAAATGGGAAACCCTAACCCTGGTATGAGAATAGTGATATTACCCTTGTATAGAATGGAAATGAAATATGATTGATATATCTGTTATCATGTGTGCTAACCATGCATATATCCTGAGATGATGAACATAGCCAGGTACGAGCTATGATGCTTTATTTATTGAAATTATTTATTGGGCCTTGTGTGCCATGATATGCCTTGTTTCCTAGTAAGAGGTGACAAGAGAGTTAATGGGCCTCAAGTGCCAGATAAGATGCTTGTGTAGCAAGTGTCATGTTTACCTTGGTCAGATGACCTGAAGGTGATTTATTACCTGAAACAGTGGTAATAGTGCTCAATGATGAACTAAGGGTTTGAATGCCCATAATCATATGTTTATGTGAGGGACTGAGATCCTAATGTCTTTTAAAGACTGAGAAGTAACTGATGAAAATAGTACATGTTTCTTCATAGCATTTGTCCTAATAAGTTATGTTTGAAAACTGACTGATGCTAAAAGGATATGATAATGTACCTAATTAATCAAATGAAAGCTATTCATGTAATGCTCTGACCATAAATCCATCATCGTCAGAAGCGGGTGATGGTGAAATAGACTTTCTTACGAGATCTCCTGGAGTTCGCATATTATTGAATATGTAGGGGTCGATGGGCAAAAATATCCTTATGTCCTTATGTAGGAATTGATGGAAGGTAAACATTAAACCTCTCAATCCTTTATGCTTTCGGGATGGATGTATCACTAATCTACCGATGATATTAATGCCAGATCGATGGAGGTAAACATGAAATCTCTCAATTGTGAAGAGAGTACAGCCGATACTGTAACTCTATAGCTAGATGCCACTATACCTTGGCAAGCTATGAAAGCTGAGACATAAGATGTCCTGCATGTAATCTCGCACTGATCGAGATGTGGGAAGTCATGGAAGCCGGATCTTCCATTTGACTTTGTATGGTACTGATATTGACTTTGCAGTGATCGATTGGAGTATGAGCGGTATACCTCATCTCCTCAGAGCATAAGTATGTTTGAAAAATATAATCATCCGTGTAGCGTATTTGCATAAGATTGAAATACGAGAACCACTGGTTGATGTTATGCTGCTTAGCATGCTCTTGATACATAAATGTTATTTATGTTCTTCAATTCTTTATTAAACAAGTGACATGCAGCCTTGTCATGTTATAATTGAAATACTTGAGTAGAAATGTTGCTCTAACCTGCATAGATAGTAATTACATGCTATTAAATTTTAATATCCCACTGCTCAGTTTATTTCTATTAAACTACAATGATAATGTTACGACAGAGAGTTATATCTCTCATTGGGGCAATTTTATAATTGTCTCACCCCCGTGGGATTCAACATTTTTAGGTAGACGCAGACAAAGAGGCAGAACCTCTGTAGTCGAGGAAGAGCAGCAGCAGCAACAACAAGGACAACAGTAACATCCCAGGTGGGGATACTGGTTGTCAGGCTTTGTACATAAAGTCTTATGTGTCGTCTCTGTACTCTCAGGTCCTAGGAGTGATTAGATAGTGTTTTCATAATCAACATGAGATTTTGGTTTGATGATACATGGAATGTCTAATGTGGACCAGTATGTAAATATACTTCTATGGTTCTTGTTTAAAGAATCTCTGATAATGGATCTTTTTATAAAAGATTTTAATTTTTAGCGATTTTCAATAGTTCCGCTGCTAACGAAATGCTTCCACATTATTTAAATGAGTTAATAATGTTTTGTCCGAACGGTGTGACACACTATACTTCCACAACATCATAAGAACCTCCAAAACTATCAACCTCCAAAATTTGAGAGATATCAGCCCCTGTAGCCACACAAAAACACCATAATAACACCTTGAGTGAGTTCTGCCACTCCAAAATTGGATAAACTCATCCACCCAAGGACTGTCAAGAGCGAGCTCCGCCATTCCAAACATGGATAAGCTCATCCACATAGAGAAACTTGAAACCTTGAGTGAGTTATGCCACTCCAAAATAGATAAACTCGTCCACTTAAGAACCACAAGACAAATACCTGAACAAAGAAGCATAGCACTGCGCATTGCCTAGCTCAGAGGTGAACAATTGTCTGGGCTTAGAATGAACAGGTGAAATAATGAGCCAACATCTGAACTATCTTGAGATCAGAGGGGAATCTCAGAGAAAAACATAGTTGCACCTTTACTAGATAGGCAAAACAAAACCTCCTAGGCAAACCAACATATCCAGACAAAGGAAAAACCTCCAATCAAAAAAATCCAACGAAGCACAACAAGAACCACTCTAAGGGAAAGAACCAAATCAATAGTTCCTCACAGAGATCATAGCTTCTTCAATCAAATAGCTTGATAAGATACCTAGCCAAACTAGCTCACAAGCCACCATCCAACTTGGCATCAACCAAATGAAAATAAACCAACCACCACATAAGAAAGAGCACATCACAGAGCCAAGATGAAGACTATGTCAGATAACACCATCGACAAGCACATAAGTGTGAGAACCGAACCAAACTTGAGTGAGTTCTGCCACACCAATTGGATAAACTCATCCACTCAAGGACCAACATGAGCGATAGGATCAACACAGCAACCCACCATCATAGAGTTATCCAAAAATCATACTTTGATCACTACAAGAGAAACATGGTACAAATAGGCTATTCCCAAGCTCTGAGAAAGAGGGGTGAACCACACCACATCTAGACTGAAGTCAGCGTCAACCATGAAAACAGTCCAAACAAGATATAATTTATCAGATCCAAAATAGGCATCCATCAAACCAACAGAGGAACCGCAGATCAAAAGCAATAAGCTCCAGCTGGTCAGCACTCCAATGAAAAATGAACCAGTAGGGCAGAGACTGAAGACAAAGCTCAAGAGAACTTCCAGCCTTCTCATGTGTAGAGATTCAGAAGCATCTACTCAGAAACTCAGAATCAAAGCTCTCCTCAAAAGCAATATACAACCAACTCTAAAAACTAATAGAGCCATAAACATCTAGATCTATCATAGGAGCACAGGCTACAACACCCAGAAACCATATTTAGGAGTCATGAAGTTATTCTTGAGTGTAAAACAAACCTATTTGGATGTCATTACATTATTTTTGGTTGTCAATTACCCTTAGTCGTGATTTAACACATAAAATATATGCTTGGGATCAATTTAATAATTCTGAGTATCAATGAAATTGCCAAAATTCATGTGCGATTAGGAAACTGCCAAACAACCATTTGGCAGTGTGAGATGACCATCTCAAGTGACCAGACGACCATCTGGGTCACCAAATGACCATCTCGTGGTTTGCAGGTTGCAAAAATTCAAGATCTTTCGGTCCCTTCTACTCTTGCACAATTTTGTACAGACTAGGAACCCTAACCCAAACCCCACCTATAAAAGGAGGGGTACTGGGGGCTTCCCATAACACAACACATACAACTGAGAATCAATTCCTCTGACAACTTTTGTCCTCTCTGATTTTGGTAACTGAGAGAGCCCAACCAAGTTCTTCCCAACAAGGGATGGATAACTACAGGAGAGAACAACTGAGAGTTGTCGTTCTAAGAAAGCAAGTTGGTAACTAGTACACAAATGGAAGGAATAACTCATTCGTGTCTATTCTAGTTGAATGATAGGAGTTCTAGTTAGTCTATGTGGACTACTCTAGAGGTAGGTGTCCTTTGGCTGCTACTTGGAGAACAACTTTAAATTATACTCTATGGTTAGACCATAGAGACGTTGTTGAAGCTATCATGTTCAGTATCCGTGGTGAAGACCAAGAGGTGCACAACCACTGTCCAATGGTAACTTGTTGACAGTTTCATTGAAGCAAGTTTTTCACTAGAATTTCTATAGGACCAGGTATAACTCACTAAACCACCCTTCCTATTTCATAGTAGTTGACACAAGCTTATTTTTATGGGAATATTGATAGATAAATTTTTTATTTCCACTACTATACTCAGTGACTGTATTTCCCAACAGAACCCACCCCCAATTTGCTATTGTGTCGCTACTAGTCTTTCCACCTAGACGTATGTATAATTATATGTATGCACCTCTACTTATCTAAATGAATTGGATTTTACACATTAGATATGCAAGTATTATATATAGTAATTTTCTGTGAGAACCCGTTACACTAAATGAGATTACTCAAAACATAAAACACAATCAATCACTAATTAATCACATACCCAAAAATATGGGTAAATTAAAACCGATTTCAACATCAACACCCACTCAAAAATATTTGCATAAGAGCCCAACATCTTTCTTGTATCCATACTATGCCATGAATTTGATACAAATCGTTCTATCATCTTAGCCACAATATATATATATATATATATATATATATATAGGAGAGAAATAATCGTATGTTCCACACAAACAAGCATTAATATGCCAACAAAAGTTCGATTTATTTGAAACACCATATACAAACTTTTCCTATCCGGACCTGAGAGTACATGGACGACTTTAGGACACACTAGACATATAATCAACTTTATCAAACATTCATTGGTATAGATCCTCTTTGCTGCCACATGTTTGTTTTTGTCACTTCCGTTTACCTAAAAAAAAAGTGGCGAACCACAAGGGTGACACCCATGTCCCAGCAAGAGATATAACTTCCAACAACATTTATTGATTACAACATTTTAAGTAATTAAATAGTTAAGTAGTTTAATCAAATATAACAAATAAGATTAGTAGTATTGATGATTAATAAAATACATAAAGGAGAAGATAATAACTATCATCATTAGCCAAACTATCATCCTTTATCTTGTTGACAATATAAGCAATTCAGTAGCATATGCATATCTAGCATCATGAGAAAGTCTAGTAACATAGCATAGCTAACAACATGAGCATGTATAATTGGTTGAACATATCAACATCATAAGAAGAGCTAACAACATAAGCACAACATTCCAGATCCGCATGATTATCAATATATGCATCTCTAGTAACAAAGGCATGGCTAACATGCTAAACATAACGAACAACATGAGGTAGCTATCATCATGATTATAATCAACATTAGCAGTATAGTTATCAACATAATCATGGATATTGTATGTACGCATCTACAATCTTAAGAATATCCACAACATAGGTATATCTACTATTTCTTAATTGCACTAACCATCATCTTTATGTAAAGATAACAAACAAGGGTTATCATCCAATGTTAAACATTTTTTTTTGGATAAGGTAAAATATTACTAGAACCCCAAAAAAGTGTATAGAGGTGAACACCCTGTATACTATACAAGGTCATCAAAGACCCCACATCAACCTAACCTCCGGCTTGACCCTCACAAGGGTACCCGGGTTAGCTTTACAAAACCAACATAAGCTATTAACAAACTCATCAAAAAATTGAAATTGATCCCTCACCCTTTTGCCATGGGCTCTACAATTCCTCTCTTGCCAGAGGAGGAAGATGAACCCCGTCCAGAACAGCCCCGCAAACCTCCTGAGATGGAAATCCATAGTCGTCGACTCCAAAATCCAGCCCATAGTATCCATAAGGTTAGAGCGCGTGTTACCCCCCCAACTGAGTTTAAGGGATCAACGAACCCAAAGGTACTTAGCATACAGGAAGCCAAAGAAAAGGTGCTGGTGAGACTCCATCTCCTCGCAGCAAAGAAGGCAAATTCTACTAGAGCCAACCACCCATCTACTAACTCTATCCCTAGTAGGAAGCCGACCAAGGATTGCTCTATAAGCACAAAAGCTCCACTTGGGGTAGTGGAACCAGCTCCAAAGGATCTAATCCCAAGGCACCTGTGGCTGATTGCGGACAATCAACCAAGGCCTATCTCTCTCTCGAACAGACCATCTACCGTTGACCCATTGATACTCCTGACGACAAGAGTCCCAAGCCAAGGACATCTTGCACCAAATTCTAGAACAGGAAGTAACCTCCACAGCACCAGCCTCTAAGCTAGGCCCATATCATTTCCTCATCCAGGAAGACCAGGTAGAATCTAGTTTAATAAGATAATCATGCACCCTTTTCACCGTAGCTTCACACATAATATCAGAAAGGTCAAACAGCCCCAACCCTCCGCGATGCCTAGGATGAGCCACCTCCAACCATCCCAGACCATGTTGCCCGTCGAACCACAAAAAACTACCCATAATCTGTGACGATGCATCTCGTAAAAACAAGATCAACGAATGCAGAAGTGATTAACTAGCAGCGGAATTACAGAAAATTACTAAAAATTAATTTTTTTTAAGAGATCTATAAATGATAAGACTATTTCATAAGGAAACATGATAAGTTGTTTAAAAACTGATCCATCATTAAATCTCTGTAATATCACATCTCGAGTATTACAAACATCAACTACCTTGTTAGGTGTACAAGGCAAGATACAAAATTCTCGAGGCATTAAGCCAAAAATCTCAGATCTATCTTTAAACATTTACTAACTCCTAGGACCTGAGAGTACAGAGACGACACATAGGACAATCTATCTATAAGGCTTGACAGACATTGTCTCCACCTGAGGATCACTGCTGTCCCTGATGTTGCTGCTGCTATTGCTGCTCACCCACTGATGGGTTCCTTTGTCCTCAGCGTCTACCTAAAAAGTCGAATCCCACGGGGGTGAGACAATTTGAATAATTTTCCCAGTGAGAGTTATAACTCTCCGCCACAAGCATTGTTATTGCAATAAAGGAATAACATTAAGCAGTGGAACTATAAATATTCAACAGCAGGTTTAACATTGTGTAAACTAAGTGAAGCAACATTCTTTTAAGCAATCATTTCAATTATAACTTAATTGAATGACAAGACATATATCAATAAGGAATATAAAGTACATGTATACTAGTTATTTAACTAGAACACTATAAACAATGTAACATCAATCATTGTTTCTCGTAGCTCAACCTAAGAAAATATGCTACACGAATGATTACATGTTACAAACATTTTTATGCCCTGAGGAGATGAGTTACACCTCTCATACTCCAACCGACCATTACAAAATCGCAATCGGTACCATACATAGGTCATCAGAAGAGCCAGATTCCTATGACCTCATCCTCCTCAGTCAGTATGAGGAACAACATGCAGGACATCTTGTGTCACTGCTATAATAGCTTTCCAGGGTAACCTGGCAACTTCACTATTAGAGTTACAGTGGTGTTCTGTACTCTCTTCGCCATCGAGGGATTTCTTGTTTATCACGCATCGATGCGGCATTAACAACATCATCGGGAGATTAGTGATACATCATCCCGGCATAAACATATAATGAAGGATTGAGAGATTACAGGTACACCTCACATCAAATCCTACATTAGGACGTAAGGATATTCACATCCATAACCCCCACATACTCAAAAGTATGCTCTCCAGGAGTTCCCTTAGGAAAACCTGTTTCACCATCATTTAACTTCTGACAATGATGGATCTATGGTCAGGGCTCTACATGATATTATTATACTTGATTATTTAAGTAAATTATGGCATTCTTTTAGCTTCAGGAATGTTTTCAAATATAGACCATTGAAACAATTGCTATAAGGAAAGAGTACTACTTGTATCAAGTTCATTTCACATTTAATTAACATTGGTATCTCAATCCCTAACCATGTCATCATTGTGATTCAGGATTAGGGTGTTCAAACCCTTAGATCATCATAACACTTTTTACTAAGTAACATACTATTATCAAGTCATTTTAACAGTATGACCTTAATTGTAACAATGCAGATATGTTTCATGGCTATCATAGCCTATCAATGTCATATGTTACCTCTCACTAGGCAACATAGCATATCATTGCTTTCAAAGCTCATAAAGTGCTTTTAATGAATATGACATCATAACCCTTTCCTATTTATGATTACTTCTATATAAAAACCTACATGATTAACACAATGGATAACACAAAATTTATTTCTATATCAGCATATTGCAAAACATAAACTTTCAATTCAAGGGTAGTTTCCCTATGCCCTTAATAGGGTTAGGTTTTCTCTATTCAATTCAATTAGGGTTATTCAACCCCTTAGCTCAATTAGGAATAGTGATTCCTTATTTCATATTTTAATCATAGAGTTTCATGCTTAAAATCTTAACCCATAATTAGGGTTTACTGTTCAAATTATATCACATTACCCAATATTAGGGTTTACTATTCACATTACATCACATTACCCTAGAATTAGGGTTTACTATTCACATTACTGTGAATTAAGATCATATCATCATCATGTATGAGGACTACTTCCATTAATGCCCTCAAATTAGGTTAACATCCATTAACCATCATAATTAGGGTTTCCATGATCTCACCATAAAGAATCATACCCTAATTAGGTACATTCATACATATTGGAAGCTTGTTACTTGATCTCATTTATATGAGGAGTCTTCTCTCTCCTCTTACTATTAGATGATGTTTACATCACTCTTGATTAGGTTAAGTCAAATCAACACTAACATCATGGGTTGTGTCATTACTATTGTGGTCATTAAGATTCACTTGAACAAAGGATGTAGGTTACTCTATACCATCAAGGGTACTTTTGTAATGTTCACCATTGATAATAACATGCATTAATCCACTAATTGCTTGGTTACTTAATCACCTTAGGTATCTATGGGGTTTAGGTTAATCAACCGCTAAACCATCTTGGCCACTAAGGCATCAAACGATCTTGACCTTTTTAGACCCCAAACGGTCTTGCACACTAACCCTCCAAATGGTCTTGGGTGGACCTTGAAACCGTTTGGTGGTGTTGACCGTTTGATCCCTTTGACTTTTGAAATCGTTTGGTAAAGTGCACACTCAAAACCATTTGGTCATGGAGACCGTTTGGTCATGAAGACCGTTTGGCCAAGTTGACTTTGAAACCATTTGAACACAACCGTTCTTGAAACTGCATGAGTACCAAACGGTCTTGAGACCGTTTGGTCCCAAATGGTCTTGAGACCATTTGGACTCAAACGGTCTTGAGACCGTTTGGTCCAAACTACCAAAAAGTGTCTCAACCTTTCAAATTGAGTTAGGGTTTCCAATGTTGAACCCCTCAATCGTTCATGCACTTGTTAGCCACTTATCAATTGAGTCAATTAGGTCAACCCTCAACTGATTTGACCCAAATTGACCCTCAATTGATCACCAATTAGGGATTTGATCAATTGAATCAGGGTTTAGAATCGATCACCCTTCAACATGTATCAACATGAGTCTAATTGACATTGAAACCATTGAACCATCATTCAACTTGGTCATGACCTGACTCCAAACAGTCTTGGGATCGTTTGGACATCCTCTAAACGGTCCTAAGACCGTTTTCTCAAGTACACACCAAAAACTAACTCAACCTATTAAGGTTTGGCTCATAGATTTGATCATTAGGTCACTAATCGATTATACTTCAACTTGTTGTCTCTCAATCTTCAACCCCTTAACCATGGTCAACCCTAGACCTTCAAACGGTCTTGGGTGACCCCCAAACGGTCTTGGGATCATTTGGACATCCTCCAAACGGTCTTGAGACTGTTTACCCATTATTTCATCAAAAACCAAGTCATTCTCTTAAGGGTTAAACCCTAAATTTGGTCACAAAATCAGCACTTAATCGTTTAACAACTTGATATCATTGGACCCTCAATTGGTCAACCCCACTTAACCCTAGACCTCCAAATGGTCTTGGGTGATCCTCAAATGGTTTTAAAACCATTTGGGCCACTCAACCCAAACTTCAACATGATTGTATTATTGAAATCAGCAATAAACCCGATTAGGGTTTAGGTGACTAATGTGCCTTCAATTAGTGATTCTCTTGGAATTACTTGATGATTTTTGGTGGGTGATTAGTAAATAATATTTACAACAGATCACCAAATGTTCAATTCCTGGTCAACGCATCCAAACGGTCTTAGACCATTTGCTTCCATGCGTTCTTGGTTGAAACCGTTTACTTTCAAACAGTTTGAAACCATTTGCTCCCAAACAGTTTGGGAAACTGTTTGAGCAAGAGGTGGAAGACCATTTGCTAAAGTGGAATCTTGGATAAACATTTGAAATAACGTCATCATCTTCTATCTCAAGAACAGGGGCTGTTCTTCACAGATTTGCTAGCAAGAACACTTGAAAGTGTCTGAAGGAAGAAGAACAAGCAACGATTCTAGTAGAAGAAGATGCGTTAACAAAGTTTAAGGTTTAGAGTTATAAAACCCACCTCTAGGACTGATCCAGAGCTCCAAGCTTCGTAGCTTTAATGGAAGCTTGAGCTCCAGTAGGTGTCCAAGGTCCGTTCTTCAAGGTTTGGATGGAGAAGATGGCTAGAAAGAAGAGTTGTGTAAGAAAAACTAACAAACCAACCTTGTATTAGGGTTTCCTTCAAGAATTCGAGCTAGGTGATGATCAAAGCTTACCCAAACCAGCTTGGTCGTCTTCTTCTGTTCCAGACCTCCCTCTTGGTCAGTCCAAAGCAAGAAGATGAGAAAAGAAACTAAGGGAAACGTTCCCTTGCTTTGTAGAAAAAGGGTGCTTATATATTTTTGGGTATTATCAAGGCAAAGAAAAGATAGTTATTTCTTTTATTTCTTAAACCCATCCACTCATGCTCTCTCCACCCTTGGCCACGTTTCTTCCTCCTTTTCACATGTAAAACCTCTCTCTTATCCAAGGTTAAAGGAAAAGAAACCATATATCTTAATAAGCTATATATATATATATATATATATGAAAGGCCATTTTGCTTAAAACTTGGTTATTTAAATATTAAGGTTTTCTTTCTTTCTTGATCATTCAAATGAGGCTCCCTCCTCATTTCTTTGTTCTACTTGATGCCAAAAGTCATGAAAGATACTCTAGAGCATACATTTTACATGTTGCACCCTATGTTTTGGGTAAATTGCACTTTACACCAAAACTAGGTTTTAAAACACAAGGATTGCTCTACAAGCTATATCTTGCTGCCCAAGCTTGGGGAATCCATATCACTACATCATATGAATTCTTATGATGTCTTATCTCAGAGGAACATCTCAACATGTGCAATTTGCAAGTTAACCCCTCTAATTGGGTAATTTGCACATTAGTCCATATTTAACAAAACAATATTACAACATTGTTCAAAAAGGACTGAAATGGAAATATATGTTCCTCAGAAGCTTTAATTACATGTCAAAAGATAACCACAAGCATCTAATTACATATTTAAGAAAAATATCTAGGGTTAGTTCATAACCCAGGTCAGGGATGTTACAAATTATCCACCCCTTACAAGGATTTCGTCCCCGAAATCAGCAAAACATATTAAGAGAAAAGAGAAGGATATTTCCTTCTCATCTCTTCCTCTAGTTCCCACGTGGCTTTCTCAACACCACGATGATTCCAGAGGACTTTCACAAGACTTATGTCTTTCTTTTTAAGCTTTTTAATTCTTTTATCAAGAATTGACACAGGTCCTTCCTCATAAGATACATCATCATTCAACTCTACTTCCATAGGTTGCAGAACTGATTCTGTATCAGGATGACATTTCCTAAGCATGGAAATGTGGAACACAGGGTGTAACTTTTGTAATTTCGGTGGAAACTCTAGTTTATAAGCTACTTTTCCAATTCGTTCAATGATTGGATAAGGCCCCATAAACCTAGGAGCTAACTTTCCTTTTCTTCCAAATCTCAGGACTCCTTTCCAAGGTGAGACTTTGAGGTACACTTTGTCTCCAAACTGGAATTCTAAAGGTCTATGACGCTTATCAGTGTAAGATTTCTGCCTATCCTGTGCAGTCTTTAACTGTTGTTGTATTAGTTTAATCTTCTCAGTGGTTTGCTGCACAAGGTTAGGACCTAAAAGCTGATATTCACCGATTTCATACCAACATAAGGGTGATCTACAATGTCTACCATATAAAGCTTCATAAGGTGCCATGTCAATGCTATGTTGATAGCTATTGTTGTAGGCAAACTCTATCAAACTTAGGTGTAGATCCCAACTCCCTGTAAACTGAAGAACACATGCTCTAAGCAAGTCTTCCAAGGTTTGTATAGTCCTTTCTGACTATCCATCAGTCTGTGGATGAAAGGCTGTACTAAACCTTAACTGTGTGCCTAAGGCTTTATGAAGTCATTCCCAAAAATGACTCATAAACTGGGGACCTCTGTCGGAGACAATGGTGACTGGGACTCCATGCAGTCGCACTATCTCATCAACATATAACTGTGCTAGCTTCTCAGCAGAATAGGTTGTTTTGATAGGTAAGAAATGTGATGTCTTCGTCAACCTATCAACTATTACCCAAATGGAATCATGTCCTTTGGCTGTCCTGGGTAGACCAACCACAAAGTCCATGGTTACATGATCCCACTTCCACTGTGGTATGGGTAAAGGTTGCATTGTTCCTGCAGGCTTCTGGTGTTCAGCTTTAACTTGCTGACACACAAGACACCGCATAACGAACTCAACAACGTCTTTCTTCAAACCAGGCCACCAATACATATGTTTCAAGTTTCGATACATCTTGGTGCTTCCTGGATGCATGGCATACATCGAAGAATGAGCTTCTTCCAGGGCTAACTTTCTCAAGTTATCCACATCAGGCACTATCATCCTACCATGATAACATGCTACTTGATCATCTGATTCATGGAAACTGTCTCGTTTCTTGTTACCATACTCTGATCTGATCGGTTGAACTGTAGTATCAACTTGTTGTTCCTCCTTGATCTGCTCTCTTAGAGTAGGTTTTATATGCATCTCATCTAACATCCTGGTTAACAATGATACTCTTAACTGTACATTGTCTTGCCTTAAGGAGATAAGCATATCTCTCCTTGAGCACACTAAGGAATTCAGTTGTGCTCTATCTAGGGCTGGTGTTGCTAATTTCCTACTCAAAGCATCAACAACCACATTGGCCTTCCCTGGATGGTAATCAATTGTACAATCATAATCCTTGATTAACTCCATCCAGCGGCGTTGCCTCATATTAAGCTCATGCTGAGAAATGATATACTTAAGGTTCTTATGATCTATAAAAATCTGGAATGTCTCTCCATAAAAATAATGTCTCTAGATTTTCAAGGCATGAACCACAGCCGCTAGTTCAAGATCATGTGTCGGATAATTCTCCTCGTGTTTCTTAAGCTGTCGGGATGCAAAAGAAATCACTTGTTTATTCTGCACCAACACACATCCAAGTCCATTCTTGGAGGCATCACAAAAAACTATATATCCTTTCCCTTGCTCAGGTAACACAAGCAGTGGTGCACTTGTCAACCTCTCCTTCAACAACTGAAAGGATAGTTGACACTTATCACTCCAAACAAAAGGAACATCCTTCCTGGTCAACTTAGTCAAGGGTAAGGCTATAGAACTGAAGTTCTTAATGAACCTCTGATAATAGCCACCCAACCCTAAGAAACTACAGATTTCTGTCAGTGTCTTCGGCTGCTCCCACTGCAAGACAAATTCTACCTTTTTAGGGTCAACACGAATACCCGAAGCAGATATTACGTGTCCAAGGAAAGATACTTCTGGTGACCAGAACTCACACTTGCTAAACTTAGCATATAACTTATGCTCTCTTAGCAACGTTAGAGCCTGACGAAGATGTTGTTCATGTTGTTGAGCATCTCTACTATAGATCAGGATGTCATCTATAAAGACAACAACACACTGATCGAGAAAAGGTCGGAAGATCCTATTCATGAGTTCCATAAATACAGCTGGTGCATTAGTTAGTCCAAACGACATAACTGTGAACTCATAGTGACCATACCTTGTCCTAAAGGCAGACTTAGGTATGTCACCATCCTTAATGCGCAGTTGGTGATATCCTGACCTCAAGTCTATCTTTGAGAAGACGGTTGCACCACACAACTAGTCAAAGAGATCATCAATCCTCAGCAGAGGATACTTATTCTTTATTGTTACTTTATTTAGCTGTCTATAATCAATGCACAATCACATTGAACTGTCTTTCTTTTTAACAAAAAGGACCGGAGCACCCCAGGGTGAAGTACTCGGTTAGATGAAACCCTTCTCAAGCAACTCTTGCAGTTGTTTCTTGAGTTCCGCCATCTCAGTAGGCGCCATCCTATATGGTGTGTGTGCTATTGGTTGCGTGTCTGGGATTAAATTGATCTCAAAATCAATTTCCCTAGGCGGTGGTACACCTGGAAGTTCTTCAGGAAATACATCTTCAAATTCCCTGACTACAGGAACTTCGACAGGGTTAGGACTATCCATGGTAATATCTACCACAAGGGCCAAGAATGCATAACATCCTTTCCTCATCAGCTTCTCAGCAACCATAGCTGACACAAGACAGGTGGGTAGAATCTTTCTTTCTCCTTGAAAGATCCATGTGTCACTATCATCAGCAAACACAGCCTGCTTGGAATCACAATCCAAAACAACCTTATATCTTTCTAAGGTATCCATCCCAAGGATTATATAAAATCCATGCATCTCAAGTGGTATAAGATCCACTTGAATGCAATGCTCAAAAAAGAAAAGGATGAAGGGAAAACATACCTCCTGCAACATAGCAGATCCCCTTAATGGAGTTTCTAACAACAAACTATCTGCTCTGTGATTTATAATCAGATTGTAGTCAAGAACCACTCTTCGAGTGACAAAGGAGTGTGTAGCACCCGGATCAATTAAAATAGATACAACGCAAGATGTAGACATATCAGAATATAACAATTCCATCTGACCTACCACAACCCGAGGGTTGATCACTACATCAGGTGGATTCATCGCGTAGAATCTTGCTATTGCATGTGGTTGATTTGGTGCTTGTTGACTAGGTGCCGATGATCCAGCTTGGGACGCTTGTCCACGTCCTCTAGAACTGCCTGGAAACTGTCTCCTTTGAGATCCTTGCTGACTTTGCCTCTGGGGTTGAGTCACACTCACTTCTCTGGCTCTGCAGTCTTTCATCAAATGTCCCATCTTTCCACATATATAACAACTTCTATTTAGTTGTTGTGGTCTGGGTGGTCATGTAACTGACATAGATGCTGAACTGCGAGCTCCTTCTAGTGGTAGACTTCGTCCTCTACCCCTATTCGACATCCACTATGTCTGGGTACTGAATCTAGGTGGTGGTGTAGGCGTAGAAAATCTAGGTTTCTTGAAACCCTTAGATGACGATCCTTAGAACTGGGGATACATCCTCTTGTTCTGGGTTTGTCTCTTCTCTACTACAAACCTTTCTACCCTTCTGACAGACTCCAAGAAATTAGCAAACCTTTCTCCGTTCTCTAGAGCAGACACAGGAGTAGTTAACTCAACATTTAATCCTTTCTCAAAACGCCTAATCCTTTCTTCATCTGTGGTCGCCATGTGCGGACAGAACCACTACAGCTCCATGAACTTAGCCTCGTACTCACTAATGTTCATAGGTCCTTGCCTTAACCTCTCAAACTGAGAGATTTTATCATCCAGAAACGTCTTAGGGAAATATCTGTTGATAAGTTCCCGTCAGAAAACTTCCCATGCAACCTCTACACTAGGCCTCTTCTGTACCTCCATGGTCCACCAATGACCAGCACTCCCCTTGAGAAGATATACATCATGTTTAACCTTCTCATCTTCTGGGATGTTCAGGATTCTAAAGGCCTTCTCTAGTTCAGTTAACCACAAGTCAGCATCTGTTGGGTCAGCTGTTCCAACATACTCTGTGGCTCCAACTCGGCGAAGTCGTTCAAACGTCTTACCGATTCCTTGTCCTTTAGGATGGGTAGATGCCCTAGGTGCAGGTATAGGCATCCTATCAGTCATGTGTGTCATGGCAGTCAGAAACTGCCCAAACATGGCTTGGACGGCTGGGTTCCTCATATTAGTTGGATTGAACTAGGGTGGTTCAGGCACAGGTTCCTCCCTTTCTTGGTTTCTTGCACCTTCTCTGGGTGCAGCAACATTACTTTTTGCAATGTGTTCCTCGTGTTCTTCGTGTTGTCCATACATCCTTAGTCTTATCTTCTCCTCCTAAATGAGCAGAAGACACTATCAGACATACTGGAAGACACTAGAACAGACCCAACATCCTAAGTCCTATGTCTCTGTAGACTCAGCGAACCTAGAGCTCTGATACCACTAATTTATGACGATGTGCCTCGTAAAAACAAGATCAATGAATACGGAAGCGATTAACTAGCAGCGAAATTATTGAAAATTACTATTTTTTTTAAAAGAGATCTATAAACGATAAGACTCTTTCATAAGGAAACATGATAAGTTGTTTACAAACTGATCCATCATTACATCTCTGTAATATCACATCTCGAGTATTACAAACATCAACTACCTTGTTAGCTGTACAAGGCAAGATACAAAATTCTCGAGGCATTAAGCCAAAAATCTCAGATCTATATTTAAACATTGACTAACTCCTAGGACCTGAGAGTACAGAGATGACATATAGGACAATCTATCTACAAGGCTTGACAGACAATGTCTCAACCTGAGGATCACTGTTGTCCCTGATGTTGTTGTTGCTGCTGTTGCTGCTCACCCACTGATGGGTTCCTTTGTCCTCGGCGTCTACCTAAAAAGTTGAATCCCATGGGGGTGAGACAATTTGAATAATTGTCCCAGCGAGAGTTATAACTCTCTGCCAGAAGCATTGTTATTGCAATGAAGGAATAACATTAAGCAGTAGAACTATAAATATTCAACAACAGGTTTAACATTGTGTAAACTAAGTGAAGCAACATTCTTTTAAGCAATCATTTCAATTATAACTTAATTGAATGACAAGACATATATCAGTAAGGAATATGAAGAACATGTATACTAGTTATTTAACTAGAACACTATAAACAATGTAACATCAATCATTGTTTGTCGTAGTTCAACCTAAGCAAATATGCTACACGACTGATTACATGTTACAAACATTTTTATGCCCTGAGGAGATGAGTTACACCTCTCATACTCCAACCGACCATTATGAAATCGCAATCGGTACCATACATAGGTCATCATATGAGATGGATTCCTATGACCTCATCCTCCTCAGTCAATATGAGGAACAACATGCATGACATCTTGTGTCTCTGCTATAATAGCTTTCTAGGGTATCCTGGAAACTTCTCTATTAGAGTTACAGTGGCATTCTGTACTCTCTTCGCCATCGAGGGATTTCTTGTTTATCACACATCGATGCGGAATTAACAACATCATCGGGAGATTAATGATACATCATCCCAACATAAACATATAATGAAGGATTGAGAGATTACAGGTACACCTCACATCAAATCCTATATTAGGACGTAAGGATATTCACGTCCATAACCCCCACATACTCAAAAGTATGCTCTCCAGGAGTTCCCTTAGGAAAACCTGTTTCACCATCATTTAACTTCTGACAATGATGGATCTATGGTCAGGGCTCTACATGATATTATTATACTTGATTATTTAATTACATTATGGCATTCTTTTAGCATTAGGCATGTTTTCAAACATAGACCATTAAAACAATTGCTATAAGGAAAGAGTACTACTTGTATCAAGTTCTTTTCACATTTAATTAACATTGGGATCTCAATCCCTAACCATGTCATCATTGTGATTCAGGATTAGGGTGTTCAAACCCTTAGATCATCATAACACGTGTTACTAAGTAACATACTATTATCAAGTCATTTTAACAGTATGACCTTGATTGTAACAATGCAGATATGTTTCATGGCTATCATAGCCTATTAATGTCATATGTTACCTCTCACTAGGAAACATAGCATATCATTGCTTTCAAAGCTCATAAAGTGATTTTAATGAATATGACATCAGAACCCTTACCTAGTTATGATTACTTCTATATAAAAACTTGCATGATTAACACAATGGATAACAGGCAATTTATTTCTATATCAGCATATTGCAAAACAAAGATAAACTTTCAATTCAAGGGTTGTTCCCCTATGCCCTTAATAGGGTTAGGTTTTCTCTATTCAATTCAATTAGGGTTATTCAACCCCTTAGCTCAATTAGGAATAGTGATTCCTTATTTCATATTTTAATCATAGAGTTTCATGCTTAAAAGCTTAACCCAGATCAGGGTTTACTGTTCAAATTATATCACATTACCCTAGATTAGGGTTTACTATTCACATTACATCACATTACCCTAGAATTAGGGTTTACTATTCACATTACTATGAATTAAGATCATATCATCATCATGTATGAGGATTACTTCCATTAATGCCCTCAAATTAGGTTAAGATTCATTAACCATCATAATTAGGGTTTCCATGATCTCACCATAAAGGATCATACCCTAATTAGGTACATTCATACATATTTGAAGCTTGTTACTTGATTCTCATTTATATGAGGAGTCTTCTCTCTCCTCTTACTATCAGATGATGTTTACATCACTCTTGATTAGGTTAAGTCAAATCAACACTGACATCATGGGTTGTGTTATTACTATTGTGGTCATTAAGATTCTCTTGATCAAAGGATGTTGGTTACTCTATACCATCAAGGGTACTTTTGTAATGTTCACCATTGATCATAACATGCATTAATCCACTAATTTCTTGGTTCCTTAATCACCTTAGGTATCTATGGGGTTTAGGTTAATCAACCACTAAACCATCTTGGCCACTAAGGCATCAAATAATCTTGACCTTTTTAGACCCCAAACGGTCTTGCACACTAACCCTCCAAATGGTCTTGGATGGACCTTGAAACCGTTTGGTGGTGTTGACCGTTTGGTCCCTTTGACTTTTGAAACTGTTTGGTAAAGTGCACACTCAAAACCGTTTGGTCATGGAGACCGTTTGGTCATGAAGACCGTTTGGCCAAGTTGACTTTGAAACCGTTTGAACACAACCGTTCTTGAAACCGCATGAGTACCAAACGGTTTGGGATCGTTTGGTCCCAAAAGGTCTTGAGACCGTTTGGTCCAAACCACCTCAAAACTGCATGGACCAAAAAGTGTCTCAACCTTTCAAATTGAATTAGGGTTTCCAATGTTGAACCCCTGAATCGTTCATGCACTTGTTAGCCACTTATCAATTGAGTCAATTAGTCAAAACTCAACTGATTTGACCCTCAATTGACCCTCAATTTATCACCAATTAGGGCTTGGATCAATTGAATTAGGGTTTAGAATCGATCACCCTTCAACATGTATCAACATGAGTCTAATTGACATTGAAACCATTGAACCATCATTCAACTTGGTCATGACCTGACCCCAAACGGTATTGGGATCATTTGGACATCCTCCATACAGTCTTGAGACCGTTTTCTCAAGTCCACACCAAAAACTAACTCAACCTATTAAGGTTTGGATCATAGATTTGATCATTAGGTCACTAATCGATTATACTTCAACTTGTTGTCTCTCAATCTTCAACCCCTTAACCATGGTCAACCCTAGACCTTCAAATGGTCGGGGGTGACCCCCAAACGGTCTTGGGATTGTTTGGACATCCTCCAAACGGTCTTGAGACCGTTTTCCCATTATTTCATCAAAAACCAAGTCATTCTCTTAAGGGTTAAACCCTAAATTTGGTCACAAAATCATCACTTAATCGTTTAACAACCTGATATCATTGGACCCTCAATTGGTCAACCCCACATAACCTTAGACCTCCAAACGGTCTTGGGTGATCACCAAATGGTCTTGAGACCATTTGGGTGATCCCCAAACGGTTTGGAAACCGTTTGGGCCACTCAACCCAAACTTCAACATGATTGTATTATTGAAATCAGCAATAAACCCGATTAGGGTTTAGGTGACTAATGTGCCTTCAATTAGTGATTCTCTTGGAATTACTTGATGATTTTTGGTGGGTGATTAGTCCATAATATTTACAACAGATCTTTAAATGGTCAACACCTGGTCAACGCATCCAAATGGTCTTATACCATTTGCTTTCATGCGTTCTTGGTTGAAACCGTTTGCTCCCAAACAGTTTGGGAAACCGTTTGAGCAAGAGGTGGAAGACCGTTTGCTAAAGTGGAATCTTGTATAAAAATTGTAAATAACATCATCATCTTCTATCTCAAGAACAGGGGCTGTTCTTCACGGATTTGCTAGCAAGAACACTTGAAAGTGTCTAAAGGAAGAAGAACAAGCAACGATTCTAGTAGAAGAAGATGCATTAACAAAGTTTAAGGTTTAGAGTTATAAAAACTGCCTCTAGGACTGATCCAGAGATCCAAGCTTTGTATATTTAATGTCATCTTGAGATCCAGTACGTGTCCAAGGTCCGTTCTTCAAGGTTTGGATGGAGAAGATGGCTAGAAAGAAGAGTTGTGTAAGAAAAACTAACAAACCAACCTTGTATTAGGGTTTCCTTCAAGAATTCGAGCTAGGTGATGATCAAAGCTTACCCAAACCATCTTGGTCATCTTCCTATGTTCCATAGCTCCCTCTTGGTTGGTCTAAAGCAAGAAGATGAGAAAAGAAACTAAGGGAAACGTTCCCTTGCTTTGTAGAAAAAGGGTGCTTATATATTTTTGGGTATTATCAAGGCAAAGAAAAGATAGTTATTTCTTTTATTTCTTAAACCCATCCACTCATGCTCTCTCCACCTTGGCCACATTTCTTCCTCCTTTTGACATTCAAAACCTATCTCTTATCCAAGGTTAAAGGAAAAGAAACCATATATCTTAATAAGCTATATATATATGAAAGGCCATTTTGCTTAAAACTTGGTTATTTAAATATTAAGGTTATCTTTCTTACTTGATCATTCAAATGAGGCGCTCTCCTCATTTTCTTTGTTCTACTTGATGCCAAAATTCATGAAAGATACTCTAGAGCATAAATTTTACATGTTTCACCCTATGTTTTGGGTAAATTGCACTTTACACCAAAACTAGGTTTTAAAACACAAGGATTGCTCTACAAGCTATATCTTGGTGCCCAAGCTTGGGAAATCCATATCACTACATCATATGCATTCTTATGATGTATTATCTCAGAGGAACATCTCAACATGTGCAATTTGCAATTTAACCCCTCTAATTGGGTGATTTTCACATTAGTCCATATTTAACAAAACAATATTACAACATTGTTCAAAAAGGATTGAAATGGAAATATATGTTCCTCAGAAGCTTTAATTACATATCAAAAGATAACCACAAGCATCTAATTACATATTTAAGAAAAATATCTAGGGTTAGTTCATAACCCAGGTCAGGGATGTTACATAATCGATCTGCATTTTCTCAAGATAAAGTCAGGTATATCAGCCAACCTGCACCAATATCTCAGCATACTAGTAAGGACAGTTTTTATCAACACAGTTCTCCCCGCCATAGAAATCTTCAACCCACTCCACTTATCCACCTTGATGCGTAGATTATCCAAGCAAGTATGAAAGTCAGAACCTCTATCCACTCCTCCCGAGATGGGAACCCCCAGATACTTTGTGGTTCGGCGGGCAACATGGTGTGGGATGGTTGGAGGTGGCTCAGCCTAGGCATAGCAGAGGGCTGGGGCTATTTGACCCTTCTGATATTATGTGTGAAGATATGACAAAAAGGGTGCATGATTATCTTATTAAACTAGATTCTACCTGGTCTTCCTGGATGAGGAAACGATATGTGCCTAGCTTGGAGGCTGGTTCTGCGGAGGTTACTTCCTGTTTTAGAATTTGGCACAAGATGTGCTTGGCTTGGGACTCTTGCCGTCAAGAGTATCAATGGGTCAATGACAACTGGACTGTTCGAGAGAGAGATAGGCCTTGGTTGATTGTCCGAATATATTACATCTGGACTCTTTCTGTCAGGAGTATCAATGTGAAACGTTATGTATAACCCTAAACAAATATGCTACTCAAAATATTACATCTTTTATTACGCCCTGAGGAAATTGATGATACCACTCAAAATCCAACTGACCACTGCTAAGTCAAAATCAATGCCATATAAGATCTAGGAAGAGTCAGACTCCTAAGATCTTCTCTGCCCCCAGTCAGTACGGGTCTGCCACAACGACACATAAGGTCAAGCTGCTAACAACCTAGTCCGTCCTTGGTACAGGTCATGACACTGGTGAAAGGAGGTGGGTACGCATACCCTACCATCCGAGGTACAACCAAAATTGTCCTCAAATCTTGTCATATATATACTCACTGAGACAGGACCACAACCGTTCTCAATCACATCAGATGTATGAGGCATGACCATAGCCAACCTCTACAACCTGCATTGTGAATGACAAGGATATATCCTCAACTTGCCACCCCCACATACTCGATTGTATGCGCTCCGAGTGTCCCTTAGGAATACTCGTTTCACCATCTGGCAAGTTCTGACACTCAAATGGATCTATGACACAGGGCACTACATGATTAGAGTTTTACTTGATTAGTCATGCCAATTGGGTGAATTAAGGTTGCATCAAACAAGTGAACATATAAACCCTAATTCACTCCTAGCAAGAATATAAATATCACAACTTTTAAAAGATATAAAATGTGTGAAACATAATTTCTCATATCATCATCACATGGTACAATTCACTTGCCATCCATGAGACCACACTAGTCATCATACTATCGCAAGATATAAATCATTTTCACAATATCACATGGTATCAACCCTTATCAATACAAGAGGATTACACCTCATTTAGGGCTCAACTATGCCCAAAGGTCATTAAGACCATCATACTATTCCATGCAAGATCATCATTATCTTTGCATGCCTTATAAAAAGGCTCAACAACATCACTTACATATAATACACCAAATCATCACAATATTGCATTAATGAGCTAGGAGATATTCATAAACAATAATAGCATGATTATATTAACATTAAGAACATTCCTTTATTACATGAACATGCAAGGAATCTAGATATGATTAACCCTCATCAATTTCATAATGCACATGTTTAGCATAAGAAAGTATCAACCATGTGGCTATGATAACCACCAATTAACACATTAAGGTTATGATCATGTTAAGGAGGTTATTCCACCATCATTCCATCATATAAGAATGTTAAACATGAATATTCATCTTTATCTATTTGCATTAGAGTTAGGTTTAACATGATAAATTATATCAATGTTACTAATCAACACTTATACCCAAACCCTAACTCACGACATCCCCATTGGATCATGGATGCATAAGGTGAACCATCACCATAACATTACATACTATTCTCAAGTATGAACCCACACATAAATCAATGTGTAACCATCGGGTTATATCATACTAGGGTTTCAACAACAAGAGAGTACTCCATGATTGTATTAATCATTCAAGGACTATTCATACCCAATTACCATCATTTAGTTATATTAAAGCTAGGTATAACAAGCTATACCTCATTAGGGTTATGTATCAACAAAATATGGTTATCATCCCTTCTATTCATATGAGTGAATAGTTAAGACTACCTTATTAAGGGTAACCCTCCAATTTTTCCATCATCATTCAACCCATATAACCATACCACAATGTCATCCAGAACCATTGGATGTTTAAAGGGTAAGACCATTGGTTGTTTACATAAGTAAACACCTTGGATAAACCACCTATGAAGTCCTTGATTTTTGATCTAGAAAGACTCACCATCTAACCCTAGACATCCCTTGATTAACAACAAAAAAATTTCCATTGAGAGTAGGGTAAAACCCACAATCGACTGTTCATATAAAACAAGCCATCCATTGTCAACAATTAAGCTCCTTAAGTTGATCATATAAAGGAAACCATATAAATCACATTATTAGGACCAACATATTACATTAGCCATCATTCCACTTTATTGGAGGGTATAAACAGTAGATCTTGACCATTGGGTCAAGTTCATATATTAAAACAATCAATTACAGTATAGGTCTGACCATTGCATCAAATGACCCAAGAAACCTAAGGCTTAATTGATGCTACAACTATAATGCTTGACTCAACATAGGTTTTAGAGACCTGGTCCACCATCATTAGTGACCCTTAAATCACCATAGGTTGTTAGATCAATTCTATATTCATTAATCAACATCAAATATTAAGCTAATGTCGTCATTGATTGATAACATCAGTAGGGTACTTAATGGTTGATCATTAAACTTCTAATTGGTCCAAAAACTGACCTAAGGGGTGACCATATGTTGTCACCATCATTTGACACCCTTGATCTTGACCATTAGTTATCATGAAGACAACGCCATAGGGTTGTTGCAATGGTACCATCATCGGGTCATGTGTTTATAGAAGAAATCAACTTTAAACCCTAAAATTAACCATTGGTTGATAGGTGCTTAGCACCATAGGTTGTCAAACCAACCTGATCCAAGTCATATTATACCTTAGGAATAATGTAAACATGATCACATGTTCATATATAACTGAAATCAAAATAGGGAACATTATAAAATCGAAATCCGAGTCAAGCATAGCTTTTTAGAGCATGAATCATCATTTTCAAGCAAGAACATGAGCTAACAAGCTTATGGTAAGCAATAATGTTAGAATAGTCCCATACCACTGAGCTCTGGGGAGGTCCTGGAGCTTATGAGGTGTGTGGTCCCTTCATCCATTGCCAATTGGTTTTGGGTTGAATACCACACATTCTAATATGGTATTAGAGCGGACCCCATGAGACAAGTGTGAGGACCACACCCTACCTAAAAAAGAACAAGTGCAAGCACACAAAAGTGGCTGCACTTGAGGGGGGATGTTAGAATAGTCCCATACTGCTGAGCTCTGGGGAGGTCCTGGAGCTTATAAGGTGTGTGGTCCCTTCACCCATTGCCAATTGGTTTTGGGTTGAATACCACACATTCTAATAAATAAACGTGGAGAAAGTTATAAAAATTGCCTCTAATGAGAAGATGAAACCCCACACAGAAGAAATCTCGGGCAATTAGGGTAGAAACTCCAAGAATAAGCTATGAATTCGTCCATCTAGCACCTTTCTTCATCAAATGAGCAAACCCTAAGCATTAGGAGCAAGAAAGGTAGGGTTTTAGAGCTTTAGAGAAATTTCTACCATGGAAAAGCAAGGTTCTGACCTGGAGGAAGGTCTAAGGAAGAAGAAGAGAAAGAGAAATGGAGAAGGAAGGAATAAAATAACTTGCCTTGGTCAAAATCCCTAGAACATGACCTTGGAAACCCTAGGTAGGGCTAAATGGAGCTCTAGGAGACCTTCTTCTCCAAAAAGAGGTTGTCTTCTACCTTAGAGCACTTGGTTCTGCAGAAAAATAGAGGGGAGTAGTTGATCCATGTTAAAGGAAAGAGAAAGCAAGCATAGTTTCGAACTTGGGCAAGGAAGAGGTAAATATAGCCCATGGATAAGGATGGAAGCAAGCATGAGGTGTAAAAGTAGCTTCCCCATATTTCTATGACCTTAAACTATTAAGAATATACAATCAAACAAACAAGCAGCTCCCTCACTATCCTTATAGACCTTCTTAGCTTTCATTTGTCAAATTTCCTAGCCAATAACATAATTCCTTAGTTGATAGCTACTAAAGGTAGTTCATCCGTGAAGGGGTAAACCCTAAAATACCCTTGGAGAAAACACCTTCAAAGAATGGTTTAAATAGGCACCCCATGGTTCAACAAGCTCAAGAATGATGAGAGAATATCCAAGGAACATAATTCAAGTGATAAATTGCAAAGAAAACATCTCAATTGGGTAAATTGCAGAAAAGTCCAAAATGTGCTTAAAATTGCATAACTTGCTTAAACAGTGTCCAAATTGGACCAAATTTGAAACTTAAGATTGTCTTATGACTTAAAATCATATAACAAGGTTAGATTAGGGTTATAAGAATTCATTTCTGATAATTAAGCTTATTCAACTCATTAAGCAAGTTTAGGGTCCTTACATTTCCTGTTGCTAATAATAGATCTTATTAGATTTGCATATTGGTATCGATCGTACTTTAATAGTAGCTTATACTGGATCTTTATGTTGTTTACCCATTACATGAAATAATCATAGGTAAGTATCTCCAAGATTCATTAACCAGTGCTGAATATGATAAGTGAGCTGGTATATATGCCTAGAGATCCAATCATACGATGATTGGAATGAGGCAATTAGATACCTATTTTGATAATTATAAAGGTAATTTCATTTATTGTGTTTGTCTCAATCATCAGATCATGACATACATGTATTATAGGTTTAAAGAATGATGTTACTTGATGACATATGTCTTTAGGTTGAGGATGAACAATGAGATCATATGTATGATAAGAGTACATAAATTCTTGTAATGTCCCTGTAACATCCTCAATTTCATAGTTAAAGTAAGCTTTTAATGTGGGCTTTTCTAGTAAAGGAATGCCAAGAGACGTAATGAACGTAACCATGGCTAGGTTTGTAATTAAATTTACAAAGTGTGTAATACAAGCCATCTGGTCAACCAAGACTGACATAATGGATTTAATGTGTATGATTGTAGTTAGGTGTAGATGAATATGAATGAACTATTCTTGTGAATAATAATGTGACAAACATATATAATATAAAGACTTGAGTTACTGGCTTGAGCTTTAGACCAACTTAGGTCTCATCATTAAGGAAGTAAAGTAATGTTGATCTAATATATCATATAAAAGCTTTCGTTGAGTGAATATTGATTAATGTCTTAGTTCTATAATCAAGAATAGATATTGGACCTTTTGAAAGACAAGGGAATGGCCTGGGGCCCCTAGAACCTTATTCAATCATGATTGAGCCAAATAAGATTCACATGTGGGTCCTTAAATTACAAAATTGGGAATATAGCATGTAGCCCTCATAATAAGTGCTGATATTAAAACTTTAATAGATGTATAATTAGAATATAAGATGGTGAGAGAAAATTTAGATTATTTTGATGTATATAGTAGCCTAGGTAATTAAATTAGTAATTATAATGTTTTTATTTAAAAGACATGTTTGGAGTGTTTGTACAACTAGTTTTTACTTAAAATATTGCTTTATGTGAAGTTGATGATTATATAGTATTTACTCCAAAATTTGAAGTCAGACCGAGCTATATGATGGGCTATATAAATATTTCTTTGTTTTGGACTTTTATCAAAAAGAAGAAGAAAAACAAAATAAAAAAGGGGCCACTCCAGCCCAACACGGACTGGAGAGCACCGCCTCCGTTAGAAAAGACTAGAACAGAGTCCACGAAGGAGGTGACCCCCCACACGATCTGAACTCCAATTTTCTATATCAACCATGGATCTGGAAAGCCTAGGGTTAGACGACGTTAAGCCTAAGATTCGACTGGAAATCGAGTCATAGAGAAGGAGAGCAAGGAGACCTGCTGGTGGCGGCTAGACGGGGTGGCAGTTAGGGTTTCTCACCGTGACCCTCTGTTCATGGCAAGGATGTGCCGTCCACTCAGAGGAAGGGAGGTCGTAGATGAGGGGCCACTCCTTGGCACTTCCATGGCCGGAGGTGCGCTCCACCTTGCCAGAGGAAGCTGGTGCGGTGATGCCCTATTTTGGGCGTGAAACAGGGGAAGTCCCCTTAGCGCAGTCCGTGAAAGGGACAAAGGAGATGCAGCGGAAGAGGGGGTCCATGGATGACCGTCAGATCAACTTTGAACGACCAAAAATCTTTAATAAGGTGATTCTTCAAACATTCATATCTTGAGCTACAAATCTCGGTTTGGGACAAACAAGTTACCTATGGAAAGCTATTCGAGTTTACTCTCTTATAAAAATAGTTCTAGAGTATGATTTTGATGTATTTTATTTATTATATTCTGGGTAGACAAAACTATATGATTTTGATGTTTTGTCAATTAAAAATAGCAAACGAACTTAGAAATTCATGTAAATTTTATTGAATGTGTATTATGATATTCCTAACATGATTTCAAAGTCTGATCTCTATTATATTAATTTTTATTGAGGTTTGTGATATAAATCCTAATAAGGATATTTTGGGTATTTCACCCATGATATGATTTTTTTTAAATGACCCAATGTTTTAATACATGATCTTACTACATTGTATGCTTACTTTTCTAGAGATTTGATAGATTTCTTGTGTTATCATATTATTATTTAGTTTTGGACCTGAGTGACCATTATGTGAGGGTAATATATGATTATCTTGACAATAAGTGGTATATGTATGGCTAACTAGGTCTAATATTATTAACATGGTGGTATTATATTTTGATTTCATAATTGAGTCAATAATTTTTCTAACATGTGACTATGCTTAGAAATTATTCTCATTATATGAAGTATATGTTCATATTAGTGCGTAAGATGATTTATGTTGAGTATAAAGATTATAGTAAATACATAATAAGAGTTTATTTTAATTTCAAAGCCAAGATTTTATAGTGAGTATAAAGTTATGTTTAATAACTCGAAGTTGGTATATTTAGTTAGGAAAGTGGGGCGTGAGATTTAGAAATAGAAAGAGGGAACATACTCTTGGACTGATAAAACTATGATGATATCCAGGTTATTAAAGTTATGGAACTTAGAATCGAGACTTCCTTATCGATGCCATCTACATAAGAGGTAAGTGGTCCATGCACATGAGTACTCATATTTTATGTTCAATATGTTTACATGTCTCCTGATAAGAGTTTCATGATCTATGTGATTTAATGTTCTAAGACTTCAATGTTAAGATTTACAAACAATATTATTCTCATATTTCTATCTTTATGCAAGTGTAGATACCCAAAGTTTAAAATAGTGATATGTTGCTCAAAATAGTTGTGACTCATGGACCAAGTCCATGAGAAAGTTGAAGAATCATATTCCTATAAGATTTCTTAGAGATGTTTGGGAGTAATGAATATGATTTCAAGATAAGATATGCCAGTAATGTACCCATACTTAGTTGATGGTTTCAAATAGCTTTGTATGAAGAATGTAAGTACACATTTGTTATTAGAATTTCTCATATTTATAGTCATAGTTACGTAGTATGATTTCAAGTAGAAACATGCCATTAAAATTTCATACATATGTAGAAATCTAAGAACTAGATCCCTTAGAATAAATAGTATCTAGAATACAAGTACAAAGTAAGAATATGAATTTGAAAATATTAGGACATGGTGTACTAATAAAAGTACATTTGGGATAAGAAGGTATTGTAAAATGAGTTTATGATGACATTATAAGATAATGACAAATTAAGTTATGATTAGGTTGCAAGACAATATTTTATGAGATTTCTATTCTCATATTTAAGATTTAACATGTAATTTTTTATGTAAATATTAAGGTTTAGGGTAGCATCATATTTAACAAGAAGGATTGAACCACCTTGTCAGAATTCATAGTTTTAGATATGTTGTACTTAAAATACGTTTATGAACCTGACTTAAGATACTTTGTATACCTAGTAATTCTATGAGCATTTTAGGTCCTTTTTCCTAAGATATTTATCGTATAATTGGTATAAATGAATTAATTTGACCAAATAAGAGTTTTAGAATAAAGTTTACCCAGATAATGAGATACATGTTCAAATCAAGAAATGGATTCAATTTAGAACTTAAAGATAAGAGGTTTAGAGTCAGACTTGGACTACTCATTGCATGGGTAGACAGATATATAATAAAGATACATGATAAGGGTTATAGACCCATTCTCAATTATGTAGTAATTGAGGTACATATTTTCATTCAGATGTAGATGTAGTGCATAATATAAGAGCAAAGATTCAGATTCATATTTTAAAGAGTAGAGATTCAAATTCAGATTTCAGATTCAAAACTAAGTACGTGTCGAGTACTCAGTTTCAGATAAGTTTAGATTCAGAGTTTAGTAAAGATAGACTTAAGTTAATTAATTTGAAACGTTCACATAATGCATTATATAATAAGTCCTCACCAGAGAGTCCCGGGACGATACAGAGAGCGCGCTACGCCAGACACTGCGGGTGTCACAGAGGGCATTTATGCCAACAGAGGGTGCGTTGCACCATAGAGGACACTTTAGTGTCGACAGAGGGCACGTTGTGCCAACAGAGGGTGCGTTGCACCATAGAAGACACTCTGATGTCACAAAGGAGGACTTATTGTATAATGGTGGCCACAAACAGATAAAAATCGTAAGTAAAAGATACCATAGATTAGAGATGCCCATATTCTCATCCATGAGTAATGATGAGAGGGTATTAGATAAGATAAGTAAGACCTAGGCACTTTGGCGTAGGTCATGAGATCCATGTACCAGGGTACATGTCTCTAGAGAAAGATAAGATAGAAAGATATAAATTTCAGATTAAGAAATAAGAGATTTTATGTTTCAGATTTTACTCAGAGCTAGATAGTAATTTGTCGTTTATAATGTCGATTTCAGATTATTAGTCATGTACATTTTTAGAATACTCATGCCACTTACTCTAATGACTGTTTTTCCCAATGCATGGCTGGGGACACGATGTCCACAGGGTTTGGAGCAGCGGAAGATTTAAAGAATAAGAAAAGGTGTAGCAGGTTTTCAAGCTTGCCTAGTGGGGTGCCATCTACCGAGACGATCCAGAGTTTAGACCTCTTCTTTTATGCATGGTCTCGTTATCACAGTATATTAGATGACTTGTTTCCTTTGTCAAAGCTATGTATGAATCAGTTTTTCTTAAATGCAAAGTGCTTCATTTACTTTCATTGCAATGATAGTCATGTTTGTGAAGCCCCCCCAAAAAAAATGCTTCCGCTCATGTAATATGAAAATTGGGGTGTTACAATATGGTATCAGAGCAATTTAGTAAATGGCCACTAGGCATACATGATCCTCATAGTCACTCTAGAGTGAAGAAATAAGAGATTAGAGTTTAGGGATAGATTCCCATAGAAATATACAATGACCTAGAATGACCAATAGTTTTCACCTCAGAAGAAATAGAGATGTCCGAGGGATATGCTTATATTCTAGGTCTCATGTTTCAACCTAACCCTAGCTAATGATGTTTCTCCTCCATTCTCAATGGTTATGGCTAGCCAATTGAGAATTGAAGAGGAATGTCATAAGCACTAGACTTTGATGCATCTCTCATTTCTTACTAGTCTGTGTGGTATGGGACACACATATTAGTAGGTTAGTGAGAGATAGCATGACAGGATCTCACATCTATGGGTATGTGCTTGATCACCACATATCTAGAGGTGTAGGAGATACCTGGAAGACTTAAGATTAGATGGTCAATTACACCTAATGTTTGGAATTCATGACAAGGTTGAGTTAGATGCTCTAATTGTAGATACTAGTTTAACTTCATAGACCCTAAGTCTGAGTTGAGAAGTAGACCAAGGTAATAGATAGTGCTCACATAAATATTTTATGAAATACAATACATATCTCTCTTCATGTAAAATTTTGAACATAAGTGTACCTTAATATGTTAATCATCAATAAATTAAGAAGCAGAACCCAAAGGTGGGTAGTAGCCTAGAGAAATTTTGAGGACGAAATTTATTTTAAGGTGGGTAGAATTGTAACATCCTCAATTTCATAGTTAAAGTAAGCTTTTAATGTGGGCTTTTCTAGTAAAGGAATGCCAAGAGACGTAATGAATGTAACCATGGCTAGGTTTGTAATTAAATTTACAAAGTGTGTAATACAAGCCATCTGGTCAACCAAGACTGACATAATGGCTTTAATGTGTATGATTTTAGTTAGATGTAGATGAATATGAATGAACTATTCTTGTGAATAATAATGTGACAAATATATATAATATAAAGACTTGAGTTACTGGCTTGAGCTTTAGACCAACTTAGGTCCCATCATTAAGGAAGTAAAGTAATGTTGATCTAATATATCATATAAAAGCTTTCGTTGAGTGAATATTGATTAATGTCTTAGTTCTATAATCAAGAATAGATATTGGACCTTTTGAAAGACAAGGGAACGACCTGGGGGCCCTAGAACCTTATTCAATCATGATTGAGCCAAATAAGATTCACATGTGGGTCCTTAAATTACAAATTTGGGAATATAGCATGTAGCCCTCATAATAAGTGCTGATAATAATTTTAATAGATGTATAATTAGAATATAAGATGGTGGGAGAAAATTTAGATTATTTTGATGTATATAGTGGCCTAGGTAATTAAATTAGTAATTATAATGTTTTTATTTAAAAGACATGTTTGGAGTGTTTGTACAACTAGTTTTTACTTAAAATATTGCTTTATGTGAAGTTGATGATTATATAGTATTTACTCCAAAATTTGAAGTCAGACCGAGCTATATGATGGGCTATATAAATATTTCTTTGTTTTGGACTTTTATCAAAAAGAAGAAAAAAACAAAATAAAAAAGGGGCCACTCCAGCCCAACACGGACTGGAGAGCGCCGCCTCCGTTAGAAAAGACTGGAACAGAGTCCGCGAAGGAGGTGATCCCCCACACGATCCGAACTCCAGTTTTCTATATTAACCATGGATCTGGAAAGCCTAGGGTTAGACGAAGTTAAGCCTAAGATTCGACTGGAAACCGAGTCATAGAGAAGGAGAGCAAGGAGACCTGCTGGTGGCGGCTAGACGGGGTGGCAGTTAGGGTTTCTCACCGCGACCCTCTGTTCATGGCAAGGATGTGCCACCCACTCAGAGGAAGGGAGGCCGTAGATGAGGGGCCACTCCTTGGCACTTCCATGGCCGGAGGTGCGCTCCACCTTGCCGGAGGAAGCTGGTGCGGTGATGCCCTATTTTGGGTGTGAAACAGGGGAAGTCCCCTTAGCGCAGTCCGTGAAAGGGACAAAGGAGATGCAGCGGAAGAGGGGGTCCATGGATGACCGTCAGATCAACTTTGAACGACCAAAAATCTTTAATAAGGTGATTCTTCAAAAATTCATATCTTGAGCTACAAAACTCGGTTTGGGACAAACAAGGTACCTATGGAAAGCTATTCGAGTTTACTCTCTTATAAAAATAGTTCCAGAGTATGATTTTGATGTATTTTATTTATTATATTCTGGGTAGACAAAACTCTATGATTTTGATGTTTTGTCAATTAAAAATAGCAAACGAACTTAAAAATTCATGTAAATTTATTGAATGTGTATTATGATATTCCTAACATGATTTCAAAGTCTGATATCTATTATATTAATTTTTATTGAGGTTTGTGATATAAATCCTAATAAGGGTATTTTGGGTATTTCACCCATGATATGATTTTTTTTAAATGACCCAATGTTTTAATACATGATCTTACTACATCGTATGCTTACTTTTCTATAGATTTGATAGATTTCCTGTGTTATCATATTATTATTTAGTTTTGGACCTGAGTGACCATTATGTGAGGGTAATATATGATTATCTTGACAATAAGTGGTATATGTATGGCTAACTAGGTCTAATATTATTAACATAGTGGTATTATATTTTTATTTCCTAATTGAGTCAGTAATTTTTCTAACATGTGACTATGCTTAGAAATTATTCTCATTATATGAAGTATATGTTCATATTAGTGCGTAAGATGATTTATGTTGAGTATAAAGATTATAGTAAATACATAATACGAGTTTATTTTAATTTCAAAGCCAAGATTTTATAGTGAGTATAAAGTTATGTTTAATAACTCAAAGTTGGTATATATAGTTAGGAAAGTGGGGCGTGAGATTTAGAAATAGAAACAGGGAACATACTCTTGGACTGATAAAACTATGATGATATCCATGTTATTAAAGTTATGGAACTTAGAATCGAGACTTCCTTATCGATGCCATCTACATAAGAGGTAAGTGGTCCATGCACATGAGTACTCATAGTTTATGTTCAATATGTTTACATGTCTCCTGATAAGAGTTTCATGATCTATGTGATTTAATGTTCTAAGACTTCAATGTTAAGATTTACAAACAATATTATTCTCATATTTCTATCTTTATGCAAGTGTAGATACCCAAAGTTTAAAATAGTGATATGTTGCTCAAAATAGTTGTGACTCATGTACCAAGTCCATGAGAAAGTTGAAGAATCATATTCTTATAAGATTTCTTAGAGATGTTTGGGAGTAATGAATATGATTTCAAGATAAGATATGCCAGTAATGTACCAATACTTAGTTGATGGTTTCAAATAGCTTTGTATGAAGAATGTAAGTACACATTTGTTATTAGAATTTCTCATATTTATAGTCATAGTTACGTAGTATGATTTTAAGTAGAAACATGCCATTAAAATTTCATACATATGTAGAAATCTAAGAACTAGATCCCTTAGAATAAATAGTATCTAGAATACAAGTACAAAGTAAGAATATGAATTTGAAAATATTAGGACATGGTGTACTAATAAAAGTACGTTTGGGATAAGAAGGTATTGTAATATGAGTTTATGATGACATTATAAGATAATGAAAAATTAAGTTATGATTAGGTTGCAAGACAATATTTTATGAGATTTCTATTCTGATATTTAAGATTTAACATGTAAGTTTTTTGTAAATATTAAGGTTTAGGGTAGCATCTAATTTAACAAGAAGGATTGAACCACCTTGTCAGAATTCATATTTTTAGATATGTTGTACTTAAAATACGTTTATGAACCTGACTTAAGATACTTTGTATACCTAGTAATTCTATGAGCATTTCAGGTCCTTTTTCCTAAGCTATTTATCGTATAATTGGTATAAGTGAATTAATTTGACCAAATAAGAGTTTTAGAATAAAGTTTACCCAGATAATGAGATACATGTTCAAATCAAGAAATGGATTCAATTTAGAACTTAAAGATAAGAGGTTTAGAGTTAGACTTGGACTACTCATTGCATGGGTAGACAGATATATAATAAAGATACATGATAAGGGTTATAGACCCATTCTCAATTATGTAGTAATTGAGGTACATGTTTTCATTCAGATGTAGATGTAGTGCATAATATAAGAGCAAAGATTCAGATTTAGATTTTAAAGAGCAGAGATTCAAGTTCAAATTTCAGATTCAAAACTAACTACGTGTCGAGTACTCAGTTTCAGATAAGTTCAGATTCAGAGTTTAGTAAAGATAGACTTAAGTTAATTAATTTGAAATGTTCACATAATTATATAATAAGTCCTCACCAGAGAGTCCCGGGACGATACAGAGAGCACGCTACGCCAGACACTGCGGGTGTCACAGAGGGCATTTATGCCAACAGAGGGCACGTTGTGCCAACAGAGGGTGCGTTGCACTATAGATGACCCTTCGGTGTCGACAGAGGGCACGTTGTGCCAATAGAGGGTGCGTTGCACCATAGAGGACACTTCGATGTCATAGAGGAGGACTTATTGTATAATGGTGGCCACAAACAGATAAAAATCGTAAGTAAAAGATACCATAGATTAGAGATGCCCATATTCTCATCCATGAGTAATTATGAGAGGGTATTAGATAAGATAAGTAAGACCTAGGTACTTTGGCGTAGGTCATAAGATCCATGTACCAGGGTACATGTCTCTAGAGAAAGATAAGATAGAAAGATATAAATTTCAGATTAAGAAATAAGAGATTTTATGTTTCAGATTTTACTCAGAGCTAGATAGTAATTTGTCGTTTATATTGTCGATTTCAGATTATTAGTCATGTACATTTTTAGAATACTCATGCCACTTACTCTAACGACTGTTTTTCCCAATGCATGGCTGGGGACGCGATGTCCACAGGGTTTGGAGCAGCGGAAGATTTAAAGAATAAGAAAAGGTTTTCAAGCTTGCCTAGTGGGGTGCCATCTACCGAGACGATCCAGAGTTTAGACCTCTTCTTTTATGCATGGTCTAGTTATCACAGTATATTAGATGAATTGTTTCCTTTGTGAAAACTATGTATGAATCAGTTTTTCTTAAATGCAAAGTGTTTCATTTACTTTCATTGCAATGATAGTCATGTTTGTGATGCCCCAAAAAAAATGCTTCCGCTCATGTGATATGAAAATCGGGGTGTTACAGTCCCTCATCAAATATTACTATGGAAGCAAAATAGACAACAATAATGCATAACATCAGAGTGTGTATTGGTTGATGAAATAATCTCATCAGTCATGATATGTGTAATGTCCAGTCCCACTGCCCAAGGCTCTAGTAGAGTTTCAGGAATGACGACTGGCCCCACAGATCACCACTAGCCTTAACTGCATGCTTTATCCTCACTCATGCACAAGCCAAGATCAACTTCATGACTGGTCACCCATCCTAGTACTACTCCAAGCTGAGCACGCTTAACTATGGAGTTCTTTCGTGATGGGCTCCTAGAAAAGGAGGTGCACCTTGGCGATATGGGTAATCCAGTCATTCCTTTTAAGATTATTCTATATGAGGCCTCGAATCCTAGGACGTTACAATCTCCCCCACTTAGACTCTTGACATCCTCATCAAGGCTCAGCTATATGGCCTCATAATATTTCCCCATTTCAATGCTGACCTAGAATGGCCCATGGACACCTAGGTCCCGATCATAGAATACCAGCATAAGGGTGGCTACATCACCATGGACATCCCTTTCCTACATGCCAGAACTACACGGCTCAAGACTGGCATGCCACATGCCCATGTGGGCCCCACCTACTAGAGGGGTTATGGCTCGATACCATTTGTAATGCATGGGCCCACTGCCCAAGGCTCTAGTAGAGTTTTAGGAATGACGACTGCCCCCATAAACCACAACTAGCCTTAACTGCACGCTTTATCCTCACTCATGCACAAGCTAGGATCAACTTCCCGACTGGTCACCCATCCTATTACTACTCCAAGCTGAGCATGCTTAACTATGGAGTTCTTTCATGATGGGCTCCCAGAAAAGGAGGTGCACCTTGGTGATATGGGTAGTCCAATCATTCCTTTTAAGATTATTCTATCTGAGGCCTCAAATCCTAGGACGTTACAATATGTGATATCAAACCAAACACATAGGTACTTATTAGAGAAGAGTGTACTGGATAGAACCACCTTGAGATTGATACTTGGAGACTGTAAAGGGTGGGATCCAGAAGGGGATCCACTCCCTACTAAAAATTTAAATAACAAAACATCCATTCCAAACACACTCAAAAGGTATGTTGGAACATGTGCAAAATTTTCAAATCTTATTTAATGGTATTTACAACAACCAAAGTGTACCAGTAGAATAAAAGTAATGACTATAATCAATTTTACAAAAGTACATCATCATCTCCCATATAGGATTTACATGGATATTACATCATACGGATCTAGTAGAGGGAAATCTAAACCATATCAAGTTTTGTCTCCAAGCTTCAACTCCATAAGCTAAGTCCATGTTGGATGCCATGTTCTCCTTTACCTACATCTGGGGTTAGAAGCATATCCCAACAAGAGGAGAAAAAGTAAAAGTAAAAGACATCAACAAAGGTTGGTATGTGCACACTAAATTGGTATTGAGAAATATATGGAATAAAGGACATCAAAATGTACAAGGCTTCCCATGAAAAGAGAAAAGTATTACCCAAAGGGTCATAAAAGGATAGAACAACAATAAAAGAGACAAATAAGAGAAAAGTATAAGAACCAAGGCATCCATGTGTTTCCATTGTGACCATACTAGACAATATAAACATGTAGATATGAAATAGTACATCTATCCAAAATATAGAGTGAGCAGGAACTGTATACATCTACTCTAAAATATGGGGTTGACAGGATCTGTATACATCTATCCCGAGCAGGAAAACACGTCTGCCCAAAATATTTAATATGCATGAATTTTTAACATTTGCATTCATATATGGGAATTTGTAACATACATATAAAAAGCACATGTACATTATACTAGTAGCCACCACATGATGCATAACAAAAAAATAAGCAAGTATGAATCAAATAAAAGGGATGAGAACATCCAACAAATATTTAAAGTGGGATCAAATGATCCTAATCAAAAGCCACCTTAAAAATGGGAAAAAAACATATATAACCAAAGATTGTTCCACCATGAGTAATGTATAAGGAAGAGTCCAAATTTTTTTCCAAAGAAGACAATATGATCACAAGATCAATAACAAATAAAGCAGTTCACATGAACCATATTTTTCAAAGAAAAAGAGACAATGTGTAGGCTAGTGACCATAGGACCAAGAGAACGAAGAAAATAGGTCAATTTCTCAAAAGAATAATAGGAGACACAAACATACCTTATTTCAAAGTCCTAAAAATATTCTATACCAATCTAGTTGTTTCCAAGATCAACTTTTTCGAATTACAAATTATTTGCATGTATTAGGGTTTTGAAATTTTATATAAATGTAATGAAACCCTAATTATAGACCTTTCTAGAAAACATCCTAGTTTGACTCCAAAAACATCACCAAACAATTTATTAGATTCTCCTCATCAAGAAAACATATTGATTTGTTATTTTTTGGAATTAGTTACCATTTTTAGGGCTTTTATATTAATTTATTAGATTCCCAAAAATTAACCTTAGAGAACATGGAGATCAGTCTCTAAAAACATTTTCATTGGACATTTCAAATTTTTTCAATTCAAAAATGTATTTTCACTAATTTTTTTGGACAACCAGAGCAAAATATATGATTTTTGCAATTTCGACCAATCACAAAATCGAGAAATGCCAAATAATCATCAGAGAAATTATGAGAGAGGGAGAGAGATGGGGGCAATCTGAATGACTTGGACCAATAGCGTGCAACCAAATCGCTCGATCAAGGATCCACTTGAACCCACCCAAAACAAAGAAAACACGAGCCAAATGACCATTATGCCCCTTGTGAGAAAAAGCAAAGAAGGAAAATCGGAGGGTAAAGGTGAGAAATCACCGAGGAGATCTCTCTCCTTTCTTGCGGCCTACCATGGCTCGAGTAGTATTAGTTGCATCTTGGCTAAATTTGGGCAAATTCACATTCGTTGATGATTTGAGAAGGCGAGAATAGAGAAAGAAGGAGATGAATCTTGCGAACATGTCGAGTCGATCAATTGGGATGATGGTCCCTAGGATTATGTGTAGAACTTATTTATGTAGTAGTAAGTGTTTGAGCCTACATATCCCTTGTTGTAATTAGAAGGACCTATTTGCACACTCTAGGGTCTTGATGATTTGTGGTGGACAAGTGTATAACATCTAGTGGAAAACTACCAACTTGTCGGTGCTTAATGTCTGTGGGAAATTTTATGCAACCCTCGATGGTTGGATTGGGGTCTGGTGACTCATGGTTAATCTATGTATAGGAAAATCAATCAATCCTTGACTTATTATGTCTAACCTTTGCAAAATTAAATGCAGGCAAAACACTTTCATAACAAATCGCATTTCAAGGAGCCACAGCTTGGTTGGACACTTTTAATAATAATAAATGAATAAATTATAAAATTATTGACAAATTATTTTAGTTATCTATTTTCTTAAATAAAATGTCCCAACGAAGTGGCAAATTCTCACACTGATCATGAAAGTTGCCGCCTTTGGCGGTTGTTTGACTACGTAAGTGTGCTTTATTGGAAATTACTCTTTCTGTACATGCAATATGGGATTTTACTTTGACCGAAATATGATGAATTGGTTTTTTTTTTGCTTAAGCTGTGATATATGGCACAGTGCAACTCCTGCAATGCCACAATGTAGACAACCCGACCCCGGGCAATGTTCATCTTCTGAACTGTGAATACTGATCTACCCAGTTCGGCTATGCTGCTTGGTTCGCAAGTCGATGAAAAATAGCCAACCCAATCTCCTATGCCTCGAAGTTTTGATTCCATGTATGGCATTTTGAATCGAGCATTGGTGAAGTGGTCTGAGCATTAATTAATTATAAATAACTGAGATTCCTATCTATTTATGAGATGAATTTGAAGTTACCAAGAAAAGGAGAGACACACCGTACTGCCTCCAAACATGTGAAAGATTCTTCCTTGAAATAATGACCAACCTTACACACCTTCAATGCATTCCCCAATCTAGAGTTCCACATCGATCGAGAGAAAGAAAAGTAACCTATACATATTGGATATATCGTCTTCACCAAAAAAAAAAAAATCATGAATACTATACGAGTAAGAGAAAAAGAACGAAATAGTAGATGCCAGCATCGAATCAGGAGTTCGGGACAGAAGCTCCTCCCTAAGGGCAGAAGACGATCTGGTAGTCCGCTCCAGCGGCGCAGGTGAAGGTGCTGGTGGCATCGTCGTAAGGGTAGCTGTACGCCTGCGGGCAGCTGCTCTTGAACACGCGCGAGTAGTCCGTTGGCCCGCACGTCTGGGGGCTACCGAAGGCCCCCGTGCAGCAGAATTCACCGCGTCCGAACGCCGCGCACGGGCTCCGGCAGCCGACCACGGAACCTCCGTCCGCTGTCTTGGCCTGCAGCTCCGACGGGCACACCTTGTTCACGTCCGCCGCGCACGTCACGGCCGGGCAGTTACCCCCGGCTGTGATAGACAGGGGAACGTTGAACCCGTCCACGAGGCTTATATCATAGAAGTCCTTCCCCCCGTCGCCGTTAAGGGTGAACTCCGCCAGCGTTGCCGGAAGAGCCCCTCCAGCTCCATTGCAGGTCAGCTGGCCCGTGCCGCAGTCTCCGGTGGCGCAGGTGAAGGGTTTGGCGCTTGTTGGAGCGTTGCTGCACCATGTCCTAGCCCAGAAGCGGCCCGACCAGCCCGTTGGGGCGGTGACGGCAGTGCTGGCGCCCGGTGGAAGTTCAAGTCCGGTTGGGCTGAGGGGAGTGCTGGTAGAGCCTGAGAGGATTCCCGGCCACAGTGTGAAGGGACAGCGGTTTGTCAGGGTGAAGACGGCCGCGCCAGCGCCTGCAACAGAATAAACAGATACATACTTGCCATTTCAGTACAAGTGTTATGTCTGCCTAGGTAACCAGAGAACCAAGTAACTAGCAAACCTTGGAGTTGGAGTAGAGAAAGCATGCAGGTGACTGCCATCAAAGAAACAACCACTGCCATCGCTGCAGTCTATCTTTCTCCTCAACGAACAGCAACAACTGCAAGACGATCAAGTGGGCGCTGACGACTCAAGAAGACACGACCGGCGTCTTGTAGTCCCGGTGGATCTTGTTACACGGTAGTTGACTGTTTGTTGTGGCGTCTATGCTTATAATATATACCAATAGATCGAGCGAGAAGAGCGAGAGAGACGAGCGATAAATCTGGGATCCGATCTCGAGGATGGGAAGGACCGACGAAGACGGTGATTTTCTATAAATTTTTGGAGTTTCTTTATTCTTCCAGGTTCGGTACGCTGCACTCTGTACTTCTGTATCATGGTGCCACAGATTATATAGGAGTTAATTTATGGATTCCGTGGTAAACAATAAATGTTTTATCTGGGGCTTCCCACTAAGATCACCGTTGTTTGAAGTTTACTTAAAAGTGTAAAACTAAAAAAAAAAACGCACATCCCAATAAATATTTTGGCTAGCCTACAACATTGGTCTTTCCTTTTTCCTTCAGGGTGGGAAAGCAAAAAGGAAACAGAGAAGACTGAAGCGACTTCGTGTAATGGCACTCACCGCACACAGGTTTCGCTTGGTTTAAACTGAATTTCAAGACACAGCAATGATTGTCTATCCTCGATTCAACTTTACTAGTTTGGTCCGTTCTAGAATTTGGAAGGTATATAAACCACATGTTAATTCCTTAGATCTATATACCCGCCAGATATGTGTCATAAACGCCTAATGATAGACAAGAAACATGATATCAAACCGGATGTGCACTCTTGGACTTGGACAATATTTGGTACATGATGAAAATATAAGAAGGAAGGGGGAAAAGGAAAGACAGGGGAAGGGTAAGGAAAAAGGGAAGTTATTCAAAAGTGTGGTTTTTGTTGAGTTTGCGTGAGGAAAAGGGATATATAAGAAAGTATACCTGAAAATATTATTTCTTACATGGATGTGGAGATTCGATTAAGAAATTTTATTATAAAATATCAATATACTAATTTTTGGTATATTCGTTTGACTAGAGGGGAACGAATATGTGTAAATAATACTTGAAGGAAATTACTTATTTAGATGGAATGAATTTCTAAGAGGGGAAGTAAAATTTGGATTTTCAAAATGGAAGAAGTTTTTTGCCTAACTTTTAATTCTAACTGTAAAATTATTCATGAAAAATGAGATGAGAGGCTAATGACATATTTTCTTATTTATAGATAGAAAACTTTCCTTCTATATGTGGGAGAGGGGGCAAGTACAAGAAAAGTGAATTTATTCTTAATGGGCCAAGATAGTTAGGCTTACACAACATAATAAACTAAAGAATAATAATTCTGACACTCCACACCAAATTGAAGTATGCATGAAATACATATCCCACCTTGAATTTATGATAATCAATTAGACAATCCGCTAATTAAAAATATTACTCTCCATACAAGATGTTCACTTTCCTTTAAATATGACACTCCAAAAATAGTTTGATGATGCTATCTTTGAGTTGTGTTCTACAGGCTGCAAATACACGAGCTCTGGAGAATGTCTTCTAAAATGCATATGAAATGACTAACATCACTATCAATCTAGAGCATATGATCAAAAATTATGACTACGGCATCTCCATTGGAGGAATATGTGTTTGGTATAAACACAGTCAACACATTCCACATACATAACACAGTACCATGTCGAGGTAATAGTAGAGGTGTCTTCAAACACAAATATGATGAGATGATGATGACTTTAACTGGTATCCATCTATAGTGTGACTATCAGGGTATTGATGGGAATGATTCATATCATTAAGGAAAACCCACGTAGATCATAGAAAAATTATCATGGCAGAGGTAGCTTCTAGAAGACATGAAAAATAGCTCGATAAAGATAAATCTAAATAAATCATCAACCTTGAAGGTTTAGTGTTGTAGACTTCAAATGAATGAGCCTCTTGAAAAGTAATCATCCATCTTATAAGATGTAGCAAGATCATGATAGACTAACATCAAACGAAATAATAGGTTAGAATAAACATAGTAAGACCCATCATGATGTTTGTCAATGTTGTAATTGAGGTCCTTCAACTTGCATGAAAGTGGTAGCTAACTAGAATATATAAAATGCAGATAGCCAACCTACATGCATATTGTGGAAAGAACATAAAGACACGTGATGTCATTGGAAAAGAGGTACACTAACGAGCAAAACATACACTAATGATGCACTAGAAGCACATTTCTTAATGGCAATGAATCGTCACAAACAATTGGAGAATGGATGCACTGGATAATAAGAATCTATTTCAAGATTAGAATAGTTTGGACTAATACATTTAATCTTCCTCATACTTTTTCTCTTCATACTCCCTCTTTCTCATACTCTCTCTCTCTCTCTCTACTCTATCCCCCCACCTCATACATCAAATACAAAGTGGATGAGTAGTTGGTATGAAAAAGAGAGAATATCTCAAGGTACATGGAAAGGGATGCACAAATGAGGAGTGGTAGGGAAAGCCGAAGGAGAAGAATAAAAAAATCAGCACAATGCCCCTTTTTTAGTGCTTTATAAACTAGTGGGAGGTCTTCAGTTAGCCAATATGATGAGGATAATGTGAATAAATGTAATACATGACCCGCCAGACGAATCCAAATAGGAAAAAATGGATCTATGTGCGACCCAAAAAGGAGATTTGTCTGGCACTTAGGCTGACAAATATGGGATTGCAAGGGAGGAGCCTCGCAATATGGATTAAATCACAAAATAGATTTGATTAGGTCTGAGGATGGCTTGATATTCTTTATGTGAAGTTTGACTGATGAAAAGGCGATGGTGACCTTATGACATGATCACACATGTTTGACCTTCAGGACCTGAAGAGATTCTTCTCTAATCAGATGTTCTCACATGTACACAATTCTAGAAAGATGTTTTAGAAAAAAGAGGTCGAGTCCACCGCCTTAATCATAAGAGTTGTGACTAGATTAACACAAGAGGATCAGTAAGAATCATTCTCAATGGGAATGTAGATTGTGCATCCCTCTTTGCTTTGTAGATGTAGCATGCACGTTGATGGAGCCTAGAGTGTTTCTAGCATTAATAGCTTTGCAGGTCGTGTAGTGACAAATGATGAAGGCTGGTTGGTGATAGTTTTGTCTAGACACAGCCAAGGGGTAAAAGTGGGCTTGACAGGAGAAAGAAGGAAGGGTAAATTTGAACATGCAATCTAGCAGGCAATCTGGATCTAAATAGGGATTTTGAAACGTGTTTGAAGGTTGGGGTACAACACAAAGAAGTCAAATAGTGGGGAAGATGTGGCACTATATGAAGGAGGATGTATGAAAGAGATGACTAGATATATAGAACTTAGAGGAGTCACATAATGATAATGATGTTTAGGATGGAGTGTTGATGTAGGAAAAGATTGGATTTTTATGAAAGAAGAAGAGAGACTGCTATAGAGGTTGGGATGATGCCTGATGGGTGGCCAAGCTAATAAGAGATAGCAACCGCCTATAAGTAATAACTCTCTCTTTTCCTCTCTAGGTTACAATTGATTCTTTTGTATCATACAAAAAATAAGATATGAGTCTAATGAAATATTTTCTTACTAATAGACAATAAATTTGTTGGTAAGGTATGCCCCTAGAGCCAATCATGTGATTTTTGAAATGGAATAAATAATAAAGGATTTGATTAAGGCTTATAAAGGCAAGCTTCCAACTCATTCTATTTCATTCAATTATGAGATAATGAGGAAACATTATGAATGTCTACAGAATGATAGTACTCAATGAGGTATGTCTTCAAGTATGTGACTTGGAGGATGAGATCATATGAATGTTAAGAGTGAGTACATTCTTATTATGTCCCTAGTCAGTTGTTACTATGGAAGGTAGACAGATACCAGTAACACGTAAGACTAGAGTGTGGTTTGGTCGATGATAGAATCTCATTAGTCATGATATGACAATATCAAACCAAGAACACAGATACATGTTAGAGAACAGTGTATCGGACAGACCCACCTTGGGAGTGACACATGGAACCGCCATAATTGGTGGTCATAGTGATATCTCATAGTGAAGGTGGTGATTGTGATTCTTAGACTTGAAATCACTACACTCATCACATGTCATTGAGTATGCTTTGACATCATCAAATGTAGTCTTAAAACATGGGTTGTCATAACGGTGATGATTGGGTGACTTTGACACATGGGGACTGACTATGAGTGATAGATATGGGATTTGAACCTCCTACTAGAGATTGATATCCTAGACACTTGATAAGCGAGATATAGAAACGCATGCGCATGCACATGTGAATCAATATATGATATTGAGGTCACATTATCTCAAACAGTTTGCTCTTGGTATAAGGAACTTGTATTGAACACTGAGAGGATGTTGATTACATGCCTCGAGTTCATCTTGGATATCAGTGACAAAGGAATTATACAATCACTGCAACACCTTGCACAGATTGTAGGTTGAAGTTGTTATCCAACTTTCCATTCACTTGGGTAGCACTAATGTGTGACTAGGTGCCACTCCTTGCCTTTGATGTCAAAGTTAGTTATGTATATTCACTGCCAACGTGATATGGGACCTATAGGGTCACACACATAGGAACTCATCTAAAAGAGGAATTTGATCTTGAATGATGATTGGATTGATTACTAAAGTGTTTAGGTATTCAATTCATGTAACATATTGGCTGACTATAATGCCAAATGACCATCTCACAGGGTGAGACAACTGTTAGGACAAGTTAGACAAGTGTCTCAAGTGTTGAGAGGGACTTTTTTATTTTTAGGCTAATCTGAAGTCGAATTGGCTAAGATCTATCCAATCTGAGGTGTGAATCGACTGGTTCATTCTGATGAGTTGACCGGCTCGGATCGGCTTGTTCGGCTCACCAGACGACCATTTGGGTAAGCGAGATGGGCATCTCACATGTGTGAGATGGCTCAGTTGGGGCCGAACAAATGTTATGGAAGTTTCCCAAACATGTTCCGATTGCACAATACTTGTGGTGCAAGAAATTAATGTCTAATATTAATGAAAATCAAATTGCCAATTTTGTGTGCAGTTGGGAAACTGCCAAACGACCATCTCACAGTATTAGATTCGGTCTAGACTTCCAGACGATCATTTCATATCTCATACATTGTGAAAATGCAAGATCTTCTACTTCCTTCCACTCCCACATAGATCCCAAATAGACTGGCCCTAACCCTGCCTATAGATAAAGGGGTATTGGGGGCTTCCCAAAACACAACAACACAACTAAGAATCAGTTTCTCTGACAATTGTTGTCCTATCTATTTGTGGTAACCAAGAGAGCCCAAACATCTCCAACCTGACAAGGTAGGGATAGCGACGGAAGAGAACAATTGAGAATCATTGTTGTGGGAGAGTAGGTTGGTGACTAGTATGCCAACAGGAGGGACAACTCCCTCCTATCTAGTCTAGTTGAATAACAGGAGTTCTAGCTAGTTGGTCTGTGTGGACTACTCTAGAGGAAGGAGTCCTTTAACGGTAGCTAGGAGGGCAAAGTCAATATGCAATCTGTGGCAAGACCACAGGAGTTGCTACAGAAGTTGTCTTGTTTGATGTTCGTGGTGAAGACTAGGAGTTGCACATCCACCGTCTAAGAGCAACTATAAGTAGTTGCATGGCAATGAGTTGTTATCGCTAGACTTGATCTAGGGCCTAATATAACTCATTAAACCATCATTCCTATTTCACAATAGTTGACATGATCTTGCTATTATGGGAATATGGATAAATAAAAATTTTGTTTCCACTGCTAAACTTTGTGCCCGTATTTCCCAACAGTGGTATCAGAGTAATGTCAATTTACAATCTTTTAGGATAATCTATATGATAAGATTTTTAGTTTGGTCATTTATTTATTGCATACGATGTGAATATTTAAATTGTCTCATATGTGTATCAGATCAAAGACCACATAATCCCAAACTAATATATATACATACATATATATGCAATTTACATGTGTCGCCCTAAAAATGGTTTTTATGGTGGATGTGTGGTGTGGTTATGGCCAATATCTAATATTTGTGTGTGGTTGGATGGTTTGGTTTTATTCTTATTTATCTCAGTCTACGTACCAAACCTCTACCTCCATCTTCCCGATGTAAAGTTAATTCTTTTATACCTATGCTCCCCTTGAACGTAACTCGAGGTTTCTCTTTACAATGTAATAGTTTAATAGCAATAGGATAGATTCTTTTCTCTCAATGACAAAGAAGATGATCATCGTCGGATGAGACGACCATTTTGTGAGATGAGCCAGTCATTTAAAGGGCCATGGAGGATAGAACAATGGATTCAGACGACCGCCTGGTGGACCCAATCAACCGTTTGGAAGGAGTCCAAACATTGGTTGGATTGGAGGCTAGACGACCGTCTGTGATGACCAACTGACCAGACAAGAGGCAAGATGATCGGTTCAAGGGTTGAATCGATCTACCCAGATTGGCAAGCACAGATCTACACCAATAGCAAGTTCATACATGAGATGTGATGATTGACCTAGGTGGTAGTAATTCATTGTGTCTCCAAGAATGTATACATGGCCATAACCATTGCTTTTGTTTTATATTGCATGTTTACATTGTGGGATATAGCATGTATATGATATGTACTATATATGTGGTGATTGGATACAGTATATGTATATATACGATATATATAAAATCCCTCAAATCAAACATATTAAGTCTAAGATGCTTTCCATTAGAAACACATAGGAAAAGCTTGATCAACCAAGTGTAGATTTGCACAAAGTATGGTGGCCCTTTTATCTCATGGAAGTGTGATGGTAGATATGTAGGCTTGCACAAAGCATGGTGTATATCTATCATGTTGCCTATTGGGTCAGGCTTAACTGGTGACTTAAAGATCCTAAGATAGAGGCATGCAGATGGTCATGGCAAGGATTTGTGCATATCATATATCCAAGAGTTTCATATGGATACAATTGGAAAAAGTTGCCTACCTAAATAGTCAAGTTGTGGGCGATCAGCTAAAGTTGACTCATGATTTAATGAAATATGGATCTTAGCTCAATAGAAAAAATTTCACTAAAGTTTTCCGAATTGATACTTGAGCGTTGTCAATTTGATCAAAATAATAAGAATGGTAATGAATTAAAGACCTAATTACTATCACTCAAATTAGATCAAATAAAATCAAAAATGAGTTTTTGACACAATTGCAAATTCTTTTGTAGAATCAAATGGCAATGAACAGTAATCACTTTTATTTGTGATCGGTCCTTGAGAAGAAAAAACTAATTGGGAACAACTTCCACAATTGGTTTAGGACTTTGAGAATCATTCTCACATAGAAGTGCAAGCTTTATGTCTTAGAAATGCCAGAACCAGAAGAACCATCTCAAAATGCACCAAGGGCTGACAAGGATGCTTACAAGAAGCATACTGAAGATGTCGTGAATGTCAAGTGTCTGATTCTATGCTCCATTAACTATGAGTTGCAGAGGCGGCATGAGAACAAGGATGTGATTGAGATGGTCACAAATCTCAAGAACATGTTCCAATATCAAGCAAGACAAGAGAGATATGATGTCTCCAAGGTACTATTTAAATGTAACATGGCAGAAGGTCACCCACTAGGTACTCATGTACACAAGCTCATTGGGTATGTGGATAACCTAGCTAGATTGAGATTTCCCTTGGGTCAAGAGTTGGCCACTGATGTGATTCTGCAGTCTCTACTAGAGTCATATAGTCAGTTTGTCATGAACTACAACATTAACGACTTTGACAAGTTGTTGACATAGTTGTTGGGCATATTGATAACAGTTGAGACACAAATGAAGAAAGATAAGCCCAAGTTTGTAATGATGATTAGCAAGACAAAGGGAAAGTCTAAAGGCAAAGGCAAAGCTAAGAAGAGTTATAAATCTAGTCATAAGCCCAAGTCTTCAGATCTCAAAGAAAAAGGAGTGAAGAAAATGAGAGGTGATTGTCACCATTGTCACTAGCCTGGACACTGGAAAAGAAATTACCCACTCTGGTTAGAGGAATTAAAGAAGAAGAAGGAAGACACTGAGGCCTCCACTTCATTTATAAACATTATAAGATAAATTTTATTACTTCTTCATTTGGTATGTGATACCAAATAGAGATTTGACATACTTGATGTGCAGGATCAGATAAGAAGAAAAAGCCTTCATTGAAGGACAAAGATGGACAAGGTAGAGCAAGATTTACGGAAGCTTTAGTCTATATTTAAATTTAACTTAGCCCAATGGGCATGTAATAGAGTTAGTAGAACTGATATTCCATTATTCCATCAAATGGAAACATTTACTTTAAAGCATCTTGTATGACAAGGATGATAAATCAATAAAGTGAGAAATTAATGTTTCTGTTTTAAAAGATATGATATTGCATGGCAATGCCCAAACATCTAATGATATTTGTACGAAAGACTTTGAGATGAGTGTTTATAATGTTAATACCAAAGTATTATAATTGATAACTCGAGACTATCATTAGCAATAGTCACCTTGGACGTACGTATAAGAAATGCATGTGTAGAATACATATTGATGTTAATCTAGATTCCCTCAGCTATCAAACCTAAGGAAGAATGCAAAACCTTATTTATGAACAACATGACAAGATATCCTTCACTAGATGTAGGGGAGGATAAGATTTCCATTAGACACCATACATGTGATGCATGAAGATCTTATGGAATAAATGCTATAAATAATTACTTATACCTCATATTCATTAATGGTAATATGATGATATGTAATCAGTAAAATGGAAATCTCTTGAAATTGTCAAGGAGATTATAAATGATGTATGACTTTGATGAAATTATTAAGAAACTTTGATGAGATCAAGTGTTAAAATACATTACATCGATACCTTGAGTACCTTCAAAAAGAGACTGTGATAATGTATCACAAGTCAAATCCATCTGAACATGATGATGTGTCAGAATGAAGGAGATGAGTCATGATATGATTATCAATTATTCTAACCTTCATATCCTCATATATACCTATCACTAATTAATGGACCATCTAAATGGTTTATAAGACATCATATATGATATGAATTGGGAATATCCCAATATGTCTAAAGGATTGAAACCTACATTAAGAAAGTGATTTCTTGAAAAGGTTTATCCACAAAGCATAATTGTTGAATGTTACTATTAGTCTCAATCCAATAACAAAATGTTTTGTTGATAGGATAATTGAGTTCCTAAAGAATCAGCGGGAGTAAAAGTAGAAGCTGAAATGTTTGAGATCAACAAAGAGGTACTATGAGAACTAAGAGAATCACATTTTTTTGTGGAATCTCAAGTTCATAGTGTAACATAGAAAAAAAAATCATTCTAGTAGAACATATCTGAGATTGGAGGACTGTGAATCCAATAGCTCACATTGGTTGGTCATGATAGGATGAGCCAACTAATCAACAAGAAGCTATTAAGTACCATAATATGAGTAATGGATCAAGACCATTAGGGGGTCTAGGTAAGCTAACAATGTAGACCTTGATAGTGCCACCTAAAGGGGTAATACCTAAAGGGTGCAATAAGGTCTTATGGAAAAATTCTACATGGAGAAAATAAAAGGACAAATTGGTTTAATAGGTTTTCAAATCACTTCAAATTTTTGAACATGATAGAAATTCCTTTACCAATTATCAAGCTTGTTGTTGTAGTTAAGATAGACTAAGAGATTTTGCATATCAAGGTGAAATCAGATTCCTTAATGGGAATACATGAAAGGATGTGTATGTGACACAAACTAAAAGGTTTTAACTTCAAGAATGCAAATATATTCTATGAACTAAAAAGTTCAATCTGGGATTGAAATAAGAATCTCAGAGGAAGGATCTTTTAACTTGAAAAGATCGTAAATGAGTTTGACTTGAATCTAGATAAAAGATAAAATCTATAATTACAAAATATTAGTGGGAGTATATATCAGTATTCCACATATGATGAGGAATGACATCTCAATATTTTGAATATTAAGATCTGGCATGGAAAACCTCTTCAGCAAAGAAGGATTAAGTGAACATCTTATGAGATAAGGATCTAGACCAATGAGATTGTTCTTGAATGTTTCACAATAGAATTTCGAGCATATACAATAGGAAATTGTTGAAGGGTTTCGACATGAAAGGATTAAAGGAGAGAGAATATAGATTAGTCTCAAATTCTTTTTAAGAATGGAAATGACATATTTAAGATGTCATAGGATGTAGCGATGGATTTATCATGAATGTTATAAATGTACTTATCCCATTAATCTTGTATGTATTTGACATGACAAGATGATAGTAAATTCCAATAAGGGTTATTGGAATATCTTTAAAGATATCCAATAGTAATTGAGAAGTATTTAAGGATAGATTGCGAGTCAATAAGGATAGAAATTTAAGGAAGAGTTGGATGTAAAGGATTACATTCATGCAAGCTTCCATATTGACAAAGTGATCACAATAAAATATATTTGAGAAAGGTTGTTATCTGGAAGGGTTTCGAACTAATAGTCATTAATTCTATTCTACAATAGAAGTCAAGTATACTTGTGTTATGAACTTAGAATAATACTATATGGATATAGAAGTTCATATGATGAGCTTATCAATGTTCCAACCTTTAATGACACAGTAGTGATAATGTGACAACAATGGAGCTACTTTTTAGGCAAGGAATATAAGATATCATATTACGGTGATTTCATCTCAAAATGAAGAGATAAGAAATGTGCAATATATCGAATAATAGTGAAATGTTTCTAGTACAATGGAATAAGCACTTTCACAGTAGAAACATGGTGGACATGTTTGGATAACTTAGAATGAGATTCATTGGTGATTGGGTCTAAGTGCAAGTCGGAGTCTGTTGGTAAGGTAAGCCCATGGAGACAATCATGGCATGATTGACATGGGGTAAACCATTAAGGATTTGATTAATACTTATAAAGGCAAGTTTCCAACACATTCTGTTTCATTCAGTTGTGAGATCATAAGAAAACATTACGAATGTGATAACATCCAAATTCATGCATTTATGCTAAGAATTTCTTCGTAGTTTTGTGTTGATTATAGCCTAAATATGTCTAAAATAACTCTATATTCTTATCCTTTGATCATTTATATCTTTTTGCTCAACTAGCCAATTTTGGGACCTGCGGGCACCGAACTTAAGAAGATATCAACTCTTTAAGATTTCTCCCAGTCCGGTACGGCTAGGACAAGAACAAAACTGTGATGGCTTTAGCGACCGCTATGCTCATTAGTAGCGACCACGACAGTTGTAGCGACCAGTATGCTCGACACGGCCGATCCTAGCTCATCGTGGTCGGGCCCAGCCCGACATGACCAGGCTGAGAATAAAACTGCAATGGTTGTAGCGACTACAAAGGGAGTAAAAACTACAATGGTTGTAGGAACCGCTATGTTTGGCATGGCCGGGCCAAGAATAAGATCGTGATTGTAACGATCGACTCACGAAAACAAGATTAACTAATGCGGAAGCGAATTATTAGCAGCGGAATTACTAAAAATCACTAAAAAGTAAAACTTTTTGCAAAGAGATCCAAACATAGGAAACTCTTCCATTACGAACCAAAGTATAATATTTACATCCTGATTCAAAAGTACATAACTTGTACCCTCTCTTCTTGAGGATTACAACATCAGCTGTCCTATTCAACATTGTATACGGACAGCATAAAACCTCGAGGCATCATGCCAAATCTCAAGTCGATGATAAAAACACTATCTACTGACTCTGAGGACCTGAGAGTACAGAGATGACACATAGGACTACTAACTAAAACTTGACAGACAGTGTCTCCACCTGATACATTACTTTTGTCCCTGAAGATGTTGTTGATCTTTCTCTGCTATAGTGTTTCTGCTTCTTCATCTGCATCCACCTAACAACATTGGATCCCACAGGGGTGAGACAATTGTAAATTGTCTCAGCGGGAGATATAACTCTCCGCCAAAACATTGTTATAGCAGTTTATTATAATGAAACTGAGCAGGAGTTCTTATATATTAATAGCAATATTAATCATTGAATGAACAGAGTAAAGTAATATCCTTTCTTAAGGAGAGCATTGTATCTACTCATGGTAGATTCATATTTCATACATCTGCTTGCAATGAATATAAAGAGATATGAATAACATTTATCAACTGAAAATGCATAAAAGAAATGTAACATCAGCCAATGAATTTTCCGTATTCAATCCTTAAGCAAATATGCTATACGGCTGATTACATTTCACAATCACATTTATGCCCTGAGGAGATGAGGTATACCGCTCATGCTCCAACTGACCATTGCAAAGTCAAAATCGGTACCATATAAGGTCAATGGTAGAGCCGGTTACCAAGACCTCCCATATCTCGGTCAGCATGAGATTACATGCAGGACATCTTGTGTCTCTGCTATATAGCTTTCTAGGGTATACTGGCAACTTCGCTATTAGAGTTACAATGGCGTGTTGTAATCTCTTCGCGATCGTGAGATTTCATGTTTATCTCCATTGATCTGGCATTAACAATATTGGGAGATGTATACTGCATGTGTCCCAATCTTCGGGAGATTCGTGATACATCTATCCCGGTGCAAGTAATGAAGGATTGAGAGGTTTGTTATTTACCTTTCCTCAATTCCCTCATTAGGAAGTTAGGATATATTCGCCCATTACCCCCACATATTCAAATATGTGTTCCGGGTTTTGCCGCGGAGCACCCCTTTTACCATCACCTATTGTTGACGATGATGGATCTATGGCCAGGGCTCTACATGATATGATTTCACTTGATTAATTAAATACATTATCATTTTCTTTTAGCATCAGTCAAGTTATCAAACATAACTTATTCAGACAAATGCCATTAAGAAACAAGTATTGTTTTCATCAATCACTTGTCAGTCTTTATAAGACATTGGGATCTCTGTCCCTCATTTCGTTTCTTTGAAAGTTCACTTCCCTCAGCAGCATCATTATCATACTTACCAACTTTGGGTATTCATACCCTCAATCCATCACTATCACTGTTACCATTTGTTAGGTAACTATTACCTCTGGGTCCTCAGAAAGAGGTATGCATAATACTTGTTATACAAGTATCTCACATGGCTCTCAAAGCCTATTAAATGTTTTGCCACCTTTCACTAGGCAACAACTCACTCATGGAACTCATAAGGTTTATGCACATTTTGTTACTTTTACTAAGCAACAACAACATTAGGCACATAACGCCATACAACATGTTAATTATATGAAATTCATAGCTCATATCTGGCTATGTTCATCATCTCATGATGTCTACATGGTTAATAGACATGATAACAATCATGTAAGTCATTTTTCACATCGTATGAAACATTAGTAACACTACCATCCTTTATCAGGATTAGGGTTATCTATCAATTAGGGCTTTTCATTCCCTTTACCCAAAATTAGGGTTAGGGTTTCCCGTCATGCTTTAATTAGGGTTTCATGCTTACATTATTAGTACAACCCTAATGTATTACTCCTCACCTCTAGGAGAATCCAAGATATCATAAGTATTTCTGATGATTACCATTCTTATCATATATCATTAATGATCATCAATTCAAAGCATGAGTTCATTTCTCATCCTTGTCATGATATAATTACATTATACTCATTGATTAGCTTACCCCATTCTCAAGGTATATTGGTCAACATTTATCAAAGTACATTGAGTTCATCACATCTTTATTGTAATGATTGCATATCACACATTTCATGTGTTTCTTAACCAAGAGTATTGGATTAGAGGTTCATCAAGATAAGTCTACAATGAAATGCAGAATGTGATATCTATCATATCTGAATGTATCACTTTCTTTTCATTTCCATATTCTTAAATTAATCAACTAACTTTGTATTAAGGTATTCCCCTCTTAATACTTTATCCACTAACTTGTTGCTTTCATCATATGGTGCATGGGTCACACATTAGAATTGTCCAATTGTCTTTAATGATATGGACTTATCCAACTGATAGACATTGTTGATATAAAATAAACCATTATCAACTATTTTAGGTATTTCAACTCTTAGGATGTTATCCACATCATTATTTATTATAGCATACATCATTCCTAAAAGTTCCATATCCTCATCATTGTAAGGTGTATAGGCCATTACTCATGTATAAAGATGGTTGTACAAGGATCTAGGCATCATCTTGTCTCTTAGATCCTTATTCATTAAAATCACCACCTTATCCTTCACATGGTTCATCAACCCTATCCTTCATGTCTATAACATATTCATCTTATTTAATTATTTTAGCCACACCTCTCTTTGGTGTACGGCTATTAAACCATCTCTATGGTTTCATATATCATCACATGACATCACCCTGAATTGAGTCTTACACCATATCATAATATCAGGGTTCCACATAACATCACTTAAAACTAGGGTTTCATATTCAATAAACCATAATTAGACTTATTGTTCATCCCAATTGGAATTTCTCATGACATCACCCCCAATTAGGGTTTCTTATTCCATAACCCACAATTAGGGTTTACTATTCACATCACATCACCATATATTAGGATTTACTATTCATATCACATCACCCTAGATTAGGGTTTACTATTCATATCACATCACCCTAGATTAGTGTTTACTATTCATATCACATCACCCTAGATTAGGGTTTACTATTCACCCCAAGTAGGAGTGATCATCAAAGTACCCTGAATTAGGGTTTATCATACCATCACTATGAATTAAGATCATACTGTCATCATATAGTAAGATTACTTCCATTAATATTCTCAATTAGGGTTATGATTCATTAACCCTCATAATTAGGGTTTCATCATCTCACTATGAAGGATCATACCCTAATTAAACATTCATTCATATAGGAAGTCTATTACTTGATTATCAATCATATAGGAAATCTTCTCTTTCATCTTCTATAAGATGATGTTTGGTTCAGTCTTGATTAAGCTAAGTCAACTCAATCTTAAAGAAGAATTGAAATCATGGGTTATGTCATTATCACCATGATCATTAGGGCTTAGCTACTTGAAGGGTACTAATCACCCTATCTCATTAAAAGTACCATTATTATAAACACCATTGATTTACATCATGTAATTGACCACTTAAACCATTGACTTTTATTCACTTTAAGTGTTCATACAATTTGATTAATTACTTTCCAAATTATCTTGGTCACGTGGACCTCAAATGGTCTTGAACAATCATACCTCAAACGGTCTTGGTTGAATACTCAAAACCATTTAGTAAAGTAGGTGGTGAAGATCGTTTGCCAAAGTTGACTTTTTGAAACCGCACGCACCTAAACGGTTTGGGATCGTTTGGTCCCAAACGGTCTTGAGACCGTTTGGTCCCAAATGCTCTTGAGACCGTTTGGACTCAAACGGTCTTGAGACCATTTGTTCCAAACCCCCTCAAAACCGCAAGGACCAAAAAGGGTCTCAACCACTCCAATAAATTAGGGTTTCCAATGTTGAATCCTTCAACCATTGAATTCATGTAAGCAATCATCAATTGGACCTATCATCATACTTCAATTAAGTTAAATAGGTCAACCTTCAAATTATTTGACCCTCAATTTACCGTCAATTGATCATCAATTAGGGTTTGAATCAATTAGATTAGGGTTTGGAATCGTTGATCTTTCAACATTAATCAATGCGAGATTGATTACGTTGAAACCATTGAGCCTTCATCCATATTGGGCATGACCAGACCCCAAATGGTCTTGAGGTCGTTTGGATGACCTCCAAACGGTCTTGAGACCGTCTTCCCATGTCAACATCAAAATCCAAGTCAACCAATTAGGGTTTGGTTCATTGGATTGCTCACCAAATCAGCAATTGATTACTCTTCAACTCAATACCTTTAGATCTCCAAACACCTAACCATAGTCAACCCTAGACCTCCAAACGGTCTTGGGTGACCCCCAAACGGTCTTGGGATCGTTTGGATGACCTCCAAATGGTCTTGAGACCGTTTACCCATCACATCATCATCAACCATATCATTCAACTAAGGTTTGGATCCTAAGATTGGTCACCAAATCACAATTGATTGTACATCAACTTAATATCTTTAGACCTTCAATTGCTCAACCATACTTAACCCTAGACCTCTAAACGGTCTTGGGTGATCACCAAACGGTCTTGAGACCGTTTGGGTGATCCCCAAATGGTTTTAAAACCGTTTGCGTCAATCACCCAAAACATTAACTCATTCCAATGCAAAATCAGCACTTAGCCGATTAGGGTTAATACCATATGTTTGGATCTTAAACACTTAATCATATCCAACCCTAGACCTACAAACGGTCTTGGGTGACCCCCAAATGGTTTTGAGACCGTTTGGGTGATCCCCAAATGGTTTTGAAACCGTTTGGGTCAATCAACCCAAGTTTCAAACTCAAACACTTATGAAATCAGCACTCAACCCGATTAGGGTTTAGGTGATTGATGGACCTTCAACTCATGATCCAATTGGAGTTAATCAATAATAATTGATGGGTCTTTAGCCTAGGTCATTATGAACAAATCTAAAACGGTCAACCCTGGTCAACATCACCAAACGGTCTTAAACCGTTTGCTTCTATGTTGTTTAGTGAAACTGTTTCATTCCAAACAGTTTGAAACTATTTGCTCCCAAACGGTTTGTGAAACCGTTTGGACATTTGATTGAAACCGTTTGGTCTAGATATTTGGGGAGGTGTGTGATTATGATTATGTCATCATCATCAAGCTCTAGACCCACGAAACTTGTTGTGATTTCCATGGAGATTGCATCAATCAACCAAATCAATATTTGTAATTAGAGAAATGATCATTATTTGATGGGGAATTGAATGCAATAACAAAGTTAGGGTTTCAAGTTATAAAACCCACCTCCAATTGAGCTCCAAAGCTCCAAGATCATGCCAAAAATTGTGGATGAAGCTTTTTCAACTCCCCTTAGGCTCGTCCTCAAGCTTTTGGTTGAAAAGTTTGGCTAGGGTTGAAGAGGAGATCGAATTAAGAAGAAATTCATAATTTATTTTCAATTTCCACCATGGAATCAAGGAGAACGAAGGTCAAGGACTTACCAACAGGTTGGGGTCGTTCTATTCTTGCTCCCAAGCTCCCAAGGTCGTTTTACAAGCAAGGGGTTGAAGTAAATCCGAAATTCCCTTTCATTCTATGGATAAATGAGCTTATATGTGAATTTTATTAAAAAATCAATTAGGAGAGAGAAAGTAGGAATTATCCCCTCAATTCCCTTGCCACTTGACCCCTCTCCTTCCTTAGAGACGAGGCTATCCTCTTGGCCTCTTATTCCCTTCAATTATCCACATTTTAAAGAAAAGCAAAATAAGAACCTTAACCCTTTTATATTAATATCCATGACTTAGTGGATATTTATTTTCCTTATAATAAGGTGAGTGGAAATTCCACCTCCTTGAGATATTTCGTGGCTCTTGCAAAGCAAAATGACGACAACACATATCTGAACTCAACCATTTTAATTTTGGTTGAAATCCCTTTAACTAATACATTCATTTTTGCCCTAAATTGAATTAGGGTTTCAATTAGGATTAAATCTTGATTATTTTAATATCAAGATTCTCTCTCCTCTAACTTAATTAAAATGAGGTGCCCCTCTCATTTTCTTTGCTCTACATGATTCCAAGAAACATTAGGGACCTTATTGAAGTGGTAATTTGCATATTGAACCTTAGGTTTTGGGTAAATTGCACTTTACACCAAAACTAGGTTTTAATACACAACAAGCTTTATCTTGGTGTCCAAGCTTTTAGAAACCATACTACTACATCATATTCACTATTATGATGTCTCAACATCAGAGGAACATATTATTATGTAACATTTGCAAGTTAGCCCCTTAACTTGGGTAACTTGCACTTTAGTCCAAAATAAGCAAACATTGCTTCAACATTGTTCAAACAGGATCAAAATTGAAACATAAGTTCCTCATGAGGCCTAATTACTTTTCACAAGATAAGATTAAAATTATCATCATCTTTCTTAATCAAAACACCTAGGGTTAAGGCATAACCCAGGTCAGGGATGTTACAAATTATCCACCCCTTATAAGGATTCCGTCCCCAAAATCCCTAGATAAAGAAAACAGATATTATACATGCATCATATCATCATTTCATCACATAAAATTTCATTATTATGGGGACACCATAGAGTTTTGATCAGTACAAAATTATTCCAAACAAGTTTATCATGGAATGATTCACATGGAGCATATACTCCCATGTTCCTTAGTTAGTTCAGTATTTCTCTTTCAAGATAACAATTATATTCTGTCATTTACTTGAGACTGTAAGTCTTTTCATACTCTGATCGTGTCATCTCACCTGATAACACCATACTAACTTTCCTTATACTAGCACTAACTATCTCATTAGTTGTACATTCTCTTGTCATAAGGAAAGGTTACTTATCAATTGAGAACTTATCTCAAAGATATCATTAATTGTTATGTTTATGCAAAGCATAAACCCCTAACATGTGAGGTTCATAATATTTTGCATGATCAATCTGATATTTCTTAGTTGACCATTCCAGGTAATCAACATAGATCATTTGATATTTCATTAGATACCAGGATCCCTTACCTTGGTATCTATTACATGTGTTAAAAACACATCACATCTTTATCTCCCTTTCCTCTTGGGACATCACTTATTACATATATCTTTTCCTTGAAACCAAGGTCTAAGGTAAACTGATACTTTTCTAAGTATCCATCATCATGAACATTTTTATTTTATACACATCAAGTGTCCTAAGACCCACTTGATTGCCATGTACCTGAAAGAAAAGATAACAAGGATTCATATTCCTCTTATTATTTGATGTTTTTTCAACTATTCATGAAACATTTACTCTTTATCTCATCCTAGGTTCCTTGCCCTAGCATAGGAATCTTATAAGGATGAATACATATCATTATCCCTTTAGCATGTTTATGATCATCTCATGACCTCATCATATTTTCCATTTCTACATTATGGTAAGGATCTTTATGATACTTACAACTTTATTAGATGAGATTCATCTCCCTTATTCTCATTCTTATCTTATGAGGATTATACTTTTATTTCCTCATACAAACATGCTCATCTGAGGTTATCTCAGATTTCTCTTTCTTATACTTAGGATAGGACACATTTATTTATTCAATATTTCTTATTTCATAATGCTCATTAGATTGTATCAAAATGACTACTTGATCAGAGCAATCAAAAAGATTACAATCTAAGAGTTTCCATACTCGCTTTATCATCAATAGTTGTATACCTGGCCAGGGTATATAAATACTGAGATAAGGTAGTATGCACTTGTATACTATCATTTTCCTTCCTTTTCATATTATCACAAGTATAAGATTTAACATTACTGGATTTTTTTTCCATACATCTCTTCAATACCTCCTCTTTTTCTTATAGAGGTAAGAACAACATAAAACATCTATAATGTTTATTATGCAAAATATAAGTCCTCATAGGACTAATCAAGGAAAGTTCAATCAATTACCTTCTCAAATTAACTCATGAAACCATAAAAAGACATATAAGAATGACATTATTTTGTCTAACCTGTCATGATTCGTGGATTATTCACTGCCTCAGGCTGATTTTGTATCAGAGGTTGATTTACCATAACATTTCTGGATGAGCAATTTCTTGCCAGATGTCCTACCTGTCTACATAGGTAGAAAATTCTGGGTGCCAGGTATGGTCTAGAGGGTTCTTTACCCTTTCTAGATGACCATTTCCTTGGTGCACTAGGTCCTGGTTGTACTGGTGATACCAAAGTCTTTCCCTTTTTGGAACTACTAGGCCTCTGTTCCTGGATTTGGATAGGCCTTTTCTTAATCATCATCTTGTTTTTCTTTTCTGGGAAAAACCTTCTGATATGTCCAGGTTCCCTGCACTTGTGGCAGATCCTGATTTCAGGTTGTATTCTATTCCCTACATCACTATATATTGATTCAACAGACTGAGGTTGAGCACAGACTTGTTCTAAGTCCAGAACTTCATCATTTCCCATTGCTTCAACCTTCTATTGTGGATTACATATCATGTTGATGTCCAAAACATCATCATTGGGGGCTGGTAATCTAGGTTGTATTACTAGTGCTCGATCCACTAAATACATCATGGTTTCCCTGAGTTCCCCAACAGTGATACCTAGGGAAGGATTTCTTATCACAGCTGGATTAGCTAGGGGATTCTCAAGCAATTGTCCCTCTCTTGCCTGTTCCCATGCACCTCTTCTTAGTACAACAATGCTGCTTTCTGCAGCAAACTCCTCAAGTGACCCAGTCATCTTCAAGTTCTTCTCCTCCTATATGAGCAGAAGACACTATCAGATACACTGGAAGACACTAGAACAGACTCTTCTACCGTAGTCCTATGTCTTTGTAGACTCAGTGAACTAGAGCTCTGATACCACAATTGTAACGACCGACTCACGAAAATAAGATTAACTAATGCAGAAGCGAATTATTAGCAGCAGAATTACTGAAAATCACTAAAAATTAAAACTTTTTGCAAAGAGATCCAAACATAGGAAACTCTTCCATTAAGAACCAAAGTATAATATTTACATCCTGATTCAAAAGTACATAACTTGTACCCTCTCTTCTTGAGGATTACAACATCAGCTGTCCTATTCAACATTATATACGGACAACATAAAACCTCGAGGCATCATGCCAAATCTCAAGTCGATGATAAAAACACTATCTACTGACTTCGAGGACCTGAGAGTACAGAGATGACACATAGGACTACTAACTAAAACTTGACAGACATTGTCTCCCATTGAGACATTACTGCTGACCCTGATGTTGTTGTTGATCTTTCTCTGCTATAGTGTTTCTGCTTCTTCGTCTGCATCCACCTAAAAACATTGGATCCCACGAGGGTGAGACAATTGTAAATTGCCCCAGCGGGAGATATAACTCTCCGCTAAAACATTATTATAGCAGTTTATTATAATGAAATTGAGCAGGAGTTCTTATATATTAATAGCAATATTAATCATTCAATGAACAGAGTAAAGTAATATCCTTTCTTAAGGAGAGCATTGTATCTAATCATGGTAGATTCATATTTCATGCATCTACTTGCAATGAATATAAAGAGATATGAATAACATTTATCAACTAAAAATGCATAAAAGAAATGTAACATCAGCCAATGAATTTTCCGTATTCAATCCTTAAGAAAATATTCTATACGGCTAATTACATTTTACAATAACATTTATGCCCTGAGGAGATGAGGTATACCGCTCATGCTCCAACCGACCATTGTGAAGTCAAAATTGGTACCATATAAGGTCAATGGTAGAGCCGGCTACCAAGACCTCCCATATCTCGGTCAGCGTGAGATTACATGCAGGACATCTTGTGTCTCTGCTATATAGCTTTCCAGGGTATACTGGCAACTTTGCTATTAGAGTTATAGTGGCGTGTTGTACTCTCTTCGCGATCATGAAATTTCATGTTTATCTCCATCGATCCAGCATTAACAATATTAGGAGATGTGTACTGCATCTGTCCCAATCTTCGAGAGATTCGTGATACATCTATCCCGGTGCAAGTAATGACGGATTGAGAGGTTTGTTATTTACCTTTCCTCAATTCCCTCATTAGGATGTCAGGATATATTCACCCATTACCCCCACATATTCAAAATATGTGTTTCGGGTTTTTCCGCAGAGCACCCGTTTCACCATCACCTACTGCTGACGATGATGAATTTATGGCCAGGGATCTACATGATATGATTTCACTTGATTAATTAAGTACATTATCATTTTCTTTTAGCATAAGTCAAGTTCTCAAACATAACTTATTCAGACAAATGCCATTAAGAAAAAAGTACTATTTTCATCAATCACCTGTCAGTCTTTGTAAGACATTGGGATCTCCATCCCTCATTTCATTTCTTTGAAAGTTTACTTCCCTCAGCAGCATCATTATCATACTTATCAACTTTGGGTATTCATACCCTCAATCCATCACTATCACTGTTACCATTTGTTAGGTAACTATTACCTCCGGGTCCTCAGACCGAGGTATGCATAATACTTGTTACACAAGTATCTCACATGGCTCTCAAAGCCTATTAAATGTTTTTCCACCTTTCACTAGGAAACAACTTACTCATGGAACTCATAAGCTTCATGCAAATTTTGTTACTTTTACTAAGCAACAACAACATTAGGCACATAAGGCCATACAACACGTTAATTATATGAAAGTCATAGCTCATATCTGGCTATGTTCATCATCTCATGATGTCTACATGGTTAATAGACATGATAACAGTCATGTAAGTCATTTGTCACATCATATGAAACATTAGTAACACAACCATCCTTTATCAGGATTAGGGTTATCTATCAATTAGGGTTTTTCATTCCCTTTACCCAAAATTAGGGTTAGGGTTTCCCGTCATGCTTTAATTAGGGTTTCATGCTCACATTATTAGTTCAACCATAATGTAATACTCCACACCTCTAGGAGCATCCAAGATACCATAAGTATTTCTTATGATTACCATTCTTATCATATATCATTAATGATCATCAATTCAAAGCATGAGTTCATTTCTCATCCTTGTCATGATATAATTACATTATACTCATTCATTAGCTTACCCCATTCTCAAGGTATATTGGTCAACATTTATCAAAGTACATTGAGTTCATCACATCTTTATTGTAACGATTGCATATCACACATTTCATGTGTTTCTTAACCAAGAGTATTGGATTAGAGGTTCATCGAGATAAATCTACAATGAAATGCAGAATGTGATATCTATCATATCTGAATGTATCACTTTCTTTTCATTTCCATATTCTTAAGTTAATCAACTAACTTTGTATTAAGGTATTCCCCTCTTAATACTTTATCCACTAACTTGTTACTTTCATCACATGGTGCATGGGTCACACATTAGAATTGTCCAATTGTCTTTAATGATATGGACTTATCCAACTGATAGACATTGTTGATATAAAATAAACCATTATCAACTATTTTAGGTATTTCAACTCTTAGGATGTTATCAACATCATTATTTAGTATAGAATACATCATTCCTAAAAGTTTCATATCCTGATCATTATAAGGTGTATAGGCCATTACTCATGTATAAAGATGGTTGTATAAGGATCCATGCATCTTCTTGTCTCTTAGATCCTTATTCATTAAAATCACCACCTTATCATTCACATGGTTCATCAACCCTATCCTTCATGTCTATAACATATTCATCTTATTTAATTATTTTAGCCACACCTCTCTTTGGTGTACTGGCTATTAAACCATCTCTAAGGTTTCATATATCATTACATGACATCACCCTGAATTGAGTCTTACACCACATCATAATATCAGGGTTCCACATAACATCACTGAAAACTAGGGTTTCATATTCAATAAACCATAATTAGACTTATTGTTCATCCCAATTGGGGTTTCTCATGACATCACCCCCAATTAGGGTTTCTTATTCCATAACCCACATTTAGGGTTTACTATTCACATCACATCACCCTAGATTAGGATTTACTATTCATATCACATCACCCTAGATTAGGGTTTACTATTCATATCACATCACCCTAGATTAGGGTTTACTATTCATATCACATCACCCTAGAGATTAGGGTTTACTATTCATATCACATCACCCAAGATTAGGGTTTACTATTCACCCCAAGTAGGAGTGATCATCAAAGTACCCTGAATTAGGGTTTATCATACCATCACTATGAATTAAGATCATATCGTCATCATATGGTAAGATTACTTCCATTAATATTCTCAGTTAGGGTTATGATTCATTAACACTCATAATTAGGGTTTCTTGATCTCACTATGAAGTATCATACCCTAATTAAACATTCATTCATATAGGAAGTCTATTACTTGATTATCAATCATATAGGAAATCTTCTCTTTCATCTTCTACAAGATGATGTTTGGTTCAGCCTTGATTAAGCTAAGTCAACTCAATCTCGAAGAAGAATTGACATCATGGGTTATGTCATTATCACCATGATCAAAAGGCTTAGCTACTTGAAGGGTACTAATCACCCTATCTCATTAAAAGTACCATTATTATAAACACCATTGATTTACATCATGTAATTGACCACTTAAACCATTGACCTTTATTCACTTTAAGTGTTCATACAATTTGATTAATTACTTTCCAAATTATCTTGGTCACTTGGACCTCAAATGGTCTTTACCAATCATACCTCAAACGGTCTTGGTTGAATACTCAAAACCATTTAGTAAAGTAGGTGGTGAAGACCATTTGCCAAAATTGACTTTTTGAAACGCGTGCACCTAAACAGTTTGGGATCGTTTGGTCCCAAACGATCTTGAGACCGTTTGGTCCCAAACGCTCTTGAGACCGTTTGGACTCAAATGGTCTAGAGACCGTTTGGACTCAAACGGTCTGGAGACCGTTTGGTCCAAACCCCCTCAAAATCGCAAGGAACAAAAAGGATCTCAACCACTCCAATAAATCAGGGTTTCCAATGTTGAATCCTTCAACAATGGAATTCATGTAAGCAATCATCAATTGGACCTATCACCATAATTCAATTAAGTTAAATAGGTCAACCTTAAACTGATTTGACCCTCAATTGACCCTCAATTGATCATCAATTAGGGTTTGAATCAAGTACATTAGGGTTTGAAATCGTTGATCTTTCAACATTAATCAATGTGAGATTGGTTACTTTGAAACCATTGAGCCTTCATCCAAATTGGGAATGACCTGACCCCAAACAGTCTTGAGGTCGTTTGGATGACCTCCAAATGGTCTTGAGACCGTTTTTCCATGTGAACATCAAAATCCAAGTCAACCAATTTGGGTTGGTTCATTGGAAGTCTCACCAAATCAGCAATTGATTACTCTTCAACTCAATACCTTTAGATCTCCAAACACCTAACCATAGTCAACCCTAGACCTCCAAACGGTCTTGGGTGACCCCAAAACGGTCTTGGGATCGTTTGGATGACCTCCAAAACGTCTTGAGACCGTTTTCCCATCACATCATCATCAACCATATCATTCAACTAAGGTTTGGATCCTAGGATTGGTCACCAAATCAGCAATTGATTGTACATCAACTTAATATATTTAGACCTTAAATTGCTCAACCATACTTAACCCTAGACCTACAAACGGTCATGGGTGATCACCAAATGGTCTTGAGACCGTTTGGGTGATCCCCAAATGGTTTTGAAACCGTTTGGATCAATCAATCCAAAACATCAACTCATTCCAATGCAAAATCAGCACTTAGCCGATTAGGGTTAATACCATATGTTTGGATCTTCAAACACTTAACCATATCCAACTATAGACCTCCAAACGGTCTTGGGTGACCCCCAAACGGTCTTGAGACCGTTTGGGTGATCCCCAAATGGTTTTGAAACCGTTTGGGTCAATCAACCCAAGTTTCAAACTCAAACACTTATGAAATCAGCACTCAACCCGATTAGGGTTTATGTGATTGATGGACCTTCAACTCATGATCCAATTAGAGTTAATCAATAATAATTGATGGGTCTTTAACCTGGATCATTATGAAAAAATACTCAAACATTCAACCCTGGTCAACATCACCAAACGGTCTTAAACCGTTTGCTTCTATGCGGCTTAGTGAAACCTTTCATTCCAAACGGTTTGAAACTGTTTGCTCCCAAACAGTTTGTGAAACCGTTTGGACATTTGATTGAAACCGTTTGGTCTAGATATTTGGGGAGGTGTGTGCTTATGATTATGTCATCATCATCAAGCTCTAGACCCACAAAACCTGTTGTGATTTCCATGGAGATTGCATCAATCAACCAAATCAATATTTGTAATTAGAGAAATGATCATTATTTGATGGGGAATTGAATGCAATAACAAAGTTAGGGTTTCAAGTTATAAAACTCGCCTCCAATTGAGCTCCAAATCTCCAAGATCACGCCAAAAATGGTGGATGAAGCTTTTGCAACTCGCCTTAGGCTCGTCTTCAAGCTTTTGGTTGAAAAGTTTGGCTAGGGTTGAAGAGGAGATCGAATTAAGAAGAAATCCATAATGTATTTTCGATTTCCACCATGGAATCAAGGAGAACGAAGGTCAAGGAATTACCAACAGGTTGTGGGTCATTCTATTCTTTCTCCCAAGCTCCCAAGGTCGTTTTACAAGCAAGGGGTGGAAGTAAATCCGAAATTCCCTTTCATTCTATGGATAAATGAGCTTATATGTGAATTTTATTAAAAAATTCAATTAGGAGAGAGAAAGTAGGAATTATCCCCTCAATTCCCTTCACACTTGACCCCTCTCCTTCCTTAGAGACGATTCTATCCTCTTGGCCTCTTATTCCCTTCAATTATCCACATTTTAAAGAAAAGCAAAATAAGCACCTTAACCCTTTTTATATTAATATCCATGACTTAGTGGATATTTCTTTTCCTTATAATAAGGTGAGTGGAAATTCCATTTCCGAGATATTTCGTGGAATTTGCAAAGCACAATGACGACCACACATATCTGAACTCAACCATTTTAATTTTGGTTGAAATCCCTTTAACTAATACATTCATTTTTGCCCTAAATTGAATTAGGGTTTCAATTAGGATTAAATCTTGATTATTTTAATATCAAGATTCTCTCTCCTCCAACTTAATTCAAATGAGGCGCCCCTCTCATTTTATTTAATCTACATGATGCCAAGAAATATTAGGGACCTTATTGAAGTGGTAATTTGCATACTGATCCTTAGGTTTTGGGTAAATTGCACTTTACACCAAAACTAGGTTTTAATACACAAACATTGTCCAACAAGCTTTATCTTGGTGTCCAAGCTTGTAGAAACCATACTACTACATCATATTCACTATTATGATGTCTCAACATCAGAGGAACATATTATTATGTAACATTTGCAAGTTAGCCCCTTAACTTGGGTAATTGGCACTTTAGTCCAAAATAAGCAAACATTGTTCAAACAGGACCAAAATTGAAACATAAGTTCCTCATGTGGCCTAATTACTTTTCACAAGATAAGATTAAAATTATCATCATACTTCTTAATCAAAACACCTAGGGTTAAGGCATAACCCAGGTCAGGGATGTTATAGTGATGGATGTCGTGACCACGAAGGCAGTAACGACTACAACAGTTGTAGCAACCACTACGCTTGGCATGTCCGAGCTAAGAACAATACCACAATGGCTATTGCGACCGTGACGGAAGTAGCGTCTGAGACTATAGTGACTGCAACACTCATTACATATGGGCCTAGCTTAGAGCGGTCGGGCCAAGAGCTTCAACTCTATTTTGACCGCTACAAGGTGTTTCAACCACTTATTCCGCCTACCACTATAAATACCCACCCTACACGACCAAAGAAGGGATTCTGGATATTTTTTGTTCCCCGAGCCCCACGGAAGAGTTCCAAGATCTAAAAAGGTTGAACTTCTCATCCTACGTCATCCTTTCAGTTTTCTTAGATCTACCATTATTTTCCACCATCATTCGCCCCTTTTCTACCATTCCTAGCTATCTTTCACCTCCATTCACCAACCAAGTTGTTGTTTGGGACGGAATTGAAGAGAAAGGAGGAGAAGGAGTCTAGAACACCAAGGAAGATGATCCAAAGACAAGATACTGATCATACAGAGGCTAAAGAGCAAGAGTCACTTCTCCTCTATGGTCTAAATATCTTCTTCTTCTCCTTTCTTCTGTTGTTCTCCTTATTTTTTGTACAAATGATGTTCTTCCATCTTTGTTTGGTGCCAACTATGATTGTCGGTAGTTCGTTGAGCTCCTTTTTGGCTATGTACCCCTTTTGGGCATTTTTATATACTTTTACCTTAGGTAAGTAGTTTTATTCTATTCTAATATATTTTTTGTTCTATATTCTTATTTTGGTTATGATTGCTAGTTTGGTTGATGTCTTTCTTTCTCAAACTTCAATTTCTGCATGTATCAAGAGATTAATTTTGAAATAGATAAGAGAAGGTGGTTTGGGTCGTAATTTGAAAAGAAAATGGTTTAAGGTGATCTGTGCATAACTAGAGACATGGGCACAACTGGGCACAGCCCGACACGGTCGGGCCCACTACTAGGTTCTTCCCAAATCACATCTATTCTTAGCATCTCAGAATGTTCTAGACATGAGAGGGTATCTAGAATATTCTAGGGTGTTGATTTGTCATCCTCGAGAGAGGTTTCATGTCATTGATGGGTTATAGTCATGTTGCACGAAAGTGAGTGGGATGACCCCCCACATGTATAGATACCACAGTACGTACTATATTTGGATGTACGTTGATTTTTGAGGTTATCGAGGGTTGTCTACACCTGAGAATGATTGCATAGACTACCCAATTTATGGTTACATATCTAGGAACTCCTTCTCTTTGATTAGTAGAATCCAATAGACTCTCTTTTGTTTTCTTTACTTTTATTTTATTTATTTCATGACATTTTGCTAGAACTAGTTCTAGTTCCAAATTCTTATCAACTATCAGATTAGCTTGACTGACTTAAGAGCGAGACCTTAAGTGTCCTAAATATACCCATGTCCATGTGTTCGACCTCATATTTCTACTTTGACCCCATAATAAAGTTTTGGGGGTCCTTGAGGGATTCAGGTTATAAATTCAAAGTTTGATTATCCTTTGGGATCATGCATGTACTTTGCAGGCGCGTGCTCAGGGCCAATCAACTTTTGGCGTCATTTTTGGGGACATGTTTTTCCACATTTACACACTCAAAGATTTTGTTCTATCATCTATAAGCCTGTACATATGCATAGTACTTATTTTTATTTACACATACTTGTTCATATATAGTGAATAGCTTTCCTTTTTCTTATACTTTTTCAACCATGAATCTTTCTTCCGCAAGACAAGTTATCTTGTCCACCTATCCTCCCAACTTTTTCCACAGTCATGACTACTGGAAAATGATTGTAAGTCATGCACTACAACTAGTCGAGCTATACTTGCCCCCACTGTCATCATTACCAGATGTTTCGGCAAAGGAAATTGTTGATCAACCCTCAACCTCCGATTCAACGCGGGATCAAGAACTGATTAGAACTGTGGAGCTAGTTGGAGAAAGTGGCGATGTACTAACCTCCTACTTAGATCCTCACCTCCAAGAACAAGATGATCCACTCCAGCATCTACTAGAAAAGCAGGATCATCATCTCCAAGTAACCACTGAGGTTGCAGACTATAGTAAAAGCATACTTCAAATGGTTGAAGTAGGATTCATCTGAAAGCATCAGTTTGATACAATGGATTCCCAATAGAAGTGTATGGTATAATTAACAGGTCTTGAAAGCATTGTTGCTCAAGTACAACTGCTTCATGATAAGGATGTTGAATAAGGTAGGAGGCTTCAAGGATTCATCAATTTGGTTACCACATAGTTGCAACTTCCATCACCTGTCCATGAATAGTACAGTCATCAAAACCATTCCAATGGGCCTGAAATGGAGTTTTCCTCACCATCCTATTCAGATGATCAACTGGATTTACCAGGATATTTCTGTGAAGACCAACCCACCTGGGGAAGCCCTTCATTCTATCCGGATGATTTATTTGATCAACTAATGGAAGATACAAGCCACGTGCATGAATGCTTATATAATGATGATGACTCTTATCCTCACCAGGGCAGTCAAACAACCTCATAATAGGAAGGTTAGTTTGAGGAACCTAAATCAGACGTTGATCCAGACCAGGGTAATATCTATCATATTGAGACTTGTCACTTTATTTTGAGTAATACACCAATCATGGTTTGGAACAATTTTTTTGATGATGATGAAGATGACCTTTCAAATTGGGGAAGTGAGTATAGTAACAAAAATGAACTTGTGACATCCCGCGATCACACAGACAACGAGATGCCAGGCAAAAATGTGCAGAAACACCATAAACCACATATTACCAAAAATATAGGTTAATTAAAATCGAATGTGGAAGGCCGATAAAAGAGAACTATTACATCCAGATCCTCATCCTGGAAGGAAAAGATGTTATATAAATATTTACAAGCCTTGATGTTTGTCCACAGCCTATATGAACCAGTTGTCCTGTCAGCACCAGAGTTCACCACCTGTTAATACATACATAATAGGCCACATCAGGTCAGGAGTAAGATATACAAAGCTACATCAGCTATACATCATAAAACATCGTCAAAATTCCTCCGAGAACCTGAGAGTATAGGGATGACTCTAGGACTCTACTACAAAACAACCAAAAACAACAACATATCCATCTCTTGCCTCCTACTGCTCTTCTTGTTGCTCGGCCGCAACCTCACGACCACCACCACATCTAGCACGATCACCTAAAAAGGTTATAAACCAATGGGGTGAGACACACAGTCCCAGCGAGAAACATAACTCCCCGCCGAAACTATAAAACTTTAGAAAAACAAGATAGAGCAGACAACTGATATCAACAGATCATAAGAGCAGCATCCTGAGCAGAACTTATTTTATTAACAATCTTACCAGAGTATCCAGGAGGCATATGACCAGATATTCTTTATGAAACATGATTGACAAGATAAGCTTTATAAGAACTTATCACAAAATGTAAGGATCGTACAAATAACTGCAAGGTATAATTAGATCAACTATATAAGCAAGACCTCAATCAATGTTCTGTGTTTTTCCCTAAGCAATATATACTATTCAGCTGGATTATGTATCATCATGCCCTGAGGAAGTGATTCGTACTGCTCAAATCCAACCATCAGCTGTGAAGCCCAAACCGGTGCCATACAAGGTCAATGGAAGAGCCAGACTCCATGACCTCACCACCTCATGGTCAGTGCACGAGTGCTTAACAAGCAGGACCGCGGTCTCATGCTTAGGTGGTCACAGCCACACAAGGTCAGGCTACCCTCTGCCTAGCCCACCTTGGTACAGGTATCGGTGCTAGTGATCCGAGCCACGGACATGTTCATCGTGCTCCATAATCATTGAGCCATGGGCCTGTTCACCATGCTCTTATCACACATCCTGAGCCATGGGCCTGTTCACCGTGCTCTTTCATATTGAGCCACAGGCCTAAAACCATGCTCTGGAGTCTACAACTGAATTTTCACTCTAATACTCCTATTTTTGGCTAGGAGCAACCACACATTCAAAAATATGCGCTTCGGGGTTAACCCGCAGGAGAACCCATTTCACCATCACCAACTACTAACGATGACAGGTCTATGGCCAGGGCAAACTACATGATATGTTCCACTGTAATTAATTATTATATGTTTAGTGGATTGTTGAGGCAACCAAGTTGTAAAACTTAAACATCATTGAGTTGCATTATTACCATGTATCAGGTAACACTTTTCTTAGTCATAGATACATTATACATACATTATTTAATTTAGGTGTCAAACCTCATTGATTTGTCACCTTTCTCAACTTACAACTTTATGTGACATGATTCTTGATTTTGGGGAGTCTCCCATACTCCTCATTTAGTTTAGCATTTCACTTTCAAGGAAAGACCAGAGTTACGTTCTTGTGATACATATTACCTTATCAACAAGGATTATCATCATTCAATGTTATTCAAAACACATATACCTCATAGCTCTTACCTGGATATGCATTCATTTGATTCACCTACATGGTTAGTATGCATATCAAGAGAGATAATTGAAGCACCAAACATAGATCTTTATGATTATTGTGCTATTAAAATTGAAGGTACATTATTGTATTCAAACCAAGAGCATCCATTATGCCTTTATCTTATGAACATAAACATGTATCTTATCATCTCACATAGCACCAACTTTAGGTATCAAACATATCATTTGTTACAACCTATCATTCATAATGCATCATCAACAGAGGTGTGGTTACAAGATAACGACTCACCAAAACTAGGGTTTCCGAGCTAGGTGCAACCCTTACCAAAGATAACCCCTCACCAAAGGTGTGGCGGGTAGTGTCATTACTCACCCAAAGGGGTATCGGGCAGGATCATATCCCTCACCAAACACCTATTGGATAGGGCACTTAGCCACACATATAGGCCAACCAAGGAGTGCATCCATGCACAAGGGATATCGGAAACCAGACTTGATGTGTGTCGTGCAATCTGATCCAAGAATTGTGTCGTGCAGCCAAGGGGCAAGGGGTGTATCATGCACCCAAGTGCAAAGATGTGTCGGGTAGCACAACCATCCTTAACGGCCAAGACCCTATCGCCCATTAGGGTTAGGGTTTCATGTCGTGCATCCACCATCATCGTAACGCCCAAGGCCAAGATCATAATGCCCAACAAGCACACTACTGACCTCTATCCAACTACATCATGGTGCTCAAGGAGGGCTATCATTCAACTAAGTTAAGCACAACCATATCGGCCAACACTATGGCGTCCATCTAGGGTTTCCCTATCCAGGACTCATATCGGGCAAACCCAAATCCAACACATGTCGCCCAAGGCACAAAACAGAGATGTCTACCACGCATCATGTCGGTCAAAGGGACATCTAGGGTTCGACACTCCCAAAACCTTCTTGGGTAACAAGGCATGTCGCCCAACAACACTAACATGGTGAAGGGGTCATATCAGGCAACAAGGTCAATAGAACCCAACTTATCATATCACTCAAGACAAAACCCTAGAAGAGGGGTATCCTGCAAAGCACCACAAAAGGGTATAGTGCAAGGCACAAGGACCATATCGGTTTGGTCATCATCAACCTCAAGATCACCATCATCAAACCCTAGTAGATCAAGAGAGTTGGCTCACCTCTCAACAACCAAGAGAGGGGTTTTGCACAACCTCCATCACATATCAGACAACAAGGTGGATCATCCCCTTATCAGTCAAGATTCCAACCTTCACTAGGTCAACGTCCAACTAAGGCTCACCTCTCAAATCCACGGTGAGAGAAGGGTATTGCCCAAGCAATTAGAGCATAGACTCACCTCTCAACAACCAAGAGAGAGGGGTTTTGCCTACACCACTAGAGCTCAAACTCACTTCTCAAAACCAAAAGGGAGAGAAAGGGGTTTTGCCCAAGGAACCCTAAACTCAAGGTTCGGCCACAAGGTCTAAGAACACATCAACAACATGACCAATAAATATACAACAAGATAAAAGGGTACATACTAGGGCAAGAAACATATCTAACAAGATGCATGGCCGATCAAGATGACATATAAACATGCAACATGAAAAGGAAGTAGTATAGCTAGGGTTAGGAGTTGTGTAACCCGCCTTAAGCAAGCTCCAAGATCCTAGCACCAAGCTTCCAAGCTCCAAGCACCACCTTCGGCCACCTCAAGAAGAAAAGCAAAGCTTATAACCACCATGGCCTAAGAACAAGCAAGAAGGAGAAGAAGGTGCCAAGGAAAGAGGGGAGATGCTCACCACAAGAAGAGAAGCAAGACACACTCTAGGGTTCAGCCACCACTAGAGGAAGAAGAAGACTCCACCAAGGAGATCGACCACGAAGATAGCTCTACCAAGGGGAGGTATCATCCACCAAGGAAAAAGGAAAGCAACTAAGGAACTAAAGGGATCCCAGGTAAGAGAAAGGAGAGACATATATCGAAGAGGGTGAAGGGGAGACTAAGGCAAGGTGTCGCCCAACCTAGGGACACTTGTCCATGGGGCAAAGCCACCTACTAGATAGCCACCTCCACATGTCCAAAGCTTTTGCCACATGCAAGCAACAAGCACCAAGTGTCCACAAGGGGGGTGACACAAACGATGCTAGGTGAAAGAAGGTCACTTGGCTGATACACCTCATGGGCGACACACCACTTGCCCGACACAACCACCTGGCCGATACACCTTGGTCGACATAAGGCACCAAGCTCACCCTTGCCTGATACAAGGACCAACAAAAATACACAAGGCCTAAACAAGGCTCAACAAGGAAAAACAAAGCCCAAAGCTACTCAAACAATGAGCCCAACCCATCCTCTCAACCCTAAAGAATGCAAGGAGAGAGAGACATGTCTCTCAAGGTGTCAAACTTGCACATCAACCCTAGAGCTTGGGTTATTTGCAAGTTGCAATTGCAACTCTCAACAAAGCACAAACAAACCCTAATCACCATTTGAGGTGATTAGCAAGCATCTAAACACAAGGTTTAGGCAAAGCAAATAGGGTAAGCCCAAAACAAAGGTCTGTGTCCTTACAGAACTGGAGTGGCATGAGATGAGATTCATCCCTCTTCAAGGGGTGGTTGGTATTGAAGGAGTATGATGGACAATCCATTACAACATGGCAGCTGAGCATGAAGATACCCCAAACCCCATAGAATATGACAAGCTTGGGGTGGTAGAACCACAAACACATTCACCTGGGGGTACTACTTGTTCAAAAGATGATTGGATGACTCAGACTATACATGAAAATTTATCCGATCATCCAACCTCAAGTTCATAGGTGGAGAGAGAAAAGAGGATTCCTCTAGAAAACTTTCAACCTCTCCCCTCCATATCATCATATGTCGACATCCTAGGTCCTTACTATTTAGATTCATATGTTCATGGGTATCTTGAGGATGATTTGTCGAAGAATTCATTTCAGTGTAGTTCAAGACATTTCCAGCACAAGGATGAATTCACTAAGTCATTGGATTCTATTCCTCTACTTCAAACTCAGAAGGGCCTAGATATCCTCCTCTTGCTCTCATGCATGGAGGATCCAATCGGCAAGACACATGTGACACTGGTCCCAAAATTTAGAATTTGGGATCCCAGTGTCGGTATTGTGGGGCAGCCACCCCCTTTTCTCTTACTCATTTCTTTTGTCTTTTTGTTAAAATAAATTTCTTTTTCATGTTCTTTTATAGATAGTTTATTTCCTCTAACTTCTAAAATATATCCTTTCATACATGCATCATTTAGGATTTCAATAAGATTCTTCCCCATACATCAATGCATTCCTTCCCTACTGTCTCGAGTTTAGGTCTTGCTTGAGGACGAGCAAAGTTTTAAGCTTGGGGTGGTAGGGCTGTTCTCCCTTTTGTGTCTTCATTTTTCATGCATGCATGTTTACTTCCTTCACTTAGGTGTAAATTTTGAATAAAAATTATGCTTTATCCTAGCTTTACTATATTGCAGAACTTTGTTTCCTAATTTGGAGCTTTGCGATTTTGTTTGTGCAATGAAAATCTTAAATGCTCAGTTTTATGCCTAAATGCGCAATTTTCATCTTAAATTGCTAGATCACTAATTTGACTAGCTCTTTGACTCTTTCCTTAATCATGGAAACTATTTTAAGTTTGTGTATCCTTTTTCATAGCTTAAAACATTATTCCCTTGCTTCATGTTGTGAATGAAAAACTTGGGATTTAAAATTGTTGGAAAGAGCTAGAGTTTGATAAAGACTCCAAGCCACATTATTTACGAACTTGCCTCTATTCTAAGGATCATTGAATCATAATTACTATTTTTCACATAGGTATCAAGTGGATAATACTGATTTATGAGCTATAACCAAGTAGGATTGCTTTTCCTTGATGGTGTACATACCCTCTCACCTTAGATTGAGTCAAAAAGATGAAAATAAAAATTTTCAAAAAGAGGCTTGGCCATCTAAAAATCCCAAAAATATTTAAAATAAGTTCTCACATATGCCTATACATTAAATGCAGAGAATAAAAGCCTGAGTGTGAATAAATGAGATTCATTTTCTCTTTTAGGAGAGTTGAGGAATGGTATTCAGCCGGTGTATGATTGTGCTAATGAATGTCGATATGTTGTTCCAAGTAGTACCACCATGAGTGCTCATTAGAGAGTCCTTAGGAACCCTTAGGAGACCTATGAGACCATCCCAATATCGGGGTTGATTCGAGCATAGTTCAAGGAGTTTGTCTCACCAATTTGGGCCAACTGGCTTGGACTATAGGGATTTCTGCTCGTGCATGGATCAACCTAACCTAGATCAGGATCCTCAGAAGTCATTAGAGTCTTTTTACTTTTGTTGCTTCTAAGGACCCAAATAAGTGGGAGGCGGGGTTATCCTGATTGACCTACATGAATACACGATATAGCTCATTACTCATCACCTGCAGGATCACCTATGGGATAATGCTTTAATGTTGAATTATTTTGATCCAAACCCTCTTGAGTGTTTAAAGATTCCAATGAATTCGCTTAATCTTGCCTAGACGCCCTTTGAACTTACTTTAGCAGGTTGTGCTCAATTGATGGGGGTTTGTTCTAAAACGACATGGGTCAGGAGAATTATTATTTTAAAATATTTTTTATCCTTTGTATTTATCGCCAAGCTTAATTTGGATGTTATCTTTTTTGTTCAGTGAGTATAGTCTTGCTTGAGGACAATGAAAGGATAAAGCTTAGGGTGGTTGAAACACCCAAAATCAGGCATTTATGCTAAGTATTTGTTCATAGTTTTAGGTTGATTTTAGTCTTAATATGCCTAAAATAACTCTAGATTCTTATCTTTTGATAATTTACATCTTTTTGCTCAACTAGTCAATTTTGGGACTTGCAGGTATCGAACTTAAGAAGATACCAATTCTCTAAGATTTCTCCCAAGTCAGCTAGGTCGGGTCGGGTTCATCACATGGTTTTTGCAGCAGCGAGTCTTCCATCCATAATGACTGCTACAACCACATCATAGCAACCACTACAACCACAAACACATCAACCGACATGACTATAGCGACCGCTATGCTTAGAGCGGCCGGGCCCAGCCCAGCCCAACACGTGTGGGATAAGAACAAAACCACAATGGTTGTCGCGATCATGATGGCAGTAGCGACCGCGACGGCCATAGTGACTGCTATGCTCAGTGCGTTTGGGCCAAGAACAAGATTGTTATGGTTGTAGGGAAGGTAGTAGTGACTATGATGTGTGTAGTGACCACTACGCCCAGTGCAGATGGCTAGGCTGAGAACAAGACTGTGACAACTGTAGCGACTGTGAAGGAAGTAGCGAGTGTGACGGCTGTAGCGACCGCTATGCACGGGCACGATCGGGTCGAGAATAAGACCATGATGGTTGTCATGACTGCGATGGCAGTAGAGACCAGAACGGCTGTAGTGACCGCTATGCTCGGCACAGTCGGGCCCAATACGATGCAGTCGGGTCGAGACCTTCGACTCTATTTCGATCGCTACAAGGTGTTAAAACCACATGTTCTGCCTACCGCTATAAATATCCAGACCTTCACGACCAAAGAGGAGGTTTTGGATATTTTTGGTTCCCAAAGCTCTGTGGGAGAGTTTTAAGGTCCAAAAAGACTGAAATGCTCATCCTACATCCATCCCTTTGGTTTGATTCCATTTACTGTCATTTCTACCACCATTCACTCATTTCCTACCATTCCCAGCCATGTTCCACCTCCATACACCCACCAAGCTACTGTTTGGGGTGGAATCAAAGAAAAAGGAGGTCAAGGAGTCCAGAAGACTAAGGAGGAACACCCAAAGATGATATTCATCCCATATGAAGGCTAAAGAGCGAGAGCCACCTCTCCTCTATGGGCTAAATCTCTTCTTCTTATCCTTTCTTCTGTTGTTCTCCTTAGTTTCTATACAAATTATGTTCTTCTATCTTTACATTGTGCCAACTATGTTTGTTTATGGCTAGTTGAGCTCTTTCTTGGCTATGTAGACCGTTATAGGCATGTTTATGTACTTTCACCTTAAGTAGTTTTATTCCAGACTAGTACATTTTTTGTTGTATCTTCTCTTTCTAGTTATGATTGCTAGTTTGGTTTATCTCTTTCTTGCTTGAACTTCTATTTCTACCTATATTGAGATATTCATGTAGAAATAGATAAGAGAAGATGGTTTGGATCATAATTTGAAAAGGGAATGGTTCAAGGTGATATGTGCAAAACTAGAGACCTGGGCCCGGCCAGGCCCAGCCTGGCACAGTTAGGCCCACTACCAGGTTCTGCCTAGATCACATCGTTTCCTAGCATCTCAGAACATTCTGGACCTGAGAGGATATATAGAAATATTCTAGGGTATTGATTTATTATCCTAAAGAGAGGTTTCATATCATTGATGGTTTATAGTCACGCTGTGTGAAAGTAAGCGGGATGAACCCCCCCACCATAGGTACATATATCACTATACATACTATGTTTGGATGTAGGTTGCTTGATAAGGTGTTTGAGTGTTGTCTATGCCCAAGAATGGGTGCATAGACTGTCTAACTTGTGGTTACATAGCCAGGAACTTCTTATCTTTGATTAGTAGAATTTGACAAACTCTATTTGTTTTCTTTACTTTATTTTATTTTGTGACATTTTTCTAGAACTAGTTCTAGTTCCAAATTCTTATCAACTATAGGATTGGCTTAACCAACTTAAGAGTAAGACCTTAAAGAGTCCTAAATGTACCCACATCCCTATGTTTGACCGCATATATCTACTTCGACCATGTAATAAAGTTGTGGGGGTCATTGAGGACTTTGGGTTATAAATTCAAAGTCTAATTATCCTTTGGGATTGTGCATGTACTTTGCTGATGCGTGCTCAGGGCCAATCAGGATGTCTAAAGAATGACAAAACTCAATGACATTTGTCTTTAAGTAAGTGACTTGGAGGATGAGATCATATGAATGTTAAGAGTGTGTACATTTTTATTATGTCCCTATTCGGTTGCTATTTTGGAAGGTAGATAGACATCAGTAACATGTAAGACTAGAGTGTGGATTGGTTGATGACAAAATCTCATTAGTAACGATATGGCAATATCAAACCAAGCATACACATACATGTTTGAGAACAGTGTATCGGACAGACCCACCTTGAGAGTGACAGATGGAACCATAATTGGTGGTTGTAGTCATCTCTCATAGTGAAGATGGTGATTGTGATTCTTAGACCTAAAATCATTACACTCATCACACGTCATTGGGTATGCTTTCACATCATCAGACACACTCCTAAAACATGGGTTGTTATAACAATGATGATAGGGTGACTTTGACACATGGAGACTGACCATGAGTGATAGATATGAGATTTATCCCTCATACTGGAGATTGATATCTTAGCCACTTGATAAGCGAGACTGAGAAACACATGCACATGTGAATCAATATATGATATTGAGTTTATATTATCTCATACAGTCTGCTCTTGGTTCAAGAAACATGAATTGAACATTGATAGGATGACAATTCCATGACTCGAGTTCCTCATGGATATTAGTGATAAAGGATTTATACAGTCACTGCAACACCTTGCACAGATTGTAAGTTGAAGTTGTGATCCAACTTTCCATTCACTTAGGTAGCAATGATGTGCGACTAGGCACCACTCCCTGCTTGTGATGTCATAAGTTAGTTATAGAAATTCACTACCAATGTGATATGGGACCTATAGGGACACACACATAAGAACTCATCTAAAAGAGGATTTTGATCTTTAATGGTGATTAGATTAATTACTAAAGTGTTTAGGTATTCAATTCACATAACAGATTGGATGAATGTATTGGTAAACGACCATCTCACAGGCTGAGATGGCCGTTTACACAAGCCAGATGTGTATCTCAAGTGTTGAGACAGCCGTTTGGATTGTTAGGCTAATCAAAGGTTGAATTGGCTAAGATCTTCCCAAACTAAGGTGTGAACTGACCAGTTCATTCTGATGAACTGACCGGCTTGGCTCGGATTGGCTCATTAGATGACTGTCTGGGTGAGTGAGATGAATGTACTACATGTGTGAGATGGCTCGTTTGGGACCAAATTAATGCTTTGGATGTTTTCATAACTTGTTTTGATTGCACAGTACTTGTGGTGCAAGAAATTAATGTCTAACATCAATGGGAATCAAATTGCCAATTTTCATTTGCTATTGGAAAACTGCCAAATGACCATTTCATGTCTTGCAGGTTGTAAAAATTCAAGATCTTTCGGTCTCTTCCATTCACACACAGATCTTGAATATATTGGGAACCTTGGCCCTAACCCCTCCAATAAATAAAGGGATTCTGGGGGCTTCCCAAAATACAACAACACAATTGAGAATCAGTTGCTCTGACAATTGTTGTCCTCTCTAGTTGTGGTAACCAAGAGATCTCAAACAAGTCCTACCCAATAAGAGAGGTATAGCGACGAGAGAGAACAACTGAGAATCGTTGTTTTAGGAGAGTAAGTTGGTGACAAGTATGTCAACAGAAGGGACAACTCCTTCCTATTAGTTCTAGTTGAATGAAGGGAGTTCTAGTGGGTCTGTGTGGACTACTCTAGAGGCAGGAGTCCTTTGGCTGCTTCTAGGAGGACAAAGTCAATATGCGGTCTGTGGCAAGACCACAGGAGTCACTCCAAAATTTGTCTTATTCGATGTTCGTGGTGAAAACCAGGATTTGTACATCCATCATCCAAGATCAACTAGAAGATATTTGCATAGAAACGAGTTGTTTTTGTTGTTATTGCTCTAGGACCAGGTAGAATTTGTTAAACCATTCTTCCTATTTCATAGTAGTTGACGCGATCTTTCTGTTGTGGGAATATGGATAGATAAAAATTTTGTTTTCGCTGCTATACATTGTGTCGTATTTCCCAACAAAACTCCCCTCCTACATATTAACAAGACGCAAGTATAAGGAAAGCAAACTTAACCCTAATAGGCCAAGAAAATTACACTCATATAACATAATAAACTAAACAACAATAATTCAAGAAGTGTTTAACTAGATGAAAATAAAACATTTAGATAGAAATGGAACTTGAAATGAAAGTTTAGTCATAAGGAACAAAAACTCAAAAGAAATTTAGTCAGAAGGAAAATGTATACTCGAAGGAACAATGTTCATGGAGATAAGTTGAAATTTTGAGAGCATTTTTATTTGAAGTGAAATAGATTTTAGGCAAACATATTAAATGAGAAAGTAATAATTTCACTTGAATTAGTTTAGATCAAAAGAAAATAATTGAAAAGAAAATAAATGAAATTGTTATTCGATAAAAGTAAAAAAGAGAAATTATTACTGAAGGGAAACAATTTATTGGGAAAGTAATGCATATTGGAGGAAAATTCTTAGAAGTAAATGTATTTATGTGTAGATAAGGAAATTATTAAAGAGA